>JANAVB010016197.1:42481536-43158885 GCA_029216955.1 Iris pallida | reverse complement strand
TTCAAAGTCAAAAAATCCCACTGTTGGATTAGATTCTGAGGTTCTTCATAAAAATCCTCGCAAGAAGAAGGCTAAGGGAAAGAAGACTAAAATTATATATGGTACTTCCTTCTTCTGATTCTGAAGAAAAAAATCTTTGCTGGTACGAGATCTGGAAAAGAGTACCACAAAGATATGAGGGATCTTCCAAAGAAACAGAAGACGTTGTTGAAACCACACCAGCTCAATCATTCCTATTCCTGCTAAACCATCCGTGGTTGAAAAGGAGAAACAAAAAGCAGTACGCTTTGACGACCCATTGAAATCTTCTTCTAGCCCAGTTAGCTAATACTCCGGCTAGACTCTTTATCTTCGAGCTGCTTCATCTTTCTAAAGAAAGCCGAGAGACTCTGAGTGAAGCTTTGCTGCAAGCTGACTCATGCTTAGCTCAACTCAAGACTCCTGACAATATACCAGTATCGTGCCCACAATGTCATAGTATGATGGAGGCAATTTCTAACATTACTTTCACACAAGAAGATATGCTGTTGAAGCATAACAAGCACGACAGGCCTTTGTGCTACACTGGGTATATCGAATCCACTGAAGTTGATAGGATTTACATTGATCCTGGGTCTTCTATTAGCATAATCCTTCAGAGTATGCTAAGACCGTTGAGGATTCCTACTAGTGATTTGACTTACACTAGTACTACAATCGTTGGTTTCAACTCTGGAAAGAGTAAACCACTGGGGAAGATTCGTCTGAAGATTCAGATTGGCGATCTTCGAACCATGGAGATATTCTATGTTATCAACTCAGACGTATCCTACAACATCCTTCTTGGAAGACCGTGGATACATGAGCATAACATCGTGCCTTCAACTCTCTACCAATGCTTCAAGTATGTAGATTCCCAAGGGGTTATGAAGACTGAGTTTGCTGATATCAATCCTTTCAAGGGTGTTGAAGCCTATTTTTTCGATTCAATGCTCTACAAACAAGAGCATGTGAAGGAGATATCAGATATGGCAGAAGATCGACCACCTGCCGAAGATCAGTCTGTCAATGAAGATCCTCCAGAAGATCAACCTTTAAAGATCAAAGTTAAAGGGCGAATCCAACCCCAACCTGTCAACGAGCAACCTCTGGTGATCAAAGTCAATGGAAGAACTCGAGCTTCATCTAAGGAATTAGTGAGTATTCCTGTCAAGAGCCAAGTTCAACCTCTTATGATTAAAGTCAAGGGACGTACTTCTCGTACAAATGATCCAGAACCACCACTGATTATCAACCTTAGCAAGTCTACGCAGAAGACAGATGACGGTCCGTTAATAATTAATACGAAGCGTAGTACTCAACTTGTAAATAATGTAAATATTGATCATTCTGTATTTTTGATATCAATGAAGATTTTCTTTTGGAGTATATGGCTGTCAAATTTATTGAAAGAATGATTTTATCTGATGATAATCAAGGTCATCAATATAAAAATGACATAGATGCAGAGGAAACCTTATACATTGACGATAAGGAAAATTCTTTTCCTCCTCATGTCGATGTTGGACCTTATGCTCAAAGGTTCTTAATAGCTTCCCCCTATCTTCTTCCTGTAGCCACTTCATCACAAGCTTGTGTAACTTATAGACGTCACGAAGAATCTTATTTCGTGGTTCCGTCTAATAAAAAAATAAGCACCAAATTGTGTCTGGTCTGGATAAAAATATCCCTGTTGCTCAAACAGATGATCTTAGAAATAAAGATAAAGGAAGAATCTGAATTGACAAATATAGTCAACAATCTCTCAAGATTATCCAAAATATGGGATATGATTTGAAGACTATGCAAGGTCTCAATCAAGGAAATGGTAGACGATTACCATTATGTAGTGATCCGTTTTACCAGAAAACTCGTCATGGGTTAGGATATGATCCGTCCCACATGTTTAATGACGATATACAAGAAGAATTCTCTTCTAGTTCTTCACAATCTTCAGATTCGGAAGAAATCCAATTCATCGAATCTGATACATCCCACTCCTCATATGCTGGAGGAGACTATTATGATGAATCTGAGTGTGTATTTTCAGTCAACATGGTTCACACTGATGGTAAATCTGAGCCATTTGAAAATGACCCTTGGGCCCAACAGATGGACACTCAATGGGATCTTCATTTTGAACAGCGACAGCCACCTACGGAGGATGAGATTGTCCAGATTGATGTTGGAGGTGGAACTACGTCCAAGCCAATATTCATCAGTAAAAACCTCTTCAAAGATGAAAAAGAAGTATTGATAAAACTGATTAAAGAATATATTGATATCTTTGCATGGAGTTATGAGGATATACCGGGTCTAGATCCTAAAGTTGCTACTCATAAAATTAATATTCTTCCTAAAGCCAAGCCTGTAAAATAACAGCAGCGACATTTTCAACCAGACATGATGGATGCAATTGAAGCAGAAGTCAAAAAGTTGATTATATGTGGTTTTGTTCGTGAAGAACAACACCCAGACTGGGTTGCCAACATTGTTCCTGTTATGAAGAAGAACGAAAAAGTCCGGGTTTGCAAAGATTTTCAGGATCTTA
The DNA here is from genome assembly GCA_029216955.1 of Iris pallida. Taxonomy (NCBI): domain Eukaryota; kingdom Viridiplantae; phylum Streptophyta; class Magnoliopsida; order Asparagales; family Iridaceae; genus Iris; species Iris pallida. Next base: position 43,156,316 of record JANAVB010016197.1, on the reverse strand, counting down.
ATGCAGCTTGGCCAAAGGATGAATTTCTACTTCCGATTACCGATGTCATGATAGACAATACATACGGTTTTGAACACATATCTTTCATGGACGAGTTTTCAGGATATAATCAAATTAAAATGCATCCAGAAGATGAGAAGCATAATGCTTTTCGTACACCCCTTGGAGTCTATTGCTATACGGTTATGCCATTTGCTCTTAAAAATGCTGGTGTCACGTATCAACAGGCCATGAGCAACATCTTTCAAGAACATCTACGAAAATAGTTGAATATTATATGGATGACATTGCTGTCAAAAGTCGATCAAAAGATGATCATATTCAAGACTTAAAGACAATATTTGAGTTGATGCGCCAGTATCAACTGAAGATGAACCCTACTAAGTCCTTCTTATGGGTGTCCAGTGGCAAGTTTTTGGGATTTGTCATCACTTCTCATGGTATTCATGTTGATCATGACAAAAATAAAGCGATTCTTGAAATGCGTCCTCCGCACAATCTAAAAGAACTAAGCGGCTTTCAAGGTCACATTGCTTATATCAGGAGATTTATATCCAATCTTTCTGGAAGATGTCAACCTTTCTCCCGTCTATTAAAGAAAGGTGTATCATTTGTTTGTGATAAAGCATGTCAGAAAGCTTTCAATGACATCAAGCAATACCTTACAAATCCACCTATTTTGGTACCTCCAGTGGTAGGGAGACCATTTTTGCTATATATTCGAGCCTTGGATTATTCACTTGGTGCTCTTCTTGCACATCAAAGTGATATGGGTCATGAACAGGAAATTTATTATCTTAGCCGAATGATGGTCGAAGCTGAACACAGGCATACTCCTGTAGAAAAGAATGTCTGGCTTTGGTTTTTGCTGTTCAGAAGACACGACATTATGTGTCAGGGCAGACTATTTATGTCATCTCCAGAATAAATCCTATTCGGATATTGATGAGAAAACCGAGCATTCTTAACTCCAGGTTAGCCACCTGGGCAATGTTGCTCACTCCTTATGATATGGTCTATGTACCTCAAAAATTAGTGAAGGGTCAAGCATTAGCTGATTTCTTAGTTATCCACCCTATACCTGAAACATCGAAGCTATATGAGGACATTCCAGATGAAGTCATAGATTGCAGCATGACTTTAAAAGATGACATTTGGCAACTATATTTTGATGGAGCATCACGGGTTGGACCTAAAGGCAATATTGTCTCAGGAGTAGGCATCGTCTTAGTTTCTTCTGACAAAATGGTCATATACCGTGCTTATTCTCTTAATGAGCCATGCTCCAACAATGTGGCAGAATACAATGCTCTACTAATTGGTCTCCAAGTAGCAAAACAACTGGACATTGAGTTCCTGGAAGCTTATGGAGATTCTCAACTGATTATTAATCAGGTTAGAGGGACATATGAAGTCAGAAATCCTGACCTCATTTCTTACCATCAAGTGGTAATCGAATTGGTCCTTTCATTCAAAGGATTCTTCATCGAATTTGTACCACATTCTCAAAACTTGGAAGCTGATGCTCTTGCTAGTTTAACTGCAGATTTAGATGTTCCAATTAGAAGACAAAATATCATTACTTTGTTGGATCGAGACTTATTCTGTGTCAAGAATAATCTACATATTGAACAGAGTTATATTACAGAATCAAGTTCCCAACAGAGGGATTAGAGAAGTCCATTCATTGATTGTGCGGTCCATAGGATTTTACCTGAAGATCCAAAAGAAGCTGCATCAATCAAGAGACGATCATTTCGATTCTATTATGATTCTTCTTTACATATGTTATATCATCGTTCATATGACGGACTTTTGCTACGTTGTCTTTCTGAGAGTGAAGCTAAGCAAATACTCCGTGAAGCTCATGATGGTGTTTGCGGTGCTCATCAACCAGGTCCAAAACTTCAGGACCATATTCGAAGAATGGGGTATTATTGGCCATCCATGATCGCAAATGCTGTGGACTATGCCAGACGGTGTAAAGCATGTCAGATTCATGCTGATTTTATTCATCAACCATCTGAGTTCTTACATCCTACAACAGCTTCTTGTCCTTCGAAGCTTGGGGCATGGATATCATTGGTCCGATTAACCCTCCTTCTGTCAAGGGACATCGGTTTATTCTAGCTATAATCGATTACTTTTCTAAATAGGCGAAAGCGATTCCCCTTGCTGAAGTAAAAACATCTGATGTGGTTAGCTTCATTAAACATCATATTATTTATTGTTTTAGAATTTATCGACGGATAATTCATGATAATGGACCACAATTTGTCAGTCAGACATTTTATCGGTTCTGTGATAAGAATCAGATTCAAAATCCGGCTTCTACGGCTTATAATCCAGCTGCTAATGATTTGGCCGAAGCTTTCAATAAGACAATCATCAAACTTCTCAAAAAGTTTGTTTCTTCTAATAAACGTGATTGGAATAAGAAACTTGGAGAATGTTTATGGGCTTACCGAACGACAGTCCAAACTCCTACTGGTTTTACACTATTCTCACTGGTTTATGGATGTGAAGCTGTTCTTCCACTGGAAATCCAGATTCCATCTCTTAGAATAGCCATTGCTAATAAGCTAACTATAGAGAACAAAAATTGCTTATGACTCCAAGAACTTGAAGGATTGGACGATAAGCGTCTCCAAGCGCAACAGCACATTGAGCTATATCAAGCCCGCATATCTCGAACTTCAATCATAAAGTTAAAGAGAGGGTATTTAAAGTCGGTGAGCTAGTTTTAGCTGTTCAAAGACCGATGGTGATGACTCATAAGAGTAAAGGGAAATTCAAAGCAAAATAGGAAGGACCTTATGTCGTTGAGACAGTCTTCTCTAATGGTGCCTATAGGTTGTCTAGACCTAATGGAGATTTGCTCATGATGCCGATCAATGGCAAATTCTTGAAGAAATATTATGTTTGAATTTCTTTCTTATTCCCCAGCTACCAATGTTTGGTTAAGCTGGTTACTTATCTCTTTGAAGAGAATTTTGATCTTCTGTCTTATCAGTTGATTAAAAAGAGATATTTATTATTTATCATGTTCTCTTGACCTCTGAATAAATACTAAGTCTACTTCTTTTCCTATCTATCATGTCCATTTGGCCTCTGAATAGATATTAGTCAATTTTTCTTTGAGTTGTTACGATCTGTCACGTTTATATTACCTCTGATAGTGTCGTATACTCTAAACAGAAAAAGAGATTCATTATCTATCATGTCCATATTACCTCTGGATTGATATAATTTATTGAGTTTAGAAAAATTATCATGTCCATATTACCTCTGATAAGTGTTTTCTATCTCATACCTAATGTTTAATTTCAAAAGAAATGATAGGATCACAAAACAAATATTTTATTCATTTCTTGTAAATATTACAAAAAGAAAAAATAAAAGATTACAAAAGCTCTTTATTTTGCCTAAGACGGAGCAGATAAGTCTCCTAGCAGTTTCTGCAGCTCTGCTAGACGTCTTTCACGAGAGCTCAAAACAGTCTTGGTGGCTGCGGCACGTCGAGCTTCGGGTGTACAGATTTGAGAAAGTCCAGCGAAGCTGACTATCAGCTTATCCTTGGCGTCATCAAGGGTTCTGATGGTAGATTCAGCTCCGTAGACCTGTTCTTCCAAAATTGAGCTCTGAGTTAGGTGCTGGTCCCGGGCCATGATCATCTTCTCCCGCTCTGCCTTTAAGCGAGCCAGTTCAGCCTCAGCTTCTCGAATTATATCATTTTGTTGATGAATTCTCATATTCGAGGTGTCATAGGCTGCTCTCTGGCTATCCAGCTCAGGCTTTATTCCTTCTAAAAATGCTTTTTCTTTGGCGACCTTTATGCTATATTCATGGAGGGCTTTATTATATCTCGTCTCCCGAGCGAGGTAATCAGCCGATAAGGCGTCATACTCCTCTTGGATGAGACTTTCACTGGTTTCACTTGATAGCTTCAGATTTTCTTTGATGGGCTGTTCAAGTCCCTTCACGATTTTTTCCAACGCTGCTGCTCTCACCGCATCATTAAACATGGCAATATTTCTGATGGTAAGAGCGATTGCCGCCTTCAAACTCTCATGATTGAGGCCCTTATTCAGAACCATCTTGATCAAAGCTGCCAGAGTCTTGTAAAAGGTTTCAGTGTGAATCTCAACTAAGAGATTTATTTCTACAATTGAACTCGGTATTGCGACGATGTCTACCAAGTCTCTTATTTGAAGACTAGGAGCAGATGTTGTTGCCGTGATAGCGGGCTGAGATGAAGCCATTGTTGTTATTGCTACCATAGCCAACTGGTCCCCAGGAGCTTCAGGAACAGTGTCTTCAATATTTGTTACTCTAGCCGTTTCTGGAGCTGCAACTACTAGAGTTTCGGTGGCGGTAATAGGTGCGGGTGGAATGACAGTTGTGGCAGCTGACTCCGGTTCTGGCATTGACTCTTCAAAAATTTGTACTGGATCAGTAGTAATAGCAGAGGATGCTATTACAACTTCCCCAGTTTCAATTGGTGACTTGAGTATGCCTTCATCACCTTCTTCAACTACAGGCTCTGCAGGATCTTCAAGTATTTCAGTTGTAGAGAATTCTTCTACAACTGAGTCTTCATTAATGTCAAGTTCTTCCTCAGCAGCCTCCTGTAACACCCTATTTCTGAAAATTGGGGATTTTTGAAAAATTATTATTTTTATTATTTATTAGTGGTATTTTAGTCATGGTATGATTTTCTGGTGATTTTAGTTAAGTTAAACCAATTCTAAAGTCATGCTAAGTCATGACTTATGACTTTGTGACTTTGTTAGTAAACCTTAGTGTAAACCCTAGTTTCTCTATCCTAGAAGTTGCCATGACCATGAGAACTTGACCATAGGCTTAGAATATCATTTTAGTGATTTTTAGCCTAAGGGGTATTTTGGTAATTTTCTAGGAATTAAGTAGGATTAGTGAGATTTTACTATTCATGGACTTTTGATTAGTGACTTGATAATCCCTAACCTAGTTACCCTAATCTAGAGGTTAGTTCCTAACCTAGAATGACTAGGGATTAGATATTATCATTGGGTCAAAGCTATACAAATATCTAGATATTTACTTATTGATATTTTGCTTGATTTATGCAAAATATCTTAAAACCTTTACCAAAGTCCTTGCCTTAACCTAGAAGCAAGCTTTGAACCCCCCCTGCCTTGTGGCCGGCCAAGACACCCCCTTGCCACCCCCATTCCTATAAAACTAACACTTAGAATTATTTCCAAGTTTCATGACAAAACAAAACCAAGAAAAACCTAGAAATCCCATTCCTTCAAACCTCCACAACTTGGCCATTTTTGATCCAAATCACCTCTAGTTTTCTCCATTAGGTCACCTACAATCTAAGGGAGCCTAGGGAGGTGAGCTACTCAAGTTTCACCAAGGAAGGACAAGTTGAGGCTATTGGATGTACACCCTCATTTAGTGGAAACTCAAGACTTTGCACACATAGAGGTAAATATATCTAAACCTAGTTAATATACTGTTTTTTCTTCATTATTGTATGCATATAGTTATAATATAGCTGTGGGTAAGGTTTGGTAAAATCTAGGAATTGTTTGGTGTCGTATCGGACACGTATCCTATTGTCAACACATTAAAATTTAGTGTAAATTACACACTGTCTTAGTATAAATTTACTCACTGTTTTCTAAATCTTTTTGAACCAAAACCTAGCCTAGCTAACCCTAACCCTGTGTCACTGAGCACGTATTGGTTTGTGTCGTGTCCAAAATTGGACACAACAGCTCTCAGTTTACACTGCTTAGACACTGCACAGTGCACATGAAATGTGCCCTGCTACCACAGTGTCCAAACACACTCTATACGCCACTTGGACACGTCAAACTTGACACACGACACGGGACAATGACTGACAGGTCATCCCCAAAGTTTGGGATGACCTCGTGTCGTGTCGGACACGGAATCGTCCCCGCTAGGGTCGTTCAGTGCACAGTGTACACACACAGACACTCGACTTTGAGCGTGTCGTGTCCACTCTACACGATACGTGGACACTTCGTACTGACACGAGCACGTAGCCCTATACGTGGCGTACACGTGGACACGAGCACGTGGTGCTTCGTGTCCTGTGTCGCGTGTACGATGCGTGTAACCGCGTGCACGACGCGGTCTGAACGTGTGTGAAACCCCTTCTGATACGCACCTAGAACTCGGACACGACACGGTTTGGATACGTGTCAGGGTGTCTAAACCCTAGCCCTAGACCTAGTCGACACGTGTGTACAAGCACGAGACGTGTCGTGTCTCGTGGTGTGTCCACGAGCTCGTGGAACGTGTGCACGACACAGTAGGTGTCTGTGTATATAGGATTTACCCGATTGGGTTTATATTAGTGTGGACACGTTGTGTCGTGTCGTGACCATGTTTCAGGCACCCTAGACACTAGAGGACACTAGGGGCTAGTATTACCAACCTAGGGATTCGAGCCATAGCTCGGTTTCGTATGAGTTTTTGGGTTTACCTACTTTCAAATGAACAGTTCCAGTTTCCAGATTTTGTATTGTTTCCAGTTTTCTAAAAACGAAATTCAAATCTATTTTTGATATAAATTATACATGTATTTATATGTTTTTAGTATATAATTATGTAGTACATATGTATGTATGAGTGTGGGTGAGATTTGGGGTTAAATGGTTGTGTATTTAGGTAGTTGTATGTATATACATATGTATGTATATATGTAGGCTGTGTGTGTGTGTGTTTGGGGCTGGATTTTGGTTCCAGTAATCCTGGAACCCCCCCTTGCTGTGCAGTGACTCTTCTCTCCCTCTCTCACTGTCTCTCTCTCATTCTCAGTCTCTCATTCTGTCTCTCTCTTTCCCTTTGTCTCTCTCTATATATATATAGTAATATATATAAGTTATATATATAAATATGTATATATATATATATATTGATATATATATATATATTGTATTAGATTATACATGGTATTATGTGTATGTATATATGTGAGTGTGGGTTGTATTATATAGAGTATTACATATTGGTATTGGGTAGTAGATAGATAGTGTATGTCTATATATATAGATATATATATATATATATATATATATATATATATATATATAGTATGACTTCTAGTATAGGTTTATATAGAAACCTAAACACTAGCCTATGGCCAAGATTATTAGCCTATGGTTTGGGGCTAACCCTAATGGACTAAAACCCAACTTGTTGACCCTTGTTGACTAAGGGTTGACCAAAGTCAACCTTAGGTCAAGGTTGACCTAGTTAACCTAAAAATGACTAGTTTAACTAGTCTGACCTAATTACCTTATTGACTGGTCCTTGTTTGACCTAATTACCTTACTGACTGGTCTTTGTTTGACCCAAAACCTTAGTTGGTCTAAGTTTGACCTAGACTTGACCCAGATTGATCATGTTGACTAGTATTTGATTTGTTTGACCTTGTTTGACTCTATTTGACTTAGTATGACTTCCTGTGACCTAGTTTAACTATTAGAGTTGACCCAGAGTTGACTTTTGACCAGATTGACCTAGAATCATGTAGTATGCATTATACACTCTATTTTTACCATTGTGGATACATTGTGACTTGTATTGCTCTGATTAGGAGCCATACACCTCTCCTCAGACAGTATATCTTCTTCAGACATTCAGTTATCAGGCGAGTACATTCTCTGACCGTTTCATATTTGCCAGGATTTATATTCTTACTCTAGATTACTTTACTTGATGCTGACACGATTGTTATCATGGATTGGTACTATATGAATCTTTTCATGAGATGTTATCCCCTTCGGAAGCATCAGATACAGCATGTTTGTGCTTTTCACTATCATCATGTATCTCTATGCTTTCATAGATTCACGAATCGCTTGTGACTCATGTACTCTCATGATTCACAGAGCCTCTCATGAATCTCCCATTTATGGGCTTACCACGAATCTTAACATAATCTGAATGGATCCTTGTGTATTGATTGGGGATGGGGGAGTGGAAATAGTCATGTGGATATTACCCCAGTAGCTGTAGTCATGAATCACTTCTAGCTGTAATCATGAATCTCCTATGCCATTTCACATGTCTATATTTTACTCTGACTCACTAGACACTGCTAGTTCTCTATATACAGTAGATATTTCCTTTACAGCTATCTCTTTTGCTACATGTATCTTCCTTCAGCAGTTCCTGTATTTTACTCTATTGCATGCTTTATATCTCCTATCATTCTATGCACTGCGTGAGATGTATTGTGCTCGTTTCCGTCCTGATTGGACATGTTGAAAATATTATAGAGGATGAGGAGGAGGCCCTGGTGTCTACCTATTATGGAGCAGGACTAGATGATACTTATGTTGTGGACCCTCAGCAGGATCCACCTGCAGCTGAGGATGTTGTTCCAGTAGTCTAGACCAGTTTAGCCTAGGCAGTCTTTTCTATATTTACTTTTGTCTCACATCTGAGTTGTATTTTGAGATGTTGAGTTATGTATAGACTCTTAGTCTTGTATTATGAGTTGACATTCTGGATGTTATGTATCTTAGACACTTAGTCTTATTTCATCTATGCTATGGTTCTCTTTGAGTTACTATCTATCTTCTGTCTTTCGTTCTTCTACCCTAGATGTGATTGAGATGTATATTGTTATGTCACCTTCATTCGGAGAGTATAAACTGTACAGGTACTTTGGTATTGTTAGATGATTGACCTAGGACAGCGTTCTACCGCCAACACTGCGGCGTAGGCTGGGCGTTGTTACGTTCTCGGGTCCGTCTGATACCAGGTACGGGCAAGATCCCGCATCTGGCTAGCTGCTGCCTCCACCTGGAGTCCGGCTGGTATCTCCGCCAATCGGAAGATCTCCTCGATGTGCTCTATCCAGTCATCCGCAAAAAGAATCCCCTCAGTACCCAAGAAGTCCCTGGGGTTCATCTTCTTGAACTCCTGGATGCCAGGAATCCTCTGCTGTCGCGGCGGTCCTGCTCCTCCCTGCGGCTGGGCTGCCAACCTCTCTATCATTGCTGTAGCCAGCTGATGGACATCATCAATGCCTCTGGTAAATGCCGTCGTCTGACGCTGCTGCAGGGTCTGCTGCGACTCTAGGAACTGCTGGAAATATGTAAACATCTGTGCAGCATCCACAAATCCAGATGGCATCTGCTGCTGGTACTGCTGGTGCTGCTGGTGCTGCTCAAACTGAGGCTGATGAAACTGCGGGGGAGGCATGTCTGGGGTAGCTGGGATGGTCAGGCCGAGAGGCCTCACTATCAGCAGCAGCAGAGGCAGCCACAGCAGTATCAGCAGCCGAGGCAGCAGCAGCAGGCCCCGAGACAGCAGACTACCAGTTGTCCCTACTGTAAGAAATCGGGACATGGATGGGGAGAGTGCAGGAAGAGGTTGGGCTCGTGCCTACTATGTGGGGCAGCAGACCACCAGCTGAGGGAGTGTTCCCAGTTCATAGGCAGAGTAGCACATGGAGCAGCACCAGGAGCAGGAGCCAAGGCTCCGGTAGGACAGCAGCAGAGAGGACCATTACAGCCACAGCAGCAGAGATTTATGCAGTTTCAGCAGCAGGCTGGAAGAGGTCAGCAGGGGCGTGCTTACGCCATGACAGTTGAGGATGCTCAGGCAGTTGGCGATGTGCTTGCAGGTTCTGTTCTTCTAAATTCCATTCCCACCTTGCTTCATTATATCTATCTTGAAATCCAATTCCATCTGCTCCTACCTGTTCTTTATCAGTGATCAGTTTTGACCTGTTAGTTCTTTTGATTTTGTCGATTGTTGTTGTTTCTTCATCTCTTACTTAGGAGTAGGAGTAGGAGTAGGAGTAGGAGTAGGAGTAGTTTAGTTGTTAATATAATTCTTGACTAAACTCTTTTGTCAAGAATTTTTCCCTTAAATAAATTAGTGTATATATGTTATGCCTTTTTGATAGAGTATCTCTGACCATAGAATGGTAACCCTTTTAGCCTTGTGATTTATTGTTTCCTTATCTTCCTAGTCTATACCTATGACCAGGACTGTCCCACCTAACATGTCCTTTATACTACTATTTCATCACGATTTTTTGGTTCAATTAGGCCATAGGCCTTCCCACTCTGAATTATGATCATCCTAGACATATTACCGTGACTTTTAAATTTGGAGCACAAGACTAGTTGTTTTCTCAAAACTGACTTCACATACCAGACCTAGACATGACATACTACACCCATGACCTTAGTGTCCCACTCAGGCATACCATTGTGTGCTTTATTTGCTTAGTACGATTTTCCTGACCCGAGACTCCATCCTGATTTACCCCATGGAGTTACTTTTGGCTTCGATTTGAATTCAGGACACCTTATGACCTGAAACTGCCAGCCAATTTTTGGACATGACCCAGTATAGGTCTACTACCCATATTTTGCTTGTTGACCTTGTATGTTGCCTAGGTAGTGGCTTCGTCCTTGATTATTGGAGGTTGACCTAGAAGGAGTACGACCATCTAAATTTCGAGGACGAAATTATTTTAAGGTGGGTAGACTTGTAACACCCTGTTTCTGAAAATTGGGGATTTTTGAAAAATTATTATTTTTATTATTTATTAGTGGTATTTTAGTCATGGTATGATTTTCTGGTGATTTTAGTTAAGTTAAACCAATTCTAAAGTCATGCTAAGTCATGACTTATGACTTTGTGACTTTGTTAGTAAACCTTAGTGTAAACCCTAGTTTCTCTAACCTAGAAGTTGCCATAACCATGAGAACTTGACCATAGGCTTAGAATATCATTTTAGTGATTTTTAGCCTAAGGGGTATTTTGGTAATTTTCTAGGAATTAAGTAGGATTAGTGAGATTTTACTATTCATGGACTTTTGATTAGTGACTTGATAATCCCTAACCTAGTTACCCTAATCTAGAGGTTAGATCCTAACCTAGAATGACTAGGGATTAGATATTATCATTGGGTCAAAGCTATACAAATATCTAGATATTTACTTATTGATATTTTGCTTGATTTATGCAAAATATCTTAAAACCTTTACCAAAGTCCTTGCCTTAACCTAGAAGCAAGCTTTGAACCCCCTCTGCCTTGTGGCCGGCCAAGACACCCCCTTGCCACCCCCATTCCTATAAAACTAACACTTAGAATTATTTCCAAGTTTCATGACAAAACAAAACCAAGAAAAACCTAGAAATCCCATTCCTTCAAACCTCCACAACTTGGCCATTTTTGATCCAAATCACCTCTAGTTTTCTCCATTAGGTCACCTACAATCTAAGGGAGCCTAGGGAGGTGAGCTACTCAAGTTTCACCAAGGAAGGACAAGTTGAGGCTATTGGATGTACACCCTCATTTAGTGGAAACTCAAGACTTTGCACACATAGAGGTAAATATATCTAAACCTAGTTAATATACTGTTTTTTCTTCATTATTGCATGCATATAGTTATAATATAGCTGTGGGTAAGGTTTGGTAAAATCTAGGAATTGTTTGGTGTCGTATCGGACACGTATCCTATTGTCAACACATTGAAATTTAGTGTAAATTACACACTGTCTTAGTATAAATTTACTCACTATTTTCTAAATCTTTTTGAACCAAAACCTAGCCTAGCTAACCCTAACCCTAACCCTGTGTCACTGAGCATGTATTGGTTTGTGTCGTGTCCAAAATTGGACACAACAGCTCTCAGTTTACACTGCTTAGACACTGCACAGTGCACATGAAATGTGCCCTGCTACCACAGTGTCCAAACATACTCTACACGCCACTTGGATACGTCAAACTTGACACACGATACGGGGCAATGACTGACAGGTCATCTCCAAAGTTTGGGATGACCTCGTGCCGTGTCGGACACGAAATCGTCCCCGCTAGGGTCGTTCAGTGCACAGTGTACACACACAGACACTCGACTTTGAGCGTGTCGTGTCCACTCTACACGACACGTGGACACTTCGTACTGACACGAGCACGTAGCCCTATACGTGGCGTACACGTGGACACAAGCACGTGGTGCTTCGTGTCCTGTGTCGCGTGTACGACGCGTGTAACCGCGTGCACGACGCGGTCTGAACGTGTGTGAAACCCCTTCTGATACGCACCTAGAACTCGGACACGACACGGTTTGGATACGTATCAGGGTGTCTAAACCCTAGCCCTAGACCTAGTCGACACGTGTGTACAACCACGAGATGTGTCGTGTCTCGTGGTGTGTCCACGAGCTCGTGGAACGTGTGCACGACACAGTAGGTGTCTGTGTATATAGGATTTACCCGATTGGGTTTATATTAGTGTGGACACGTTGTGTCGTGTCGTGACCATGTTTCAGGCACCCTAGACACTAGAGGACACTAGGGGCTAGTATTACCAACCTAGGGATTCGAGCCATAGCTCGGTTTCGTGTGAGTTTTTGGGTTTACCTACTTTCAAATGAACAGTTCCAGTTTCCAGATTTTGTATTATTTCCAGTTTTCTAAAAACGAAATTCAAATCTATTTTTGATATAAATTATACATGTATTTATATGTTTTTAGTATATAATTATGTAGTACATATATATGTTTGAGTGTGGGTGAGATTTGGGGTTAAATGGTTGTGTATTTAGGTAGTTGTATGTATATACATATGTATGTATATGTAGGCTGTGTGTGTGTGTGTTTGGGGCTGGATTTTGGTTCCAGTAATCCTGGAACCCCCCCCCCTTGCTGTGCAGTGACTCTTCTCTCCCTCTCTCACTGTCTCTCTCTCATTCTCAGTCTCTCATTCTGTCTCTCTCTTTCCCTTTGTCTCTCTCTCTATATATATAGTAATATATATAAGTTATATATATAAATATGTATATATATATATTGATATATATATATATATATATATATATTGTATTAGATTATACATGGTATTATGTATATATATATGTGAGTGTGGGTTGTATTATATAGAGTATTACATATTGGTATTGGGTAGTAGATAGATAGTGTATGTCTATATATATAGATATATATATATATAGTATGACTTCTAGTATAGGTTTATATAGAAACCTAAACACTAGCCTATGGCCAAGATTATTAGCCTATGGTTTGGGGCTAACCCTAATGGACTAAAATCCAACTTGTTGACCCTTGTTGACTAAGGGTTGACCAAAGTCAACCTTAGGTCAAGGTTGACCTAGTTAACCTAAAAATGACTAGTTTAACTAGTCTGACCTAATTACCTTATTGGCTGGTCCTTGTTTGACCTAATTACCTTACTGACTGGTCTTTGTTTGACCCAAAACCTTAGTTGGTCTAAGTTTGACCTAGACTTGACCCAGATTGATCATGTTGACTAGTATTTGACTTGTTTGACCTTGTTTGACTCTATTTGACTTAGTATGACTTCCTGTGACCTAGTTTAACTATTAGAGTTGACCCAGAGTTGACTTTTGACCAGATTGACCTAGAATCATGTAGTATGCATTGTACACTCTATTTTTACTATTGTGGATACATTGTGACTTGTATTGCTCTGATTAGGAGCCATACACCTCTCCTTAGACAGTATATCTTCTTCAGACATTCAGTTATCAGGCGAGTACATTCTCTAACCATTTCATATTTGCCAGGATTTATATTCTTACTCTAGATTACTTTACTTGATGCTGACACGATTGTTATCACGGATTGGTACTATATGGATCTTTTCATGAGATGTTATCCCCTTCGGGAGCATCAGATACAGCATGTTTGTGCTTTTCACTATCATCATGTATCTCTATGCTTTCATAGATTCACGAATCGCTTGTGACTCATGTACTCTCATGATTCACAGAGCCTCTCATGAATCTCCCATTTATGGGCTTACCACGAATCTTAACATAACCTGAATGGATCCTTGTGTATTGATTGGGGATGGGGGAGTGGAAATAGTCATGTGGATATTACCCCAGTAGCTGTAGTCATGAATCACTTCTAGCTGTAATCATGAATCTCCTATGCCATTTCACATGTCTATATTTTACTCTGACTCACTAGACACTGCTAGTTCTCTATATACAGTAGATATTTCCTTTACAGCTATCTCTTTTGCTACATGTATCTTCCTTCAGCAGTTCCTGTATTTTACTCTATTGCATGCTTTATATCTCCTATCATTCTATGCACTGCGTGAGATGTATTGTGCTCGTTCCCGTCCTGATTGGACCTATTGAAAATATTACAGAGGATGAGGAGGAGGCCCTGGTGTCTACCTATTATGGAGCAGGACTAGATGATACTTATGTTGTGGACCCTCAGCAGGATCCACCTGCAGCTGAGGATGTTGTTCCAGTAGTCTAGACCAGTTTAGCCTAGGCAGTCTTTTCTATATTTACTTTTGTCTCACATCTGAGTTGTATTTTGAGATGTTGAGTTATGTATAGACTCTTAGTCTTGTATTATGAGTTGACATTCTGGATGTTATGTATCTTAGACACTTAGTCTTATTTCATCTATGCTATGGTTCTCTTTGAGTTACTATCTATCTTCTGTCTTTCGTTCTTCTACCCTAGATGTGATTGAGATGTATATTGTTATGTCACCTCCATTCGGAGAGTATAAACTGTACAGGTACTTTGGTATTGTTAGATGATTGACCTAGGACAGCGTTCTACCGCCGACACTGCGGCGTAGGCTGGGCGTTGTTACGTTCTCGTACCCTAACAGTGGGTGCGGGTCGTGACACCTCCTCATCATCTATAGTAGGATCTACTGTAGTTTCTTCTTTGCCCTCAGCAGGAGGGAACACTTCTGGTTGAGCCTGCATTTCTGGCTCTTGTTGTACCTCCATAGGTGGAGGATATTCTTCTTGAGATTCTACTTCGGGCTCTCGTGATACCTCTTCTTGGACATATTCTTCTTCTGAAAAAGAAGCCTCCTCCTCAGACTCCTCGTTTTCTTCATAAATATCTTCTTGAGGAGGAGGAGGAGCCACAAGCTTCGGGGCAATGATAACACCTACAAAAAATTAAACAATATAAGTTAATATACAA
Organism: Iris pallida; assembly: GCA_029216955.1. NCBI lineage: Eukaryota > Viridiplantae > Streptophyta > Magnoliopsida > Asparagales > Iridaceae > Iris > Iris pallida. The sequence goes on along the minus strand of JANAVB010016197.1, from coordinate 43,141,308 downwards.
AAATCATAGTTTTGTATGGATTTTGTATAAATTATATTTACCTGGAGTAGGTGTGGGATGCTCCAAATACGCATCATAATCTCCATCCCAGTCTTTATCATCAAAATTGATAGCTGGTTCTTCAGATGGGATGGGCTCTTGATCAACAATATGTACTGGGGCGACGTCTTCAGCAACTTGTGCCTTTTGTGGCAAAGTTAAATGAAGTGCCGAGCTGAGACGTCCTGGAGATAGGACTACTGCAGGTGCTTCTGGTTGAGGTGCTGAAGATCCTTCTCCAGGATGAACTGAAGAAGATGCTACATGTTGCGGCTCAACCACCCGAGTGTCACTCTCCGGGGTAGAGGCTCTTGATCTGGAAGGTCTTTTTGTGGTAGCCTTCTTCTTCTTCTCTGGGGTTTTCTCTGGAAGAGTGACTGCTGCAATTTGTTTCCGTTTACGGGATTTGCCAATAATAATAGGTTCTGCAGCCTTTTCCCTAACTCCTGTAGCGATAACTTCCAGATATGGATCTGGAACGGCAGCATCATCAGGGACGTCTGATGGTACCCTGACTGGCTCTTCAATATTTTCTTCCTTGGGCCATCTCAGACTACCTCTTATGTTGTAGCCATCGGCGAAGGAAGGGATAGAAGCATAAAAGTGAGTATACGTATGAAGTATACGTAGCTTTGCAGTGCTGGTAGCGGTTGAGACTCTGAATTTGGCACCAATACGGGCAGTACTAAAATATCTCCAACCGCTTGCACCATCAAGCAGTTTTCCATAGTGACGGAAACTGGTATAGGGATTACCAACATGAAGTTGGTCATACCCAAATTGGCGAGCGAACCTACTGGGTAGATATGGTTCGAACGCACAATTATCTTCATTTCTGTACATCAGGTAAGAGGGTCTGATGCATTGTAGACATCTAAAGACTATCAGGTGGCAATAAAGCTCCTTCTTCAACTTCATCTTCAAATTGAACGCCGAAGCAGTCGGCTGGAACTTGTGGCCGGCTACAGAAAAAGTTCCAACCATAAGAATAGTTCAAAACTGCCAGGGTATCTGCCACCGTCGTGGCAGTCCATGTAGCTTTGCTGAATTTTTGGAGGAAGACCTCCGCATCATCTCCCGGGCCTGGTGGCAACAAATTGCAGTTGTGGTGCAACAGCCAGCCCATCAAATAAGTATAGGGCATTTCTACCCTGGGAAATACGTTCCGATGAGGAGCATTGTTGATTAGCTCCTCACCAAAAGTCCTCAAACCTGCGTTTACTCGCACACCATTGTCGATAGAAGGTTAATTCTGACTTTAAACACCAAACGTATCGCTGGCCATAGCACGTTACGGTGGATTCTATCAACTTTACCGGTCCCCGTTACAACCCATCTTCTCAACCATAAAGAAAGGAAGCCTGCCAGCAAGGCTTTCCTGGAGATCTTCTGGCTGCCATATCTGAGGAAGCTCAAGGCTTCTGTTCCAGCAAGGAACTCCCCAGTCTTGGTGGACAAATATTTGTTCGGGAATTTGTAGACAGTCATCATATCCCAAATTTTATCAGCAGGAATTGTTGAACCTGTGTTGATAGTTAAACCTTTGTTTTCCTTGAATCTTTTTTTATCATCCTTGGATATTTCATCCTTATGGAAGAAGAGATATGTTGTCCACTTGTTGATGTATGCTAGATGAGATCCACTCTCATGTATAGTAGTGCAGATCATGTAGTGGCACATCAATTCTTCATATACCTCAACCAACTGAGGGTTTTTCTTCCTGATTTCAGCAAGTTTCCGGTTGGAGGGAACATATTCTTCATATGGGGCTTTCCCCATTGGCAGCTTGGAGATGAATTACATCTCATGGAGTGCGAGACCCATTTCACCTTTTGGGGTCGCAAAAGTTCCAGTCGAACTTATGTATATCTCCATCAGGGCCATGAACAAGTTACCATTCGATGGTATACCCTGACTAGTGGAAGCCACTGCTTCATACAGGCCGATGTCTTTCAGTTCCGTGTGGGAGTTCTTCATCATCCAAATGCTAATTTGGATCCAGTTCTGGTTGAATGGAGTCAACCATCCCGGTAGCCTAGGGTTTGTCTAGGGATATAGTACCGCAGCCCTTATGAACTTGTTGACGAACATCTGGGTCTGCACTGGTTGGATTAAAGCCGAACCTTCACTTGGAGTAAATCCTGGCAAGAGACCAGAGAAAGGAACAACACCGCCATTGGGAACACTGACATAATACCCCATATCGTTGGCATGATCCCTCTTGAATATGATTCTATCCGGTCTTTCATAATTGCCGAGAGTCAGATTCCACAGCATATGTCGGGGATGGGTGGCATGGATGAATGCGGACAAGGGGTAATCTCTATCCATATCAGGGAGATACATTGCTCTATCTCCAGACTTGAACACCCAAGACTCCTTCTTGGGGTGTGTTTGTGACTTGCAGTCTATTGCATCCCCAGATAAGAAAGCTGGTTTTGCAAATTATTGTTCATTCAGTGAGGTCAACAGTTCTCCATTAATCATGGATAGCAGCATCCTATCCCCTTGGGCAGCTATCAACTGTGCTCTCTCTACGGGGTAGTCCGGATTCGATTGGGAAAATGCTACATGAGACAGATTCTCCACATAATTCGAGCCCACCATACCAACTGATGAGCCAAAGACTTCTGCGATTGGGTGAGCTTGCAAGTCCACTGCCAAAAGAAAAAAAATCAAGTTAGTGAAAATCTAATTTGAAAATTTTTACGCAGCTAAATTAGTCTAAGTTTTTACACATAAAGGTTGACTATATAAATTTTAAAGTATAAAAAGTCTTTGTCTTTCACAAAGTCCTTTACTTGTGAAATTTTACGCTAGCACATGTTGATGTGAGCGTATTATAAATTTTACGCTGGCATGTGTTGACATGAGCGTATTCAAAATTTTATGCTAGCACATGATGATGTTAGCGTATTATGAATTTTACGCTGGCATGTATTGACATGAGCGTATTCTAAATTTTACGCTAGCACATGTTGATGTGAGCGTATTATAAATTTTACGCTGGCATGTGTTGACATGAGCGTATTCAAAATTTTATTCTAGCACATGATGATGTGAGCGTATTATGAATTTTACGTTGGCATGTATTGACATGAGCGTATTCTAAATTTTACGCTAGCACATGTTGATGTGAGTGTATTACGAATTTTACGCTAGCACATGTTGATGTGAGCGTATTATGAATTTTATGCTGGCACATGTTGATGTGAGCGTATTCTAAAATTTACGTTGGCATGTATAAACATGAGCTTATTTTAGAATTTACGCTGGCATGTGTAGACATGAGCGTAGTTTAGATTTTACGCTGGCACGTATAGACGTGGGCGTATTTTCTTAATTTTACGCTAACACGCATAAACATGGGCGTATATTCTTAACTTTACGCTGACACGTATAAACGTGGGCATATTTTGTTATTTCAGTTTCTACGCTGACACGTATGACGTGGGCATGAAAACTGAAGGTTCGGGGTTTCTTCTTCTTCTCCGGCGAACTCAAAGCCGAGATCAAATAGGGTTTTACCCTTCATTGCTGGAGCCACGGCGGGGTTGCTTTGTTGGGGCTTTGTTGATGTTAGAACGGGGGCTTTCATGCGGTCGGCCGATGATGAATCGACGACGGGCTTCTTGCCCTTGCTGCCGGTAACGGACGACTTCTTGGGGGCCATCGGATTGAAGCAAGAGTAGAAGGAGGAAGAAGCGTGAGGAGAGATCGAAATTTCGAAAGACAAAGTAAAGTCTTATCTCTATTCAAAAAGCCCTATTTATAGAGAATTTCAAATCGTTCAAATTCCCAGATTTTACGCTGACTGTTGGATATCCCAACTTCTACGCGGATGACCGTTGGATATCCTGAACTCAACGCTGACTGGTGAAATCCTAAATTTTACGCTTCTGTTCAAAGTATTTCAAAATTTGAAAATATTTGAAAACATTGAAGGAGGTTTTGTAGGAGCGAAAAAAGTGCTTCATAGACCAAGTCAAAAGAATAGAGCTTTAAGCAAGTCAAAAAGAGTCAACAAATTACTCTACGCGAGCTACTCTACGCGAGCTGTTTTACGCGAGCTACTCTACGCGAGCTATTTTTACGCGAGCTACTTTATGCTGGGGACAGGCTGTCAGATCATGCATTTAATGCAAGTGATGATGATTCTGACATAATGATTTGTTGATAGCGTATAACACAAAATTCGAAGAGATTTGATTTACACAGAAACCAACATTGTCGTTTAGTATGTGGACGGGGTTACTTTACGCTAAAAAGATGGCTTCTTTTACGCATGAATACTATTTGAGCTTTTTACGCTCAAAGTTTTCGTGTGCGTAAAGTTTATTTGGGCTACTTTTTACGCTCAAGGCTATTTTATCAGCCACTTTACGCGAGAAGTCTATTATTGGGCTAGTTTATGCCTAGTCTATTACTTTACGCTGGAAGTGTATTTTGGGTCATTTTTACGCCCAATCTTTCTTGACCACTTAAGAACGTGGTTTGCCCACGTGGCTTTCATGCTACACTTCTCGAGGAACGTGTGTACGTGCTCTCCCCATTTTTGAGGTAGTGGGACACGTGTCTCCATGCATAGAGATCACAACTCTACATGGGACACGTGTCAACGTGCGTATAGGATGATTTACATCGTCTGTGATAGTTGCTTGCGTAAAAACCCGATCTTATTGTTTTTTACGCACAAAGGGTTAAGTCTATAAATAGACTTATTTTTCACATAGACATCATCAAGAGATCAATAGAGAGACAAGGAGAGGAGATTCTGAGAAAATTCATACTTCCAGAGTGATATTCCTATAGGCATTTCTTCGACTTTTTTTCAAAGAACAGGGTGAAGCAAAGCAAGAAAGCATTCGACTGTGCCATCAGTGCCGTTGCTCGACACCTTTCCGGTGACTTAGTTCTTCCGATTGTTCTTCTTCTTCAAGAAGTTTTCTTCTTCATCATCGTATGGTCCAAGGAACAAAGTGATCGCTCTCAGATCAGACTTCCATAGCAATACTTCCCAGAACAATTTATACTTTTTGTACTTTTTCTAGTTTTCTTTCAAAAGCCAATTTTAGACATTTTGTTAAGTGAAACAGTGGACTCAACGGAAGTTACTCATTACATGACTAATAATGTAGAAGAGGTAGAATTATCCTAAGAGGAAGATAAAGATGACGTAGATAAAAGTGAAGGTGAGGAGGAAGAGGAAGAGGAAGAGGAGGATGAGGAAGACGAACAATATGAGTTTTTTGAAGATAATTGAAAATAAAATAAATCCATTTGGACTTGTGACATGTATTATATTTTGACTGTAGAATATACTATCGGTTTAGACTTGTGACACTACTGTAGAATGTACTATCCATTTAGCTTTTAACACTACTATAGAATTTAGATTCCATTCGAACTTGTGATATGCATAACATTTTGTTTGTAGAATGTACTATATATATGGTTATTTTTTCTATCATCATATGTTGTTATCAGATATAACAGGACAACGCGGAGCGTTCGACAGGTCCTGAGGTAGACGAAGTTCTCCTCTGGTAAGCGTTCCTCCTACTGACGGAACAATGGAGATAGATGAGCAAATGGAGGATGTTGAGCCGATGCCGTCTCAGTATCAGCGAGATACTCCATGCGCACCTCCAGATGAGACGAGGACGGAGATTTGGGTCGACGGTACAAAGTAAGTCAATTAGTTTGTTTATCATCATATATATCGTGTATTTCTTTATTTATTATATATTTACTTTTCATGAATATAATTATCTCTGTATAGATATCGTCCCTCGTCGGTACAGAGACGCCTGGGCCACTTTCTGGGGTACAATTATGGTGGCCCTTGGATAAACTACCCTGATGCTCCGGACGATAAGAAGGCGTTCTGGTTTGCGTACTTCAAGATAAAAGTATATTTAGTTTTAATATAAATAATCTAATTTATACATATTATATAACTTACAAAATTAATTCTTCTAGTAAACGTATTTCTATCCACCGCATCGGGCTGAGTTGATCAAGGCGATGTTTTCTGTCGTCGTCGCCAAGCTGGTCCGCGATGCTATTAATGACTAGAAGGCTCATGATCGCGAAGGAAAACCGATCTAAGGTTGGATCACCCTTGATCAGTGGCCTACAATGAGGGCTATATTCGACGATCCAAGGTAAAAGAAAAGGTCTGAGAAGGCCAAGGCAGCTAGGAAAAAGGCATCAAAATTGTATGGTGGCTCGATTCCGATGACAAAATATTTTCGTCATTTGGTATATTTTTTTATTTCAGATATGTTATTTTAATACAAGTATGATAAAATGGTAGTAGGATAAAATAGTTAATTTTAGTACTAAATAATATATTTTTAACAGATACAAAGGGGTGATGACGCCAACATGGTGACTGTCTTCCTGTCCACCCATCGGAAGCCCACCCATCGGAAGGGCGAAAAGGTTATTGATGAGAGGGCCGAGCAGACCTATGTTAGTATTACAATACTTTGTGTTAATTTTAATATAACTTAAGAAATATGTAAATAAATATTCATGTAGTCAGTTATAAGTATATTAGACATTAGCAATTATCGGGTATCTATACTTTTCTAGGCCGAGTATCTTAGGCTCCGTCAGCGGGCGACTGCTAGTCCACCTATAGCGGGAGAGGCTGGTACTTCATCGCAGCCCTCTCCAGCTCCGCCGGAGGACAAGTTATGGATGACCGACGCTGGTGGTCTCTAAGGGGCTACATACTACGGTACATGATCCTATGGAGCCCTTGTTGCGACGAAGTCCTCTAGGGCCTCCATTGTAAGTGCGCATTCTGCACAACCCTCGCAGGAGTCTGCCCGAGTCCAGAGATCGTTGACCGTTAGATTGAGTCTCTCCGTGACGAGATGATGCGAAGGATATAGGAGCAGCCCCAGACTCAGTCGCAGACGAATGATGTCATATGCATCGCACAATTTGATACGCTCGAGCGTAGCATCATGGAGCTCAGGGATATGATTGAGAGGACAGAGCTTGGCATTGCTGATCTTAGAGCGTCGACACCGTATAGCGTGACGGGGCTGCAGGCATCACAGTTGTCTATGGGTGAGAGGCTGACATTGATGCATGATTCGATGGTTGATAGTAGTACAAGGCTGTTATCTACCATAGATTCATACAACCATCGTCACCGACTCCACCGACGTCACTGCCTTCTTCATCGATGTCGGTATTGATTTTACTGGAGCAGTATGAGTTGTTCTTATCCCTGATACGGGGTGGTGCCCATCCTTCTCCAGATCCACAGTAGTCCTAGTTAGGACAGTTTACTGGTTGTTTGTGTTTAGACCCATGGTATTAGGTCATTCATGAATATTAAACATTTGTTGAGGCTTTCAGACTTTATTTCTTGTACTAAGTTGTGTGGATATTTATTGCATTGATCTATATGATGAAATTTTCTTCAAACTCCATTTGTAATTCCAATGTGTCATTTTCTTCAATTTTACTTTATTATGCATATTAAATGTATGTGAATTTATCGGTGTTGAGTGTGTATGACCGTTGAGCACCTCTAGAGGGGGGGTGAATAGAGTGTGTGTGTGCAGCGAAAAATAATCACCAATTAAAACTTTAAACTATGGCAGTGAAATAGGAGACAGTAAATATAATGCAGCAAGAGATAGAGAATTCAAACTCAGTGACACAGCGATATATACTGGTATCCCTCTGAGAGGACTAATCCAGTCTCGAGTACTCTTGCTCGATGTTAATCCACTATGGCACAAGCTTTAACTGAGAGCTTGCAGTCTCTTACAACATCGTGCTTGGTGACAAGCGCACGACCAGCTTCACAACACCGTGCTTGGTGACGAGTGCACGACCAGCTCCACAACAGGAAAAGTTTCTGAACTTGGAACGACCTTTTTACAACTCTTGGAATACCAAAAGACTCTAAATCAACTCTGATAGTATTGGCTTTTGGCTAAGAGGTGTATAGGTATGATTTGAAAATCTTGGATCGTTTGAAAACACTTGAATAGTAGAGAAGAGAAGATGAAGAGTGAATTGAATGATTTGAAATGAAAAGTTCTTCTCTATTTATAGGTGTTTTCTGGAACCGAACTCGGACAGAGTTCGGGCAGAGTTCGGATGCATATATCTCGCAAAGAGACGTTGCTCGCAGATTTGGAGGCAACAGAAGTTTGAATACAAACTGACCGAACTCGGACAGAGTTCGGTCCGAACTCAGGCCAAACTCGGTTATGAGTTCTGTCAGGAGATTTTCAAAATATTTTATCAGAAATTATTTTCAAAAATATTTTGGAATATTTTGTAAAATGATATATGAGTGTAAAAAGATATATGAGTGGTAATGGGTAGGCTTTTTAGAATGTGAAATGAAATGACCCTAAGCCAGTATTACCAAAACTGATTTTACAAAATAAATCCATGACTTAATAAAATGTAAAATACAGAATAAAATATAAAATGAGTCATCTTCAAATTTGATGATGTCGATGCTTCGTTGATGCAGTACAACGTCCATTGAAATTGATTTCATACATCCTGAAATGATTAGCAGCAGTTTGTATATTTTGTGTATTGACTTAAGTGCATGTTGATTATAGAAATCGGGTGTGACCATGGAATGGGCCAACAATCTTCCCCATTTTGATAATTGACAAACTTGAGTCTATACCAAATATATCTTTATAAAATAGAACAAAATACAAGTACCTGAATAAAAGAGATGGTTGATTTTGTTTTTGGATTTGTATGCTTTTTAGTATGTGTACTTTTTATCTCCTCCTTTGTCAAATAGTAAAATGACTTGGCTCCCCCGTAATGTGTGAAGCCAACAACAGAAAAACAAAAGACAAAGTGAATCAAAAGAGACATGATCACAGCATAAAACAACTACTATAGAAAGAAAATACTGGAAATAAAGTACTAAAAATGTCATACTACAAAGTGCTGAGTACAATCATCAGAAAATGTCTAACTAATGAGTTTCGACATAAAAAGAAAAAACTACATCAAAGCATAAAGATCATCATCTAACAAATATCCACTATCCAAAAGATGAATCTACGTCACATAGTGGGGTTGTCAGCACCAGGAGCCTCTGGAGGAAAGTAGGCTGCAGTGGGGTCGAAGTGCTGGAAGGAAACCTCATCTGTGAACCGAGGACCCGGAAAGCCTGGGTGAGGCAGGATGGTGATCGCATGGACTGGATCATGGGCTAGGCTGTAGTGGAGGTCAGCAATCCCATTCCTCAGCACCTGAGCCTGAGAGATGCGTCGGAACTCCGAATCAAGATAACTTTGATGACGTTGCACAGATATAGCAACAAAATCATCAAAGCGCTAATAGAAGGTCGGATCAAATCCCGGGGCAGGGGCTGGAGCAGGAGCAGCATCAGGAACCTTAACGTCAGCAGCTGGAGCAGGCTGAGCTCCAGGAGACAGAGGTGGAGCAGGAAATCGTCAAGATCTGGTAAGCTCGATAGGAGTGGAGGAGAATGCACAAGTTTGGAGATCAATCTCAAAACGGCGAAAGATAGACGCCAAGTACATAGGATATACCAGATTCCTTCCTGCATTTCTGTAGTTCAGCATCCAGGACATCATGGTCTTTGGGATAGAGAATGGAATACCAAAATGAATGTGGTATAGAGCAGAGAGTTCCAAGAAGGTCACTTCATCTGTGGATCCTTTCTTTGGAAGAAGGACAGAGAAAATCATGCGATAAAGTTCATAAAAAGATTGATTCAAATTCTTTGAATAAACCCTATGAGGGACAGGGTTTGGATGACAAATAAGTTCCCTAAAAGAGGCAAGGGTAACATCAGCAGGGAACTGGACATGGGTAATGTCAACCAATGCTTCACCAAGATCAGGAACATGAAAAAATTCACTGATATCGGTAGCACTGAATTCTAGTTCTTGCCCAGCTACGCAAGAATAGAAATTTTCGTTAGGTTTTACTTGCAAATTGCAGTAAAACATTCGGACAGCATTGTCAAAAATATTTTCTGATACCTCGAAAAAATCTCGGTATCCTAAGTGGTCAAAAGTAGGAGCATATTCAGAAAATATGGTAAAATTAACAAAAGCTCCATTGCAAATTCTACGACCAGAAAAAGAGTCGAACCAAAGATCAAAAAACTCTTTGTTCGGAAACAAAGTAGAATCATAGTCTTCTGCATCTATTGGTCGTGCTGGACTAAATAGACTAGCAGGTGTATAATCCGAAGAGGAGGAGGCACCTTGGGAAGATGATCTATAACGCTTAGGAGCCATTGAGAAAGTAGAAAAAGAAAAAGGAATACCTTTTTGAGAGAGGAGGAAGATGAGAAATGCCTACCAGACCTCTTAGATTCGTGCTAGGATGGAGGAGGAAGAAATTTCTAGGTGAAAGAAGGAGTAATCTCGAGTTGGTGAATGAAAATGGGTAGAGGAAGAGGGGTTTATAAAGGGGCTAGGGCCGGCTGTTCGTTTCTGGAAACAAAACAGCGCCGACCGAACTCGGTCCTAATTCGGTCCGAACTCGGTCAGAGTTCGACCCGAGTTCGGTCACTTGTATTCCCGAGACAGTAAATGCAGTTCTGGTTGGTTAAAAGTAACTTTATGACTTTTGACTCTAGTATTTAATAACGTACTTTATTTATGGGTTAACTGTAGGGGTTGTCCCAGCTAACGGAGGTTCACAGGGGAACACTTAAGTACCGCTTCGCTTCGACCGTAGTCGTGGTGACAAACATACCCTTTTTAGTTTTGTACCCAAAAATAATTTCCGTTAAAACAAATTCCAAAGTTGCAAGTCATAAAATTAATTTTAATTACCATATTACATTATGAATCTAAAAATTCAAATATACCGAGCTCACGCCTCATTATGTTAAAACGGTCTTCAGCCAATAGTTTTGTGAATATGTCTGCTAGTTGATGATCTGTGTCAATAAATTCTAAGCAGATATTCCCGTGTTGTTGATGATCACAAAGAAAATGATGTCTTATCTCTATGTGCTTTGTGCGTGAATGACAGATAGTGTTCTTAGTCAGATTAATAGTGCTAGTGTTGTCACAATAAATAGGAACTTTAGTGTAGTGCAGATTATAGTCCTCTAAGGTTTGCTTCATCCACAAAATCTGAGCACAACAACGTCCTGCGGCGATATACTCAGCCTCAGTTGTTGATAATGCTACTGAATTTTGTTTCTTGCTAAACCAAGAGACTAAGGCCTTTCCTAGGAAATGACATGTACCGCTGGTACTTTTACGGTCCACTTTGTATCCTGCAAAATCCGCATCCGAGTAACCTATCAGGGCAAAGGATTTGGTTTTAGGATACCATAAGCCGACTGTAGAAGTTCCTTTAAGGTATTTAAAGATACGCTTAACGGCACTCAGATGTGATTCCTTAGGATTTGCCTGATAACGTGCACAAATACAAACACTAAACATAATATCAGGACGACTAGCAGTTAAGTATAATAAACTACCAATCATACCTCGATACTTATGCTGATCGACAGGTTTGCCACTTTCATCAGCATCAAGCTTTGTAGATGTAGCCATAGGAGTCCCGATTGGCTTTACGTTCTCGAAGTCGTACTTTTCAGTATGTCCTTCGTGTACTTAGCTTGGTTGAAGAATGTTCCTTTTGAGTGCTGTTTGATTTGAAGTCCTAGGAAGAAGTTTAGTTCTCCCATCATACTCATCTCAAATTCACTCTGCATACACTTTGCAAAATCTAGACAGAGTTTTTCGTTAGTAAAACCGAATATTATGTCATCTACATAAATTTGCACAAGGAGGATATCATCATTCAAGGATTTTATAAACAAAGTAGTATCTACTTTTCCTTTTGAAAATCCATTATCAAGTAAGAAGGCACTTAGGCGCTCATACCAAGCACGAGGTGCTTGTTTGAGTGCATAAAGGGCTTTCTTAAGCTTGAAGACGTGATCAAGTTTTTGAAAATCTTCAAAACCAGGGGGTTGTTTCACAAAAACTTCCACTTTTAAAAATCTATTTAAAAATGCGCTTTTCACGTCCATTTGAAAATTTTAAAATCATTAAAACATGCAAATGCATAAAATATACGGATGGCTTCTAGTCTAGCAACAGGAGCATAGGTCTCATCATAATCAATTTCTTCTTCTTGATTATAACCTTGTGCCACTAGACGTGCTTTGTTGTGTAGAACTTGTCCATCTTCACTGAGTTTATTTCGGAACACCCATTTGGTACCAATTATCGATTGACCAATAGGTTTAGGAATGAGTTCCCAAACTTGGTTTCTCTCAAATTGATTAAGTTTCTCTTGCATGGCAGAAATCCAAAACTCATCAGTAAAAGCATCATCTACATTCTTAGGTTCTATTTGAGAAATAAAAGCTACATTTGCTGCTATATCAGAATTTTTAAGAGATGAACATATACTTACACCTTTAGATACATCACCTATGATGAGTGTTTCTGGATGATCTGGCTTGAATTTTAATGATTCAACTGTTGGGTCATATCTTTTACAAAACTCTTCTCAGTCCTTGCATTTTGGTCAGATCTTTCATAGAACTCTTCTCAGTCCTGGCATGTGTATCTTCATCATCACTGTCGCTAAATCTGTGAAGCGTTGATGGATTTAAAAGTAGACCTATGTGCTTTGTTCTTTTCACAGTCAGCACATACCATATATCTCTTGAATGGAATCTCAGGGAGTCCTCTTACCAACTTCTTTGTACTTAGTCGTGAGATAGTATCCATGTTTGCATGTCCTAGTCTCATGTGCCATAGCCAGCTTTCATCTTGATTGGCTACTAGGCACCTACCTGTATTATTAGTATTCTCCAAAAAGAAAACATAAATATTGTCTTCTCTAATCCCTTTATATATGGGATCTCCAGATGACATATTATATATGGTACATTTATCTTTCACAAAATTGATACCATAACCATTATCTGCCAAATGACTTATGCTTAATAGGTTATGTTTCAATTTTGTTACTAGACAAACATCTTTTATTACTGGATAGGGAGAAATACCTACAGTACCATTACCAATTATATCTCCTCTCAAATTATTTCCGAAGGAGACATATCCTTCTTTCTTCATCGATAGCGTAGCGAACAAAGATGCATCACCAGTCATATGTCGCGAACATCCACTATCGAGGATCCATTTGCTTCTAGCATGAGAGGGATGAGGGTCCACCTACAAGACAAGTAGATGAATCCTTTGGTACCCATTTACTGAAGGGTCCATTCTGATTAGCTTTAGGTCTCCAGATTAAAGTGTGATTGTCAACAAGCTTCCTGGCTAAACAATACTGTGATATGTGTCCGTGCGTACCATAATAAGTGCAAGTCAGTTTAGAACTAGATGTGGTTGAAACTGTGTTTACATGCTTGTTTGGTTTGGAGAACCTATAAGTGGAAGCATGATGATATTCGTGTTTCTTCTGTGCTTTCTTGTTTTTAGTCCTCTTAGGTGTATGCTTAGCATTAGGACTAAAATTAGGCTGTGTCACAGGTATTTCCTGTTTACCTAACTTGATTTCTAACTTTTTAGAAATCGCAATAGACTCTTCATATTTAGCAGTCATAACTGAGAGTCTCTGTTTCATACAACTTTTGCATCTTGACATAATCTTTTTCTTTCTTTTCAATATTGAGGATAGCCTCATGATAGTCTACCTTAAGTTTGGCTATCTCTTCCGTGTTACCGGTAGTAGATGTCTCTTTAATATCTTCAATAAGATTGGAAAATCTAGCTAACTCGGTTGTGTATGCCTTAATCTCTTTCCGAGATTGCTTATACTTGTCAAGCATATTTTTGTGTTCTTTAAGTAAATCGCTAAAGGCATTTTCTAATTCATCGAAAGTAAAATCATCATATAGAGGGTTTGAAGATACCTTATCAAATGCCATAAGACAGACATTTGCATTGTCGCAGGGTCTATCCTCTTCTTCTGTATCACTGGCATCACTTTCATGCCAGATACTTGTGTTGGCATACTTTCGACCGGTTGTTGCTTTTCTGCTTGATCTTGATCTGTCATATGGACTGCTTTTCTTGGTGGTTGGACAGTCCTTCTTCATGTGCCCTGACTTCTTGCATCCAAAGCATATGGTTTCATCTTCATTGCTTTTTTGGATATCTTTCTTCTTCCTGCTTGTAAAATTTAGGTATTTCCTGAAGTTCTTCACAAGTAGGGCATGTTCATCACCACTTGATGATTCTTCATCGGAGTCATTGCATGTTGATTTTCTTGCTTGAGCTTTGAAGGTAATAGATTTTTCTTTTGGTGTTGCTTCCTCAAATTCTTACAAATCAAGTTCATGGGTCATCAGCTTCCCCATCAGTGTTTCCAAGGACATAGTGGTGAGATCGTTTCCTTCAATAATTGTTGTGACTTTTGGATTCCAGTTCTTTGTTAGAGCCCGCAGCACTTTTCTGATCTTCTCATGATTGCTGTAATCCTTACCAAGAGGTTGCAAAGGATTAGTTATATCAAGGAAACGAGTAAACATCTGTGTAATTGACTCACCGGGTTTCATCTTAAAAGATTCATATTCCTGTGTCAGTCTACTAATTTTGGATTCCTTCACTTGGGAAGTACCTTCATGAGTTACCTCAAGAAGTTTTCAAATTTTGTGAGACGTCTTACAGGTTGAAACTCTGTTGAACTCCGTTTTGTCAATTGCACAGAATAGTGCATTGATGGCACGAGCATCAAGGCTAGCCTTAGCTTTTTCAGCTTCGGCGTATTTGTCATGAGGCTTTTCTATAAGAATGCCTTCAACCACTATGGGTGCTGGTTTCTTATAACCATCAATGACTATTGACCAAAGATCAAAGTCAAGAGATTTTAGAAAGAAAGTCATTCATTTTTTCTAATAGGTATAATTTGTTCCATCAAATAGGGGAGGTCTATTTGTGGATTGCCCTTCACCGTTGAATATTGATTTCACGGCTGCCATATATATATATATACTCTCTGAGGTATGTTATATTAGAATATAACCCGCTCTGATACCAATTGTAGGACCGTTGAGCACCTCTAGAGGGGGTGAATAGAGTGTGTGTGTGTGCAGCGGAAAATAATCACCAATTAAAACTTTAAACTATGGCAGTGAAATAGGAGACAATAAATATAATGCAGCAAGTGATAGAGAATTCAAACTCAGTGACACAGCGATATATACTGGTATCCCTCTGAGAGGACTAATCCAGTCTCGAGTACTCTTGCTCGATGTTAATCCACTATGGCACAAGCTTTAACTGAGAGCTTACAGTCTCTTACAACACCATGCTTGGTGACAAGCGCACGACCAGCTGCACAACACCGTGCTTGGTGACGAGCGCACGACCAGCTCCACAACAGGAAAAGTTGCTGAACTTGGAACGACCTCTTTACAACTCTTGGAATACCAAAAGACTCTAAATCAACTCTGATAGTACTGGCTTTTGGCGAAGAGGTGTACAGGTATGATTTAAAAATCTTGGATCGTTTGAAAACACTTGAATAGTAGAGAAGAGAAGATGAAGAGTGAATTGAATGATTTGAAATGAAAAGTTCTTCTCTATTTATAGGTGTTTTCTGGAACCGAACTCGGACAGAGTTCGGGCAGAGTTCGGATGCATATATCTCGCAAAGAGACGTTGCTCGCAGATTTGGAGGCAACAGAAGTTCGAATACAAACTGACCGAACTCGGATAGAGTTCGGTCCGAACTCGGGCCGAACTCGGTTATGAGTTCTGTCAGGAGATTTTCGAAATATTTTATCAGAAATTGTTTTCAAAAATATTTTGGAATATTTTGTAAAATGATATATGAGTGTAAAAAGATATATGAGTGGTAATGGGTAGGCTTTTTAGAATGTGAAATGAAATAACCCTAAGCCAGTATTACCAAAACTGATTTTACAAAATAAATCCTAGACTCAATAAAATATAAAATACAGAATAAAATATAAAATGAGTCATCTTCAAATTTGATGATGTTGATGCTTCGTTGATGCAGTACAACGTCCGTTGAAATTGATTTCATATATCCTGAAATGATTAGCAGCAATTTGTATATTTTGTGTATTGACTTAAGTGCATGTTGATTATCGAAATCGAGTGTGACCATGGAATGGGCCAACAGAGTGTTCCACCGAAGGGGTCAGCGAACCCAAGGAATTCAACGGAGGGTTGCTCCCGGTCTATTGATATAAATTATGAATTCATAAACTATTGGGAAACCCATTTTATTTTTTATTTTTATTATTTTTATTAGAAATTTAGTGAAGTTAAGAGACTACTAGCGTCGTTTAGCGACACGGTATACGTCGCTGATAGTTGTCGACTTTCTAGCGACGTTTAGAGAATCTGACCACGTCGTTGTGCGTCGCTAAGAGTCGCAAAACTCGCTAATTTCAGCAAATTGTACCGACTCTTGTTGACACATTATGTGTCGCTAAGTTTCATCACTAAGGGTCGTACTACGTCGCTAAATTCAGCAACTTGTACCGACTCTTGTCGACATGTTGTGTATCACTTAAGTTGCGACAAAATGTCGATAGACGTCGCTAAAACTACAATATCGCTAAAATATATCGTTATTATGACGTTTTTCGACATTTTCTTGGTCAGCGACTTGATGAAATACGACGAACCCTGGACGTCACTGATTACATCGCTAATTTCAGTGAGCAACATTTTTCCCAAATTAGTGACGTTTTTTAGCGTCGCTAATATGACTTATTTTGGTAGTGTTCCTAGTAGTTCTAGTTAAATTGCGGATGTACATTATGGATATTTTGGATACTTGTTCTGAATTTATAGCTTATACGTTTTCGAGTCGGATTAGAGTCTGGTTGAATACGTAGCGGGCTATTGTCGCGTGGCCTGGTCCCGTGTATTTTAGAACTGGGGTGTGACAGCCGCTCAACACACCGCTTATCAATATGAAAGGTCAATGGCATGATAAACTATCGTGTACATAGCTCGACATAGACGACAGGTCCAATGCAGGTAGTGAGCCCCAAAGAAAGCCTCCGATTATCCTGGTGTGGTACAATCTAGTACTGCTATAACATCTTACCTAGGTCGAACTGACCTCGGCGCCCTGGCGTAAATCAGTCAAGGAAGAAAATCCTTGTGCACACGTTGTCTATGACCACACACCTACGAGAACATCTAGACTCACGTAAATGCATGGTCTAATTTGTGGTACAACTTGAACCATACTTTATAAAACATGCATCGAAACCATACTATGCAAAGCGTGCATCGTTGGAGACTCCCAAACAAGGGACCACCTCGGCGATAAATGATCGCATGAACATTCCATACATAGCCTAATTTGTTGTATGACTCGAACCATACTCCGCAAAACGTACATCAGAACCATATTATGCAAAACGTGCATCGTTGGAGACTCCCAAACGAGGGACCGCCTCGGCGACAAACGGTCGCATGAACTTTTCGTTCTTTGAAATCCAGAAAACGGCTACTGCATAGCCTTCCTACTTAACTTGAACAAAACGTGTTCCATTATGTGCCATAGACCGTGGCATACTTATCATTGAAATAACCATATTTCGTGCCTTAAACCCATTGTTCCGTGCGATACTGCCGTCCATGTCATATTCTATATGACGAGCCTTGAGGTCGTAGGAACATGTGTCTATACCACACCGAGGAACCATTGGACCGCACACGTGCTCAACTTAAACAATCATGTTCTTTGAGTGCCTTAACTCATGGCATCTTCTATCAGACTAATCGTGAGACCGTGGGATATTTTTGCTATAACATGCAATGAGATCATGAAACGGGCCTGTTATGACATTGAGTCGATAGCCCATGGCAAACTCAACTTAACCCAATTTGTGTTTGGTCAAAAGACCCAGTGCCAACTTTGAAAGCCGTCGTGGAGTGATTTCTAAGTAACAACTTAACCGTTTCAAGTTTTATATAACTAACTCAAGACCACGAGATTATTTCCTTAGTTATGTGGGTTCATCTATTTTATTATCAAGCCTACTTAGTGCATGAAAATATTATTTTATTATTGTGAAGGCCAAGCAAAGGAAAGTTCACCGAAGCCGTCCACCTGAACAAGGAGTCGTCTCGACCGTGCGGGACATCGAGCGCGACATTGCATGGCTGAGACCAAACGTCGTTGTATTTTGATTCATCTAGTTCAGCTGAGCGTGACGGGGCATTACACCATGTAGCCCAGCCATGGCCAACGGCAGCAGAGCACAAGCGGTGCAGCAGCAAGTACAACAACAGCAATTACAGCCAACGAAGGTAGCTTCGCTTCGAAATTGCTCCCCGCTTGTTCGTTTGTTTTACGAACGAATTACGCTGGTATGTAGCCAACCTAACCCTCTTCAACTACCTTCAAGTAGAATAATTTAATATGCGCTGTACGTGACGAAAATCGAGTTCCAAATTCGAGAAAGAACTCAAAATTCTAGATACAAAAATTATCCCAGATTGTTGTTTTGGAAGCCGATTTTCGGACTGGATGTCGAGAGTTTTAAAATTCTAAAAGAACAAAGTTGTAGTCAAAATGAATGGCTTTATAACGAATAATTTTGTGTAATTTTCTGTTGATTAGTTTGTAAATAAAACTCTAGTTCTGAAAAACTGTTTTGAAAACTTAAAATTTCTCTGATATGAACTCCGTCCCGACAAACTGTACAACTAGGCCGCGAACCACTTGCATCGAATATGGACTTCATAGACGTGTATAATTTGATAGAACTTGAATTGGTTGCGTGTACACGACGAATTCGATACGTATCAGTCAAAATTCTCTTTATCGACGATTTTCCAAATTAATCAATTATTTCGTACATGTCCGTCACATCGCGAAGTAACTTATGCCATTGGAATCGTAGCATTTTTTGGTCCTATGAGCCTTGTTTGGTTCGATTCTTAGACAGTTGACCGGATTGCCGTTTTGCATGCCCCACAATCCAATTCAACGGGCATTTTTTTATCGTCTCTTCGGAATTCATTTTTGGACATACCGTTGAGTTCGTATCGAAAAACCAAACTCGTAGGTATATAATTTGTTGACTTTAGAGACAACATATTTTGGCATGCTTTTCGGTGCAAAACGGGTCCAACGACGGACACCATTTTGGCACAAAATTATCGTTTTGCTCATATATCAAAAATTGGTCTTATGGGTAGGCTATCCCAGCTAATTTGACTATTCTAGACATGTTGGTGATATTTTTTTCATCATCTTACGATGTCTGTTAGACTTTTCTTTATATATCACCATTAATTATAATTAATTAATATTATCTTCGTATCTTGGAATCCGTGCGTTAAAATTAAAATTAGTCGATTGCAGTGATTTTACATCGCTGAAATTGATAATGTGACACTAAGGATTGCAAAAAAAAAAGATTATCAACCTTGTGGTTGATCATCTTGACTCAATTTGCGTGTCATATGTTTCATCGTACGAATTACGAGATACAAACTTGATATTTATATCTAGAATTTATAACTCATATTATTAGTAAATAAATAATGCTTTTAGAGATAAGTGTAACCTAGATCTATATGTTAAGATTAATAAATGGTTTAGGTAAAATAATGTCACGACCCGCACCCGCTTTTCGGACGCAAGCTCGTGAGCATGCCAACTACGTATCGAGCGGACTCCAGCCCATCTCGAATACGTAAACGCTGTCCAGAGCATGGTAAATTGCCAAATCATGGCAAACCAATCTATATCTCAAATCCACAATAAGTGTATGAAACATGAATGAACACTATGGGTCATGTTCTGCAGCCCACTAGCATATATGTCCGATAAAACTCCAAAAATATAACAAGAGTCTTTAAAGTGAATCAATAAGTAGGATAACTCATGATAAGGAATGTAAAGCACAAAAGGATAACAATATAATATGAATGACGAATACCTGAATTATGCATCACAATCATCTACCATCCCGCTCTGCTAACTAACTCTATACAATCGCTAACCTGAAGAGATCATCAGGTCCTCAGGGGACATAGCAAGATACATAAAAATATGCCTATCTAGCAGTTTAATCATGCATGAGAATATAAACAGGATATAAACAAGGAACGAGACTTAACATGGCAAGAGACTACGAACAAACTGCTAACAAGTGACTATCGACAAGTGGCCACTGACAGGTGACTATGAACCGGAATACAAGAACAACTACACGTAACTGAATTGCTGGATGAACAAATGAACACAAGATCAATGGAATACCAAACCTTCGCCCCGAGTGGACTCGCAGGTTTGAACTAATCACTAACCCTTGTCCCGAGTGTGGACTCTCTGGTGCAAATAACAAGTCAACATCCTCGTCCCGAGTGTGGACTCACATATTAAATAGATCAAGACAAACATCCTCGCCCCGAGTGTGGACTCGCAGCTGCAAACGGTCAACCCTCGTCCCGAGTGTGGACTCTCTGGTTGAGGAAACGATAACAAGGATTTAGTAGTTCAACTACACGTACTCGTCCAAGATACGACTCAATCGAGGCACATGTGAGACAAGGTACAACTCCGTCAAGACACATATGAGGACCACTCTAGCACGAACTATGATGTGAACAAGCCTGGTGTAACTACACTATCTAATCATGAAACTGATATACAAGTAAGAAGATAATCTAGTAAAACATGGAACGCAGGAAACGTATAGATAAACTCACATCAAACTAGAGAATAAAATGATAACATATATAAAAACAGAAAAAACTATAAGCATGAAAATAAACTGTAGAGGGATGTAAGGTATCTTGCCTGGTGGTAGCACGAAGAACCAACAATATACCGTCAACTAGTAAGCCATAAAGTTGAAATCTTACAACGGTCTCCGAAAGCTGAAACAGATATTGCCAACATTCTCAGAATAGTCAAATTAGCTAGGATTTTCTGTCCTTATGTCCAATTTTGGACACAGAGGCAAAACGGTAATTTCGGATCAAAACGGTATTCGCCGTTGGACCCGCTTTGCACCGAAAAACGTGCCAGAGTCAATGGTCTCTAAAGTCATCTAACTACATGTCTACGAATTTGTTTTGATGATACGAACTCAACCGTATGTCCAAAGATGGATTCCGGCAGGCCGTGCACAAAATTGCCCGTTGAATCGGATCGTGGGTTCCGTGAAACGATGATCCGATCAACTGTCTCAGAATCGGACCAAACTTGGCATACAAGGCCAGAAAAATGATACGGTCCTGTTGGCATAAGTTTCATCTCGATCTGACGAACGTGCACAAAGTAATTGGGAAATTTGCAAATGGGCCGATACGATAAATTTTGACGGATACGCATCAAATTCGTCGCGCACACGCGACCAATTTAAATTCCGTCAAAGCCCACACATGCACGAAGCCATTACTAACCTTTCGATGCTTTCAGTTCACGACCACGTCGCCCAGTTTGGCGGAATACACGTCGTATCGGAAGGTTTTTTTCAATTTTGAAAACAGATTTTTAATAAACTTTGAACATGTTTTATTAAATGAATACCTAGATTTATTTAAAACTAAAAGAAGGGTTTTGTTGTCCTATATGTTGTCAATAAACTCCTTCAAATAGATTTTTGAAATCATGCATGGTTTGGAAGATAATTAAATGCAAAGTAGGCTAGCTCGACTTTTGTCAGTCCTATTTTTGGGACAGGTTTTCGATGATCTTCTCATTGATTTCCTAGATTGAAAGTTGGTTATACTGGCTTTCGAAAACACTTTACGGATCAAAAAATGAATAAACGTAGGCGGAGAACTCGTACCGTGAAGTTGGCGCTTCGCCGCCAATACTGCTGTCGCTACTCCTCTTTTTCGCGCGCGGCTTGGCTCACCGTCCAGTGGCCGACGGCGGCTCACGGCGGTAGCGCATACGGGGTCGGGGTGGTTGCCCAACCAGCGGGGGTGGCGTGCCATGGGTGATCGTTTAGGGTTTTTAGTATACGAGAGATCCCTCTCTCTCGATACATATACCTATATATATATGTGTGTGTAGCACCTGTAAACCGAGAAGGATAGGGGTTGGTTTAGCTCGGGTGGGCTGCTTCTTGCAGCTGGATTCGAATGGGGAACTGGCTTGGATGGGCTGAGCTAAGCCTTTCTCATTTTCTATTTATAATTTTTAGACATATTTCTTTACCTATATAATAATAATAATAATAATAATAATAATAATAATAATAATAATAATAATAATAATAATACATCCACAAATTCTAAATAGTTTTATAAAATTATCTTTATCTAGTATAGAGTCATTTCATATACGCATGTACATACATGCATGTACTTTATTTAACAATGAAAATAATAACCAATAATAACTAAGGATTCTATTTAATGACACAACAACCTGAATAATATTAATAGAGTCTTGATGACAACTAAAAATAATTGATGGTAAACATAGAAAATTTGGGTGAGCTTGTCATGCTCCCACATACATTGGTCTACAGAACAGTCTTATAAATAATCTAAGAACCATATCAATATTAATAGTATTAATAATATTCATATATACAATTATTTTAGGAACCATTTATTTATCCCATTTAAAGTAAGGTAGTGGTATACCTCCTAATTTATGTCGACATTGACGTATCTGGACGCACTATCCGACTACATGGGCTTGGGCTTGGGCTTGGTTCGGGTCAAGTCCGGACCAGTTTGGTACAACCGGGTCACTGCAAAGTCAATAAATCTAATAATAAATAATTAAACTATTTATAATGGTCATGCTATAACTTGGCCTAATTTTTTTAATTAGGGCACACCGAGGGCTCGGCCTTCCTTACCACAGCAAATACACTAGCCAAAGCACGCCATTGCACTATCCGTGCTAAAATTCTTGGTCATCTTGTACTCCAAATTTAATCATGACTAAAGCTCTCTATTGTGATAACTATTTAATTACATATTTATAAAAATACAAAATCACCATTTAATTCAATTAAATAATAATAATAATAAAATACTTCAAAATTCTGGGAAGAGGAGTTACAAATCTACCCACCTTAAAATAATTTTGTCCTCGAAATTCTAACTTATATATATTCTTAAAATTCAAAAGTAAGTCCACTCTTACCTTACTCTCCTCAAATTTTAATTCCTCAAATATTCTATAACCTTCTCTAGCCATTTTAGAACTCCGAATACTTGAGGACTTCTACCCACCTTTGGTCATACTACTCCTCAAAACACGATCACTAAAATCTTATAACCTTCTAACTAGTGGCTAATAATTCTACCAAAAATATCTTGGACATATGGTATCTTTAATCCTTAATAGCTATAAACAACCAAAAATTCAATAATCAGGCAATATTATACTATAACTTAAGAATTTTTGATGAATTCTAGACAACACGATCATTCGTTACCCCGAAATAGGAAGGAACGAGAATCAATGGTATGGGAGGCAAGGAAGAATAATCGAGAACAAATATAAAATTTCAAGGACGTAGAGAAATTTCTAGGAGAATTTTCAAGGCAGTGTGGATTGAGATTTGTAAGGTTTGGTCATAGTCGCGGGCTCGTATCAGTACAGTTACGTAACCGATACGATATGCTCTGACCTGCACGGGCCACCAAAAAAACTTGTCACGATCCACACCCGCTTTTCGGACGCGAGCTCGTGAGCAAGCCAGCTACGTATCGAGCGGACTCCAGCCCATCTCGAATACATAAACGCTGTCCAGAGCATAGTAAATTGCTAAATCATGGCAAACCAATCTATATCCCAAATCCACAATAAGTGTACGACACATGAATGAACACTATGGGTCGTGGTCTGCAGCCCACTAGTATATATGTCCGATAAGACTCCAAAAAATATAACAAGAGTCTTTAAAATGAATCAATAAGCAGGATATCTCATGATAAGGAATGTAAAGCACGAAAGGATAACAATGTAATATCACTGACGAATACCTGAATTATGCCTCACAATTATCTATCATCCCGCTCTGCTAACTAACTCCATGCAATCGCTAACCTGAAGAGATCATCAAGTCCTCAGGGGACATCGCAAGATACATAAAAATATGCCTATCTAGTAGTTTAATCATGCATGAGAATATAAACATGATATAAATAAGGAACGAGACTTAACATGGCAAGAGACTACGACCAAACTGCTAACAAGTTACTATCTACAAGTGGCTTCTGACAGGTGACTATGAACTGGAATACAAGAACAACTACACATAACTGAACTGCTGTATGAACAAATAAATACGAGATCAATGGAATACCAAACCCTCGCCCCGAGTGGACTCGCAGGTTTGAACTAATCACTAACCCTCGTCCCGAGTGTGGACTCTCTGGTTAGTTCACGGCAAGGCACCCTCGTCCCGAGTGTGGACTTTCTGGTACAAATAAATAAGTCAACATCCTCGTCCCGAGTATGGACTCACAAATGTAAATAGATCAAGACAAACACCCTTGTCCCGAGTGTGGACTCGCAGGTGCAAACGATCAACCCTCGTCCCGAGTGTGTACTCTCTGGTTGTGGAAACGATAATAAGGATTTAGCAGTTCAACTACACGTACTCGTCC
Source organism: Iris pallida (assembly GCA_029216955.1). NCBI lineage: Eukaryota > Viridiplantae > Streptophyta > Magnoliopsida > Asparagales > Iridaceae > Iris > Iris pallida. The sequence continues at coordinate 43,116,682 of JANAVB010016197.1, read as the reverse complement.
AAGACACGACTCAATCGAGGCACATGTGAGACAAGGTACAACTCCATCAAGTCAAAGATAAGGACCACTCTAGCACAAACTATGATGTGAACAAGCCTGGTGTAACTACACTATCTAATCATGAAACTGATATACAAGCAAGACGATAATCTAGTAAAAGATAGAACGCAGGAAACGTATAGATAAACTCACGTCAAACTAGAGAATATGATGATGACATATATAAAAACAGAAAAAACTATAAGCATGAAAAGAAACTATAGAGGGAGGCAAGGTATCTTCCCTGGTGGTAGCACGAAGAACCAACAATATACAGTCAACTGGTAAGCCATAAAGTCCAAATGTCACAACGGTCTCCGAAAGCTGAAACAGACATTGCCAACATTCTCAGAATAGTCAAATTAGCTAAGACAGCCTGTCCTTAAGTCCAGTTCTGGCTACAGGGGTAAAACGGTAATTTCGGGTCAAAATGGTATCCGCCGTTGGACCCGCTTTGCACCGAAAAACATGCCAGAGTCAATGGTATCTAAAGTCATCAAACTACATGTCTACGAATTCGTTTTGATGATACGAACTCAACCGTATGTGCAAAGTTGGATTCCGGCAGGCCGTGCACAAAATTGCCCGTTGAATCGGATCGTGGGCCCACAAAACGGTAATCCGATCAACTGTCTCAGAATCGGACCAAACTTGGCATATAGGGCCAAAAAAATGATAAGGTCCTATTGGCGCAAGTTTCGTCTCGATCTGACGAACGTGCACAAAGTAATTGGGAAATTTGCAAAGGGGCCGATACGGTGAATTTCGACGGATACGCATCAAAATCGTCGCGCACACGCGACCAATTTGAATTTCGTCAAAGCCCACACATCCACGAAGCCATTACGCACCTTTTTATGCTTTCGGTTCGCGACCATGTTGCCCGGTTTGGCGGGACGCACGTCGTATCGGAAGGTTTTTCCAATTTTGAAAACAGATTTTTGATCAACTTTGAACAGGTTTTATTTATTAAATACCTAGATTTATTTAAAACTAAAAGAAAGGTTTTGTTTTTCTACATGTTGTCAGTAAACTCCTTCAAATAGATTTTTGAAATCATACATGGTTTGGAAGATAATTAAATACAAAGTAGGCTAGCTCGACTGTTGTCAGTCCTGATTTTAGGATAGGTTTTCGATGATCTTCTCATCGATTTCCTAGACAGGGTGTCAGGTTATACCAAAATCTATTTACTAGGATCGAAACTTGGTTATACTGGCTTTCTAAAACACTTTACGGATCGGAAAACGAATAAACGTAGGCGAAGAACTCGTGCCGTTAAGTTGGCGCTTCGCCGTCAATACTGCTGCCGCTGCTCCTCTGCTTCGTGCGCGGCCTGGCCGACCGGCCAGTGGCCCATGGCGGCGCACGGCGGTGGCGTGCACGGGGTCGGGGTGGTTTCCCAACCAGCAGGGGTGGCCTGGCGTGGGTGATCGTTTAAGGTATTTAGTATATGAGAGATCCCTCTCTCTCGATACATATACCTATATATATATGTGTAGCACCTGTAAACCGAGAGGGATGGGGTTGGTTTAGCTCGGGTGGGCTGCTTCTTGCAGCTGGGTTCGAATGGGGAATTGGCTTAGATGGGCTGAGCTAAGCCTTTCTCATTTTCTATTTATAATTTTTAGACCTATTTCTTTATCTATATAATAATAATAATAATAATAATAATAATAATAATAATAATAATAATAATAATAATAATAATAATACATCCACAAATTCTAAATAGTTTTATAAATTTATCTTTATCTAGTATAGAGTCATTTCATATACGCATGTACATACATACATGTACTTTATTTAACAATGAAAATAATAAGCAATAATAACTAAGGATTCTATTTAATGACACAACAACCTGAATAATATTAATAGAGTCTTGATGACAACTAAAAATAATTGATGGTAAACATAGAAAATTTGGGTGAGCCTGTCATGCTCCCACATACATTGGTCTACAGAACAGTCTTATAAATAATCTAAGAACCATATCAATATTAATAGTATTAATATTATTCATATATACAATTATTTTAGGAATGATTTATTTATCCCATTTAAAGTAAGGTAGAGGTATACCTCCCAATTTATGTCGACATGGACGTCTTTGGACGCACTGTCCGACCACTTGGGCTTGGGCTTAGTTCGGGTCAAGTCCGGACCAGTTTGGTACAACCGGGTCACTGCAAAGTTAATTAATCTAATAATAAATAATTAAACTATTTATAATGGTCATGCTATAACTTGGCCTAGTTTTCTTAGTTAGGGCACACCGATGGTGTCAACCCCTTGACCAAAATTTTTCTTATTTATTAAATTTTATACCTTTCTTTATTTGTCTCACATATATATTTGTCATAGTTATATTTTTTGTTTTACTTAAAGTATACATAGAGGGTTCAAATGGGAAGTAAAGGAAAGAGGCTCTTTGCAAATATTGTTTCCTCAGGAGCCATTATGCAACAACCCTTTTGTAAGGGCTTAAGTGCAACTTGGTTGCTTTTCAGCTAACCATTATAGAGGAGGGGGGTAATTGAAAGTTTCACATTCCAAGCTTCAAACGACTAACAGGGAGGGAGCCTGGCGAAATTCAAATTCTCTAAGCAGGGCCGACCCTCAAATCTTAGTAACAGATCTTCCCACCTATGGAGATGATTCTCAAATCTCCAATAGAAAAGTTCGAATTTGTTTAAAGACAAATTTCCTTATCTGAATTTCTCCTGAGCATTATCTTGGCTAAACTACTCTAAGCCGACTCTGCAAAGGGTCCTACATATTTAAATTCAAATCCAAGATCGAGTTGGATTTCCTTAAAACTTCAGAACAAACATCTATTATTCATGAATAGTATATATATATATGCGGAAAGAGAACAACCAATCTCCTCCCCCAAACCCTGAAAGCTCGATCATCTTTCTGTGCAAGACGCAGGACATCTCCCCAATCAACTGTTCTTCTGGAGTCAAGGAAGCAACCGCAGGTAACCCCTCTTCATAACTACGCCATCTGATTTCCTTAATCTTGTAGTTTGTTCTTAATTCAATAAGGAGCATAGGTATTTGATTAAACTCCTGTTAGGAACCAGTAGTATGCAACTCTTAGTCTGTACATTGGGTACCTATAACTTACTGGTGTATCAGATGGTGTCACATAATGTATGTACCATAACTAGAGTATACCAGCAAGGGGCATCACCATACACGTGTGAGAGGATGAATGGTTGACAGTAAATATAGGATTTGGGTTTTGTTTTCCTGAACTCAAGCATGGAGGATGTGATTCATCTATAGGTAAGTGCAAGGGAGGGTAACTTGCCTATAGGTGGACTGCAAATCCGTGAGACATAGAGGGGCACTATCGTGTTGTAACATTTGGATCATGTATTTAGTTTGATTCTGAAAATTCGTATCATTTATTGGTTGCTATGAACTACCAGTTTACTCATGGACACATTGCATATCGTATATTAGTGACCATAGAGAGTCCGAGTTCAGGATACTTGGTATCGTTTTCGACCCTGGGTACCAGTTGATGTCAGATTTGACAGTGGTACCCGACTGTATACTGATAACAGTTTGATCACCTTTTATCAGACCATACCCATTACAGCAGAGCCTCCTCTTTGGTGAGAATCTCTTTTGTTGCAATAAGTATCAGTAGAATACATTGGTACTAACCAAACGAGTTAGTGATAATGAAAGAGATGGATAAGTGCACAGTAGCAGGGAAGAAGGATACATATATATATATATATATATATATATATATATATATATATATATATATATATAATATATATATATATATATATATTATATATATTTTATATATATATATATATATATATATATATATATATATATATATATACAAGTCTAGGTTGAAATGGGAAGGGGAGTTATCACCAAAGGCAGCAGCTTGTACCTGCTTATTGTAGGTATCAGTCGATTTGGGGAAGGTAGGTATGGGTATACCAACCAACGTTTAGGCACAGATAAGTGTCACCGTGTGACAGTTCAAATAACTATGAGTCTTTTGTCCTGGTGTAATACGCTTGAGTGTAAGGGTTACGAACCATTATGAGATGACAGTGGGTAGCAAGTCAGTGATTGGAATGCCTGGAAATATCCAGTGAGATCTTGTTCATCCTGATTGAAGTATCTACTGATATTGAAAAAGGGAGGCAATGATGATGATCTCTAAAGTATCCCTCTTAATATGATGGACAGACCCTCTTATATTGTCCATCTTCCTTTCCATCCTGCAGTGGCATATGAGGGTAAACAAGTTCCTGGGAGGGGTTACCTAAACTTGTCGACTGTATCCGAATACCAAATAGGCCCTCGAATCAATGGATATAAAGAGCTATTGGTAGTTCCCCTAGAAATGTATTAATAGGAGTATAGGTTAGTTGCATGGGAAGATGGTTGAGAAATGTCAGGACCATAATAGCCAAGAGTACTCTGTAGTGTATCAGAGATTCGAGTATCGGAGCAATGTTGCATCAGCATCAAATGCATTAGGGAGTTGCTGCTTCTTACTGCAGTCCAAATTAATGGCAGTAAGGCAGTAGCAACAACTAGCAAATTAGTACCAGTACCACCCAAACATCTATAAGAAGTGGTTAAGTATCTGCCCTGTAGGCTGCCCTAGTAGAATTCTAAATGTTTGGGTGTAGAGCCAGACTGGAAACACAAGGGTACTCAATGTAGAAGCAGCGTGAGTAACCAACTAGATGTGTCGTACAGTGACTAAGCATGGCAATAAGAATGGCGTAGCCATAAAGAGTTAGGATACGAGATGAGTAGTGTATCATAATAATAGTTAGTCAGAGATGCTAAGAGGGTTAGAGTGCAAGCTGGTAAGGAAAGCACTTGTGTGTCTAAAGTATTAAGTGGGAAGCAGTAATGCAATGTGCAACAGGTACTGGTTACAAGGGTGGGTAATTGGTACCAAATACGAGAGATAAGGTTAGTTCCCAATAAACATGTGAGAAGCCAATATATCTACACCTATAAGTCAGCTCTATGCACAGTACACAAACAAGCAACAAATGTAATTAATGGTTGGTGCACTTAACAAATTCCCAAACAGGGTTAAGGTATTTCGATACCACTAATAACCATATATATTACAGGTGAATATAGGTAAATGTAGCATAGCCATCTAAGATAAGAACCAAATTGCCTGAAGAAAATACCATTAGACAAATTATACTTGACTTTGAAATGATTAGTGACACCGTAAACTCTAAAACAGGTTACTTGGACATCGATACGGATTGTAACCCATACCGCAGCTCAGGACCACAGGCAAGTATACCTTGCCTTTCTATACAGCTTTACTTACATGCACTGTCTTTCATATTCCTGTTTTTCTTATTATTTTTGACATGTACTTTTGTAGAAGCATGAAATTTTAGGCGCATCTACAGGCCAGAATTCCTATGCGCTTAACACTACATGCGCCAGGGAGCTCAAACGAAGTACTTGGCACAACAAAGGACAGCAAAAGTATAGACATCAAAAGAAGATTTTTATTTCATATAAAAGTCTATTACATGTCTAAAGAAAGGCTTTACAAAGGAGAACTTGTACAAAAAGAAAGATCCTAAGACTACAGCCAGGCGCAGCAAACTGCCATGCGCCCCATGCCAGGTGCATCATCAGTCAGGCGCGTCTCTTCAGCTTCTCAGTTAGGCGCGTCTCTTCAGCGTCTCAGTCAAGCGCATCTCTTCAGCATCTTTGTTAGGCGCATCACGAAGTATCAGCATATGCGCTCCACTTCGATCCAATCAAGTGCTTCGGCTAAAGGAGCAGCTTTGAGCATAATAAGAGTGGGCGATCAACCCCACTCTAGCAGGAGGAATATCTCTCCAAAGCCCAAGGAAGAGGAGAGCACCATAATTCTGATCTGTGGCTCTTCCGGCATAATGGAGACGGGACTCGAGCGTCCCGAACTTTGGATGCAACAGGCACCTTCGGCCTGCGTTGGGAACCCGCGATCCCGACTTTTGGATATAACAGTCACCTTCACAAGTGTGTGTACAAAGACAACTCGTCGCATCTTCACCCTCAGAAGCGTCTTGACAACAGAATATACTCGAGCAAAGAAATTCATCTTCATTCGGGAAGACGGAAGAAAGCGAGAAGCAAACTCTCTCCCTGTTGCTATTTATAGGCCGGGCAAATCAAACCCATGCGCCAAGTGGTGGGCTCTCCGAATCTCGTGCAATGAATTTGCATTTATGGTGATGAACCTATCCCCTCGAATTCAGCCAAGTCAAAACGACTATTTAAAGCACTCGAAGAACTCAACAGTCGGACCAATGAAGGATGCGTCATGCAACAGATGCGTCGGTCAAATATCGCGCATGATACAGATGTGCCCATCAGTACCGGGCGCCTCATAAAGATGTGCCCCATGCGTCCCCATGCGCCTAGTGGAACGCAGATCAATGCGCCCACTCAAAAGCACATCACCCGTCAAGAACATTAAATGCTAAAGTCTGATACGACAGCAGCCATGCCTCGATGTCAGAGTAGCAACAGCTTTTACAGAAAATGAAGTACCGCTGACGTCAGTGTCATCATTAATTTCTACTGAAGGTTACAAGCCACATGGCCGATCAACCACTTGCATGCGCCTCAAAATCCATGCGCCCAGACTAGTTCGTAACTCCTGAAGGTCAACGCATTACCACTCGCTCCACCAACACAGGACCCAGATAAAAACAAAAGTGTACTCCTAGGACTACATCTAAGTCCTACATTATAACAGTGTTCTGTTTGTAATTGAAATTCCAATCAAAGATTTTAATGGCAAACAAGCTGGCGACTCTACTGGGGACCTCTTTCTCCTCCGATGAGAAAGTTGTGTCACAATCTGACGATGTGAAGGTGGGCTCTTCCCACAAGACAATAGTTGTACGCCTCAATCAACAGGCATATAAGGAGTTCATCTCTGAAGGCAGCGCAAGTCCTTTGAAGCGGCTGCCGAAGCCGAAGAAGACTCGCCAAGCCTGGGTGTACAAGGTGGAGGCCCCTGGCACCATCACTGAAGGGGATACGCCGATGCAGCCTACCCTTCTCGCTGACGCCCTCAGCAGCCAGGATGTGCCTACGGGTGCAGTACATCTCTCGAGAAAACGTGGTACTGACCACATTCCCCAACCATCTCCTTCTCAGTCAAGGAAGATTTGTCGACGGAGCAGGGGAGTGTCTAACGCCCCGTGCATGAACTCTGGTGCGCCGCAGACGGTCTTTGTCTTTGATAGACTCACTCGCTGTCATGGCGAAGATAATTTGGACTCTGAGTACTATGCGCCCCAGCAGACTGGTACGAAGAGGTCTAAGGCGGCACGGGCCATGCACCTCAAACATGCTATGCCAACGGCAAAACAGAAGCATGCGCTCACAATCATGCGCGCTGCTGATGGTAAGCTATACAAAGTTGACTCGGGTGCTTCTGCACCAGAAACGAGCCGACCCTCAAAGTCCTTGTCTCACTTGGGTGCATCTGCTGCGTTCGCAACCAAGTCGTACAAGGCAAACTCTATGGTCTTGAACCCTCGCGCCTACATTGGTTGTGCGTCTGAGGTTGGTTCAAGCCACCCTAAATATTGCTCCCCCACTACTGATCTATGCGCATCTTTTGTGCTGGATCAGGGGGTGCAGCATTCACTTGACCACCCCGACACTTGGCCTTGCCATGCGCCTGATGGGGGTATGAAGGTGGCACTCTCCCCTAACGATTTGCGTAATGTGATCATTCATAAATGCCGATCAGGAGAGTTGACTGACAAGTACAATGCACCCCTCACAGGACACACCTGTGCTGTGGTCTCCATCAACTGTTGTTGTAAAACTGTAGTCCCACCACAAAGGCAGTCTGTGTTCTAGCGGCTGTAATCATCAGCACCCCTCCAATGTCGCCTCGGGAATAAGGTGTCGATTAAAGAGGAGCCTGAACTAAAGGTTGCTTCTTGCAACGTAGTCTCTAACTCCTCATCAATCCGAAAGGCGACGGGCAACTCCTCGACCTCATCCTCATCCAAGAGCCAGCCGAGGAAGACCAAGGTGACTGTCCTGTCCTCAGTAGTGTTTGAAGGCACCCGGAGAAGGAAAAAGATCTCAGAGGAAGCAGGGGGTAGTCAGGCCCTTGTTGATCCTCATCCCGAAGACGAAGATATCCTCTATAGCATAGCTGGGGGTAGCCAGGATGAAGCTCCAGGAGAAGTTCCTCTTCTACAGGAGAGCAAGACTGAGAGTGAAGCTTCAACCGATCCATCCCCTTCCAGTCACGTCATGAGAATATACATGATAGGAGGTGGTGATACGGAGTCTGATGCTCCACCAGCAGTTCTCGTTCAACGCATGGATAATTTGGAGGAGGGACTCAAAATCCTCTCTGACTCCATGCAAATACTGACTCAAGCGGTATTTAAGATATGGTCAGCTTTGGCCAAAGCACCTTCCACCAATCCGAACCCAGGAGCTAACGGGGAATCAAGTGTGCCCCTTCAACGACCATCCTTGAATACCGATTGCCGTAAAGCACCTCGGGTATCGGAACCTTCAAATGTACAACTCTAGGCTGTTCCTCCTTCTCTGACTACCAGTTCCACGGAGGACGTGGTTGAGATCATCAGGGACTTGTATGAATGCTTCGAGTCAATGAACAGACAGGAGGAGCGCCAGAAGATAGGGATCCTGCAACCATACTCCCTCGAATGGAACAAAGTAGTCTATCCTCCCAAGTATAAACCACAAACGTTGAAGCCATACGACGGGAAGGACTCTCCATGCCGTTATCTGACGTACTTCCAGTCTCAAACGGGATATCTCCGGAAGGAAGACGTGCTACTCACCAGCTTGTTTGTCAGGGCATTGAAAGGAGTGGCTTACGACTGGTACTGCAGTCTCCCTGACAACTCCATATCCTCCTTTGATGACTTGACACGCCTCTTCCTCGATCATTTTTACGACGGATTGAAAGACATGACGATGGCATCCCTCATAGAGGTACATCAGAAGGAAAAAGAGACGGTTCAAGCATTCATCGAACGATTTCGACAAGCCTGCTTCAGACTGCCCCCGGGTATGCCAGAATATGCACTCCTCTTCTCCTGCAGAATGAACATGCTTCCTGCGGTTAAGCTCTGGCTCAACTCCACTCCTCCTCCCGACTGGAGTTTATTGATTATTGAGGCCGAAGCAGCTGAAAAGAAGGCATGCAATGCTCGCCTTCTGGGAGTCAGTTTTCCTGTCTTTGAAGACAAGGAAAAACGGCCTGCTGCAAGCAACCCTGGACGCAAGACGAAGGGGAAGCAGGCATTGACTATCATTGCTTCTAAAGGCGCACAAGCACCTACACAGAAGCCTCCGCTTGCAGCGAGGCCAAAGGAGGTCTATTCTTTCGATGATGAAGACACCTTGCAACTCTTCGAGACATTGAAGCAGGGTAACAAGATTAAGTTACCAGACCCGAAGCGTCCCGACGAGGTTGGGAGAGTTGACAATCCGAGGTACTTTCATTACCATCAGTTTGTAGGACATCCAACTCAGGACTGCTACGTCCTCAAAAACTACATCCAGCGCATGATCAATACGAATGTCATCTCCGTCGATTATGAGGAGAAGACAGTCTCGGCCAACCTGGTATTGCTCCAATTCGGCACCTTTCTACCAACCACAGCACAAGATGGCGTCATCCCCATCCCAAAGGCGACAATGGAGGTGGTCAACCTACCACCTACCCGTGACAACGTGAGTGGACTCATCCCACTCACCATAAATAGAGGAGAGATTTTATGGGTACACCCAGACCTCGTCTCTGAAGTTACTCAACCGGGGGTACCCTCTACCTCCAAAACCAAAGGCAACAAGACCAAGTCTTGCCGCATGGTCTCTTCCTCCACGGAAGAGGCACTTCCTGTACCAACGCGTTCACAGCAGAACGCCCAACCCGACGAAGCTGCCGTCGAGGTGGTGCCTCCCTGCACCGCCCCTGCTGTCCAGGAAGAGGGCCCATCCAGACCTCCAGCAGCCAATAAACAGAAGCACGTAGAGGCCCGTTTCGATAAGCCTTTACGAAGAGAAAATGCTTCGGGGCTAGCCAAGCCCCACAACTTCGACATACTGGCACAACTTGCCGATACTCCTGCCCGCTTATCTCTGTTCGAGCTTCTTCGTCTTTCCAAAGACACCCGTGAAGCTCTCTATGAAGACTTGAAGGAGGCTGAGTCCTTCATAAGTCAGGTCAAGCAGCCTGAGGACCTCCCAACAACATGTGCACACTGCCATTGTGCGGAGGAGGTCATCTCCAACATAACCTTCACCCAACAAGACATGCTGCTCAAGCACAACCGGCATAATAGGCCACTGTATTACACAGGGTATGTGGGTTCCATCAAGGTGAAGCAAATTAAGATCGATCCAGGGTCTTCCCTCAGCATCATCCCTAGGACTCTGCTCTCAACACTGGGGATTTTGATGCACCGTCTGGCGCCTTCCAACACTACAATCAGCGGCTTCAATGCCAGCAAAAGTGAACCGCTGGGGAAAATTCGACTGAAATGTCATATCGGTAATCTCCGAACCGAAGTGACTTGCTAAGTCGTGGACGCCGACGTCAACTACAACCTCCTGCTGGGTCGTCGATGGCTGTACGAGAACATGGTGGTGCCATCTACACTCCACCAATGTATGAAGTACGTTTCCACCAACAGCATCATCCGGACAGAGTTCGCGGACTTTAACCCTTTCAAGGGGGTCGAAGCCTACTTCACCGATGCTAGCTTATATAAGTCGCTCGATGAAGGGGAAGCCAATGATGCTGATGATGAAGTAGAAATAGCGGCAGAGACGGACATGAAACCAGAGATGATTCTCGACGCTCCTTTGAAAATTCGACTCAAAGGGAAACCGCCCCAGATGCTGCCTCCCATGACGATCAAGCTACCTGGAAAAGGATCGACTTCTCTAGGTTGAACACCCACTGAAGCTCCCTTGAAGATACGGCTCAAGGGAAGACCTCCTCAAAAGTCGGCTCCCCTTGTGGCAAAACTACAGGGGAAGGCACTAGTCGCCGAAGGCGCAGTTGAGGCACCCCTGAAGGTGCGTCTTAAAGGCAAGCCTCTGCAATCTTCCACCTCACCCAAGCTGCAAGAGAAGGCCCGCATAGCCCTTTCAGATCCCAAGGTCAAGCCCGTAATGAGTTCTCCCGAACCAGCCCCAGTGCTCACGGATGAAGAGTTAGGAGAATACATATCTGCTGACATAGATGCACTTTCTCTTGACAATGTAAACCCACGAAAAAATCTCATGTTTTATCAAAAATAGAGTGTCTTTTAATTATTCTAGTCTTCCACATTGGAATGCCATGTATACAATAGATAACGCTCTATAGTCGTTACAAACACAAATAACAACCGTCAATCATGTAAATCGAGTAGTCCCGTCCCAAGGAGTCTGTTTTATAGTCCCACCGTAGAACCGGAATAAAGAACCCATCATCTTCGGCAAAGTCGAGCGTCATCAAGACCTCCCGTCGCTCGAGCCAGAATCGGATACCGGCAGAATATAAGTCTATCGGTACATGGACAAGGGAAAGTACCTCATCCAAAAGATGGGTTACGATCTGAAAAGCAACAAAGGCCTGAACTACGACAAAGGTCGGCATCTTCTCCTCCGGCTTCGAACACCTAAAGGGAAGCCGCAGAACTACTATCATCGTACTCGACGGGGGGTGGGCTATGTCACGCCACCGGCAACTCCAGAGAGTTCGGAGGCAGAAGAAGTGGAACACTCTCATTCATCTGAAGCATTAACTTGGGATTCCGATACCAGTATCGGCTCAGTCTTCAGGAAGGTGCTATCAGTCAACATGGCATCTACACAATCTCGAGAGGATGAAGGCGAAGACCAAACGCCGGAATTCTTTGAGAAAGAACCTTGGGCTCAACGACTAAGAGCGCAGTAGGAGTCTTGTTTTGAATTACGTGAACCCCCTACCGAAGACGAAGTCGAGCAGGTCAACCTTGGGGACGAGTCTTCTTCCAAACCTATCTTCATTAGCAAGAGCCTAAAGGGAAAAGACCGGGAGTCTTTAGTCCAATTAGCCAAAGAATACATCGACGTCTTCGCCTGGAGCTACGAAGATATGCCGGGACTTGATCCCCAGATCGCGATGCATAGACTTAACATCTTACCTGATGCTAAGCCTATAAAGCAACAATAACGACATTTTCGTCTTGACATCATGAAAGCTATCGATCAAGATGTGGACAAACGCCTGAGCAGCGGGTTCATTCGTGAAGAGCAACATCCGGATTGGGTGGCCAATGTCGTCCCTGTCACCAAGAAGAATAGGAAGATACAAGTCTGCATCGAATTCAGGGATCTCAATACTGCTTGCCCAAAAGATGAATTCTCGTTCCCAATCACTAACGTGATGATCGACAATACATGTGGCTTTGAATGCATATCTTTTATGGATGGGTATTCGGGCTACAACCAGATTAAAATGTTTCCCGATGACGCAAAACATACGTCATTCAGGACTCTGAAAGGGGTTTTCTGCTACAAAGTAATGCCCTTTGGTTTGAAGAACGTTGGTGCTACGTACCAACGAGCTATGAGTACCAACTTCCGTCAACATCTATGCAAAACAGTTGAGTGCTATGTTGATGATATCTCTGTCAAGAGCCGTCTCAAAGGTGATCACCTGCAAGCCCTAAAGACGGTCTTCGATCTCATGCGAGCGCATCAACTCAAGATGAACCCCGCTAAATCCTTCCTTGGGATTTCTAGCAGAAAGTTCTTGGGCTTCATTATCACGGCGAAAGGCATTCATGTCGACCCCGAGAAGACCAAAGCCATTCTTGACATGGACCCTCCGAAGAACCTCCGAGATCTTCGAGGCCTGCAAGGGCGTCTTTCCTACATCCGAAGGTTTATAGCAAACCTTTTTGGGAAATGTCAACCCTTCACCCAGCTCATGAAGAAGGGAGTCTCCTACGTCTGGACAGAAGAATGCCAGAAAGCTTTCAATGATATCAAAGCTTACCTGACGAGCCCGCCAGTCCTGGTGGCACCCGTCGCAGGCAAACCATTTCTCCTCTACGTCCGTGCCATCGATCATTCCCTCGGCACTTTGTTGGCTCAGAACAAAGATACAGGCTACGAGAAAGCTATCTACTACCTTAGTCGGACAATGATTAGGGCTGAACACCGGTACAACCCCATCGGAAAGGAATGTTTGGCTTTGGTGTTCGCTATCCAGAAGACTCGCCATTACGTTTCGGGCCAGACAATTCATGTCATCTCCCGAGTCAATCCACTCAGGGTTCTCATGACGAAGCCAGGATCATTGAACTCCCGACTAGCTACATGGGCAATCATGTTGACACCGTATAACATGGTATTTGTTCCATAAAAAGCCGTCAAGGGTCAAGCTCTAGCCAACTTTTTAGCCGTGCACCCCATCCCAGAGTCCTCCAGACTCTATGAAGACATCCCGGATGAGGTCCAAGAATCAAACGTTGCCGAAGAAAGCTCCATCTGGTGGGTGTTTTTCTATGGCGCTTCGAGAGTAGGCCCCAAAGGCCAAATCATCACCGGAGTAGGGGTGGTCTTGGTCTCCTCTGATCAGCTGGTCATCCAGTGTGCTTACTCCCTTTTAAAGCCGTGCTCCAACAATGTTGCCGAGTACAACACTCTCATCATGGAACTCCAGCTGGCACGACAACTGGGGATGGATCATCTGGAAGCTTATGGGGACTCAAAAGTCGTCGTTAATCAAATCAGAGGGCAGTACGAAGTTCGCCATAAAGATCTGGTTCCTTACCATGAAGTTGCATTGAATATTATTTCAACCTTCACTAAGTTCTTCATAGAACACGTACCTCAGCTACAAAACTTAGAGGCTGACGCTCTGGCTGGCCTCGCAGCTTCAATAGCAGCACCCCTCGGGAATCAACACTATGTTACGGTAGTAGGACGAGACTTGGTCTGTCCTAAAAATAATCTATGGAATTCTTTCAGAAGATCCGAAAGAAGCCGTCTTGGTCAGAAGACGTTCCCTTCGGTTCTATTTTGATACAGCTACTAAAATGCTGTACCGACGTTCCTACGATGGACTTCTCCTTTGATGTCTATCCAACGAAGAAGCAGCCAAAGTCCTTCGAGAATCTCATGACGGAACTTGCGGGGCTCATCAACCTGGCCCCAAGTTGGAGGATCGACTGCGACGCATGGGTTACTACTGGCCAACCATGGCAGCCGACGCTGTCGACTATGCTAAAAAGTGCCATGCTTGCCAGCTTCATGTCGACTTTATCCATACACCATCAGAACCACTACATCCTACGGTCGCTTCCTGGTCCTTTGAAGCTTGGGGCATGGACATTATGGGACCTATCACCCCTCCTTCATCGAGGGGACACCGTTTTATCCTAGCCATCACCGACTACTTCTCCAAAAGGGCAGAAGCAGTTCCACTGACGGAAGTGAAAAGCTCTAGGGTGATCAGCTTCATCAAGCATCATGTCATCTACCGTTTCGGGGTACCCTGTAGGATTATCCACGACAATAGTCCACAGTTCATCAGCCAAGTTTTTAGCAGATTCTGTGACAAGAATCGTATTCAGAACGTGGCATCAACTGCCTATAATCCGGCGATAAACGGATTGGCCGAGGCTTTTAACAAGACTATCGTCAGGCTACTCAAAAAATTCGTGTCATCCAACAAATGCGACTGGGACAAAAAGCTCAACAAATGCCTTTGGGCCTACCGTATAACGGTACGGACTCCGACGGGCAACATACCATTCTCCTTAGTCTTCGGAAGCGAAGCGGTACTGCCTCTTGAGATCCAGATACCCTCACTCCGGGTAGCGATCACAACTCAATTGACAGAAGAAGACAATCAATACCATCGTCTGCGAGAACTGGAGACACTTGACAAAAAACGTCTCCTAGCTCAGCAGCACATTGAACTCTATCAAGCCCGTATATCACAGGCTTTCAACAAAAAGGTCAAGCAAAGGACTTTCCAAGTAGGCGACCTGGTCCTGGCAGTCAGGAGGCCGATGGTGTTGACTCACAAAACACCATGAAAGTTCGAGCTCACCATCCTCTTAGACCGGTAAAAGTCTTTAGGTAACTTAGCACCCTCAGGCAATATTTCTATAATCAACTCCAAAAGTCGGTTGTAGCAATCTTGCGACATATTAAAATCGAACTCGATGCTCAACAATCTTGTAACCACCTCCAATGGTGAATGATCCTCACAACCAGGATATAATGGAGTCCTTGCATTCTCCAGTAACTCCGTGAACTTTGCAGCATAGGCATTTGGTACCTCTTCATGTTCTTCATGATTGTCCGGATTGAAACTAGGCCCCGCCGCGTCAAAAACCATGTTCACCAACCCATCTTCATAAGCAGCATGGTTGTGGACATCCATATGAGGCTCATACTCCGATGCTAAAGACACAAGTTCTCTGTGCGTGCTCCACTGATAGTAATTCGGCGTGAAATCCTTCGAGTATAAATGATACGTGACTTCCACTTCTGGATGATATTTCAAGTTGCAACATCTCACACATGGACACTTAATTTTGGTACCGTCCATGTACTGAGGGAACGCCTTGGCAAACTGCAGGAACTGCTGAACACCCTTTATGAATTCATCACGCACACCGCACATATCATCAGGATGACGGTTGTACATCCAAGAACGATTCTGCAGATAGTAATTCAACTACATATCCATTTGAGGATAATTCTGTAAGATAGATACATGCACATCGTTAAAAGACTTGTAAAAGTAATAGGCACATTAATCATGACATATCCTAAATATTGAAATAGAATTCCAAGTAATTATGATACAATAAGTGGTAATAGTGTATCACACGACATAACCATATGACCAATGTTTTGAGGGTGCTATAGTGTATCAGAATTGATAATCAAAAGCACCAATGGTATACTTGGTATCAGACCATATATATTAGAAGGGGCAGATCTGGGTACAAGCAACTACGTAATAGTGGCATCTATATCAACTTGACATAGGCCATCATGTTACTATGTCAAGTACAGACTATAGGTATTAGGGAGTGCAGTACCATGTATACTGGATAAAGGAAAGAATATATATAGGATATGTATCGACCAAGTTCAGTTATTGGGGCAATATCTAGATACTCGAATTGATACTAGAACCTAAAGGTCAAAGTTGCATATAAGGTACCAAGACCAAATCATTCCTAAGTTTAACCACTCAGGACCCATGGGATTCATTTTTCCTCCTCCTTTCCAAACATTTATTATAAAACTTATGACAAAAGTAACCATGTGTTATTGCTTGTTTTACCATTAATGTTATTTTTCATAATGTTATTTTTATTTAAAAAGGTAAGGATATTATTGGAACATTGCTATATTATTGGAACATTTATTACAAATCAAATGGTCTAGGTGCTTTCCTTGTTTTACCAAACAACGGAAAGGAAATGTGACAGGAATCCTACTTTCCCATTCCCATAGAAAATAGAAGGGAATTCATTTCCTTTCTGTGAACCAAACGAGTCCTTAACCCCAAACCTAGTATATATACAAATATATCCTATATGATATATACATACTACATACAGCAATAAATATTGCACATCGCACATCACACATGTCATCCTGCACATCGCACATGTCATCAGGATGATGGTTGTACATCTATGAACGATGTTGTCGGTAGTAAGTCATATTCATTTTTAGATACTTCTGTAGGATAGATACACATTATTCAAAGGCAGATTTTAGGAGAGTTTAAGGAAACAACTAATAATTTGTATCCATTTTTATCTCCGCTGAGACACAATAAAAAGTCAATACCAACAATGTTTCCCCCTTCTTACTAACCTCACCGTTAGGACACAAGAAATAATAGTTTTAGTTATTACTCCCTTCTCTCCTTCTAAAAGATAAATAACAGTTTTAGTTATTACTCGCCTTCATGGAATTAAACCAAATTAAACTGAAATTAGACTGCCCGTATTAGTGTCCTTGAACCAAAGAATTAATCTTTAATTTACTCCATGGAACTAAACCAAATTAAACTAAAATTGAACTAAAATTAGACTGCCCATATCAGTGTCGTTGAACCATGGCATTTAATCTTTAATTTACTCCATGGAACTAAACCAAATTAATCTTTAAACCAAATTAAATTAAACTGAAATTAGATGTATAATTAAATTAACCTAAAACTAAAATTGAATGCCCATATCAGTGTCATTGTGTGTCATGTATCCTCTGTGTTGACATGTATCATGTGTCTGTATCTATGTGTCCTGGTCGCGGGGGGAGCATGATAACTGTAATCATAAAGCTAACTCAAAAAATAGGAAATGGAGGGTTAGGGTTTACCTGAGCCAGAGGGGGTCAGGAGGAAGGATGAGTCTCCGGAGCAGGGGGCGCCGGGTAGGGGATCGTCGGGGCAGTAGCTCAATGGGGGCCGGGAACGGAGGAGGGCAGAGGGTCGTCGGAGGTGGGGGCGCCGGAGGGGAGGGGGGTCGCCAGGTAGGGGATCGACCGGAGGAGAAGAGGGGCGTCGAGGCGTCGAACGGAGTGCCGAGGGGGGGCATCGAGCGGGAAATAGAAAATTGGGAGTGGGAGAAATGAAATATTGAATCAGGGAGCCCTATTTGACGTAATTTAGCGATGTCTAGAAAAATACGTCGCTAAATGTCGCAAATTATTTAGAATATTATGACTCAATGATGCTCGCGTCGTAAAACATCGCTGATTGCAAGAATATAGCGACGTTCAGCGACTTCTCAGCGACGTAACTTTCAAATATGTTTACCGTAGTCACTAAATGTCGCCGAACATCGCTATAATTCTCAAACAATAATGTTTAGCGACTTTTTTAAAGTATGTCTCTAATATCCAAATTATTAGCGATGTTTTAAATAAGCGTCGCTAATTACGTCGCAGATTTGACTTATTTTGGTAGTGATGCCTAATGTCGATATTCGATATCCATAAACTGACATCGGCAGTACCCGAATAATATTTGGATGCAAGGTATCGACATATCCTACGTCCTTAATATATATCAAGAATAAAAAAAATAACATATAAGGAATCAACATAAATAGTAAAACTTGGCAAGGTACACTTGCCTTTAGTTTCCAAGTGTGCGTACTGCGGTCCGACTCCTATACCCTCGATCACATTGTCTTGTATTCCTAGAATAAATATACAAATATAAATCAATGACATATCGATGTCACACAAACAATATATTGACAATCATACTATATATAGCCTCGACTCAACATCTTATAACTAGACTAATACAATGCCGTATATAGCTACGTATAATATACCTTGTATTTAGTCACCACGATAAACATAATATTTTTATAAAATAAAATTAAGATATTTAATTTTGAAATATTTATTTAAATATTTTAAAAACAATTTTAGACTATAATAATTACAAGAAAACAAATATCTAGTTACTATATTAAACTATTATCAACATGACAAAATAATATTTTTTATAAAATAAAAAATATAATATTTAATTCTGAAATATTTTTTGAAAATATTAATATTATTTAACTATAATATATGCTAGAAAACTAGCCCCTAATTATTATACTAAACTAGTGTCACTGTAAACCAAGTAGTCGACCCGATTAGACCCAAAAATAAATAAATTTTAAATAATTATTAAATTTGGAATAAATTAATAAATAATGAAAAATATGATTTTTGCGATGAAGGACACATGAATATCATTTTACAAAAGTACTACCAAGTTTTGGGTTCAAACACAACATTATATTCGACAAAATTCAACGTTCAATAACTTGTACAATAGAAATAAATTTTTATAAATATTAAAACTCAATGAGATGACCAACAAGCATATTGAACTGATAGAACTAGATGTTAGGAGTGTTATGAACTTGTATAATGAAATCACGCATGTACCAAAATTGGTTCAGTTTGGGCCAACGATCGTACAACTGGCGCCACGGACAAACGGTACGAAACCACGTGGGTAGACAATTGGAGATGAAAGTAGACACATATGGCTATACATTAAAGTTGATTTCATGACAAACGGATAAAAAAGGTAGATAAAATACATCGATGAAGATGACCAACCTGCTGGTTCACACATAATTTGACTGCTAGAATTGGCCAACTTGTAGAGTTGTTTTGCTGTACTAGAAGGAGTTGTGAATGTCATACCCTGGTTCCGCCGAACTGATCGTCCTCGCTAGGACGTGATGTAGTGTGAGCCTAGGTTGCGTTCGCACAAGACAATTTCCATAATGTCCAATTACAAGCTAAGCGACGGGGTCACCACATAGAAGTCCCAAAGCAGAAGCATTGATTAATGAAAGAAACACAAGTATTCAAACAAATAAGAACTTTTTTTTATTGATATTGAATATAAGATCACAAGGGCGCAAAACCAAGATTACAAGTCGCTCAAGCTCACATTCTCTCTGATTACAATCATTTATCTCTCTCTCATCTCTCAATACAAAGGTTCATGGCTTGCTACTTGCGGATGCTTCAGAAGACGATGTCCATACATTACGTCCCGTATAGGTGAATACTCTAATGCGACCGCTTGCATCAAAATGCCAAGGAACTCCACACCTCAATGTGTTGATACCTGAACCTGCACGTAAAGACTGGTGGAATATCAGTACACAATCATACTGGAAAGTGAACTCATCGCCCACCCATACAAAATTAATACGCTCATTTTAGTGAATGCAACTTTTTTTTGGTCTTTCTAATCTTGGCTTAGGATCAGTTTTAGGACATAGACTCCTGGCCTATTTTGTGATGCGACGACATAATTATGCCATGAAACTCTTTCGTGATTCTACGTCGAGGCCGTGCCTCACAACTTAGTAGTCATGCCATAAACTTAGTCGTGTAACAACATCAAAATCGTGTCTCCTAACTCAGTGTGACTTAACTATATCTTACCATACGACCTTTTCTATTCAACTCAAATGACTCAATCCTAAACTTATGAAATTCTATGTCAATGACTAAAAACACGATGTTACATCTCGTGCCGAAGCACGTGTCTTTACGTAAAGGCAAATCTTAGGCTCCAAGATCTTGGTACGGGACATGCATCCATTTCCTTGATTCATTCGTGTCATGCTTACACATTCTTGTGACTCAACCGACACCATGCATGCAGATTGCCGCTCACCACACCGACTAATCTATATGAAAGGTCACTAGCAATTCAAGCCATCTTGGACATAGCTAGGAAAGATGGTGGGTCGATCAATACATGTAGCTGGTCCACTAAAAGCTATCGACTTCCTGGTTGCGTACCCAACATCAGGTATATTGTGTTTCATTCATGGCCGGATCTGTCCTGTAGCCCCAGGTTGTCGTCCGAAGATACATCGCTCTTGTGCACAAGTTGTCCATGACCACACACCTACGAGAATATCTAGACTCACGTAAATGCATGTCCTAATTTGTGGTACAACTCAAACCCTTGCAAATCGTGCTCATAAACCATACTTTTCATACTTTATTAGAGACTCCCAAATGATGGACCGCCTCGACAACAAATGGTCGCGTGAACTTTCAATTCTTTGAAATCCAAAAAATGGCTACTACATAGCCTTCCGACTTAACTTGAATAAAACCTATTCCACAAGTGCCATAGACTGTGGCATACTTCTCATTGCACCAACCATGTTTCATACCTTAAACCAATTGTGTTCTGTACGATACTATCATCCAATTCATACTCTATGTGACAAGGCTTATGATCATGGGAACGTGTGGCTATACCAAACCGTAGAACTGTGTGACAGTGCCTGCTATAATAACAAGTCGATAGCCCGTAGCGTTACTTTTCTTAACTCAATACGTACGATCGAAATATCAAGTGCCAACTTTAAAAGCCATCGTGGATTGATATCTAGGAAGCAAGTTAACCATTCCATGTTCTATACACATTTAACTCAAAATAGAATTATTCCTTTTAGATATATGGGTTTGTCTCTTTTATTAGCATACCTACTCAGTGTAATTGAAAACATTTACATTTATTAGTGTGAAGGCCAAGTTGAGGCAAGTTCACTGAAGCCACCCAACTGAACGAGAAGTTGCGTCGACCGAGTGAGACTTCGAGCAAGCCGTTGTATGGCTAAGTCTAAACGTCGATTGCGTTTCGATTTCTCTGGTTGAACTGAGCGGGACAGGACATTACATAATACACCACTCAGAAAAAGTTTCGTTCTTAAAACATAAAAAGTATATACTCATCAAATTATCACTTATATTCGACTTGCATTCATCTGTCATACTTCTTAGATCCCTCAAACACCCTTCCTTTAAATTTCATCCATCAGAGTCGCGCTCCGTGTCTTAGTTATTTTCATCGAACAACTAAGTCATTCTTAGACAACCAAACTATTTCCCAACACATTTTCTCAAGTCTCGTATTTTATTCTAACTGAGCCTCGTACTGCTATTCTTAAATACAGGATAACTACAACTCGCCGCACATACAGGCAACTTAACTCTAGGACAAACCCACCAGAGCATTGTTTCTTATTCATTTTGAATCCAATATAACCAAAATGAACATCTGCTATCTCCTAGTCGAAACCCAGTGTTACCACCTTAATCAAAACCAGCCAAAATATTTTTCAAGTCCTTACGTCAATTTCCCAATCGATCTTCAAACCTGACTACATCAATGCCTCGCTCAAAATCACCTGTATTGATACCCACTTTTTGCTAACCAATTTGACTATCTTTCGAAGTTATCGCTCGCATCGTTCTAACCTCCGAATATTTCTAAACCCTTATAATAATCAATCAAAATTTGAATCTTCTAATTATACACATCTCGAATACGCTTTTTCAAATACGATTTTCAATCCCCATAATATCCTTTCAATCCGATCAAGTAAACTTCTATTTTCATTTAATCCTTGAAACACATTTGATTTCATCGACACATGAATTCATTTTTTGATCACCAGCATTCTTTTATACTCAAAATCTGAACCAACAATTTTGATTCATTCAATCAACATATGATAACTCATTCGATCCATCCTTTCAGTCCTATTTTAATTCAGCACATCACTTGAGTTGGATTGTGCACATATTTAAGGCTTCTCCCAAATATATATATTTCAGCCAAGCATCGTGATAGAGAATTCGAACAAAATTGACATGTGCAATTCCTATCCTCAAGAACTCACTTGATTTCTTCGATTCGTAAACCATCTATCCATCCGAGACCAATATTCGATTCTATCAAGCAGTAACTCTTCAAAATCACTTATATCCAACATTCAAGCCTCATTTCTACAATTAGCGCCCCCAACTCTATAATATACCCATGCAACTCTCGCTAAGGTCGATCGTACCAAGTCTACCTCTCGACATATGGACGTCTACCTAACCGCTAGTCTAACTCACAATGCCAAAGTTAAAGTCGTGCACCATCCCATGCAACCAGTATCAAAACACTCACCTTCCAATTCTAAGATCAAACGGTAGTCGATAGTACATGGTCTTCCTACCCAAGCTCGTGTCACTCCTATTTCTAAACTTTGAGCATAGATTTATCCTATTCGCATTTGCAGTGTCTAGTCCAAGGGGTCCGAGTCTTTCAACAAAGCCATTTCTAGGTATATTGTTTCACGATCATCCTCGATCAAGACATGGTTCATCAACGAAACTCCCAATTCTCAAACTCATAATCCTTAATTCGTTCAATAGACCTATCAATCCGAACTCATATACCTCGACTATAAAATCATAAGTCATAATCCACCGTTTATAAGTCGCATAACATCAATCATAATTCATCGATTACAAGTTACCTCAATTTTCATAATCCACCATTCATAAGTCGCATAACATCAATCACACTTCATCGATTCCATCGTAAAATCATAAGCTATCAAGTTTTTGAATTGTAACAATCCTTGTCACAATGATCATCAAATTCGTCAATATTTTCATTTCATATAGTCCAAGTAGTATCCACTCATGCAAAATTTAAGTTTATCTTATCAAGTCATCCAAACATTCATTTCTATCAGAATCCCAAGGTATAGCATCCATCTGAGCAATAATATTTTACACGATCATCATTCCTCGAATCATAGAACCCTCGAATTAAAGCACATCGATCTTTGATACGCCTCAATACCATTGATGGTATACATAACCTGATGATCTTTCTTTGTAACAAACTCTGATTCGTGCAACTAATACTATCATCCAACTGGATATATGATCCTCCTCGATATTCGAGGTTAATTTAGTTACGTCATCAATTTATTCAAATCAAAATCACATATGTCTGTCTATCTATCTATCTATCTATCTATCTATCTATCTATCTATCTATCTATCTATCTATCTATCTTAAGTCATCGAGCAACATTTATCCCAAATCCTTAAAGTCATTTTTGTATTCTAAAATCAAACATTTTTATGCATGCTATCTTTCCATCGTGCTATATTTTCTTAGTCAAATTTGAAATTCTATTAAGTTTAGTTCTGTATCAATATTTCCGTATATGGTCCATATTGATTCCTCGACTGACTCATTTATTTCGTTACACCTTAACTTTTTTTCGATTCAATCTACATGTTCAGTCATTTTAATTTCATACGCAGTGCAATACCGATTCGATATGCGTCGTTTTCTCATTTGTTCGAATCAAACTCATACTAGCTAAGTCACGATTAACTTAGTAACACCCTTTCTAAGGTTTTGTATAATTTCGTCATTTGTTGAAAACTTATTGGTACCCCGATTCTCAATTGATCAAATATCCCCAAGGCTATCCCATATACGACTCAAGGATGAAGTCACTCGAAAAATCCTTGAAACAATTATTCGAATCACAACCGATCACTTTGAACCACCATTCGAACCATTCTTCAAAATTCAAGCAAGATCCATCTATATCGTATTGGCGATGTCAACTTTTTGATAGTACCTCAATCGATAGTTATCCCACATACTCAAATAGAGTCCCAGTCATTCTCGTCCGAAATAGATTCAATCCCACACACAACTTTGCTAACGTCGATGCTAATCTTGGTGTATATTATCCAGCTGAACTCAGTCAACCGTGCCTTACGTGAAACCATCTTTTGTTCAACAAAATTTTCCTTGTGATTTTATAAAACATATAGACTTATTGTATGGAACATCCCACGGAACATTGAGAGAGAGCATTATCGATATCGATTACGGAAGCAACAACATCATAGTTCAAAAGAATTCAATCAAAAATCCAAGGACGTAAAAGTCATGCTCTGATACCAATATATCTGGCCCCGGTTCCGTCAAACCAATCGTCCTCGCTAGGGCATGAAACGGCTCAAGCCTAGGTTGCCCTTGTGCAATCCGATTTCTATAATGGCCGATTACAGGTTAAGCGACGAGATTGTCGCACAGAAGTCCCAAAGCAGAAGCATAGAATAACAAAAAAAACACAAGTATTCAAATAAATCAGAACTTTTTTATTGATATTGAATATAAGATCACAAGGGCACGAAACCAAGATCATAAGTCGCTCAAGCTCACATTCACTTTGATTACAATCACTCAGCGCTCTTTCATCTGTCAATACAAAGGTTCATGGCTTTCTACTTGCGGATGCTTCAGAAGGCGAAGTCCATGCATTATGTCTCGTATAGGTGAATACTCCAATACGGCCATATACCTCAAAACGCCAAGGAACTCCATGCCTCAGCACATCCAAGCCAGCTCTGCCCGAACGTGCTGATACCTGAATCTATACATGAAGATTGGTGGGATATCAGTACACAATGTACTGGTGAGTGAGTTCCTTGCCCACCCATACAAAAATAACACGTCCATTTTAGTGAGTGTAACTTATTCTTTTGTGGTCTTTCTAATCATGCCTTAGGATCAGTTTTAAAACATAGACTCCTGGCTTATTTTGTGATACGACGACACAATCGTTCCATAAAACACTTTCGTGATTCTACGTCGAGGTCGTGCCTCGTAACTCAGTAGTCGTGCCATAAACTCAGTTGTGCAGCAACATCGAGATCACCTCGTAACTCAGTGTGACTTAACCATACCTTGCCACACGACCTTTTAATTCAACTAAAATGACTCAATCCAAAACTTATCAAATTCTGTGTCAACGACTCAAAACACGACGTCACATCCTTAGGTAAAGCCAAATCTTAGGCTCCATAATTGTGGTACAAACTGTACATCTATTTTCTTAATTCATTCGTGCCGTGCTTGCACATTCTTGTGAGTCAACCGACACCGTGCATGTGGCTTGTCGCTCATCACACCGACTCCACTATATGAATGATCATTGGTAATTCAAGCCATCTTAGACATAGCAAGGAGAGATAGTGGGTCGATCAATGCAGGCAGCTAGCCCCACTAAAAGCCTATCAAATTCCTAATTGCCTACCTAGCTTTAGCTATATCGTGTTTCATCCGTGGCCGGATTGGTCCTGTGACTCAAGGTGTGAGATGGGCAGGACGGCCCGTAACCCGGCCCGCAACCCGGCCCGGGCCCGTCTCGATCAAAGCCGGCCTAGACCCGGTCAATGGACCGACCCGGTTTGGGCCACCACTTCTGTGCGTCCGGGCTGGGTTTGGTTTTTTGGTCTGAAAGCCCGGCTCACCCGGTTCAGATACCGGTCCGAACCGGTTTAGCTCACTCAGCCCGGTCGACCAGGCCTGGCCCGGCTCGTTCTGCTAGCCCGATTCAGACCCGGTCCAAACCCGGTTCAACTATATATATATATATATATATATATATATATATATATATATATATATATATATATATGTATATTATTTTTTATTTTTTATTTTTTTTATAAATTTATTTAAAATTCAATTCGTTTAACATAACCATTAAACTTTGTATAATTAAATTCATTTAACATTCAAATCATATTATTGGTTATTTTTAGTATATAACAATATAATCAGTTGAAAAATAATAATTGATAGTCATTCAAATTATTAGCATATAATGTACTTATTTAAAGATGGTTATTTTTAGTATATTACAATTACTTGATGGTCATTCAATTTATTAGTATATATGGTGGTTATTCAAATCATGTCATTGGTTATTTTTAGTATATGAAAACTAGATCCATTTATAAAAATTAATTGATAGTCATTCAAATTATTAGTATATATGGTTGTTCTTCAAATCATGTCATTGGTCATTTTTAGTATATGATTATTAAATCTATTTATAAAAGGTAATTGATAGCCATTCAAATTATTATCATCTATGGCAGTTATTCAAATCATGTTATTAGTCATTTTTAATTATGACAATTAAATACATTTATAAAAATTAATTGATAGTCATTCAAATTATTAGGATATATGGTAGTTATTCAAATCACGTCATTGGTCATTTTTAGTATATGACCATTAAATCCATTTATAAATTTAATTAATATTCATTCAAATTATTAGCATATATGGTAGTTATTTAAATCATGTCATTGGTCATTTCACTACTAAAATACCCCACTTTACCGACGGACTTTTAGCGACGGACGGATTCCGTCGCTAATAGCGACCAATTTTCGACATCTTAGCGACGGACTAGCGACAGACAACACAACATAATTTTTTTCAATTTTAAATGTAAAAATTTGTCGGGTTTCCGTCGCTAAGTCGACGAACATTAGCGACGGATTATTTTTCGTCGCTTATTCGTCGCAAATGTTGGCGGCAAAATCTTTATAACATTGGCGGGAACTTTGGCGACTACCTAGCGACGGATATAGCCGTCGGAAAATACCTTTTAATTGGCGACGGTTTAGCGACTAATTTATTCCGTCGCTATTCCGTCGCTAGATTCTGTGCCCTAACTTAAATTGAACCGACGGGGGGGAATTTTTCATTCCCCCCAAAACTCTCTCTCTCTCGCGCGGCTCTCCCTCTCTCGTGCGCGGCTCTCTCTCTCTCTCGCGGCTCTCTCTCTCTCTCTCTACCAGGTCTCTCTCTCTCTCTCTCTCTCTCT
The DNA here is from genome assembly GCA_029216955.1 of Iris pallida. NCBI lineage: Eukaryota > Viridiplantae > Streptophyta > Magnoliopsida > Asparagales > Iridaceae > Iris > Iris pallida. The sequence goes on along the minus strand of JANAVB010016197.1, from coordinate 43,089,534 downwards.
AATTTTCTCTAATTTTGTGTTTTGGGGCCGGAGGGGGGGAGTGGGGGGGGGGGTCGGCTTCGCGGGGGGTGGAGAGGGCGGGGGGGGTGGTGAATGGGGTCAGGGGGTCGGGGGGGTGTGGGGAATGGGGGCAGGGGGTGGGGGGGTGGGGAATGAGGGTCGGGGGGTCGGGGGGGTGGGGAATGGGGGCAGGGGGGTCGGGGGGTGGGGGGGTGGAGAGGGCAGGGGGGTCGGGGGGGTGTTGAATGGGGGCAGGGGGGTCGGAGGGTGGGGGGTGGAGAGGGCAGGGGGGTCGGGGGGGTGTTGAATGGGGGCAGGGGGGTCGGGGGGGTGGGGTCGGGAATGGGGGCAGGGTTCTCACTCCATTTTCAATTGTAATTAGTCTATAATGTTGCTAATATACTGTTATATATGTGTGGGCTGTGCCATGTGAATTGGAGAGGGTTTGATGGGTTATTTGGCCAAGGGGGAGGCTCGGGTTATGATTTATTCTTTGTGTTCACTGTTCGGTGGTGTGAAGTCTGTCGTTTTGGTTATACCATGTTTGTTTAACACTCTAAACACCCTAGATGCATATCCTTGCATCTGTGCACCACCCATATTGCTAGGAACACAAATTTTATACTGCACTTGTCATGAAATTGCCATCATCAAGATGTCCTGTACATATTTAGTTTGTGCATTGCTGCTTGAGCATCACATTACCTTTTACTGCTACTTTGTATTGCTTTCACAATGTCACGTACCCTGCACTAAACATCCGATACTTCGATCCGATACCGCCGATACTACCGATATCGCCGATACCAATACTACCGATATCGCCGATACTACCGATACCGCCGATACTACCGATACCGCCGATACTACCGATATCGCGCGCCGATACTACCGATACTACCGATATCACCGATACTACCGATACCGCCGATACTACCGATTCCGATACCGATACTTTGAACCTTGATTTAAATACATGTTAGTATAGTGTCTTCACATATATGTTAAGAGTATATACATGATTAGCAAGGTAACTAGATACAAGTTATGATACAATGTAAATGCAAGTATACATGTTAGCTAGATAGCTTAGACTTATATTGCAATCTCCTATTCACACGAGTATTGATATCGCCGATACCAATACTCGTAGGAATAGTCCGATACCGATATACATTGTAGAGCTCTGTTTTGCTATTCTGGACATGTTGTGACCTGTGCTGTTCTAAATAGGAGCCAGACACACTCCTGAGATGGGGGAGTATGTATAGTGATGTGGATTCTTACTAACTTATCATGTGAACCCATTTATGGGCCCTTCATTAAACCTTCTCATGTGCAACTTTCAGTCCATTCACAGTTCCCTATATTGTACTCTACATCACCTAGTTCACTTATATCTAACATCCTAACCCTAATCCAAATTTATGAGTATCGGTATCGGGCTATTCTTATGTTTAGTTTGTCTTACGATACAGATTTTCACATCCAAATTTAGGATGAGTCGTTATTTTGTTGATCGTACATGGATGTACAAACGGCAACACGAGAGTAGAATTGGTGTGAGTGACGATTTTCAGGCAGGCGTGGAAGTATTTCTTAATTATGCAATGAGCAAAGCTCAGTACATGGACGGTAACAAAATTAAGTGTCCATGTGTTAAATGTCACAATAGACGTTACGAAGAAGTGGTGACTGTGAGAGATCATTTGACCCGTAAGGGTTTCGTACGTAATTACGGCCTGTGGTCATCGCAAGGTGAACTATATTCGGAAAGACAGGCTGCGGAAGCTGCTACTTATGCTTTTGATGATAATGCTGCAACGGATGTCATCGAAGACCACGGATGCTCTGTTGATTATGGAGATCTGCAGAACCTTGCACGAGATATGGTGTATGATGCGGCAGGGCCTAATTTTGATCCGGAGGATCCTAATCCCGAGGCGAAGGAGTTCTATGACATGTTTCAGGACGCAGATACTTCTCTATATCCTGGTTGTGAGACTCATTCCGCACTGTCAGTGACGATGCGGTTGTTGAACATAAAGTCTGATTTTAACTTGCCACAAGCTTGCTATAATCGGATCACAGAAGTAATCAAGGAGGTGTTACCGAAGGAATCAAAAGAGCTACCAAAAAACTTCTACAAGTCAAAGATGATGGTCCGACAACTGGGACTGGGGTACGAGAAGATAGATTGTTGTCGCAACGGATGCATGTTGTACTACAAAGAGAATTGCATATCAGAAAGTTGCAGCTTCTGTAATGCGGATCGTTACAAGCCAGTACAGGGAAAAGGAAAGTCGACTAGAAAACGACATCCTTACAAGTATATGCATTACTTGTCGATCACGAAGCGCTTGCAGAGGATGTATATGTCTCTAAATACAGCAGAACACATGACGTGGCACAGCGAAGAACGCATAAAGGACGAAGGAGAATTGTCACATCCTTCGGATGGAGAGGCGTGGAAACATTTTGATTTGTGTCATCCAGATTTTGCTGCAGAGCCTAGAAATGTACGCCTGGCGCTATGTGCTGATGGCTTCGCCCCTTTCGGACAGTCGGGATCTCAGTACTCATGCTGGCCGGTCATTCTTACCCCTTACAATCTGCCACCATGGATGTGTATGAAGACTCCTTATATGTTTCTGACAGCTATCATACCCGATCCTAAAAATCCGACGAATAACATCGATATATATTTACAGCCGTTGGTGGATGAGCTGAAACAGCTGTGGGAGATCGGCGTCACGACCTATGATATTTCCAGGAAACAGAACTTTCAGATGAGAGCTTCACTCATGTGGACAATCAATAATTTTCCAGCATACGGTATGCTGTCGGGATGGAGTACGCACGGCAACATGTCTTGTCCGATATGCATGGAAAATAGTAAGGCGTTCCGCCTTAGGCATGGAGGAAAAACTTCTTTCTTTGACTGTCACCGTCAATTTCTGCCCGCGACCCATCCTTGGAGAAAGAATAAGGACGCGTTCAGATATGGAAAACAAGAATTTTCTCAACCTCCTGCCAGATTTTCGGGATACGATATTTGGGAAGCTGTAAAGGAATTGCCCACCGCAATGGAAGATCCATCGAACCATCGTGTCGAGGGGTTCGGACAAAGCCATAACTGGACCAAACGGAGTATCTTCTGGGACTTGCCTTATTGGAAAGATAATCTTATAAGGCATAATCTTGATGTCATGCATATCGAAAAGAACGTGTTCGGTAATGTCTTCAATACCGTAATGGATATTAAAGGAAAGACGAAGGACAATCCAAAAGCAAGACAAGACATAGCCGAGATATGCAAGCGTCCTCATCTGAACTTGATACAAAGGGGTGCTGGTGGACAATTAAGTAAGCCTATAGCGCCATACACATTGAGCAAGGAAGATAGATTAATAATCTGCAAGTGGATATCTAATTTAAGATTTCCCGACGGCTATGTTTCGAATTTGTCTAGATGCGTTGATCTCAATGAACGCAAGCTAACGGGAATGAAGAGTCACGACTGCCACGTGTTTATGGAAAGATTACTGCCCATTGCTTTGAGAGAGTTGTTGCCTTCTGCTGTATGGGTTCCGTTGGCCGAGCTGTCTACATTCTTCAGGGATATCTGTTCAACTAAGCTGACGGTGCAACATATGGTACAACTTGAGGAGAAGATTGTCTTAACAATCTGTAAGTTAGAGAAAATATTTCCACCGGGCTTTTTCGACAGCATGGAGCATCTACCGATTCATCTAGCATACGAAGCCCGTGTCGGTGCATCTGTTCATTATCGATGGATGTACCCCTTTGAAAGGTAAAGAAAAATCGATATAATTTAAGTAAAATTTAAGTGCATTTTACAATTCATTGTTAATTCTCAAGATAATTTGTCTCTTTAGGTACCTACACCATCTAAAGAAGAAAGTTGGCAACAAGGCTCATATAGAGGCTTCGATATGCGAATCATATCTTATCGAGGAGGTGTCAAATTTCTGCTCCATTTATTTCGATACTCATGTCGAGACAAATCGAAATAGACCTCAAAGGAATGAAGAAGACGTTGAGGATGGAGGTATATTCAATTTAAGGGGCAAGCCTATTGGGGCTAGTAAGAAACGGTGGTTGACCGACGATGAGTATGATACCGCTCACCGATATGTCTTGTTAAATTATGACATACAAGAAGTGAGAGATTTGGAGAAGTAAGTGACTACGCCTCGTTATAATCTCTAATTTGGTGAATTAAGTGACTACACTTATTTTTATTCTCTCTAACAGTGTATTTAGAGGTGAAGTCAAAATGAGGACACCATATATTACAGATGAGGGACTTCAAAGAGAGGTTGATTGTACGTTTCCGTCCTGGTTTCGTAAATACGTAAGTAATTGAGATAATATGTTATGCGGCTACCATTAAAATATATGCAGCTAAAATATTTAAATTATCAATACATGTTTACAGGTTTTATTGCCTGAAACAACACTCATAAATGAGAGCATTCGTTATTTGGCATTGGGACCGAAGAAGCATGCAAAGACTTTGTCAGGCTATGTCGTTAATGGCTTCAAGTTTAAGTCAACTCAGCATGCTATAAATGTCGAATTTCTCAATGACGGCTTCGATACCAAGAATTCTGGTGTTTGCATAAGAGGCACCATCTATGACGACGAGCCGGACTTTGACTATTATGGAGTGCTTCGGGAGATTGTAGATTTACAATATAGTGCCCCATATGATATGCATATTGTGATGTTCAAATGTGAGTGGTTCGATACGAGACCAAATATCGGTTGGAGAATCGATAAACAATTTGGATTCGTCGATATAAATTATCGCAGGAGGTATAGAGGGTCCGACACGTTTGCGATAGCAAGTCAGGCTGTTCAAGTCTACTATACAAGCTACCCAAGGCGTCGTAGAGATCGATTTGACTGGTGGGCAGTATGCAAGATTAAATCTAGAAATACATTCAACGTTGGAGACCCAGCATACCAAGAGGACCAAATCGAGAAGCCCCAATACATGGGACAACAGTCGGATACCATGGACGTGGAAGATGTCGATATACCTCATGCTGAGGAAAATAGAGGGGAGGAAGAGGTTGATATACAAGACTTAGCTGTCAACCAGGGGAGAAAGAGGCGTCTTGTCCCAAGTATTGAGCCTGAAGAAGAAGTAGAAGAAGAAGAAGAAGAAGAAGAAGAAGAAGAAGAAGAAGAAGAAGAAGAAGAAGAAGAAGAGGATGAGGATGAGGATGAGGATGAGGATACAGATGAAGTCGACGATGAGGATGATGATATAGATGAAGTCGACGATGAGAATGAGGATGAGAACGATGACGATGACGATGAGGACGAGGACGATAACGATGATTAGATTAAATATCGGTATATATTAGAAGCACTTACAACTAACTTAGTGAATTCAGTTTAGACGGACACATTCTTATTTCAGTTTATGTTTTTGTCGTTCGATCATCTACTTATTGTATGATTTTCTTTTTACAGATGGCACTCTTAGTTCTCATTGTCTTGACGGCACTCGCCGCCCTGCTGCTGGTATATATATTTTAGTTCAGTTTTATATTCATTTATACTTCTATATTGTTAATTATATTTATGTGTTCTATTTACAGGTCATGGTCACTACCACTCGTGCTGGTGGTGGCGGTACTGGCCGTGGTGGTGCTGGTGGTGGCGGTACTGGCCGTGGTGGGCGTGGTGGTAGCGGCACTGGCCGTGGTGGACGTGGTGGTAGCGGTCGTAGTGGTAGCGGTCGTGGTCGCCTTCCACATTCCCCGGATATAGAGTCCTCCGATCCCGACCTGGAGAGCCCGGCCACAGACTCTTCCCGCCGTCGATCTACCTCTGCGCTACATTCATCTTCATCGAGGCCTGAGACTCCATCCGCTAGCGGATCCGTTCCGCCCCCGGATGCACCAGCGGGTACACCATCAGTTACTGCAGGGTGGGCTCCGGAGTACCCCCGGATTCAGCTTCATCCTGCTACCGGTGAGTACATCCGCGGACCCGCGGATCCTCCGACGCCTCCAGAGAGGCCGATAGGCGAGAACCGACGAGAGCTATGGCCCGCGGGTGATACGTAAGTAAATTTAAGTTAATTTATTAAATTTGTTTCATTTATTCAAGTTAATAATCCAGTCTTTGCTTCTTTGTAGGTTTTCCCGTTTGATGCTGCCCGGATACTCGGGCAAATTATCCGGGAAAACTACCATGGCCCCTACCTCAATTTTTTTGAGGTGCCTCAGAACATGCAGTACGTCTGGCTCGAGGAGATGAAGGTATATATATATCTTTTGGTTAATTATTAATTATTCTTTAATCCACTAATTTTTTAATTACGTGATAATTTAATTTGTATGTCAGACGACGTTCTGGTGGCCCCCCCATCGCGAGGAGTTGATTCGCAAGGCCTACAAAGCCGCCGCCGGGAAGAAGATACGGAATGCGGTGTACGACGTTCGTACGGCGCATTCGAGGAAGAAGTGGCTCCGGGAGGAGTACTACGAGCAGATGTTGGATAAGATGAATACTGCTCAGTACAGGGAGAAATCAGAGAAAGCGAAGGCGAGCAGACAGATCGCTGCTCTGCATACGGGAGGTTCAAAGCCCCACGCAGCGACGCGTGCAGATTTGGTGAGATACCGCAAATTCATTTCACTATTAAATTCGGTACTATTAATATACGTAGTTAATTAAATTCGACGTATATTTCGTATGCAGGCACGACAGGCGGTAAAGGAGGGGAGAGAGCCGGAGTCGGTCACCGCCTACGATGTATTCCTGCATACACACAAGAGGCGGGCAGACGGGAGCTTCGTCGACGCGAGGGCCCAGGCGACTGATGTAAGTAATTACGTTTATGAGATTTATATTAGTAATATAATTATTGTTAACTTAATTAGGTGAACGTAGGATTCAAATTATAACTTAGGGAAACATAGGATTTAGATTATAACTTAGGAAAACTTATAGTATAAACACATTCATTGGATAGGCTGCATATCGTGAGGCCCTTAGTCAGATTGAGCCCCCTGCCGAGGTTGTCGGCGAAACGACGCCCACCCAGATGCCCTCTTCTATGGCCGCTCGCTACGACGACGTGTTCGTAGAGTCTGTCGGCGGCTTTAATAAAGGGCGCGTCTACGGCGTAGGTTCCATGGCGGCGTCGTTGCAGGGCGCGACTCCGAGATATCCACCGCCCCCGCCTCCTTCTGCGCCCCCGTCGGACGATATGAGGACGCAGCTTGCGACTCTCACCTCCGATATGTCGGAAATACGGAGTCTAATGTCGGATGTGCTGGAGCGCCTTCCGCGTCCTTCTGCTCCCGGTCCAGATCCGTCTGCTCCCGGTACGTCTACTGCGGTTGCCGGTCCTTCCGACCCTGGACGTTATTCATTTGACCGTAATGCCGAGGTCCGCCTGGTACCGGATACTGCGCTCATTGGGCTCATGGACATGATGTCGGCAGAGCAGCTCCGCACGCTTCCAGAGCATGTGTTGTCCCAGGTGCCGGCGTACATGGTGGAAGAGTACATCCGCAGAGCCGAGGCGGCGCCGAGACGACCACGCGATCCATCTCCGGGAAAATGATATTTGTACTATTTTTTGATATTATGAATTTGGATATTTGGATATTATGAATTTGGATATTTGGATATTTGTTATTGGATATTTGATATTGGATATCATGAATTTGGATATTTGGATATTTGTTGATCGTACATGGATGTTTGGATGGATATTTGGATATTTGTTGATCGTACATGGATGTTTGGATATTGGATATTATGAATGTGTAATATTTACGAAAAAGAAATAGAATGTTTCTGTAATTTTTTTTAATTGATGTTACATTTAGCGACGGACTAGCGACTAACTAGCGACGGATTATATAAATATTTGCAGTTACCGACGGAAGAGCGACGGAATATCCGTCGCTAACTGGGTGATATAAAATATTTTGCAGTTACCGACGGAAGAGCGACTACCTAACGACGGCGAATCCGTCGACATGGTTCTGGAAATATGGTAGGTTTCCAGAGACTTAGCGACGGATAGTTGGTCGCTAATCCGTCGCTAATCGGTCGAGGATGACGACGGACTAGCGACGGATGAGCGACCAATTATCCGTCGACATGGTTCTGGAAATATGGAAGCTTTCCAGAACCAGGCCGACGACCTACCCGTCGCTAATACGTCGCTATAACATCGAGGTTAACGACGGAATGGCGACGGAATAGCGACTGATTTTGCGTATCAGGAACCTCTCTGATACGCTTTTACCGACCTATTGACGACGGATTAGCGACGGATATTTTAATATTATATGGCATGTAAACCGACGGGAACATGTCGCTAATCCGTCGCTAAGTAGGTGAAAGACAACCGTCGCTAACCAGTCGCTAGTCCGTCGGATAATTATTTGTCCGACGGCTTAGCGACGGACATTTTTTAGCGACGACGTTTTTCCCGACGGCCATTTTCATCAAATATCTGTCGCCATTACGTCGGTAATTTATGTTACCGACGGATAAGCGACGGATCTGGCCGTCGCTAAAGTTGGTTTTTTTGGTAGTGTTTTTAGTATGTGACAATTAAATCCATTTATAAAAATTAATTGATAGTCATTCAAATTATTATTATTATATATGGTAGCTATTCAAATCATGTCATTGATCATTTTAGTATATGACAATTAAATCAATTTATAAAAATTAATTGATAGCCATTTAAATTATTAGTATATATGGTAGTTATTCAAATCATGTCATTAGTCATTTTTAGTATATGAAAATTAAATCCGTTTATAAAAATTAATTGAGAGTTATTCAAATTATTAGTATATATGGTAGTTATTCAAATAATGTCATTGGTCATTTTTAGTATATGACAATAAAATTCATTTATAAAAATTAATTTATAGTCATTCAAGTTATTCGCTTATATGGTAGTTATTAAAAGATGGTTATTTTTGTATATAACAATTAATTGATAGTTATTTAAAACATAAACGTTGTTATTCAAAATATATGACAATTCAAATTAAATTTTATTACAAATTTTATTGAACAAATCAATTAATAGTCACTTAATTGATATTACATTTTATTTCAAAATATATGAAATTTTATTCAAATTATATTTTTTTAGTTAATGTTATAGCATATTTAAATTTTTATGGAAAACAATTTGTTAACTTCTATTAAGAAATTTTTATTTTCATTTTTTTGATTTTTTTCAGAAAAATCGGCCTTGTCTGGTCCAACCCTGAATCGGCACGGCCTAAGCCCATTTCAGCCAAGCCCAGGCCCGGTCCAGCCCGACCCAGGTAACACCTTAACATGTGACCCCAGGTTGTCGTCCAAAGAAACATCGCCCTTATGCATAAGTTGTCTATAACCTCGTACCTATGAGAATATCTAGACTCACGTAAATATATGGCCTAATTTTTGGTATGACTCAAATCCTTACAAATCATGCTCATAAACCATATTTTCCATACTTTGTTGGAGACTCCCAAACGAGGGACCTCCTCGGTGTCACTACCACATTTCTAGAATAGGGATATTTTTCTCATTTTATATTATTTATATAGTGGGTATTTTTTTATTAACTAAATATAATTGTGGCATTTATTAGTTGACTAACCTATTAATTGGACCTTTGACTTGTGGACCTAATTGGACTAGACATAACTACTTGGACCTACATTCTAGGGTGAACACAACTAGACACATTTAAGTCATGTAGAGTCAAGATTAAGAGTGGAAATTAACCCCAACACTTAGACTAGAACAACCCCTTATTAAACCTAAGTGTTCATAACAACTTGAGGGCTAGAGTAGACATTTCAAAGGGGGTTTTAGGGCAACCTTCATGGCAGGTCATAAAGAGGGTTTCTCCCTCTTCTTCATTTTATTTTGCGCCTCCATAAACCCTAGAAAGAGTCTCTTCAAGTCCCCTTCCATTTCTCTCATTCCCACCATTAAAACTCCTCCAAATTCTTCAAAATCTTCCCAAATCTTTGCCCTACTAGGCTAGAAGCTTGGAGACTAAGGAACTCATGAGGAGGAGTCCAAAGGATAGAGAGATTGTGTCAAACTTGACACAAGAGCATCCCTAGAAGGTTTCATTGGGAATCTATCTCCCAATAGGTAAACCTTTGTCTTTTTAGCATAGTTTGAGCTCCATTTTCATGTATGACACTTGTAGGAACACTCACAAGGACTAGAGGTACCCATGGGGAGAGGAGCAATGCTCTATTCCTCATTTTGTTATATTTTAATTAGGGTTTTTGTGCCATCCTTGGAGAAATTCGAGCAGACCCCACCAAGTATTTGTCAAAATGATAAATAGACTATTTTTGGCTTTGTTTTCAGTTTTGCACCCATGGATGTCTTGGTTGATTATTTGGTAGCGACTCCATGTGATTTCTAAGGTTACCTCACTAATGTATATACCTATATATATGAGTTAGATCTGAAAGTTATATATATGTATGTATATTGATGTGAAGTGTGTGTACACTGTTAAGGGGAATTTGGCACTATCATTGAGATAGTGGGGGGGGGTCGGGCAAGGGCCCTAGTCAATGAGGCTGTGTTCAGTTGTAATAAGTAATAGTGTGTGTGCATTTGAGGGCATGTGTTCACTGAGTTTAAGACCTTAGGCCACTGTTTGATTTAGTGAGGGTTATGTAAGCACTGTCAATGTGCCACATGGTGGTCTATGGGACTGATCAAGTAGTGCATCAGTGGGGGGATTACTTTGCTTTTAGTGTCAGTAGGAGACAGTGATAGGGAAGGGGATTGACGGTGTGCTGTTCGGGAGCCCAGAAGAGAGAGCTACTGTCAAGTATCAGTAAGCTTGGGCCTGTGTTGGCCATTGGCCATAGCCTATGAGCCATACTCCCAGAAAGGTCAGTCCATGAGAGAGGCCTGTGAGGTGCACTGGCCATGGCAGTCAGTAAGGGGATCCAAGCCCTATGTGCACAGGTCGGGTAAAGGCCAGTGCCTAGTGATGGCCTTTGGCCCAAGTGTCATAAGTGAGTGAAGGTAAGGATTAGATGTGTATAATTATGAATGTCTGTTAGTGTTAGTATAGGTTTTCAGTTAGTACATTGTGTGTGTGTGTGTGTGTGTGTCTAAGAATGAGAGTATCAGTTATAATGTCAGTATCAGTGAACAATAGGTTTTATCCATAGGCAAATTTCTGAGAGAGTGTCATGTGTGTGCCCAAACATGGGAATAGGTGAGTAGTAGCAGGAAGTCAGAGGGTTATGGAAGTTTTGGCCTATTGGAGTAATGTGACAGAGGGTAAGAGAGGCATAGGCTTTTAAGGATGTGCGGCCAAGCCACTTTGGTTTTAGGCCATTTGGCTACTTAGTACTGTGGCTGTGAGGGGGAATACACCTACTGTTATATCAAGTTAGAGTTGTACTTGGCAACATTTGCCTTAGCAGTACAGCTTGTATTGCATGCATTGCAGCTGCAGCACGGGCCAATAGGCCATATGCACTGCAGTTGGCATTGCATTAGCAGTGGCTTCATTAGCATGCACTTGGCATTTGCCATTAGCAGCAGCATGGCCTGCATTTAGGCTACAATAGCCTTGAAGCAACAACAACATTAGCTTGGTTCACATTGGGGTTAGGGTGAGGGTTATCAAGATGATTTGGAGTTTTACCTGGTAGTAACATAGTGAGGTAATTACCTAATCTAACTATCTAAGGTAATGTACTACCTATAGTGTTTGGCCTATGTTAGAGATGGGTAGAGGGTTGCCTATTTGATTGTATGTTTGGGTAAGGAGGATTGGATAGGTAGATGACAACATCTAATCTAAGGTAATGGTTTACCTAGCAATCCAAGGTAATGACTTACCTATCTAATCTAAGGATAGGTAATGGTCTAGTATGACTTATAGTTAGGGTATAATTAAGCATACTTAAAGGTTAGGGTTATCTAAGTTAAGTAACCCATAAATAAGGTAAAGGGTAATCATAGGTAATGGTATATAGGATACATGCCTAGGTAAGTATCTAATAGGAGTGACGCATATATATATATATATATATATATATATATATATATATATATATTATGGGCATCCACAACGTCGTAGGACTGATGAAAAATGGCCATGATCTGAGCTGGCGTGGGACATAATGGGGCGCCACGTGCATGAAAACTCAATGGCTAGGGCGTCGCACGGGCTGTCAAGGACCGGCACCATTATACCACGGATATAAACGACGGCCGACCATGCGGCCCGTCGTGCAACTTCCTATGGGCGTCGAAAAGACGTCGTAAGGACGTCGTGCGTATAGAACGGGTGGCTGGACGGCATCGGCTGTCGTAGGCGTCGTGAAGACGTTAGGGGCGCCTTCGGCGTCGTGGGCGAAGCGAGGCGTTGAGTTGCCGGCGTCGAAAGACGTCGACCGTCTCGTGAGGCTCTGGAGTGCGCGAGGCGTACGTGAGGGGTGATGATGAAAAATCTAGTGGGGACAAGATCTGCAGGAAGAGTCCGAAACGACATGACGACCGGCTAAAAATCGTGTGCGGGGAGGCACAATTTAACTAAGCTCGCTTTTAAGAATATATATATATATATATATATATATATATATATATAATAACTAAGTATGTATTGACTTGAAATAGGTCAACCTAACATAGATTTGACTAGGGTTGACCAGGGTTGACCAGTTGACCAGAAGTCAACTGTAAGGCAAATTTGACCTATATTGCATATCTCACACTAGAAAACCATGTTTAACACAATTAGACCCGAATTAACAATGTATATCTCATCTATAGGTCTTGTGACTCCACTTTGAGCCTCGATTCATATTCATTGCTCTGGACCGCAAGCGAGTACATTCTCTGATAGTTTCCATTATTTGATTACCACTATAATTTAAGTATTTAGAAATATTACTTATGATTCTTGACACGATGGTACATGGATTGGTATTGTCATTGGATCTTCAGTCATGGGATGTTACCTTAATTCATCGCAATGGTTTCGGATACTGTCCTCGTTGGTAATGGATAACATTGGATAATATTGGATAACACTGGAATACATTGGCTAGTAGCGTGTCATGGTTGGATCCGTCGTATCAGTCGGGGTGGGAGATATACTAGTTGGATATATGATTAAGAACTATCAGCAAGTAGTGTAAATCATTGGCTACTAGCTATCATACACTTCACGTATGATTGAGCGAGCCTTCCTTAGTGTAAATCATTGAATCTCCTAAGCCGATCACATATCTAATTTTGTGTTCCAAAACACATTGTCTATTATAGTTTCTTACTCAGTTCACCAGCTACATTGGTCTATCTTTGATATGGTTGTTCCTCTTCCATTACTTGCTCGCACAGATTACATTTTTAAATTATATTGCATGTCTCTTCCCATTATATTATTACCTCAGACATGTTTTCCTTATCATATATAGCATTTTCTCAATCACTGCTTTATATTTTTTGTCAATTAATTGGAATTGCTATTTGAGTTGTACTTTACTATAATCCTGACTGGATAATATTTTTAAGAGTATTTAGAGAACTGACGACCATGCCCAGAAGATTTCCTTTTGGAGCCGGTGCTCGCTGAAGATGCACCTTTAGTAGTGCTTTTAGCTGGTAGCTAGGGTTAATGGACCTTGTCTCCAGTTTATGAGATTGAGATGTTATATTTATTCAAGATATGTATTATTTTGATTTAGACTTCTAGACTTATTGTGTTATGACTTCTGCTACTCTGTTTTCGTCTTTCATTATCTCTATTATTATCATGCTTTCATCTTCCTCTAGTTCATGTGATTGAGTACATAATGTTATAGATGTCATATTATTCCTCCGTGCGGAGATGACAGTTATATATATTCCATATCTGTTAGACGTTAGATATATTGTCGACCTGTACAACGTTATACCGCCGACACTGCAGTGTAGGCTGGATGTACCCACGTCCTCGTGCCCCTAAGCAGGGTACGGGTCGTGACACCTCAGCGATAAATGATCACATAAACTTTCCATTCTTTGAAACCCTGAAAGTGGCTACTGTATAGCCTTCCTACTTAACTTGAAGAAAACGTGTTCCATTAGTACCATAGACCGTAGATACTTTTCATTGCACCAACCGTGTTTCATGCCTTAAATTGTGTTCGGTGCGATACTACCGCCCAAGTCATACTCTATACGATAAGCCTTGAGACCGTGGGAACGTGTGGCTATACCAAGCCGTAGAACCATGAGACAATGCCTACTATGACAACAAGTCGATAGCCCGTGGAGTTACTTTGCTTAACTCAATACATGCGGTTGAATGATCGAGTGCCAACTTTAAAAACCATCATAGGTTGATATCTAGGAAATAAGTTAATCATTTCATGTTCTATACACATTTGACTCAAAACAGAATTATTCACTTTAGCTATGTGGGTTTGTCTCTTTTATTAGCATACCTACTCAGTGTAATTGAATTTTTTTCATTTATTAGTGTTAAAAACAAGCTGAGGCAAGTTCACCGAACCACCCACCCGAACAAGGAGTTGTCTCGAATGAGCGGGACTTCGAACAAGCCTTTGCATGGCTAAGTCCAAATGTCGATTGTGTTTCGATCCCTCCGGTTAAACTGAGCAGGACGAGACAATACAGTGAATGTGTGGGGGTTGTTAAGAGGATGGTAGAGGGTCGTGTTAGCTTTATAACAAACTCTCGTAGAGCATCACAGGAGGCCGAGAAGGGGGTACAAAACTCCTGTGCACTGAAAAGTGCTGGCGGCTGAACCTAGTTGAATAGGTCCGATTTTTTTTTGGGTGTCACGACCTGCACCCGCTTTTCGGGATGCGAGTGCGTATCCAAGCCAGCCTATACCGTAGTGTCGACGGTAGAATGCTATCTAGCCACAATGCTTAAAATCACAATAATTACTCATTCACAAATTTACATTTAAAGAATTTACAACTCTAACAAATTGAAATAAGCAATTAATCTATCTAGTTTTTAGGTTTTGGCCTTCAAGCATATACCCATGTCTCCCCAATGGTCCAAGCATAGTGTAGCAGACGGCTATCTGAAAAAATAGGTTTCCAGTCAGGAATGGAACGAGTACAAATTATTGAATACAGTTTCAATTATATGTTAACGACTATAAAACAATAATTAGTCAAAAAATATATGGTGAGTATATCCAGAAAGGTAACAAGAAACATGAAGATTACCAGGCAGGAAAAATATGACAGCATGTAACGAGTAGAACAGGAGAATATAACTATCTACGTGCTTTAAAGTACTCTTTCGATATGTGATCGGTCTGGGACAGTTACACCATAAGGTCTAAGTTAATTATCAAGGTCTATTTTATTTAACAAGGTCGACATTATTTGTCAAGGTCTACTATGCAGAAAATAAAATATAGTCTACAGTCTGATTACATATCTATTAGTATTTTCCCGTCCCGACATAATATACGAGCAAGAGGGAAGACATGTAAAGGAAATGAAGTGCCATCGTGTAACGAGCGTGTCAAAAAATCAAGTATGATATAACTGAATAGTACAATATAGGAATTAACAATATTAAAAACAAATAATAAATTTACTAGCCTGGGGTCCTTTGCTGGTGAAACAAATAATAGCAACCACTCAGTGAACCACAAAAGTCAAACTCACGCAACAGTCTCTGGATGCCGAAACAGACATCCAATACGTTTGGTGTAAAAGAAATATCTAAAAATGCCTAACCAAAAGTCCAATTATGGACAAAGGAGCAAAAGCATAATTTTAGGTCAAAACGATGTATGTCGTTGGACCCACTTTGTACCGAAAGACATGCTAGTACCGACGGTATCTAAAGTTACCAAACTATATGTCTACGGGTCCGGTTTGATGATACAAACCCAACTGTATGTCTAAAGTTAGATTTTGGTGGACCGTACATAAATTTGCTTGTTGGATCGGGTCACGGGCCCGCCAAAAGGGCGTTCCGGTCGGCCTTCTCAGAATCAGACCAAACTTGGAATACAGGACCTATTGGAGCAAGTTTTGTCTCGAGATGATAAATGTGCACGAAGTTGTGGGCTTGTTTGCAAAATGATCGATACGGGGTATTTTGACAGATACGCCTCGATTTCGTCGCACACACACAACGAAATTGAGTTCCGTCGAATCCCACACGTCGACAACATCCAAACGTGTCTTTCGATGCTCATGGGTTGCGACCATATCGCCCATTTTGTCGGGCCACACGTCGTATCGGTGAAAATCATCAAATTTATATAGTTCAAAAATGAGTTTTTACTTAAACTTTGAAACTGATTTAACAAGAATTTAATCGATGAAAATTAAAACTAAAAGAGGGGTTTCCATCTCGTATATGTTGTCTGTGATCCTTTTCAAATATATTTTGAAATCTGTTGCTGAATTGGCAAAAAATTGCCTTGCTAATCTAGGGTTTTAAGCTCTTAACTATTCTATTTTTTGACAGTATTTTGCTTAAATTTGAGTCGATTTCATGGACACGTTACTCATCTATACTCAAACCTATTACTGTTATTTAAAGGTGGTTATATGGGCTCTCTATGCGAGTTGATAGATTCAAAAATGGTTGAGCCAATACGGAGAAAAGAAAATAAGTAAAGGGGTACTTGCTGGGTTTAGAAAACAGAGTCTCCTCTATTTTCTTGTCGAAAATGGCAGGCACGGCTGTGCTCCGGCAAGCTAGCGGCGGTGTAGGCTACTCGTAGGGTGTGCAGGGGGTTCTCGGGCTGGGGGAAGGCCTCTCAATTGATCACGAGAGGTTTGGTAGGTTTTTGAACGAAAAATTTTCCTCGATCGCTCGTATACATATATATACATACACCCACCGACTTTTAGATAGATTTCCTGTCCAATTTAAATTGAGGATTAAATAGGATTTGGTATGATCCAATGGAGAATATGATCGGGATTAGGCAGGAGAAAATCGGGGTCGATTTAGTTAGATATTGATTAAGATCTTGTTCGATCAAAATTTTGACACTACTGTGCTTGGCAGCGGGTGAAATAGGAATGAATATCTCGTGAGATATTGAATATCTCGTGAGATACTCAATAGTTTTTCTTTCGATAAACACATACTAAATCTTAAAGTAATAAAAACCTGTAAAATAATTAAAATTTCTAAAAATAGTGAGAATATGTCCTTGTAGCACTCCCTAATTGTAGGATACTTTAGACATATAACTATACTTGTATTAATTAAAGTCACTTATTAATAAGTTACCAAATGAACCATAATAATAATAATAACAATAATAATATTAGTAATCAAAATAATAATAATAATTTCAACAACAAACTAGTTGTAATGACCCGCTCCGCACAGTGCATTACGATGAGTCGTTGACTCAAAGAGTTGCGTTGACCCGAAATATATATCGATGCGAAAAGTTACGTTGACCGTAGAATGCATCGAGTAAGTTCGATGCAAGTGTTAAGTTGGTCCAAGGAAAAGCATTGAGTCGGTTCGAAGATTCTAAGAAATCAATTTGATGCAACGCACAAGTCCGATTCAAACGAATATTGATTTTAGTTGGTTTTATGTGCTGGCTATATGTTTACGTTGAAATATAACAGGTCAACTTTTTGCCTTAATTGCAATGGTGTCCGTAAAAACTAAATCACCACCTCACAACGGACTGATAGGCACGGTAAGCCAAATTGGTTGAATAATTCAATAAAGCATGAAGTGCTCGAATGGCTAAGTCAGAAGAGTTGGCCATACAACAAAGTTATGAAATCGAGCTGTATCGGCTTGGCAAAACGATAAGGCATATCGGCTTAAGGTGGGAGGACTTTGACTCTTCTTTTCTACTTCTTCATGCCTAAGTAAAATATATCGTTGTATGCTAAGTTAACCTATCGAGACCACGGGCGTGGCTCGATCGAGAGATGAACATAGTGTGTGTCAAACACTAGATGGAAAAATTAAAATAAAACGTACATCAAATGTACGAATCGCTATTGAATATTGAATATCGTAAAGGCGAGCGCCCCAATGCGCAAGCCATAAGAACATGGGATAACTGTATCGACAAGTCCCTCAGCGCACGAGTTGTTCGTGTCTTCGCGCACGAGCTAGAAGGCTAGCACATTGAAAGACTATTGAGACGAGTGCCCTAGTGTACGAGCCATGAACATTGAACACTAAGGCATATAACAAGGAAATACGGTATTGAGGCGTGCATCGCATACACGATTCGAAGAATAAAGAACATTTGGGTCAAAGCGAGCATACATGCACAAGAATCATAAAAGATGGCTTTGTTGTGAAGAGAACAGTTGTTGTATGAAAGTCATAGAACTGTCGAATGTGGCACGGTGCTTTGAAAATGTTCAGGACCTTCGGATCATTCGTTTGATGAACATTGAGTTGAGGCATGGTGCCATTGAACACTGAAACGAAGAAATAAAATCGTACAAAGAATGTAAGAACATATAAAGGGTAAGAACGATGAAAGAAAGAGAATTACAAGATGATGTAAAGTCTGAGTTTCAGACTTGAGACTATGTTTGGTTGTATGGGTTTGACACGTGTTGTATGGTCAAATGGACTTAAGATATTGCCCGTGCACGAGTGGGATATGATTCCCTCTAACGTGTTTTTGGCCCGGGGCACTGGGATCATTTGGCCTAGGAGGGATGTTAATCTTTGTGGGCACACATCCGTAAGAAGACTAGCGACCAGTTATCAATGTGAAATGCTGCAAACAAAGGTTTACAAATGGTATGTCTCCATTTATTTGGGCAATAACCCAATATGGGAGGCGCCGGGCTACACAATTTGAAAAAAATAAGTTAGTCCATTTTGGCACGGATACGCCAACAACCTTCATATAATTAAGGAATGGTGGGCCGAAAGTGCAGGAACACAAAGATCTTGCATAAAGCACTTATAACATGTCAGGGAAGGAATGAGGCGCATTCACCTTGCGTCGGTGTAAAGGTGAGTACGTTGATGTTGGTAAGATGTCACGAAATAACACGAGATTGTAATTGGTTGCCTGCTTGCTTATGTGAATCAAATAACATGCTTGTCGTGATAACATATTTTACTGCTTTCGAATATGCCTTAAAACCGATCCTAAGGAGAACATAAAAAGATCACTAAATTGTATGCTACATAATTCAATATATCTACTTAATGTCGGTTTAGGTAAAGTGGGTCTTTGATCAGTACAGCGAGGACGAAAGTACTAATCCCCTACTAGTTTGCTTGCATGTTCAGGGAATGATATGCTCCCAGCGGAGCTTCGCTCGAATGCGCTGAGGCATGGAATGTCGTAGCACTTTGAGGCATACGATCACATTGACGCTCGGACTTGCAACAGGATTAAGGCGGCCCAGATATAGAAGACATGATGCATGGAACGGTGAAATCCTTTGTGGACAAGAGAGAACCTGAGTGTTGTAAGCTAATCTAGCAAATTTAGTTGGGCTATTGAAAGCCTTTGTAATCTCAGCTCAATTATCAATAAAGAGAATGTTTCGTATACTATGTTTCTTTCACTGCTAATATCAAATCAAAGATAACCATTTAAGAACTTGTCTTCTTGCCTTGTACGAGCCAGAGTCGTACGATATTACGCCACTGTGAGCATGAACGATTCGGATAAATCGATACGAGGATGAGCCATTTCTGGGTCGGGGCGTGACAAATTGGTATAAGAGCTCTACGTTCAATTTCCTCAGGACACTTGCTTCGTTTCAATTCCAAAGAGTTGCCCACCACCAATCAAATCACTCTTGAATCTACTCAATGTCGTACTGGATGTTCCATACAATAAATCTAATACAAATCGTGTAATTTTGCCGCATGTGTTTCGAAAATTACATGATATTTACTGAGAAAGTCGTAAAATGTTTGTTGCATCGAGTGTAACGAACCGTTAAATGTTTGTTGCTGCAACTGCAATAAGTCGTAAGTCAAGATGTTTGTTGTTTCAATGCAATAGCCGATATGAGAAATATTGGTTACATCGATATAATGAAAGTCATGGAATGTTGCTGTATCAATTACAACAAGTTGAATTATGAATGATGCATTGCAATGAAAATGAAAGTTGATATCAAATGTGTTGAACGGATTTGAGTATTGGCTTCGAATGTTGGGAATAAATCATTGTACGAGATGCAACGGATGTCGAAAATGAATCGATGTACAAGGTAAAATGAAAGGAACTAAAACCATAAATCGATAGAAACGAATCAGTTCGCTTGCGTACCAAACTTGTGTTGGCAAATAAAAACATTGGCCGAGTTGTGTTGGATTTGATTAATCAAAAGTTATAGTTGTGATCGGCATGATCACTGCGAATATCATGAGTTAGAATAAACATTTGGTTCATACCAAGTATGATACGAGGAAAATAACTTGATTTTCAAGTGGTACATGACATACCACCTATGCAATGGGTGGCTCGATTATGAGTGGTATATGAAATACCCCTTGTGCGATGGATTGCATCGACACGTCATGAGAATTGTGAATGATTTGTCCGCAACAGAAGGGAGAGTGCCGAGACTCGATCAAAAATTTGTATGACGGTATATTGATGCAAGTGTTCTTCGATAATCGGTTGAAACGTTATGACGGAGACACGTATCAATGAATGATATATCGGACAAAATTTATAAGTCGGTTGAACGAACGAGACTAACAAAACGATTATGCGTTGAAGCAATAATCTGATCGATAGGATAAGAAACTTGAAGTTGTAAACGAGTCGCACGACTTGCGAGCTCAGTGAAGATGTAGGACAATGCAAATTGTAATCGGATCACACGACTTACGATATCGATGGAAATATTGGACGAGGCAAATTGTAATCAAATCGTATGACTTATGATCTCGATAAAAATGTTGGGCGATACAAACTGTAATCGGATCACACTACGTACGATTTCGATGAAAATGTTGGTTGATACGGATAATCGTGCCTAAGAAAATAGTTAGTTATGTTACGACAAAATCAATTGAGTATGCCTGAAACACGAGAAACTTAGAGGACATGATCATATAACTCGAGGGTTCGATGTTGGCTAATCGGCAACTCGGTTACGCGATCAAAGTATAGAGGGATACAGCAAATAGGAAAACGTGTTGATGTGTATGAAAAAGTTTGTAGTGAACTTGGATATATGCAATACGAACTAAAGTTGACGTTGATGCAGATTCAAAGTTGACCTTGTGCTATCGAAATTGGTGCGCAAGAAAACATAAGCACGATATGAGAATACAAAACAGAGCATGCTTACGATATCATAATTTTTGGAAAAAGTAATACGAGAATGTCAAACTGGTTGATCGTAAACCTTGCAATTGATCAGGCAAGACCGCAGAAGTTATCGACGATTGTTTTGATGCGTATAGCATCTCGAATGTCGACCATGGGTAGATAGCCTCGAACTCAATACGAGTAGATGTTTCGTGAATTACAGAATTATTGACGGTAGTGCTTGAATTACTCGAAAGATAGTTGCGCCTAAGTTGCGCCGATAGAAATGATTTTGTCCAAAATTTGGGGTGGTCCCACAGAAATTGTCGGAATATGATTTGGCTCTAAAATAATATAGCATGGTTCATAGTAACTATCCTTCATTAATGATCCACAATTATCGAGCTTAGCTATGGGGCAGCTGAGCCTAGAAGACTTAACCGCCAAATCAAAGTGAATGATGTAGACCCATAAGATGACCCATATCATGTCGCATATGGAATTACGTCAAAAAAAATAAATTATAGTGCATGTTGATGATAAGTCTAGGTGATCAGATGATTGTTTCGAGAATTAATGGTGTTTGCAAAAACAAAAGTATAGAACTTTATTGATACAAACTGTAATAAAGATTACAAGAATTCTGGGAAAATTACAACTGTAGGAATCCAATCTCGATGACGATTGCTTTATCCCTTGGACGATGTGAACTGTAAAGACGAAGCCTTTGAAGTTGAAAACAACTCTGGAAACTGAAGGCAAAAGCCTCTGAAGTTGAAGACAAAAGTCTCAGAAGAATGCAGCAGCACTTTGGCAAGAACTCCTGGACTCTCTGATTTCTGATTTCTGATCTTGATATCTGATCTCTGATCTCTCCTTGAATGAAGACTTGAAACTCTATTTATAGAGTTCTGGAAATAACTAACTTTCAGTTATTTTGGACTGCGCAGGATGATTTGCGCAGCATTGGTTTGCGCAACATTGATTTGCGCAGATAGTTACTGGATCGTGGGCCGATTATCATGGACACATGGCATGATTTGATAAAAATGCGCATGATCGTGCATAAACAGTTGCCACGTAATGAACAATCGATGGCATGAATGCCACGTGTAACTTAACAGTTACGTTTGATAGAGTGCGCAGAGTTGAATTGCGCATACATGGTTTGCGCAAACTCAAACTGCGCAGGATTGGTTTGCGCTGCCAGCTGTCAGCCGCCCTCGAGCACTGTGCGGCGCAGGAAACGAACAGACTCCTTGTTATCCGTGCTGTCAGTTGTCAGAAAAGATTTGATTTGATTTAGTAATGATGACTTCTGCCACGTCAGCTTGCGCAATCGGTTGTGTGCGCAAATTAGAATGCGCAATCGGTTGGCTGCACAATCTGTTGTCTGCGCAATTCAACAAGATGATGTATATTTTGATTTCTTGATTTTGTTGATTGATGCAACTTGATTTTTTAGGACCTACAAGACCCCCTTCAAAGTTTTCGAAAGTTGATTTGATTCAAAGTTTCGAAATACTTTGAATTTTTGAATTTTGAACCAAGTTGCGCATGATGATGAGCTGTCTGCGCAAAGTGAAGTGCCTCCAAATTTTAGGCGCAATCCAAGGCAGCCGTTTCGTATTTCAAAGGCTATAAATAGCCCACTTCTTCATTTCATCATTTTTTTTTTTACTTTGCCTCCTTCGTGCTTTTGAGAGAAAAATCCCCGAACCCTTTCTGTCTTCTTTCTCTGACGACTTCCATGGCGCCCCGACGATCTAATGTTGCCGCCACCGCCGCTGCGAAGGGAAAAGCTCCGGCCGAATCCTCTGACAGAGTTGCTCGGCGAGCATCTCGACATGAGTCTGCGCACCCTGCTCTGATAGGTAGTAAAACCGATCGAAACCCCTTTTTAGGGTGTTTTGACTTCCGCCAATCTTCGAAACTCATTTCTTTTTAGAGATGAGTTCAACTTGCGCCACCCTTTTTAGGGTTTTTGGTTGCATAAACAGTCAGTCTTCATTTTTATGAAGACTGTAATCCTGCGCAATCTATCGAATTGTGCTGACAGAAAGTCAGCACAATCGATTGATTTGTGCTGAATGTCAGCGCAATCGATTGGTTTGCGCACCCTATTATGATGCGCAAACTAATGTTGCGCAATCCATATTAGCGCAATCTGAGGATTGTGTACTCTTCTTTTTTGCTTGTCTGAAAAATAGAGTTTTTGACTTGTACTGATCTTCCTCTGTTTTTGATGCAGTTGAAACCAATGAAGATCCAAACTATGAACATTTTGTGGGAACTTTGTCTGAATCTGAATATAAAGAAGATTTGTCTCACGTCCATTATCCTCAATACGATCTGCCGACTTCTCGTCAGGCAATATTGATTTCTCAGGACAACGAAACTTTAATGTGTCTAATGAATGGACAGCCTCTGGAATCAGCAGATGCTGTTATCCACAAGAAACCCTTATTCTTGTTTGGTGATGCCTTTGAAAAAGTCTCCCAGCCTAGGCCAATGATGGAGGAGATGGTAGTCCACCGGGAAGACAGATCATTCTTCATTCCTAAAATTGCTCGATGCCTTCCTTTGTCACGGTATGCTCATGCAAGCTACCCAAGGAAAATGGATTGGAACATCACCCTTCTCCAGGATGCTCGTGCAGGGAAGATCTTTGTAAAGAAGGTTAACGGGAAAGATATGTTTTACAGCTCTTCTGACAGATACAGTGTTATGTTGAGAGGTTTAAGACCCAGCTGCATCCCACCGGAAAACTCCTCTATGCTGATGCCCGTCAGAACCCCTATCTTCGCAAATGAATTTGCGAAGGAAGAAGGAAGATACCCTGAACAGGATATCAGAATGACTGGATTAGTGAATCCAGATTACAAACGATGGAATTGCATTGCAAATTGGGTTCTGACAACCTTCCAAGATAAACTTCAACAAATTAACCTGTTTCAAGCAGTGCATGCCACTGTATACGGGTTTGCTCCTAACCCTCAAATGTTTTTGGCCTTGGCTGAGCGATACAATTACAGAACAGGAACCTTCATGACCCCGGGTGGAGAGATGGGGTTTGCACTCCACGAGATGAAGTACATCTCATACTTGCCCATGGCGGATGCTCCATATGAGGAGTTTGTTCCCACAAATAACGAGTTAGAGAAACTCAGAAAAGAAAATGCAGAAATGGTAGCAGTGTTTGAAGAACTGCTATGCCATTACAAAATTTGCTCTTTGTACTATAAGAGTGCTACGGCCAACACTTGCTATTCTTCGAAGTGGTTGCCATATTTGTTCTTAAATCATATTGAAGAGAAGAAAACCAAGGAAAATGACAAATGTTACCCTCATTTTTTCAAACCCTTGATTAACACGGAAGTCATGAAGATGATGGAAGAAAGTAATCATTATGATAAGGAAATGAAGGATGATTATCAATGTCCACCTTTAAAGAAAGGTGACATTTTGGAGAGTTTTTTGAGAATGGGTTACAGACCCATGTCCAAAGAAGCCCAGTTAGCAGGGTTTCTGACACACTGGCTCAGACGATTCGTGGTCCCGGGATCTAGTGCAGTGGACCGTTTTCATCGCGGTGTACTTTTTGCTGCCGTCAAGCTAGTCTTCGGTTATAAGGTCGACTTGTTATCGGCAATGACCTGCAGATTGAATGCGAGTCTTCGCTTGTATGTTGACTCGATGCTGAAGGCAAAGGGAGAGAAAGAATTCCCCCGTCTCGAAATGCCGTACACTTATCTCTTTGGATGGTTACTCCTCCACTATCCAACTTTAATGGACCCTGGTATGGGACCAGTAGATGGCAGCTTCTTGCGCAGATATTCTCAGGGTAAATGGAAGTACACCTCTCTGAGTGAATGCAGATTCGTTTTAAATTTGAACAGAGGATGGAACTTCTGTTGCGCGCCTCTCCCGGCTGGTCATGACCAGATGCCACCCAACATGGTAGATTCAAAACTGCAGCCCTTAAACCGTGTGGCCTTTGAATGGTTGAAGACAATTCGACCATCTCATTTAGTATACCGCTTTGAAGAAGAATGCTTTTTGGAACCATACCTCCCTAGCCGTTTTGCTAGACAATTTGGGTATGATCAGTTCCACGTAG
This sequence comes from Iris pallida, assembly GCA_029216955.1. Taxonomy (NCBI): domain Eukaryota; kingdom Viridiplantae; phylum Streptophyta; class Magnoliopsida; order Asparagales; family Iridaceae; genus Iris; species Iris pallida. The sequence goes on along the minus strand of JANAVB010016197.1, from coordinate 43,064,119 downwards.
GGAACGCAATCACCTACCTTCAGGGCAAGGGTTTCTTGATTGACGGGGCCCGAGCTTGGGCCTACTACAATGCCCGTGACACAAAGGCTACCTTCTCTATGCCACCAAAGAGCACTCCTCAAGGGCCTCGGATGCTCTTTACATACTCGGTATTCTACACATCTGCAAATACTTTTGCCGAGAACTTTAATCTCGCCGATAGTTTTGCTTCTGCGATAAGATTGAGGAAAGGGAGGATAGCTTTATCAATCCCTGCCAATGATGAGGCAAACGAACCGGCGGATGAACCCCTTGAAACTTCAAGAGAAATAATGTTCCAACAAGAGATAAACGCAGCAATGCGGATCTCTCTAAGAGTGGGAAAGTCTCCTGCCAAGAAAAGAAGAAGAGAGGAGCCTCCTGCTCCTGCAGCAAAGAAGAAATTGGTCTTGGAGCATTCTTCTGATAAAGTGACTACAAGATCCCAATCTCGGCAGCTAGCCGAGACAAATCAAGAAGTTACTACTACACCAACTTCTGTACAGAAGCAAACAACACCAATAAATGTAGAGAGTCCCGATAGACCTCTACACAGAAAGAAGAAGAAGTTGGTTACCAGAAGAAATTTAGAAGCCTCTTCTTCCAAACAACTCCTGACTTCAGTAGATGCTGCAGCAGGATTTATAATGCCATCTCCCACCCCTGTTTCTGAATCAGGGAATAAAATCCTTGAAGAGACTGAACAAAGGGGAGATCTTGACCCCAGAACTGAAGTTGAAATACTCAGAGAAAACATCATTGAAGAGGAGCTAAATATTACACGACCCCTTTCACCTGTCGTGGAGACGACTCAGCTTCCTCCTACCCCAAAGACTCTTCGTGAAGAAGAAGAGCATAAAATGATCGAAGCTTTAGAAGATTGTTATAGCCTGCAGGAGGATCTCACCGCAACTGACAGTGGGAATGTAGCCTAAGAAGAAGAAGAAGATAAGGAGGAAGAAAGCTCTTCGTCTGGAAATATTGATAAGTATATACAGAATCCTGAAGGGGACAACGAAGAACACATATCTCTTGAAACCGCCGACGATGCTTCGGATCCTAAAAAGGATATTGAAGTAGAGGCGTTAGTAGAAAAGGTTGTTAACCCTGATGAAGACGTCGAGATAGAAGTATCCCCTGAAGAAGTGGCTGGTGAAGATGTTCAGCAAGAGAGTCCCGCTACCGATCCCCAAGGTATAAAATGATATTTAATAATCTTCTTTCTTTAAAATAGATTGATATCTAATATCTTCATTTGTAGTTCTTGCAGGTCTTGATACTCTACCAACACCTCCGAGGGACCTGGCTATGGTGCCTATTCCAACGGTAGTTGTTAGTAGTAGCCATCACTTATCTTGCGGCTCTGAAGCGGGCAGCAGCCAAGCTGTCGCAATTGAAGCTACTTCCGTTCAACGGGAGTCTATTCCAGCAGGAAATGCAGTTGTTGTTAGATCCAATCAAGGTAAGACTGCTTTTTTAATTTGATCTTTTTGTTTATTGGCAAATTAGTAAAATAATAATTTTACTTTTTGCAGAAGAACAAACAGGAGGAGCAGCTAGTTCTACTCTGGCTCCTTTGTTTAAAGAGCCTATCATTCATCAGCAAAGGATTGAGCAACCGACTACCCCATCCTCAACAGGGGTAGCTTCGACTCCTGGAACTATAGCCATCAATCAGCAAGTTGTCCAATCTTTTACCAGATGTTTCTTTGAGTCATTGGGATCTCTTGTCCGTAAAATGATAGAGAAGGAAGGAGCTAACTTCATTATGGTTAGGGACCCCACTTCTTTCCTGATAAAAGCCATAAGAGGCCAAGGAGACGAAGCCCAAGCCGTTCTTCTTGAACATATATTAGATGAGTTGGAAGTATCCATAAGGAAATATAAAGAGCTCAAGAAGAAGAATATAGACTCTCTGGTGCAAGCTGAATATGAACGACTAGCCCAAGAAGCTGATATAGAAAGGATAAACCTTCAGAACCTTTTAGAAGCTCATTCTGCAAAGTCAGCTGAATTCAACTCAAAGATAGAATCAGTTACTTTGGCAGCTGAGAACAAAGGACAGAGGCTTGCTGAATTGAAAGCGGAAATTATTCGCCTTCAGAAGGAATTTGAAGAAGAAACTGCCAATCAACGATTTATGATTGAACAACTCAATGCCCTAATTCAGGAGAAAAATGAGTATGACGAGACTCATAGTGCTGAAATTACCCGCAGGACAGTAGATATGCCCATCTTTGATGAAGAAAATGGGATGGAGGAAGCAAGAATAAGAGTAACAACTAGTCACAAAGAAGAGCTGCAGACCTTAAAGCAGCAAATTGACAATCTGATTGTCCCTCCTTCTTGATTTTGTATTTGTGTTTTATTGCTATAGCTACATTTTTGTAATGTCCCGTATTTTGATATAAAAGACATTTTGTTGTGGCTCCATTATTTATTGCATATCTTATTTAGATATAAATAAATAGAGATAGAAAATATATTCAGAGGTGCAAGACATGATATATTTCTTGATAATTTTATAGAAAATAATTATATTCATTATATCTGCTCAGAGGTAATATGGACATGGCAGAATATATTGAATATTATTATTTCGATTTTGACAACTTAATCGAAAACGACAAGTTGCTGATGTAGATAATGAACGATGATGAATCGTCAATATTTGTGAAAATGAATGAACGGGAAGACCATCAAATGATGGATGACAATGAACGGGTGAACCGTCAAACGAATATGATAAATGAACGGATGAACCGTCGGGCCTTTAATGAACGGATGAACCGTCTGATGAATGTGATAAATGAACGGATGAACCGTCAAATGAATATGATAAATGAACGGATGAACCATCGGGCTTTAATGAACGGATGAACCGTCTGATGAATGTGATAAATGAACGGATGAACCATCTCTTCGTTATTTGAGGAACTTCTGGCTATAAATATAACAGAAGTCTGACAGGAATGAACACTTCTGCTTTTCAACATAAAAATGTCGTCGTCCGGAGAAGCATCTAAGAAGGCCGAGATCGCCCCGAAGGTTGAGAAGGGCACTGAAGAGCGCCCTGTCGATCCAATCCAGCCGAAGGAGGCAAAAGCGGGCGAAGGTCCATCTGCACCCCAGCCGCCACGGGATATCTTGGACTTCCTGCTCGAACCAGGAAAGACTGAAGAAGAAGAAGCCATGAGGATGGCCGCCTGCAAATTCCTCGTGGGTTCCAGCAAGGAGGTTCTTAGCTCTTTTGCTGATCATGTCTTCGAGAAGGACGGCAGTGGCCCACGTCCGAATATAGAAAAAGATGATAGTGACCTTTAATATTATGTAATATCATATGATGAAATAAAATTTGCATTTTATTTATGAACCTGATCCCGTTTAACAATTTTACAAGCATTTACATTTATACAAAATACTTCTTAAGAAATTTGCCATTGATGGGCATCATGGCGATTCGACCATCAAGCTCTGAAAGTTGATAAGCTCCATTTGAAAAGACTTTGCTTACAACATAGGGACCTTCCCATTTCGCATCGAATTTCCCTTTGCTCATATGAGTCATAGTCATAGGACGTCTGACTGCTAGAACAAGTTCTCCTTGTTGAAATGCTCTGACTTTAACTTTGCGATTGAAAGTCTTTGAGATGCGGGCTTGATATAGCTCAATATGCTGTTGAGCCATTAATCGCTTCTCATCTAACGCTTCTAACTCTTGAAGTCGAAGAAGATCGTTGTTCTCTGTAGTAAGCTCGTTAGCGACGGCAATCCTTAAAGAAGGAATTTGCAGCTCTAAAGGAAGAACGGCTTCACAGCCATACACTAAAGAGAAAGGTGTAAAGCCTGTTGGATTACGGACTGTAGTTCGATAGGCCCAAAGACATTCGCCAAGTTTCTCGCTCCAGTTCCGTTTGTTAGTGGAAACAAACTTCTTGAGGAGTTTAATGATGGTTTTGTTAAAAGCTTCAGCTAAACCATTAGCGGCAGGATTGTATGCTGTTGAAGCAACATTATCAATCCGGTGATCATCGCAGAATCTAGTGAACTTCTGACTGATGAACTGAGGTCCATTGTCATGAATGATTCTTCGGGGTACACCAAATCTATAGATGACGTGGTGTTTAACGAAGTTGATGACACTGCTAGTCTTAACCTCAGTCAGTGGTATAGCTTCAGCCCACTTGGAGAAATAGTCCGTTATCGCCAATATGAACCGATGTCCTCTAGAAGAAGGAGGATTAATGGGCCCTATGATATCCATACCCCAAGCTTCAAAAGGCCAAGAAGCAGCCGTCGGGTGTAAAAATTCTGATGGTTGATGAATGAAGTCTGCATGGATTTGACAGGCTCGACATTTCCTTGCATACTCAATGGCATCCGATACCATAGAGGGCCAGTAGTAACCCATGCGTCTAATGCGATCCTGTAGCTTAGGACCAGGCTGATGTGCTCCACATACACCGTCATGAGCTTCACGCAGTACTTGCTTAGCTTCATCACCAGCGAGACAGCGTAAAAGAAGACCGTCATAAGTTCGCCGATAGAGAGTTTTAGTAGTTTGATTATAATAGAATCGGAGAGATCGTCGACGAACGCTTGTAGCCTCCTTAGGATCTTCGGGGAGTATGTCATATACCACGAAGTCGATAAAAGGAGTTCTCCAGTCATCATCGATAACATTAACTTCAGCAAAATTGCTGAATTCAATATTACGATTATTTTCAATACAGAACAGTTCTCGGTTGGAGATAACCACCACCTGCTGTCTTTTAATAGGGATAGCTAAGACAGCTGCAAGATTGGCTAAAGCGTCTGCTTCAGTATTGCAAGCCCGCCGCACATAGTCAATGAAGAAATCTTTGAATGATATAGCTAAATTGATTGCCGCTTCATGATAAGACACTAGGTCCTGATGACGAACTTCATAGGTTCCTCTAACCTGATTAACAACCAATTTAGAATCACCGTATACTTCAAGATATTCAACGTTCAGTTGTTTAGCTAACTGAAGGCCAATAAGTAGAGCATTATACTCTGCTACATTGTTAGAACAGGGTTCATCTAAAGAGTCGGCTCTTTGGATAGTTGATCCGTCTGGAGAAACGAGGACCACTCCAATACCTGCCACAACAGCACCATTTGGTCCAATCCTTGATGCACCATCAAAGAATAAACGCCAGGTTGGAAATTCTTCGGAGATCATGTTGACTTCCAATGTTTCGTCTGGAATTTCGTCATAGAGCTTAGATGTCTCAGGTACAGGATGAGCCGCTAAAAAGTCCGCCAGCGCTTGACCTTTGACAGACTTTTGTGGAACATACACCATGTCATATTGAGCTAGCAGGATTGCCCATGTAGCCAACCGAGAATTAAGTGTACTTGGTTTCTTCATAAGTACCCGGAGAGGATTAACTCGAGATATAACATGAATAGTTTGACCAATGATATAATGTCTCGTCTTTTGTACAGCAAACATGAGAGCCAAGCATTCTTTTTTAACTGGACTATAACGGTGTTCAGCACCAATCATAGTACGGCTAAGATAATAAATGGCCTGTTCGTGACCTTCTTTGTTCTTTTGGGCAAGTAAAGCACCCAATGAATGATCCATAGCACGGACATACATTAAGAACGGAATACCAGAAATAGGTGGCACCAAGACTGGTGGGTTCATGAGATATCGCTTGATATCATCGAATGCTTGTTGACATTCTTCAGTCCAAACGAAAGATACACCTTTCTTCATTAGTTGAGTGAATGGTCTGCAACGTCCAGACAAGTTCGAAATGAATCGCCTGATGTATGCAAGTCGACCTTGGAATCCTCGTAGCTCTTTTAAGTTGCGTGGAGGACGCATCTCTTGAATGGCTTTGATCTTCTCGGGATCTACGTGTATACCCTTAGAGGTAATGACGAAGCCGAGAAATTTGCCACTAGAGACACCCAAGAACGACTTGGTGGGATTCATTTTGAGTTGATGTTGGCGCATGAGATTGAAGATAGTTCTCAGGTCTTGGAGGTGATCTTCCTTTAGACGACTTTTGACAGCAATATCGTCAACATAGCATTCAACAGTTTTGCGAAGATGATCTTTAAAAATAGTACTCATAGCACGTTGATAAGTTGCACCAGCATTCTTAAGACCAAATGGCATCACCGTATAGCAATAAACACCACGAGGAGTGCGAAAAGAAGTATGCTTTTCATCTTCAGGATGCATCTTGATTTGATTGTATCCAGAGAATCCATCCATAAAAGATATTCGTTCGAACCCACAAGTATTGTCGATCATGACGTCCGTAATAGGAAGAGGAAATTCATCTTTTGGACATGCTTCATTAAGATCCCGGAAGTCAATACAGACTCGAACTTTGCCAGTTTTCTTCAGAACTGGGACGACATTGGCTACCCAATCAGGATGTTGTTCTTCTCGAATGAAGCCACAAGCAATGAGCTTTTTGACTTTATCATCGATCGCGTCCATCATTTCTGGTTTGAAGCGTCGCTGTTGTTGCTTAACAGGTTTTGCATTAGGCAAAATGTTCAATTTATGTGTAGCAATCTTGGGATCTAAACCCGGCATGTCTTCATAACTCCAAGCAAAGACATCAATATATTCTTTAATAAGAAGAATCAACTCTTCCTTGTCTGTTTCTGGAAGATTTTTGCTAATAAAAATTGGCCGAGGTGAATCTCTTTCTCCTACATCAATTTGAAGTAGTTGATCTTCAGTAGGGGGTTCACGTTGTTCAAAGCGAAGTACCCATTGATTGTCCATATGCTGAACCCAAGGATCTGTTTCAGGATTTTCTTCCACATTCTCGTCATAGTCTTCTGGAAGTTCAACGGAGACCATGTTAGATGATACGACCAACCTATGGACTACACCAATGCTAGTATCAGAATCCCAAGATCTGGAATCAGATGAGTTAGAGCGTTCTTCACTGTCGGAGTCGGAGACTGCTGGGGATAACAATGGAGGAGAAGCATATCCGAGACCTCTCTTAGTCCTGCTATAGTACATGTCTGACTTTCCTTTCGGAACAGTTGTACGAATAGGAGTTCGTCTACCCTTACCGTAATTGAAGCCACTTTTGAAATCATAACCTATTTTCCGAATGATGTCTTTTGATTGTTGACTATAACGATGGAGTTGGATACGCCCCGTGTCGTTAAGTTTACTGTCATCCGTATAACTGAATTTTTGTTCTGGTCCTTTAATAAAAATTATTGAACTTTCACCTCTCTTTCGAGAAGAGACAATAAAGTATGAATCATCTGAGTGTTCGAGTAAGACTTCTGTATGAAGAGATTGCACAACTCCCATTGTAATTGATTGGAAGCTATCTAACATATCTAAATAGTATTTAGTATGATAAATAACATCAGTATACTGGAAAGTAGGTGCTTTTTCATTGATTTGTACATCAGTATTTACAACAGGACCTTTGGCCTTAGCAGGCTTAGTCAGATTAATTACAAGAGGGGGAGAAGAAGAACGTGGAGGCGGTTTGTTACGACGGAGGTCGATAACAAGTGGCTCAGAGGAAGTGAGCTCCTTTTTTTCTTTGTTGCGAATGAGATCAACAACAATTGGCTCAGAAGAAGTGAGCTGCTTTTTGTCTTTGTTACGACGTAAATCGATAACAAGTGGCTCAGAAGAGGTGAGCTCCCTTTGATCTTGATCAGCATCAATTGACTTCTTTTGGGCTAATAAGTGAATAGCCAGTGGCTTGGAAGATTGAGGATGAGAAACTCGCCCTTTGACGGGTATGATTAGAGTGTCTTTAGGCGTCGCTTCTTGTTCTTCTTCAGTGTCTAATGCTAACACGATTTTCATGAATTCATCCTTATACATCCGAGCGTCGTTGCAGTATGCTTCAACACCTTTGAAGGGATAAAGATCCGCAACCTCCTTACGAACTACGCCTTTGTCATCAACATATTTGAAACATTGATGAAGGGTTGATGGAACAACATTGTGCTCGTGTAAGAATGGTCTCCCCAATAGAGCGTTGTAAGAACAACCAAAATTGTCAATAATGTAGAATGTAACTTTCGTACGAAGATTGCCAATTTGAAGTTTTAGGCGAATCTTGCCCAAAGGTTCACTCTTTCCTTGATTGAATCCAAGGATGGTAGTAATTGTAGTGGAGAGACTATGCACAGGAATTTTTAAAGCATCGAGCATTGTCTTTGGCATGATACTAAGAGCAGACCCTGGATCTATCAGAATACGATCGACTTTCATCGAATCGACGTATCCTGTATAGTAAAGAGGACGGTGATGCCTGTTGTCTTCCATCAGCATGTCATCTTGCGTAAAAGTTATGTTCGGAATGAATTCCTGAACACTATTACAAGAGACTGATTCTGCTTCGGGCTTTTTGAGAAAGGTTAGACAAGCTTCTGCTTGCATAAGAGCTTCGCTGAGGGTTTCTCGAGTCTCTTTGGAAAGACGCAAGAGTTCAAAGATAGACAACTTTGCTGGGGTATTGGCTAGTTGAGCCAATATATCGAAGTTGTAAGGCTTCTCGAGTCCTGTAGGAGACGATTTCTTCAAAGGTTTGTCAAAGCGGATTTGTTGTTTGCCTTTATCAGTAGTCACTGGCTTAGGAGGAATAGGAATCACAACTGGTGAAGGTGCAGCAGGATTCTCTTCAGCTAGAGCAGGTTGTGCTGAGGTAGGTTCAGAAGAAGAAGCAAGATTCTTTTGAGTTTCAGGGTAATCCTTCAAATAGGGCTTTCCTGATCTGGTGCCTAATAGAATTTCTTCGTCAACTATGGGATCAAAAGATACCATGTTGCAAATCTTCGTCTTGCCTTTGGAGCGACTTTTCTTCTTGGAAGAAGAAGAATCCTCGAACTCTGAAGTAAGATCGGGGTGAATCCACATAACCTCGCCATTGTCTAGAGACAAAGGAACGAGACCTTCATTTGGTGGAGAAGGAATATTTTCAATCTCAAGAGTAGTTTTCGGAATAGGAATGACACCATGCTGTATCATCTGCGGAGGAAAGTTACCGAACTGAACTGAAACCATATTGGCAGTGACAGTCTTTTCATCTTGTTGCAGAGTAACAACTCCAGCATTAACAAGCTCTTGAATCTTGCCCTTGAGCACATAACATGCTCTAGTAGGATGTCCAATGAATCGGTGGTAAACACAGTACTTAGGATGATCGGTCTTACCGACTTCATCAGGTTTCTTTGGGTCTGGGAGCTGGATCTTATTGCTTTTGAGTAAACAATCGAAGATACTTGCCGTATCATTCTCGTCAAAAGAATACTCTACCTTAGGACGAGGTTCCCTCGGTTGTGGTGCAGAAGGAGTGGAAGTGGACGTAGGCTGAGCTACGTTGACAGCCAAAGACTCTTTGCTTTTCAGATTAATGTTCAGAGTCTCTTTGTTCTTGCGGTTGTTTTGGCGATTACCACCGCCTGACGCTTGATGTTCATCCCGATCGAGGTTAGACATTTGTACCCCCAACTGTTTGAATTTATCAGCACTTACTTCAGCTGCTTTGGCATTAACAATGAAGGATGGCCAGTCTTGAAACTGAGTTGAGCCTGTCCATATACTGATAATAGGCAAGAGATTTGCCTTACAAGTATCTATGGTAACAGCAGCAGGAGTCCCTGGAGGCATTTTCAGGGCTTCTCGACGAAAACGTTCAATGAAACTCTCTGCAGTCTCGTTATGTTTCTGTTTGATTTTATTTAGGGCTGACATAGTCATGTCATTGAATCCCTCATAGAATCGTTCTAGAAAGATTTGCTTGAGACCTGAGAAAGAAGTGATACAACCATCGGGCAGACTTCTGTACCAGTCATATGCTACGCCGGCTAAACAACCGACGAACACTCTGGTAAGAAGAGCGTCGTTTGGTTGAAGTTGAACAGTCATTACCTCGAAGTGATTGATGAATTGACTTGGTGAGGTTCTACCGTCAAAGAGAGCGATTGTTGGAATCTTGTATTTGGGAGGAAATGGAACTTCTTTCCATTCGACGGGATATGGCTGTTTGATTCCCAACCTTTGCAGGTTGTCTTTCTCTTTGAAAGCTTCAAACTGAGTTCGTAAAAGCTTGACTGCTTCATTAGCATCTTCAGATGAAGAGGAAGGAGCCGTGGTAGGAGGAGGGACAGCATTATAAGCACTACCCCCAGCACCTGATTGACTGGGTGTATTTTGAACTTGTACTTGCACAGGAGGCATCTGAGGAGGTACTACCCCCAGCCCAGTATTGACAGGCACCGATGAAGCTATGATTTCAGGGTTTATAGCAGCCGGTACAGTTGGTGGGGTAGCATGTTGTGCCATAATGATAGAATGCATACTGGCGACCATTTCAGCCATGGTTTTCAATTTGTCCTCCAGTGCAACAATACGCTGTTCTTGGTTTACAGAAGTTGAAGCATCTGGATCATCAGTAACAACATATGCCGTCACTTCTCTAGGCACAGTAGACGAAACTGTTTGTTCAGAGCTTTCACTATATGCATCATAATCAGAGAAAGATTCGTCTCCTGACTGAAAAGTAGGAAGATAAGCTGAAGGATCTTGGGGAAGATTCCTTTGACCGATTGTGTCTCGGCTGTGGGAACGAGTATGTTGAAATACTCCTTCAGAGGATTCTTGGAGTAAATCCAAATATCGTTGGCTTGGTCTGCGAGGCTTACCATGTTTGGAGCACTTTCTACCCCCGGTGTCTCGGGAAGCCATATTGACAGAAGCGTACAACACTTCGTCTTCTTCTGACATTGGTTCTGTTTTAGCAAAAGTCAGACGATCGAAGATAGATCGCTTTGTTGTTTGACAACAACATTGGATGATGACTTTATGATTGCAATGATGATCAGATGGTTGATTTGAAGGAGTTGAGACATTATCCCGTTTTTGTCTGAGATGTTCTCGAAGATCAGAAACCATGCCGGGACGGGGAAATGTGTTCTTTAACAATATTTGGAACATGGTTTCGATTCTTCAAATGTTTTGTCCCCTGCGTATACAAGGAAGTACTCATCTCATTGGCATAGGTATCAAAATTTATATTCCTGGAGATTTGTCTTTGAGGCTTGACCTTCGGCATTGGCTGTTTACGTTTTGCCGAAGTTGTCCTGTTAAGATATGTTCGTAGGTCTGCAAATTCACTCCCAGGGGTTTCTGTTTGAGACACCAACAGTTTTCCGTGTTTGGAACGGGATATTTTGAAAGTTGGAAGGTCTTGGAATTCTGCTACTGGGGTAGGCAAAATACCTCTTTGATCAGTGCAAGTTCTTTTGTTATGAAGGTAAAAAGAATCTTTGTTCGTAGGAGATCTTGTACTGACGGGTGTTGAAACACGTGCAATTTGATCTGCTTCAGTAAAGACCGAAGAAGACTGAGAAAAGACCAAAGGGCCTTTTCCTTTGTTCTGAGAAGAAGGGATAACTAAAGAGCATTTCCCTCTGTTGTCTTCCAAGTCATGAGACAAGGAAGTTTGAGAAAAGACCAACGGGCCTTTTCCTTTGATCTGAGAAGGAGGAGGAATAGCCAAAGGACTACCCCCAGTAGATTGTACTAGAACAGCAGGATGTTTAAGAGGAGAATCAGATATTTTCTCTTGATTATGAGAAGGAGAGAGTCTAGCCAAAGGGCTGTTTCTCTTGGTTTGCGCAGAAGTGATTTGCGCATGAGTGGAGGGTAGATTGGTTCTGGCCACAGAAGTAGGAGTCTTTGCTTTAGAGTGCTTAGGATGCACTTTGGTTGCTGGAATGCTGTTTTGCGCAGGAAAAGCTACTGCCAATTGCGCCAGAGTCATAGGAGTCTTCTGTTTTGACAAGGCAGCATATGAAGTAGCTTGTGCAACTTTTGCAACAGATTGCGCAGCATTGACTGCAACAGATTGTGCAGCAGTTGCTAAGACAGACTGTGCAGCAGTTGACACAGCAGTTTGCGCAGCAGACTGGCCAGCAGATTGTGCAGCAGTCTTGGAGACCCAAACTGAGCGCACTTTGCTCTTTGCAGAAGTGGCTACAGTACGGGGAATGGTCTTGGAGTTGAGCATTGCCTCGTAGGCTGTCTGGTTGACCTTGACAACCAGGGTCTTCTGCGTCTTCCCGATAGACGCTACGTCACATTGAGTTGCTACTTCCTCGTCGGAGGAGAAAGTTGTCCCCAGCAGAGTCGCCATTTTGTTTGCAAAAACAAAAGTATAGAACTTTATTGATACAAACTGTAATAAAGATTACAAGAATTCTGGGAAAATTACAACTGTAGGAATCCAATCTCGATGACGATTGCTTTATCCCTTGGACGATGTGAACTGTAAAGACGAAGCCTTTGAAGTTGAAAACAACTCTGGAAACTGAAGGCAAAAGCCTCTGAAGTTGAAGACAAAAGTCTCGGAAGAATGCAGCAGCACTTTGGCAAGAACTCCTGGACTCTCTGATTTCTGATTTCTGATCTTGATATCTGATCTCTGATCTCTCCTTGAATGAAGACTTGAAACTCTATTTATAGAGTTCTGGAAATAACTAACTTTCAGTTATTTTGGACTGCGCAGGATGATTTGCGCAGCATTGGTTTGCGCAACATTGATTTGCGCAGATAGTTACTGGATCGTGGGCCGATTATCATGGACACATGGCATGATTTGATAAAAATGCGCATGATCGTGCATAAACAGTTGCCACGTAATGAACAATCGATGGCATGAATGCCACGTGTAACTTAACAGTTACGTTTGATAGAGTGCGCAGAGTTGAATTGCGCATACATGGTTTGCGCAAACTCAAACTGCGCAGGATTGGTTTGCGCTGCCAGCTGTCAGCCGCCCTCGAGCACTGTGCGGCGCAGAAAACGAACAGACTCCTTATTATCCGCGCTGTCAGTTGTCAGAAAAGATTTGATTTGATTTAGTAATGATGACTTCTGCCACGTCAGCTTGCGCAATCGGTTGTGTGCGCAAATTAGAATGCGCAATCGGTTGGCTGCGCAATCTGTTGTCTGCGCAATTCAACAAGATGATGTATATTTTGATTTCTTGATTTTGTTGATTGATGCAACTTGATTTTTAGGACCTACAAATGGAACGGCTTCGGCCGAGAACGATATAGTCGAATTTGATAGTTGATTGAATGAATACACGAATGAGTATATTGGTCGATGATCGAAACAAAAATTTCAATAAAACTAACTTGGTGATACGAATAGGTGACTGCGAGAATCGTGCTATGCACGAGAGCAACCAAAAAGGGAATACCTTTCAATTGTGTTATTGGACTTGGATTCACCTAGCAATTGAGCTTGCGTGAATCGAACTTAAATTCGATGTTGTGAGACAGACAAGTTCAAATTTTGGCTAGCGCCTCACTGACCTTAGCATCCAGAATGATTCGAGTCTGAAAGGCCTGGGTCAACCTACCCTACCAGCTACACCGTGCTTCCTCCCGTCGCTCGCAAGCTCGCTACACCCCTAACCACAACTCATCCGCTGATTCTTCAACATCAGTCGGTTCGGACCTTCTCTTGTTCCCCGACCTGTTTGCTTGCTCACTAGAAGAGTCAAGCGAGAGCAGCTAGTTTAGAAGGAAGAGGACACCAAGGGCTCTTCGGCCTCACTTGTCGGAGACTGAACTACTCTCGCCTCACTAACGCTCGCCTTCTACCCTTCCCCCAAGAGCAGAAAGGAAATAGCATCGGTTATTGCCGAGAAGAATTAGATGGTGCATGCAGAATTCCCTACTCGATAGGAATCGAACATAAGACGCATCGTAAAGACCTTTGTGTTAGAATAATTATAGCTTTTGAGCACTGTCGACTTGAGTAAAACTTTCAGATCGGAAAGACCGTTGCCTTTGAGCACAGTCGATTTGAATTGCTTCGGGAGAATTTAAGAACGGTGTCTACGTAGGTCACATAGCGGGCATAGTCCTGAATATTGATGCATTTGCAAGTCAACAAAGAAAATCGTATCGAGATGAGTTGCATAGCCAGACTTCGGAAATAGTTAGACGCTGACTTCGAACGCAAGGCGTTGCAGAGGATAGTTGTGATCGGATGTGCGACGGCTTGATGCAATGCTTGTTATTGATGGTTAGTGCGAAGACTTACGAAAATAAGAAATGTGATTTTTGAATCACGTGACATGCGACAATTTTTGTTGAATAAATGACGTATGTATCGAATATACGTATGTGATAAATTTTTGAGAACAGTCGCTAAATATAAGTGCGATCGGGAGTACGAGATGGCAAGCATAGGATTGAAATTTATATGTCAGCTTTATTCTAATTTTCTACCACTGGCTTGCCTGAAATACACATATTTTTTGGATGCCTTGAATAGGTGTACGATCCAAATCAAGTTGTATACTGAATTCAAATTGAGCTGCAGGAAAAACTAAAAGTTAATAAAATCTTGCACGAGTGTTTGAAATGGAACAACGATAGTTAGGCAAGATCGTGAAACGATCTAGAGACACTTGGATTAAGTGTTGGTTTCGGTTCGAGGATGAACCTTGTTTTGAGTGGTGTATTATGTAATGACCCACTCCGCACTGTACATTACGATGAGTCGTTGACTCAAAGAGTTACATTGACCCGAAATATGTATCGATGTGAGTCGATGCGAAGAGTTACATTGACCCGAGGAATGCATCGAGTAAGTTCGATGCAAGTGTTAAGTTGGCCCGAGGGAAAGTATTTAGTCAGTTCGAATATTCTAAGAAATCGATGCGATGTAATGAACAACTCAAACGAATGTTGATTTTTGTTGGTGTCGTGTACAGGCTATACATTTATACTAAAATATAATAGGTCGACTTTTTGCCTTAATTGCAATGGTGTCTGCAAAACCAAATCACTGCCTCGCAACGGACTAAGGCATAGGCACAGTCAGCCAAATCGGTCAGATAATTCAACAAAGCACGAATTGCTCGAATGGCTAAGTCAGAAATGTTGGTTGTGCAACAAAGTTATGAAATCGAGCCGCATAGGCTTGGCGAAACGACAAGATGTATCGGCTTAAGGTGGAAGGACTTTGACTCTTCTTTCCTACTGTTTCATGTCTAAGTAAAATATATCATTGTATGCTAAGTTAACCTATCGAGACCACGGGCGTGGCTTGATCGAGAAATGAACATAGTACGTATCGAAAACTAGATAGAACATTTGGAATGAAACGTACATCAAATGTACGAGTCGCTATTGAACATAGAATATCGCTAAGGCAAGTGCCCCGGTACAGAAGCCATAAGAACATGGGATAACTGTATCGACAAGTGCCTCAGCGCACGAGTTAGAAGGCTAGCACATTGAAAGACTATTAAGGCAAGTGCCCTTTTGCACGAGCCATGAATATTGAACACTAAGGCATAGAACATAGAAATACGGTATTGAGGCATGCATCGCATGCACGACTCGAAGAATAGTGAACATTTGTGTCAAAGCGTGTGTACGTGCATGAGAATCATAAAAGATGGCTTCGTTGCGAAGAGAACAGGTGTGGCATGAATGTGACAGAACTGTCGAATATGGCACGGTACCTTGAAAATATTCAGGACCTTCAGGTCGTGCGTTTAACGAACATTGAGTTGAGGCGAGGTGCCACTGAACATTGAAAAGAAGAAATGAAATCGTACAAAGAATGCAAGAACATAGAAAGAGTGAGAACATTGAAAGAAAGAGAATTACAAGACAACGTAAAGTCTGAGTTTCAGACTTAAGACTATGTTTGCTTGTATGGATTTGACATGCGTTGCATGGTCAAATGGACATAAGATATTTCCCGTGCACGGGTGGGATATGATTCCCTCGAACGTGTTATTGGCCCGGGGCATCGAGACCGTTCGACCTAGGAGGGATGTTAATCTTTGTGGGAGCATATCCGTAAAATGACTAGCGACCGATTATCGATGTGAAAAGCTGCAAACAATGGTATGCAAAAGGTATGTCTCTGATTATTTGGGCAACAACCTAATACGGGAGGCGTCGGGATACCCAATTTGAGAAAAGAAAAGAAAAAAGAAACAAGTTAGTCCATTCTGGCACAGATACACCAACGACCTTCATATAGTTAAGGAACAGTGGGCCGAAAGTGCAGGAACACAAAGATCTCGCACAGAGCACTTATAATATGACGGGAAAGGAAAGAGGCGTATTCACCTTGCATCGGTGCAAGGGCAAGTGCATCGATGTTGGTAAGAAGTCACGAAACAATACGAGATTGCTATTGGTTGTCTGCTTGCTTATGCAAATCAAATAACATGCTTGCCATGATAACATATTTTACTGCGTTCGAATATGCCATGAAATTGATCCTAAGGAGAACATAGAAAGATCACTAAATAGTAAGATGCATGATTCAATATATCTACTTAATGTCGGTTTATGTAGCTCCCCTTCCCAAAAATTTTAAAATATTTTATTATTAGTTATTTTACTTAAACGGCAATTTTTAGGATTTTATAAATAATTATTTAGTTAATTATTACGGTAAATGATTTTAGCCATGTTTAGGAATTGGAGTACAAGGTGACAAGAAATCATGGCACGGCTAGTGTAGTGACGTGCCTCGACTAGTGTATTAGCCATGTCAGGGAGGGCTGAGCCATAGGGATGTCCTAACTAGGAAAACTAGGCTAAGTTGTAACATGACCCTATAAATAATCTAATTATTTACTTATTATTAGTTATTGACTTGTAGGAGACCAGATTATACCAATTTAGTTCAGACTGGACCCGAACCAAATCCAAGCTCATGTAGTCGAGTAGTGAGTCCAGAGACGTTCATATATATGTATATATTAACTATTATTATATTGGCATTTATGTTTTAGGCTAGAGAGTATATTGTTGTTGTACTGACTAAATATATTAAATATGATTATTTCTGGTTAAAAGATATTTTACTTAGAAAATGGATGAACATTCTTCAAGTGATGTATTTCTAGATCTCCAGGATTTTATACTATATATATATATATATATATATATATATATATATATATATATATATATATTTGTGTAATCCTACTATGCCAATATTCGGTTCTATTTATATACACCAATAAGTTTTATATATATAATATTTTAATAGGAGATAAATACACATGTTGCAATAATGAATCATACTTTAGAGCATTTAATAAATATTGTTACATTAGTATATATATATATATATATATATATATATATATATATATATATATATATATATATATATATATATATATATAAATGCTAGCATAATTTAATTGTTCGTTTCATGTATGGTAACTTTCCTACAAAACTTGGTGCCTTATTTTGAAAATAGTTAGATTAATATTGATATAGGTAAAATATGTATATTAATATTGATATGTTATATATATTAATATTGGTAAAATATATATATTAATATTGATATGTTACATATATATATACATATGGGTGTGATTGTATATATATATAATATATACTTATAGGTGTGAATGTATATATGAATATATAAATATATATATATCGGTGTATACGTGAATGTGTGTGTATATGTGTATGTATGTATAAATATATGTATACGTGTAAGTATATAAATGTATGTGTGCATGTGTGTGTGTGTGTGTATATATATATATATATATATATATATATATATATATATATATATATATATATATATATATATATATATATATATATATATATATATATACAATAGTTTCTACATAAAAGAAAAGAAAAATAATATTAATAACTAAAACCCTTCCAGCCGGGCTAAGTCCTAAGCCCGCGCTTAACTAAGTAACCAGCAAGATTCAGCAGAGAACCCCCGAGCCCAACAGAGCCTCCAGGAGCGGCCCACACCATGCATGTATAACCGACAGTAGCAAACCCATTCAATGCTAAACTTGAGTTTCCTCTTCCAATTTACAACCGCACGCACACCTATATATATAGAGGAGTACACGCAAACCCTAAAGCTGGATCGCCATGCCGACCCCCTCCCCTGGGCGCACCCCCATGTGCGCGCGCACCGCTGGGAGCCACCGTCGGCCGTCCAGGGCCGCCGGCCGCGCGCAACAGAGCGAAAAGGACAGCAGTAGTAACCAGCGGCGAAGCCACTTCGCGTGCTAGTTTCTTCCGCGTTTCTCGACGCAAGTTCGAGCTACGAACTCTGGTATGAACCTCTCATAACCCTCTTTAGATCCCAGTAAATAACTTTGATAATCGTAGGAAAACCCGTCTGCAATATCGACGCGAAGTCGAGCGGAAATCGGTCAAAAACAGAACAATTATTTGGGTTTAAACACTATTTTGGAAGGCGACTTCCCGTCAGTCTATCGACAGTTTTGAGAAAATATTTAAAGATAGTCCTAGAGAACCTATACAGATCTGCAACCTACTTTATAGAAGTCGATGTGATCGACTGAGCGTCGAGAAATCGACGTCTCAAATTGACCAAAAACCCGTTTTCAAAATATTAGAAAATCATAAAAACCTCTGATACCACGTGCGTCCCGCCAAACCGGGTGACTTGGTCGCGAACCGAAAGCATCGAAAGGTGCGTAACAGCTTCGTGGACGTGACGGAATTCAAATTGGTCACGTGTGCGCGACGAATTGGATGCGTATCCGTCGAAATTTATCGTATCGGCCTCTGTGCAAATTCCCCAATTACTTTGTGTACGCTCGTCAGATCGAGATAAAACTTGCGCCAACAGGACTGTATCATTTTTCTGGTCCTGTATGCCAAGTTTGGTCCAATTCTGAGACAGTTGAATCGGACCGTCGTTTGGCGGGCCCAACAGTCGTACTCAAAGGGCAATTTTGTGCACGGCCCGCCAAAATCTAACTTTGGACATACGGTTGGGTTCGTATCAGAAAATCGGACCTGTTGACATATAGTTTGACGACTTTAGCGACCGTTGTCTCTGGCATGGTTTTCGGTACAAAGCGGGTTAACGACGGACATTATTTTTGTCCGAAATTACCATTTTGCCCCTGTGTCCAGAATTGAACGTAAGGACAGGCAATCCTAGCTAATTTGACTATTCTGAGAATGTCGGTACTATTTATTTTAGCATCTGGTGACTTCTGCATATGTTGACTGATTTTGGCTCATTGAGTCGTATAGTATTATTGGTTTCACCAGCTAAGGACCTCAGGCAAGTGCACTTTCTGATTGTTTTCGATTCATAGTAGTCTTTTCATTTCATGTTTGTACATATATCTTGCTGCTTGTTGACACGCTCGTCACACGGAGTAGTCGGAAGGAGAAATATCTTAGTAAACATGTGGACTACCCAGAAATATTTCCAAAATGTCTATTCTTGCCTGATAGCAGCTGCACACGACACGTACAGTGTGCCGAATTTACCCCCTAGCCGTTCACATGTCAAAACAGATATTTCACACCACATAGGTAGATATCTTTTATTTATTTTTTATTTTCTTCTCCATCGTGCCATGTCATCAGTACTTTCCAGTTTTCATATCTCATATGTTATTTTCATGTCTTGTTAATTCTATTGTATTTTTGCATTGTCGTCAGTTTGTGTACTTGTTCAATTCCTGACTGGAAACTATCATTTTTTAGGTTAGTTGTGGCTTCACTTAGCTTGGGAGATTCGGGTGTACTTGCAAACAGAAACCTAGAAATAGATAGCAGTAGTATCAATTTCATTAATTGTAAAATCTTGTATTTTCTTTAAATATAAATGTTGTAAATGTTGTAACAAATTTAAAAATATGAATGAGCAGCAAATATTATATTGGAGCATTTATTTCTTGTAAGCTTGACAGCGTTCTACCGCCGACTCTGCGACGTAGGCTGGCTTGGACACGCCTCGTATCCGGAAAAACGGGTGCGGGTCGTGACAGTTTAGATAAAGTGGGTCTTTGATCAGTACATCGAGGACAAAAGTACTAATCCCCCACTAGTTTGTTCACAGGTTCAGGGAATGATCTGCTCGCGGCGGAGCTTCGCTTGAACTTGCTGAGGCATGGAATGCCGTAGCGCTTTGAGGCATGCGATCGCATTGACGTTCGAACTTGCAACATGATTGAGGCGACCAATATATAGAGGACATGATGTATGGAACGATAAAATCCTTTGTGGACAAAAGAGAACCTGATTGTTGTTTGCTAATCTAGCAAATTTAGTTGGGCTATTAAAAGCCTTTGTAATCTCAGTTCAATTATCAATGTTGAGAATTGTTTCGTTTACTCTATTTCTTTCGATGCTAATATCAAATCAAAGATAACCATTTAAGAACTTGTCATCTTGCCTTGTACAAGTGCAACTCCAGACTCGTCGGCATCATGCCCCAGCGAGGATGAACGATTCGGATAAATCGATGCGAGGACGAGCAATTTTTCGGGTCGGGACGTGACAAATTTATATCAGAGCTCTAGGTTTAATTTCCTGAGGATGCTTGCTTCGTTTCAATTACAAAGAGTTGCCCACCACCAATCAAATCACTCTTGACTCTACTTGATGCCATAGTGGATGTTCCGTATAATAAGTCTAATACAAATCGTGTAATTTTGCCGCATGTGTTTTGGAAATTACATGATGTTTGCTGAGAAAGTCGTAAAATATTTGTTGCATCGAGTACAACGAGCCGTAAAATACTTGTTGCTGCAACTGCAACAAGTCGTGAGTGAAGATGTTTGTTGTTTCAATACAATAGTTGATATGACAAATATTGGTTGCAATGATATAATGAAAGTCGTGGAATGTTGTTGTATCAATTGCAACAAGTTGAATTGTGAATGATGCGTTACAATGAAAATAAAAGTTGATATCGAATGTATTGAATAGTTTCGAGTATTAGCTTCGGATGTCGGGAATAAATCATTGTACGAGGTGCCACGAATGTCGAAAATGAATCATTGCATAAGGTGCAACGGAAGGAACTAAAATCATAAATCGATAGAAACGAATGAGTTCGGTTGTGCACCAAACTTGTGTTAGCAAATGAAAATATTGGCCGAGTTGTGTCGAATTCAATTAATCAAAAGTTACTGTTGTGATCGGCATGATCACTGTGAAAAGAGTTAGAATAAACAGTTTGTTCATACCGAGTACAATATGAGGAAAATAACTTGATTTTTGAGTGGTATATGACTTACCACCTATGCAATGGGTGGCTCGATTCTGAGTGGTATATGGAATACCACTTGTGCGATGGATTGCATCAACATGTCATGAGAATTGAGAATGGTTTGTCTGCAACAGACGGGAGAGTGCTGAGACTTGATTGAAAATGTGTATAACGGTATGTTGATGCAAGTATTCTTTGATAATCAGTTGGAACGGTAGGACGGAGATACGTATCACTGAATGATACGTCAGACAAAATTTATAAGTCGGTTGAACGAACGAAACTAACGAAACAATTATGCCTTGAAGCAATAATCGGATTGACGGGATAGAAAACTTGAAGTTATTAACTAGTCGCACGACTTGCGAGCTCAATGAAGATGTTTGGCGATGCAAATTGTAATCAGATCGCACGACTTGCTATCTCGATAGAAATAATGGACGAGGCAAATTATAATCGAATCACATGACTTGCGATCTCAATAGAAATATTGGGCAATACGAACTGTAATCGGATCGCACGATGTGCGACTTCAATGAAAACGTTGGTTGATGCGGATAATCGTACCTAAGAAAATAGTTGGTTACGCTGTGACAAAATCAATTGAGTATGACTGAAACACGAAAAACTTAGAGGGCGTGATCATATAACACGTGGGTTCGATGTTGGACAATCGGTAACTCGGTTACGTGATCAAAGTATAGCGGAATGCGGCGAATCGAAAAACGAGTTGATACGTATGAAAAAATTTGTAGTGAACTGGGATGTATGCAATACGAACTAAAGTCGACGTTGATGCAGATTCAAAGTTGACCTTGCGCTATTGAAATTATTGTGCAAAAAAATATAAGCACGATATGAGAATACGAAACAGAGCGGGCTTACGATATCGAAATTTTTGGAAATAGCAATATAAAAATGTCGAGCTGGTTGATCGTAAACCTTGCGATTGATCAGGCAAGACCGTAGAAGTTATCGATGATTGTTTTGATGCGTATAGCATCTCAGATGTCGACCGTGGGTAGAAAGACGTGAACTCAATACAAGTAGATGTTTCATGAATTGCAGAATTATCGACGGTAGTGCTTGAATTACTCGAAAGATAGTTGCGCCTCAGTTGCACCGATAGAAATAATTTTGTCCGAAATTGGGGTAGCCCCAAAGAAATTGTCGGAACATGATTTGGCTCCAAAATAATATAGCATGATTCGTAGTAACTGTCCTTCGTTAATGATCTACAATTATCGAGCATAGCTTCGGGGCAACTGACCCTAGAAGACTTAATCGCCAAATCAAAGTGAATGTTGTAGACCCATAAGATGACCCATATCATGTCGCATATGGAATTGCGTCAAAAACAAATAAAGTGTGGTGCATGTTGATGATAAATGTAAGCGATCGGATGATTGTTTCGGGAATTAACGGAACGACTTCGACCGAGAACGATATAGTCGAATTTGATAGCTGATCGAATGAATACTCGAATAAGCATATTGGTCCATGATCGAAACAAAAATTTTACCAAAACGAACTTGGTGATACGAATAGGCGGCTGCGAGAATCGTGATATGTATGAGAGCGAGCGATAAGGGAATGACTTTCGAATTGTGTTGTTGGACTTGGATTCACCTAGCAATTGAGCTTGCGTGAATCGAACTTAAATTCGATGTTGTGAGACAGACAAGTTTAAATTTTGGCTAGGAATTCCCTACTCGATAGGAATCGAACATAAGACGCATCGTAAAGACCTTTATGTCGAAACGATTGTAGCCTTTGAGCACTGTCGACTTGAGTTAAACTTTTAGATCAGATAGACCATTGCCTTTGAGCATAGTCGATTTGAGTTGCGTCGAAAGAATTTAAGAACGGTGTCTACGTAGGTCACCTAGCGGGCATAGCCCTGAATGTTGATGCATTTGCAAGTCAACAAAGGAAATCATATCGAGGTGAGTTGCATAGCCAAACTTCGAAAATAGTTGGACAGCGACTTCGAATGCAGGGCATAACAGAGTATCGTTGTGATCGGATGTACGACGGCTTGATGCAATGCTTGGTATTGATGCTAGTGCGAAGACTTACGAAAATGAGAAATACGATTTTTGAATCGCGTCGCATGCGACAGTTTTTGTTGAATGAATCACCTATATATCGAATGTACGTATGCAATAAAATTTTGAGAATAGTCGCTAAAGATAAGTCTGATCGGGAGTACGATATGGCAAGCATAGGATTGAAATTTACCTGTCAGCTTTGTTCCAATTTTCTACCACTGGACTTAGCTGAAATACCCATGTTTTTGGGATGCCTTGAATTGGTGTACGATTTAAATCAAGTTGTATAATGAATTCAAATTGAGCTACAGGAAAGACCGAAAGTTAATAAAAGCTTGCACGAGTGTTTGAAATGGAACAACGATAGTTGGGCGAGATCGTAAAATGATCTAGAGACACTTGGATTGAGTGTTGGTTTCGGTTCGAGGACGAACCTTATTTTGAGTGGTATATTATGTAGCAACCAGCTCCGTACGGTGCATTACGATGAGTTATTGACTCAAAGAATTGTACTGACCTGAAATATGTATCGATGCGAAAAGTTACGTTGATCCGAGGAATGCATCGAGTAAGTTCAATGCAAATGTTAAGTTGGCCCGAGGAAAGCATTGAGTCGGTTCGAAGATTCTAGGAAATCGATTCGATGCAATGCACAAGTCTGATTCAAACGAATATCAATTTTAGTTGGTTTCGTATGCAAGCTATATTTTTACGCTGAAATATAAGAGGTTGACTTTTTGCCTTAATTGCAATGGTATCCGCAAAACCAAACCACCGCCTCGCAACGGACTGTGGCATAGGCATGGTAAGCCAAATCGGTCGGATAATTTAACAAAGCATGAAGTGCACAAATGGCTAATTCAGAAGAGTTGGCTGCGCAACAAAGTTATAAAATCGAGCTGCATAGGCTCAGCAAAACGATAAGACGTATCAGCTTAAGGTGGGAGGACTTCGACACTTCTTTCCAACTCCTTCATGCCTAAGTTAAATATATCATTATATACTAAGTTAACCTATCGAGACCACCGGCGTGGCTTGATCGAGAGATGAACATAGTGCGCGTCGAACACTAGATAGAACAATTGAAATAAAATGTACATCAAATGTACAAGTCGCTATTGAATATTGAATATCACAAAGGCGAGCGCCCCGGTGCGCAAGCCGTAAGAACATGGGAAAACTGTATCGACAAGTGCCTCAGCACACGAGTCATTCGTGCAAGAGTTAGAATACTAGCACATTAAAAGACTATTGAGACGAGGGCTCTAGTGCACGAGCCATGAATATTGAACACTAAGGCATAAAACATAGAAATACGGTAACGGGGCGTACATCGCATGCACGACTCGAAGAATAGAGAACATTTGTGTCAAAGCGTGCGTACGTGCACAAGAATCATAAAAGATGGCTTCATTACGAAAAGAACAGTTGTGGCATGAATGTGACAGAACTGTCGAATATGGCACGATGCCTTGAAAATGTTCAGGACCTTCGGGTCATTCATTTTACGAACATTAAGTTGAGGCATGGTGCCATTGAAAATTGAAACGAAGAAATAAAATCGTACTAAGAACGTAGAAAGAGTGAGAACGTTGAAAGAAAGAGAATTACAAGACGACATAAAGTCTGAGCTTCGGACTCAAGACTAAGTTTGGTTGTATGGGTTTGACAACGCATTGCATGGTCGAATGGACTTAAGATATTGCCCGTGCATGGGTAGGATATGATTCCCTCAAACGTGTTATTGGCCCAAGGTACTGGGACCGTTCGACCGAGTATGGATGTTAATCTTTGTGGATGCACATCCGTAAGACGCTAGCGACCGGTTATTGATGTGAAAAGCCACAAATGATAGTATACAAACGGTATGTCTCCGGTTATTTGGGCAGCAACCCAATATGGGAGATGTCGGGCTACCTAATTAAAGAAACGAAAAGAAAAGAGAAACAAGTTAGTCCATTCTGGCGCGGATACGCCAACGACCTTGATATAGTTAAGAAACGGTGGGCCGAAAGTGCAGAAACACAAAAATCTTGCACGGAGCACTTATAACATGCCAGGGGAGGAATGAGGCGTATTCACCGTGCGTCGGTGTAAGGACGAGTGCGTCGATGTTGGTAAGAAGTCACAAAATAATACGAGATTGTTATTGGTTTCCTGCTTGCTTATGCGAATCAAATAACATGCTTACCATGATAACATATTTTACTTCTTTCGAATATGCCATGAAACCGAACGTAAGGAAAATATAGAAAGATAACTAAATTGTAAGTTGCATGATCCAATATATCTACTTAATGTCAATTGAGGTAAAGTGGGTCTTTGATCAGTACAGCGAGGACGAAAGTACTAATCCCCTACTAGTTTGCTCGCAGGTTCAAGGAATGATCTGCTCGCGGCGGAGCTTCGCTTGAGCGCGCTGAGGCATGGAATGTCGTAGCATTTTGAGGTGTGCGATCGCTTTGACGCTCGGACTTGCAACAAGATTGAGGCGGCCGAGATATAGAAGACATAATGTACGGAACGGTAAAATCCTTTGTGGGCAAGCGAGAACCTGAGTGTTGTAAGCTAATCTAGCAAATTCAGTTGGGCTATTGAAAGTCTTTATAATCTCAGTTCAATTATCAATAAAGAGAATTGTTTCGTATACTCTGTTTCTTTCGTTGCTAATATCAAATCAAAGATAACCATTTGAGAATATGTCATCTTGCCTTATACAAGTGCAACTCCAGACTCGTATGGCATCACGCCCCAGTGAGGACGAACGATTCGAATAAATCGATACAAGGACGGGCAATTTTCTGGGTCAGGGCGTGACAAATTGGTATCAGAGCTCTAGGTTCAATTTCCTCAAGACGCTTGCTTCGTTTCAATTCCAAAGAGTTGTCCACCACCAATCAAATCACTCTTGACTCTACTCGATACCGCACTGGATGTTCCATACAATAAGTATAATACAAATCGTATAATTTTATCGCATGTGTTTTAGAAATTACAAGATGTTTGCTGAGAAAGTCGCAAAATGTTTGTTGCATCGAGTGTAACGAGCCGTAAAATGTTTGTTGCTGCTAGTACAACAAGTCGTGAGGGAAGATGTTTGTTATTTCCATGCAACAGTCAATATGAGAAATATTGGTTGCATCAGTATAATAAAAGTCGTGGAATATTGCTGTATCAATTGCAACAAGTTGAATTGTGAATGATATGTTGCAATAAAAATGAAAGTTAAAATCGAATGTGTTGAACAGATTCGAGTATTGGCTTCGGATGTCGGGAATAAATCTGTACAAGGTGCAACGAATGTCGGAAATGAATCGTTGCACAAGGTGCAACTGAAGGAACTAAAATCATAAATCGATAGAAACAAATCATTTCTGTTGTATACCAAACTTGTGTTGGCAAATGAAAATATTGGCCGAGTTGTGTCGGATTTGATTAATCAAAAGTTACGGTTGTGATCGGCATGATCACCGCAGAAATCGTATTAGAATAAATAGTTGCTTCATACTGAGTATGATGCGGCGGAAATAACTTGATACCCGAGTGGTACATGATATACCACCTATGCAATGGGTGGCTCGATTCAGAGTACTATATGGAATATCATTTGTGCGATGGATTGCATCGACACGTCGTGAGAATTACGAATGGTTTGTCCGCAACAGACGGGAGTGTGCCAGGACTCGATTGAAAATTTGTATGACGGTATGTTGATGCAAGTGTTCTTCGATAATCGGTTAGAACGATAGTACGGAGACACGTATATATGAATGATACGTCGAACAAAATTAATAAGTCGGTTGAACGAACGAGTCTAATGAAACGATTATGCCCAGAAGCAATAATCGGATCGATGGGATAAGAAACTTGAAGTTATAAACGACTCGCACGACTTGCAGCTCAATGAAGATGTTAGGCGATGCAAATTTTAATCGGATCGCAAGACTTGCGATCTTGATAGAAATATTGGACGAGGCGAATTATAATCGAATCGCATGACTTGCGATCTTGATAGAAATATTGGGCGATGCGAACTGTAATCGGATCGCACTACGTGCGACTTCGATGAAAACGTTGATTGATGCAGATAATTGTGCCTAAAAAAATATTTGGTTACATTACAACGAAATCAATTGAGTATAACTGAAATATGTGAAACTTAGAGGGCATGATCAAATAACTTGACGGTTCGATTTTGGATAATCGGTAACTCGGTTATGCGATTAATGTATAACGGGATGTGGCGAATGGGAAAACGAGTTGATGTGTATAGAAAAGTTTGTAATGAACTTGGATGTATGCAATCCGAACTAAAGTCGATGTTGATGCAGATTCAAAGTTGACCTTGTGCTGTCGAAATTTGTGCACAAGAAAACATAAGCACGATGTGAGAATATAAAACAGAACAGGCTTACGATATCATAATTTTTGGAAATAGCAATATGAGAATGTCGAACTGGTTGATCGTAAACCTTGCAATTGATCAGGTGAGTTCGTAGAAGTTATCGACGATTGTTTTGATACGTATAACATCTCGAATGTCGACCGTGGGAAGATATACTCGAACTCAATATGAGCAGATGTTTCATGAATTGTAGAATTATCGACGGTAGTGCTTGAATTACACGAAAGATAGTTACACCTCAATTGTGCCAATAGAAATGATTTTGTCCAAAATTTGTGGTAGTCCCATAGAAATTGTCGGAACGTGATTTGGCTCCAAAATAATATAGCATGGTTCATAGTAACTGTCCTTCGCTAATGATCCACAATTATCGAGCGTAGCTTCGGGGCAGCTGACCCTAGAAGACTTAATCGCCAATCAAAGTGAATATTGTAGACCCATAAGATGACCCATATCATGTCGCATATGGAATTGTATCAAAAAAAATAAATTATGGTGCATGTTGATGATATGTCTAGGCGATCGGATGATTGTTTCTGGAATTAATGGAACGGCTTCGGCCGAGAACGATATAGTCGGATTTGGTAGTTGATCGGATGAATACTCGAATGAGTATATTGATCGATGATCAAAACAAAAATTTCACCAAAACGAACTTGGTGATACGAATATGAGACTGCGAGAATCGTGTTATGCATGAGAGCGAGCGACAAGGGAATGAGTTTCGAATTGTGTTGTTGGACTTGGATTCACCTAGCAATTGAGCTTGCGTGAATCGAACTTAAATTCGATGTTGTGAGACAAATAAGTTAGAAATTTGGATGTGAATTCCCTGCTCGATAGGAATCGAACATAAGACACGTCATAAATACCTTTGTGTCAGAACGATTGTAGCCTTTGAGCACTGTCGACTTGAGTTAAACTTCCAGATCGGATAGACCGTTGCCTTTGAGCACAGTCGATTTGAGTTGCGTCGGGAGAATTTAAGAACGGTGTTTATGTAGGTCACTTAGCGAGCGTAGTGCTGAATGTTAATGCATTTGCAAGTCAACAAAGGAAATCGTATCGAGATGACTTGCATAGCCAAACTTCGGAAATTGTTGGACAGTGACTTCAAACGTAAGACATTACGAAGAATCGTTGCGATCAGATGCGCGACGGCTTGACACAATGCATGGTATTGACGGTTAGTATGAAGACTTTTGAAAATGAGAAATGCAATTTTGAATCATGTCGTATGCAACGATTTTTATTGAATGAATCATGTATGTATCGAATATACGTATGCGATAAAATTTCGAGAATAGTTGCTAAAGATAAGTCCGATTGGGAGTACGAGATAGCAAGCATAGGATTAAAATTTACCTGTCAACTTTGTTCCAATTTTCTACCACTGGACTTGGCTGAAATACACATATTTTTGGAATGCCTTGAATAGGTGTACGATCCAAATCAAGTTGTATACTGAATTCAAATTGAGCTGCAGGAAAAACTAAAAGTTAATGAAAGCTTGCACGAGTGTTTGAAATGGAACAACGATAGTTGGGAGAGATCGTGAAACGATATAAAGAAACTAGGATTGAGTGCTGGTTTTGGTTCGAGGACGAACCTTATTTTGAGTGGTATATTATGTAATAACCCGCTCCGCATGGTGCATTACGATGAGTCGGTGACTTAAAGAGTTGCGTTGACCCAAAATATGTATCGATGCGAATCGATACGAAGAGTTATGTTGACCCGAGGAATGCATCGAGTAAGTTCGATACAAGTGTTAAGTTGGCCCGAGGGAAAGCATTGATTCGGTTTGAAGATTCTAATAAATTGATTCGATGCAACGCACATGTTTGATTCAAACGATTATTGATTTTAGTTTGTTTCGTTTGCAGGCTATACGTTTACGCTGAAATATAAGAGGTCGACTTTTTGCCTTATTTTCAATGGTGTCCACAAAACCAATTCACCGCCTCAAAACGAACTGAGGTATAGGCATAGTAAGCCAAATCGGTCAGATAATTCAACAAAGCACGAAGTGCTCGAATGGCTAAGTCAGAAGAGTTGGCCGTGCAACAAAGTTATAAAATTGAGCCGCATCGGTTCGATAAAACGACAAGGCGTTTGGCTTAAGGTGGGAAGACTTTGACTCTTCTTTTCTACTCCTTCATGCATAAGTAAAATATATTGTTGTATGCTAAGTTAACCTATCGAGACCACAGGCGTGACTCGATCGAGAGATGAACATAGTGCATGTCGAACACTAGATAGAACAATAGAAATAAAATGTACATCAAATGTACGAGTCACTATTGAATATTGAATATTGCAAAGGTGAGCACCTGGTGCGCAAGCCATAAGAACAGGGGATAACTGTATCGACAACTGCCTCAGCGCACGAGTCATTCGTGCCTTCATACATGAGTTAGAAGGCTAGCACATTGGAAGACTATTGAGGTAAGTGCCTTAGTGCACAAGCCATAAACATTAAACACTTAGGCATAGAACATATAAATACGGTATCAAGACGTGCATCGCAAGCACGACTCGAAGAATAGAGAACATTTGTGTCAAAGCGTGAGTACGTGCACGAGAATTATAAAAGATGGCTTCATTGCGAAAAGAACAGTTGTGGCATGAATGTGACAAAAATGTCGAATATGGCATGGTGCCTTGAAATGTTCAGGACCTTCGGGACGTTCGTTTGATGAATAGTAGGTTAAGGCATGGTGCCATTGAACATTAAAACGAAGAAATGAAATCGTACAAAGAATGCAAGAACATAGAAAGAGTGAGAACGTTGAAAGAAAAAGAATAACAAGACGACGTAAAGTCTGAGTTACGGACTCAATACTATGTTTGGTTGTATGGGTTTGACGCACGATATTGTCCGTGCATGGGTGGGATATGACTCCTTCGAACTTGTTATTGGCCCGGGGCACCGCGACCGTTCGGCCTAGGGGGTGCTAATCTTTGTGGGCGCACATCCATAAGACGACTAGCGACCGGTTATCGATGTGAAAAGTTGCAAATGATGGTATGCAAACGGTATGTCTCCAGTTATTGGGGTAGCAACCCAAT
The DNA here is from genome assembly GCA_029216955.1 of Iris pallida. Taxonomy (NCBI): domain Eukaryota; kingdom Viridiplantae; phylum Streptophyta; class Magnoliopsida; order Asparagales; family Iridaceae; genus Iris; species Iris pallida. Next base: position 43,033,500 of record JANAVB010016197.1, on the reverse strand, counting down.
ACGGGAGGCGCTGGCTACCCAATTTGAGAAAAGAAAAGAAAAGAGAAACAAGTTAGTCCATTATGGCGAGGATACGCCAACGACCTTCATATAGTTAAGGAACGGTGGACCAAAAGTACAGGAACACAAAGATCCTGCACAGAGCACTTATAACATGATAGGGAAGGAATGAGGCATATTCACCTTGCGTCGGTGCAAGGGCGAGTGCGTCGATGTTGGTAAGAAATTACGAAACAACACGAGATTGCTATTGGTTGCCTGCTTGCTTATGCGAATCAAATAACATGCTTGTCATGATAACATGTTTTACTGCTTTCGAATATGCCATGAAACCGATCCAAAGGAGAACATAGAAAGATCACTAAATTGTAAGTTGCATGATTCAATATATCGACTTAATGTCGGTTTAGGTAAAGTGGGTCTTTGATCAGGACAGCGAGGACGAAAGTACTAATCCTCCACTACTTTGTTCGCAGGTTCTGGGAATGATCTGCTCACGATGGAGCTTCGCTTGAACGTGCTGAGGCATGGAATATCGCAGCGCTTTGAGGCATGCGATCGCATTGACGCTCGAATTTGTAACATGATTATGGCAGCCGAGATATATAAGACATGATGTATGGAATGATAAAATCCTTTATGGGCAAGAGAGAACCAGAGTGTTGTAAGCTGATCTAGCAAATTCAGTTGGGCTATTGAAAGCCTTTGTAATCTTAGTTCAATTATCAATAAAAAGAATTGTTTCGTATACTCTGTTTCTTCCACGGCTAATATCAAATCAAAGATAACCATTTGAGAACTTGTCATCTTGCCTTGTACGAGCCAGACTCGTACGACATCACGCTCCAACGAGGAAGAACGATTCAGATAAATCGATGCGAGGACGAGCAATTTTTCTGGTCGGGGCGTGACACTAGTAGGCATGACAAATTGGGGTGTGTACATAATACTACTGGTATTATTTTTATAAACCAACATAAATTTTCAAAGTCCCATAAATAATAAATAAATAAATATTAAAAAAATAGAAAAAGATATCCATAATATGATTTAATAAATTTAAACAACTAAATATTCAATTAAAATAAATCTAGTGGCACCCATAGCTAATATGATAGTCAAGGCGCTTGACTATACTAGCCGCGCCATATTGTCTAGTTATCTTGTACTCCAAATCTAACCATAATTAAGGCCTTCTATAATAATTACTATTTAATTATAATATTTGTAAAATTCTAAAAATACCTATTTAAGTTAAATAAATAATAAAAAAAAATATTTTTTTCAAAATTTAGGGAAGAGGGATTACAAATCTACCCACCTTAGAAATGAATTTGTCCTCCAATTTAAGGACTACTAGGATAGGGGTGTTTGATAGATCAGAAGAAAATGTAGTAAAAGAGAAAAGAAAAATTCTAATAAGAAAGGTATTGATTAGAATTTAGGTCGTGTCCCTAAATTATAGAAAGTTCTCACGGTAGTTAAGAGACAGAATTTAGATGGCTAGAAAAATGAGACCAACGACATAGTCTAGAAAAATTATCTCGTAACGACCTCAAAGACTTATCCTTGTCATGTTACTCATTATTCCAAGAAAAATTTTATTAACTTTACAAAATTTTAACCTCACGAATTCCAAAATTTCTATCATTAACTTTAGATCAGACCCAAACTTATCAAATTCAGCAAAATAATAATTTTCGTCTTCAATTCAAGCTATCATCTGTATTGGTAGTTGGCCTCAAAATATAAATTTCATAAGGATTTAAATCCTCCAAGATAATTTAAAATTCCATTATAACATCCTAAATTTTAAACTTTTAATCGACGACATATTATCTTTACCCACAAGTGCCACACTTCCTTGAGCTTTGAGTCACGCATGTCTAACAAAATAAAATTCAAACTAATCAAAATTCTCATAATGTTTATATCCAAAAATTTGGTTAACTTATATTCCTTGTTCATAAAAAATCCTATTTGTTGTCATCGAAATATCTTGTAAGCAAAATTTCAGTCTTATCGCCGTTTTTTTTTTTCAAATTCAACTTACTATCCATATTGGTATTCAACCTCGAGATTTAAATTTCATAAAGATTTAAATATTTCAAGATGTTTCAGTTTTCAATTTAAATCCACATCATAATCTCCTAAAATTTGAAACTTTATTGACACCATGTCAATTATCTTTATTCGCAAGTACCACAATTTTTTTGAGCTTCTACCTACCTTTAGTCATAAATACTTATCAGAATATGAAACTCAACTAAATAAAAATTTATCTCATAATGCGATAATCTCTAATTTATACGTTCAAATTTCTCAAATCATTAATCTTATTAAAAATACTTCATTAATCCCGAGAAACTATATTTCTCAAAATTCAAAATCAGCATCATTCTTAAAGCCTTAAATCATGTCTCAAACGTCATTTGTTATCATCCGTGTATATTTTGCATATCTGTGATTCCATCTAACAAATTAGTCATAGTCTCCCATTATCATAGTATCTCATTCCATTATCCTCAAAGTTGTGTTTTCACAAGATTATATGTTTCAAAATCACCTTCTATATCACAAGTCTATCATGTCACCTTCCTTAAAATTTAAGGGATGTCTAAGATAACTATGCTCGATTGGTCATATAAAAAAGATAGAAGAATTGCTTTAATGAGATGAAAAGATAGTAAGAATTCTCTTAATGAAATGAAACGAAAGTAAAAAAAATTAATAAGAAAATAATTCCAAGTGGTGGAAAAATATGGTCAACCAATATGGTTCAGAGGAGTAATTCCTACATGACATCTAACTAATCACCTGCCGATTCTATAAATATGTGTCCTTAAGAATATTTCATAAATTCCTCAATCATAAAATTTAAATCACCGTTCAATACTTATCAAGCATAAAATTACTTTACCCCAAGAGAATCTCTTCAATATTGATCACAAAAAATTTAAATCCATAACTCATATTCTTCAAATTCATCATTATATTTTAGTCAATAATTCAACCCTTACCATAAAGGTTAAGATTGTGATCTAGCAAAATGGTGAAGATTGAATTATCGAATATTCTTCAAAATTCAAACTCCATAAAATGAAAAAAAGATATTTTTAAATCCACTCTCTCATATCTACTTCCAAATTCTAAATCCAAAATCACAATCCAACAACCCTTAAACTTCAAAACTTTATTTCGATTTTGCCACGATCTCCTCAAAATGTAAACTTCACAAAATTTTAAATTCCTCAAAATATTTTTAAATACACCTTTTAATAACTCCTTCCACAAATCAAATTCAAAATTTAAAAATATTCAAATTTAAACACTTTAAAATTTAACTTAACTCTTTTCTGTAACAATTTTATTAAAAGTTTAAATTCAATAAATCTCTAAAGGTTTAAATCAAAATCATTTACTAAAAATATCAACCTTATCGATAAATTCATCAAATTATATAAAAATTTAAACTTTAGAGACATCAAAAACTAAAAAAATTCATCTTTAACAGTAACCAAGATACTCAATTTATCAATCGAGAATTCTACCCACCTTAGAAAATTTCTTCCTCGAAATTTTCAAAGGGCACAATTTGGTACGACCAAGTGTATAAAAGTGATACGATTAATGATCAATTGAATTGAGATCGTGAATAGATTGAACCTTAAGAGAAAATACCACGTGGTATGATCAAAGTGTAGTCAAAAGGGTCTAGTCACAATGGTCAAGAATATAATTGAAATAGGGTTAGTTAAACAAGAAAAGTCGTTAGGCACGATTAACTACGGTTGGAATTATATAGGCATGGTCAACGATCAAAATTTTGAAATCATTTTGGCACGATCAACTAGTTAAGCAAAACTATTTAGGCACGATTATAGAATCAAGATCTAGATATGATTAGAAAATCAAATAGGTTTTAAGATTACTAGGAAACCAAATGAGTTTCAAAAAATAGAAGGATAGGAAAGAAAGGTTCAAGAAGTAAAAAAAAAGAAAAGAATAAGAGCTAAATCAATAGTCATATGCCAAAAGGATGCGGTTTCTATAATATTCGAAAACCATATGTATATGTGAAGTCACTTTACCGAGAATTTATGTCCCGCCAGTATACATCTGGCTGTAGTAAATCCTTGGTATCACGATTCAAATAATGGTATGGTATCGAATACTCTATAACTTAATCCATTATTGACATATTAACTCAAGGGTCAAATAGTACAATTAAGGCATATTTTTAATAATATTCGATAACCTATGCTTATCCGAAGTTATTTCGATTTAGGGTTCATGCCTCGCCAGTACGCTGCCAGCTGCAGTGAACCCGCAATCTCGATAATTCTAATAAATGTCGACAGCGCGCAATTGTCTTGCCATTATAGGTCATCGAATATTCTTTCAAACCATGTCTTATAAGAATTTCAAAGAAGTTTCAAAAGTTCAAACAACCCGATCATAATAGGAAATGTCTAAGTATCTTTACTTGAAGTAAAAGTATCCATTTTAAAAATCACACGACTAATTAGGAAGAAAATGATCGAAGATAAAAGAAACACAAATTTAATTTCTATTTCTCCAATATTCAAAGATCGAGGGAAAAACTTATATATATCTTGAATCTTACAAAACTGAGTCAAAATAAATATATAGACAATTGGATCATGTTAAGTCAAAAGTCAATGAATGGAAATAGAGTATCGATATTTAGGAAAAAAATAACTTATAGATAATGGGAAATAAATAAGCAATACAGATCTTACGATATGATGATAGTTAGAGGGAGAAAATAGAATTTACACAAATGATCAAGATTGAAAATTGAATCATAGGAAACCCTAGTTTACCAAGGGCATAGTCTACACACCTTAGATCCTACCATCGTATCAAACACAATGGTACATCCTTCTAGGAATTTTTTTTTGAGTTGTATAATAGGGTTTTAGAATTCAATAAAACTCTACCTAAATTACAAGGCCTATGTAGCAATCTTAACTACCCAATAGTCAAATTGAATAAGGGACTCCTAGTACTACTTCATTCTCTTAAAACCACATCAATCCTAATTGTGAATGAGCATTTTTTAGTCGCAGGCTCATGATAGTACGACTAACTTAAGTACTATCATGAGTTTGCACAATTTGTGAAAACTGGCCTGCATGGACCACCAAAAAAACTTATCACGACCTGCACCCACTTTTCGAGATACGAGTGCGTGTCCAAGCCAGCCTATGCCGCAGTGTCGGCAGTAGAACGCTGTCTAGCCATAATGCTCAAAATTATAATAATTGGTCATTCACAAGTTAATTTATAATATTCACAAATTTATATTTGAAGAATTTATAAGTCTCACAAAATAAAATAAGCAGCTAATCTATCTAGTTTCTAGGTTTTGGCCTTCAAGCATATACCCATGTCTTCCCAATGGTTCAAGCATAGCGTAGAAGGCGGTTATCAGAAAAAATAGGTTTCCAGTCAGGAATGGAATGAATACAAATTATTGAATACAGTTTCAAGTATATGTTAACGACTATAAAATAATGATTAGTCATAAAATACATGGTGAGAATGTCCAGAAAGGTAACAAGAAACATGAAGATTACTAGGTAGGAAAAATATGACAAAATGTAACGAGTAGAACAGGAGAATATAATTAACTATCTATGTGCTTTGAAGTAATCTTTTAATATATGATCGGTCTGGGACAGTTACACCACAAGGTCTAAGTTAATTATCAATGTCTACTTTATTTAACGAGTCTGTATTATTTATCAAGGTCTACTATGCAAAAAATAAAATATGGTCTAAAGTCTGATTACATATCTATTAGTACTTTCCAGTTCCCAACACAATATACGAGCAAGAAGGCAAGATATATAAAGGAAATGAAGTGCCATCGTGTGACGAGCATGTCAAAAAATCAAGTATGATATAACTGAACAGTATAATATAGGAATTAATAATATTAAAAATAAATAATAAATGTACTCGTCTGGGGCCCTTTGCTGGTGAAACAGATAATACTAACCAATAAGTGAACCACAAAAGTCAAACTCACGCAACAGTCTCCGGATGCTGAAACAGACATCACCAATACGTTTGGTATAAAAGAAGTTTCTAAAAATGCCTACCCAAAAGTTCAATTCTGGACATAGGGACAAAATCATAATTTCTGGTCAAAACGATGTCCATCGTTGGCCCGCTTTGCACCGAAAGACTTGCCAGTACCTATGGTCTGTTAAGTCATCAACTATATTTCTATGGGTCTGGTTTGACGATACGAATCCAACCGTATGTCCAAATTTGATTTTTGGTGGACCGTGCACAAATTCGTCAGTTGGATCGGTCGTGGGCCCACCAAAAGGGCATTCTGGTCGACCTTTTTAGAATTGGACCAAACTTGGCATACAAGACCATTAAAATGATATGGTCCTGTTGGTACAAGTTTTGTCTTTAGATGACGAACATACACGAAGTTGAGGGCTAGTTTACAAAGAGGCGATACAGGGTATTTCAACGGATACGCCTCGATTTCGTCGTACACACACAACAAAATCGAGTTCCGTCGAATCTCACACGTCAAAAATATCCATATGCGTCTTTCGATGCTCATGGATTGCGATCACATCGCCCGGTTGTCGGGACGCACGTCGTATCAGTAAAAATCATCAAATTTTTATAGTTCAAAAATGAATTTTTCTTTAAACTTTGAAACTGATTTAACAAGAATTTAATTGACGAAAATTAAAAATAAAAGTGAGGTTTCCATCTCGTATATGTTGTTTGTGATCATGTTCAAATATATTTTGAAATCTGTTGCTGAATTGGCAAAAAATTGCTTTCCTAATCTAGGGTTTTAAGCTCATAACTGTTCTATTTTTCGACAGTATTTTGCTCGAATTTAAGTCAATTTTATGGACAGGTTACTCATCTATACTCAAACCTATTTACTGTTATTTCAAGGTGGTTATATGGGCTCCCTATGTGAGTTGATAAATTCGAAAATGGTTGAGCCAATACATAGAAAAGAAAATGAGAAGAGAGGTACCTGCTGCATTTACAAAACAGAGTCTTATATGTTTTCTTGTCGGAAATGGAAGGCACAACGGTGCTCCGGCAAGCTAGCGGCGATGCAAGCTGCTCGTAGGGCACGCAGGGTGTCGTCGGGCTGGAGGGAAGGCTTCTCAATTGATCACAAGAGGTTTGGTAGGTTTTTGAACGAAAAATTTTCCTCGATCGCACGTATATGTATATATACATACACCCACCGACTTTTGGGATAGATTTTCCGTCCGATTTAAATCAAGGTTTAAATAGGATTTGATATGATCCTATGGAGAATATGATCAGGATTTGGCAAGAGAAAATCGGGGTCGATTTGGTTAGATATTGATTGAGATCTTGTTTGATCTAAATTTGAGGAACTCGATACTGTTGTGCTTGGCTACGGGTGAAATAAGAATGAATATCTCATGAGATATTGAATATCTTGCGAGATATTCAATTATTTTTTCTCAATAAACACATACTAAATCCTTAAGTAATAAAAACCTATAAAATAATTAAAATTTCTAAAAATATTGAGAATATGTCATTGTAGCACTCCCTAATTGTAGGGTACTTTGGACATATAATTATACTTATATTAATTAAAGTCATCTATTAATAAGTTATCAAATGAACCATAATAATAATAATATTAGTAATCAAAATAATAATAATAAAAATAATAATTTCAACATCAAACTAGTAGGTATCACAAATTAGGGTGTGTACATAATACTACTGGTATTATTTTTACAAACCAATAAAAATTTTCAAAGTCCCATAAATAATAAATAAATAAATATTAAAAAAAGTAAAAAGGAAAAAGATAGCCATAATATGATTTCATTAATTTAAACAACTAAATATTCAATTAAAATAAATCTAGTGGCACCCACAGCTAATATGCCAGTCAAGGCGCTTGACTGTACTAGCCGTGCCATATTGTCTAGTCATCTTGTACTCCAATCTAACCATAACTAAGGCCTTATATAATAATAGATATTTAATTAAAATATTTATAGAATTCCAAAAATCCCTATTTAAGTGAAATAAATAATAAAAATATTATTTTTTCAAATTTTCGGAAGAGGGGTTACATGGGGTTTGTAGGGGGTTGGCAGCCCTATCTAGGTAAAGAATATATAGGGGAATATTGGAAAAGATTTAGGGTTTGATAGAAAGTAGTTTGAAGAGATTTGGTTGAATTTTGGTAATCCAATCAAAAGATATGTTGAGATGTATAGCAAAGATTTAATTGGGTTTCCTAATATGGAAAGAAAATATTGAGTGCGTGTATACTGGATCCAATATATGGCTGCTATTTAATTGATAAAAATCAATCAAATTATGGGTCTATTTGGTTTTGACAATCGAGGATAGGCTCCACTAAGCTAGTTGGAGTAGGTTTGAGTCAAAACAATTTACCGAGTCGAAATAGACTATGAAAGTCTACTCATTGGGTCTTGTGTGTCATTTAAAAATAAATAGCACATGAAAAATCAAGTGAGTTGGACACTATTGGCATGTGTGCAGTAGGCTCAAAATAAGTTAAAATTATATATTGGGTCAAAAGACTTAGGTCGAGATTTGGTCCCGAATTTAAATTGTTAAGTACTACAAGATTACGGTAGATAGTAAAAATGGTCCATTGACCCAAAAGTTGTGTGATGAAAATAGAGTACAAGAGAATAAGTTTGAGTGTGACATGATATATCAAAATGAAGATAAATTAGTCTAGATCAAAGATATAAAATTTGTTTCAAGAGAATGTCATTTCTTGTGCTCCTAAAATCAAAGCTATAATAAAGGATATTTAATGATAAAAATAATAATAGAAAAATATATATTAATAAATAAATTAAATAAAAATTTAAAATAACTCCAAAAAATTCAGGGGAGCTTACATGTTTGTAGCTAACCCCATTGTCTTTACAGTCGTGATCGTATCGTAGGATTGGTATACTATGTAATACGTAGCTAGCCGAGTAACGTCTTCGCTTTCCGTATTTTGATCTGGGGCGTGACAATGTAGAGAATATGGTAGTTAGAAATTCCTAACCTCTTTAGCCTACTTTTTTTAATGTAAAGAGCAAATTTTCTGTGGAGACTAGTTTTTAGCCTTAATGAGTTCGTGAGCATTTGAAATACTCGATGTCCATGATAGGATGAATGAGTAGGACAGAACTACAAGAGGTTGGGACCCCATGCTGTAGTGGGATAACACCAAATGAGTTAGTGATACCTCAGATTTTGTATGTCATAGATGTTGGGAGAGATTAAATTCTCAAGGAGAGCTCACCAATATGTAATAACAAATATGAACGTTGTCTCTTGCGAGAAAATTTGTAAACACCCTTAATGCATACATAAAATCCATGTTGGCACATGGCCTTTAATGTGCCACCAGAGGTAAAGTTGATGTATTTGTATGAGTAAGGAAAATTGTAGCTATGATGGTGAATTCAAAGCTCAATCCATTATTTAACTCTCTATATCTCTATCTCATATGGGAAGATTCAAGTCGTAAGCGACATCTGTCCTAATGCACGAAATACAATCATTGTAGGAAACGCTCAATCACATATAGAAATATGTGGGGGTTGTTAGGGTTAGTCCATTGATAACTCGATCCCACTTGTTCCTTTTTTGGAAAAAAAATCACATGTGTATTATATATTTTAATATTTTATTCTTTATTTGTTGACTTAGATACATGTGATGTGTTAACCCAAGTAGTAAGTGTTCTTGCCGGGGCACAACTTTTTGATGGAAAACTGAGAATTCGTAACAATTGTAAAAACAATCGTTCTTACGTAACACTTCACAGAAGGTACGTAACATAAATTCCACTAATGCTACACTTCACAGAAGGTGCACAGATTTCTACCAACGCGAACACTTCACCGAAGGTGCGCTAATAGAATTCTGATAAACAAAGAAGGTGATGCAACACTTCACAGAAGGTGCACAGATTTCTACCACGAACACTTCACCGAAGATGCGCTAATAGAATTTTGATAAATGAAGAAGGTGACAGGCGAAAGATGAAAAAACTCCTGCTGGGATGAATGATCACCGTTGCTCAAAGCTTTATTCGCCCACACGAATAGCTTCCAGGAACCAGCAAGTTTGTCGGAGAACTTGGAACACTCTTGCTCTTCTGACTCCTCGAATGAACACGAACTCCCGTGCAAAACTCAACGCTGGTACAATACCTCTCTTCTCTCTCACAGCTTCTAAACACTTGTAAACTTTGTCTACTACCTGTGTATTAGTCCTTAACTGTGAGAGAGAAGGAGGAGACCTTATATAGGCCCCTGCAATAACTGTCCGGTTAGCACAATGTTAGGGACGTGGTAATAACCACCCCGAACATGGAGCAACCGCTCAGAACATGTAAAGACACGTTCTTCCGCAAGTTGCGCCTCTCGCGTAACCAGCGTGATTTGCACTTTACGCACACAGCCATTTTACGCAACCTGCGCACACTACGCACTTTACGTATACTGTATACGCTGCGCACACTATGCACTCTACGCACGATGTGCACGCTGCGCACATTACGTACACTACGCGTACTGGGCTGTGTACTGGTCTGCGCAACTGGGCCGACGTAACTGGGCTCACGTAACGGGCCGCGTAACGTGGTCCCGCAACGAGGGCAACTTAAGCGCACTATGCACCTAGCGACGATGCTGACGTGCTAAGTGCAAAGTGCGTCAACAAAATGCCACATTACACCTCATAAGCCCTTGAGCCCGAGTCTGAGCCTGAGCCCGAGTCCGAGTCCGAGTCCGTGTCTGAGTCTGAGTCCGAGTTCGAGTCCGAGTCGCTAAGCCCCTATGGGGCTTAGCTCCCATGGAAATAAATTTCCCAAGAGCAAAAAGCTAGAAGCTTACCATGGAGCCTTATTCTTACCTCTTAGTAAAATCACCCACATGGTTCCCACCTTTGGGTCACCACCTATGTGCACATCCCAACAATACATAGAAGCCTATATATGTTGAGATACCACATGATGCATTTTCGATGTGGGACTAAAACTTTACTAAGCATATAGAGAACAAGTTCTCTACATGTCAAGAATACAAATGCTCCAACAATCCCCCACATATCTTAATATATATGGGTTCGAGTGTTCCCCACAGTGATTGTCCATCATGCATTAGGAGAGATGCTGCGATGACTTGAATCTTCCCGCATGGGTTAAATAACAGATTATAATACAAGAATGGACTAAGCCTTGAATTCTGCACCATAGATGAAGTTGTTCCAACTCACATAATGTAGTCACGTGTGCTTCTGGCTATGTATATTAAAGACCCTGTGCCAGCCTGGTTTCAGTGTATACTTTTGGGTGTCTACAAGTTTATCCTCAAGAGACGGCCTAATATCTCTGTCTATATACTATAGGTGAGTTCATTATAAAGATACATGGCATGGAACACTTTACGCTCCCCTTGCGGTGCTACGTCGCTATGACATGGCCCGAAGCCAAGGCATTACCCCTCCTTGGGAATCACCCCATATCTGGGAACCTTTGTAGCGTCATACTACTGTAGCATGAGGCAACTGCCTCTTTGTAGTGCCAAACTATACAGCATGAAGCCTTAGGCTCCCTTGCGGTGTTACGTCGCAACGACATGGCTTGCAAGGTCGAGGCTTTATCCCTAACCGGATACCTCATCGAGGTGTCGTGCCACTGCAACATGAGGAACTCCTCCTCTTTGTAGTGCTGACTACACCCCTCTTTATTTTTAACATACAGCATTAGGCTAACTGCCTATTTGCGGTGCTACGCCGCTGTGACTTGGCCTGCAAAGTCGAGGCTTTATCCTATTCCTGGACAGCACCCCACATATAGGAACCTCATCGTGGAGTCACCCCACTGTAGCATGGAGTTTCACTCCTTGTAGTGCTGCTTTACCGTGCTTCCTGTAAAGCACACCAGGCATTCACTCTGCCTGAGAACTCATTAAGGCAATTAAGCCAACCTTCCCACAGAAACCATTTTTCGCAAAAAATGACAGTAGACAACAGTGGTTATAGGTCCATAATCTCTCCATGCCTAATAGAACATGTACCCACCGTTCCTGATATTCTTCCAGTTAATGGTCCTTCCTTGAACCAAAAGCTAGATGCCTAGTAGATAATTCTTTGAACTACTAGCATAAAACTTTATGGTAGAAATACAATAACTAATATCAGAATGCCTTCAAGCCCATTTTACATGCTGAGTCATCGACCAGCTGGCGCTTGAGGCCCATGGTGAACGGATCCGCCACGTTTTCCTGACTCCGAACATCAATCACTGTAAACCTCCTAAATTTTTACTATATTTTAATTAAAATTTGTACGGATTTAAAATTTTGTATTGTACGTCGCGTAGTCGTATTGTACGTCATGTGCGAAATTTTATTTTTCGTAATTGCTCGACGAGTGTGAATGTGTACGAGCGTACATATTTTTAGTAAAACATTTTTTCTATTTTTTATATAGTTCAAATAATATATATAATAATTATTTGTATTTTACTTAAAGTTTATTTTATGCAAATATTCCTTGCATATGAGATACATTAATTTGAATTTATATATATAATTCCATTTTTGAAATTTATTAATATTAATATTTTATTATTCAAAAAGATATTTAAAAATATTTATTATTTTCGAAATTATTATTAATAGTATTTTTGGAAAACATATTTTTGAAATTATTGTGACAATTTAAATCTTGATTTGAATTTTGGATTTATTTAAATTAATATCTATAACTGGATTTTAAATTATCTTATTTTAAACTAAAAATTTAATTAGATTTAAATTGGATTGGATTTGGATTTGGATTGAATCGGTTTTAAATTGATTAAAATTTAAAAGTGAGATATCAAAAAGGGGTTTGCAACTATCATAATCCTTATCTAAATAGTAGCTTACACCTCCTATATAACGAGAGGCTCATTATTCTTTGTTCCATTAATTTTCTCCACCTACAAATGTGTTTGTACATCGTGTCCGTGCACATCAAGCCATATCTATTCACTTCTTCTATTTTTTCGTCCAAATTGATTAATGTTCTCATTAAAGAAATTATCTTTTTCCTTCCATCTATTTTCTCTTATCACAAACTCTTATTATCCTTTCACCGATCAACCAAGTCCGTCTATCCTAATAGTCCTTAAATTTCGAGTACGAAAATTTTCAAAGGTGGGTAGATTTGTAACTCATCTTCCCAAAATTATTATTTTTTTAAAATTATATCTATATATTTTAATTTCGTGTTTAAAAGTAATTTTCGTAGAAATTTTGTAAAAGATATTTTGTGATTACTTTTGTTACCCAAAAAAAAACTAGTTTTAAATTAATAGTTTGAAATAATGTTTCTAAAAAAATGTTCTCGAATTTTTTATTTGAAATATAAAATATATTTTTATTATTTTTGGTCTTCTAAAAATTAGTTTTTAAAAAAAATTGAGCGATAAAAGTTTTTTTTGTCTATTTATTTTTAAATAAAGATTTGGATTTATAAAAGTAAGTTTTATAATATTTGATGACATCGAGTATTATTTTGATATGTTAATCAGTTATTTGATTATATTTGAATTTATTTAAATTATCTTGATGGTTATCAACTATACTTTAAATTATGTTGATAAATTAAATATTGTTTAAAATACTTACGATGATTAATTGGAGAATTATGATTTGTCTAATCTAGATTTAAAATATTATTTGATTAAATAATTTATTTATTATTTTATTTAAAATTATTTGATAAATATTAGATATTATTTTAAAGTTATTATGTTGAGTTTGATTTGGATTTGGATTCATATGATTTGAATTATTTGATAATATAGAATAATACTTAAAGTTATTATGGTGACCATTTAAAGGATTGCAATCAAATTAATTTATTTTTTTAAATAATTTATTTGATTTAAATTTATGTAAAGATTTATCCATTAGAAATTCTTATCCTATTGAAATCATATCTAGCATTAATTAGATCGTTTCTTATTTAAACCAATCATATTCCTATCCAAATTAGTTGGTAATCATAATCATCCTTATTTAGTTCTAATCCTATCATAATTTGCTAATTGCTAGCCATTATATATATCTATCGAATCTGCGAATAAAATCATCTTTCAAACCATCCTTGTCAAAAAATTTCTCTTTTTTCATCATAAATTCAGCCTCAATTTTTAAAAGTTGTAGCAAATTCGAATGACCATAACTCCCAACTCCGGACTCCGTTTGACCTCCAATTTTTTTTTTGTCAGAATCGTATTGAGGTATATTTTCTGAATATATATTTTATTTTCATAAATTTGGAACTTAATTTTCTGGAAAAATTTGTGGAGTGTCAGTGGTCCGAAATCTGACACGTTTTAGTGTTTTTGAGATTCTGGGAGAACCAGAAATCAGAATCACGAACCGTTTGAAGTTTCGGAATGCTGACGGAAAAATACACATCATATATTTTTCCAAAAATTTTCCAGAATATTTTATTTTTGATTTTTATTTTAGAAGTTTGTCACATCGTCTGAGTTATCTTGTGTAGCCCTGTGACTATTCTGTACCCAACGGGATTGTCGGTTTCACCAGCAAGGACCTCAGGCAAGACACCTTGCCATTTGCTGTTTATTTATTTTAGCTCATATTTCATGCATTATTTATTTTGTTTATGCAAAAATAAACTGTGATAAATGGCATAACCTGTTAGAACTTACTGTTCATTTATATTTTCTGCTATGTATTATTTTTCTTACATATTAACCCTATATTTAAGGGACCACCTTGTGTGTTGCATTCATTGGCCTTGACACGTTGTACCACGAAGTTGTGTATCACAAATAGAACACGGACGTGCGTGATTGGCTGGCCACTAGTACGTACAAGCCGTGCGATAGGAATAACCGCTAATAGAGATTGCATGCTTAGTTTGACTTAGCGGTTAATAGTTGTTTTGTGTTATGGATACAACACAGTAGGCATTGGGCGGGGAGGACAATTCCTTAGCGTATGGACTTCGATGCACTTTTCTTTGTGACCCGGAAGCTCCGCTGGAGATACGGGGTTGATGACCCATGATTACTGACTGCCACTGACGATTCTGCGGAACGTCATGCTCTTACTGATGGGGCCTCTGGTGCCCAAGGGGGGACTATGCCGATCCTATTCAGCCAGGGCCCATGCGTAGGAAGGATTGTTCTTAACTACATTTCACTTAGAACGGTTAGGTACCTTTATCCGTTAGGTACGAGTACTTTTGGTTTGGGTACTTGTATCTGACCGTGGCTTGGAACAATAACTTGTCGCGGATTAGTTCGTCACATCTTGTCCTTGTTTGGTTGTAGTTGTGACTTACTACATCGATGAGAAGGTATTGAACCTTGTTGGGGTCCGAATACCATATTGGATTCATAGCATGAAAAGATACGTCACCGTGAATTAGTTTACCATCTTCTGTCCTTGTTTGGTTGGGGGGATGGTACGCTCGTTCAATAGGTGTGTATTAGACCATGTTATAATTCAATTGACTTATTTATTTGAGCAATATTTATTCAGTTTATATGGCATGATATTATGTGTCTTGTTACGTCCCTCTGAGGACCTGGTTATCTCTCCAGGTGTGTGCTATTGTCTTTCGCAGGTGTTCTAGCTCTAGTCGTGACCATCTCTATTTCTTCGAGGATGATTGCGCTTGGATCGTCTTCGCTTCGCTCGCCAAAATCATTTATTCTCTCATGTATTTTTCTTTAATTGTTGGCAGTAGATTTGTCTCCGCCCAAAATATTGTATTATGATAATTCTTAGTTGATTAAATGATATCTTTTATTCCTTTATTCTGTGTGGATGAGATTAGTTATGGTTCTACTGCATTTACAGCTTATGCGTCCATACGAGGCCTATGTACTTCGTATGAATACAGGTGGCATGTCTACGTTCCTAGTCCTACGTATTTTGGGACTGGGGCGTTACATGTTTTTGTGGTGGCCCATACAGGTTAAGATAAATTGTTTGGTTACTTTACCGTACCAAGCAAGCCTGCGAATAAGAATAGAATTCTAGGATCTCATCCACATACTTGACCTCTTTTCTAGATTTTATCTTGTAACGTCCCAGTCCCAAAATACGTAGGACTAGTAACGTAGACATGCCAGCTGTATTCATACGAAGTATACTCCAATATATGGAAGCCTCGTATAAATACATAAGCTGTAAAATGCAGTAAAACCACAACTAATCTCATCCACACAAAATAAATGAATAGAAGATGTCATATAATGAGAATAAATTGTCTTGATACAATATGTTGGGTGAAGACAAATCCACTACCAACAAAATAAGGAAAAGTACATAGAAAATGAAATAAGTGGCGAGCGAAGCGAAAACGATCCAAATGCAATCATCCTCGAAGAAACGGCAATGAACACGGCTAGAGCTAAAGCACCTGCGAAAGACAATAGCACACACCTGGCAAGACAACCAGGTCCTCAGAGGGACGTAACAAGACACATAATAGCATGCCATATAAACTGAATAAATATTGCTCAATAAATAAGTCAATCGAATTTATAACATGGTCCAATACGTACCTACTGAACGAGCGTACCATCCCCCCAACCAAACAAGGACAGGAGATGGTAAACTAATTCACGGTGACGTATCTTTCCATGCTAAGAATCCAATATGGTATCCGGACCCCAACAAGGTTCAATACCTTCTCATCGAAGTAGTAAGTCACACCTACAACCAAACAAGGACAAGATGTGACGAACTAATCCGCGACAAGTTATTGTTCCAAGCCACGGTCAGATACAAGTACCCAAACCAAAAGTACTCGTACCTAACGGATAAAGGTGCCCAACCGTTCTAAGTGATATGTTTTTAAGAACAACCCTTCCTAAGCATGGGCCCTGGCTAAATAGATTCGGCGTAGTCCCCCTTTGGGCACCAGAGGCCCCATCAGGAAGACTATGACGTTCCGCAGAATCGTCAGTGGCCGTCAGTAATCATGGGTCATCAACCCCGTATCTCCAGCGGAGAGTTCGGGTCACAAGAGAAGTGCATCGAAGCCCATACGCTAAGAAATTGTCCTCCCCACCCAATGCCTACTGTGTTGTATCCACAACACAACCACTATAACCGCTAAGTCAAACTAGCATGCAACCTCTATTAGCGGTTATTCCTATCGTACAGCTTGTACGTACTGGTGGCCAGCTAATCACGCACTTCCGTGTTCTACATGCGACACACAACTTCGTGTTTACAACGTGTCACGGCCAATGAATGCAACACACAAGGTGGTCCCTTAAATCTAGGTTTAATTTGTAAGAAAAATAATACACAGCAGGAAATATAAATGAACAATAAGTTCTAATAGTTATGTCATGTATCACAGTTTATTTTGCATAAAGAAAATAAATGATGCATGAAATATGAGCTAAAATAATTAAACAGCGAATGGCAAGGTGTCTTGCCTGGTAGTTCGCCTGGTATGCTACGATGATCCGCCAAGTCCTTGAGTTGGTTGCAGTTGACGCGCGATGTGATTATGTCGACACATAAATAGTCGTAAGTGCCAAAAGTACGCAAGTTGACCTCAATTGGTGGGACAGACCGTGCCATTGGGTCCGAAGTAGTCAAGTTGGTTAGAAACGATATGTAGAAGTCCAAATTCGGAAAGAAATAGGAATTTATACGATTGGTCATGGACAAGATTAGATAATTGAAGGAAATAAAAATAAATATATAAAACTATTTTTATAACATACTTTTTATTTGGAAACTATATTCGGAAGTTAATTATAATACGAACTATGTTTTTCTTTTATTCAAAATATTACCAATAATTACTTGAAAATACATGAAAACAATTTAGGCTTAAAACATAAATTTTGTCAACTATAGTTTTAGGTCAAAATACCATAATTAAAGTACCACAAAATAATATAGCAATTTTTTTAGGGTTTTGAAATCTAATTTGAAATTACGTATATAATCAAGCACAGCTATATTTTGTTATAAAATAGCTTTAGGAAACAATATGTATATTTATATATAACAACAACAATAATAATTACTAGTTAATATAACGGTGGATATACTTGTATATACATACTAATTATATAAATACTAGTATAATCAATGATAAATCAACAAAATATCTAACAATCACTATTCTTCTGATTATCATAAAGAAAATAGAAATAATAATAAAATAATAATAATAAAATAATAAAAATAAAAATACTAATAATGATAGCGTTGGTTGTTGCGTCTCCAATTTAATAGAGGGACTGAAAGCAAAAAGGAAGGAGTGAATGTTAAAGAGGAACCATTAAAAGAGAAGAAAATAGAGAGTGTAACAAAAGCCAAAAAGAAATAAAAAATAACAGAAGCTAAAATAAGAACATGAAAGAAAAGGAAAGGGAGAGGGTTTAGATCGAGAGAGAGGAAATTAGAGAGCGGGAGAGAGAGAGTAGATCGGAGAAGGGAGCTGGGGGTCGGGGTCCGGTCGGAGGAAGGGGGAGATCCGGCGGCGGCCGCGAGAGCTCGGCGCGGCGGCTCTCGGGGATTTCGCGGAGGAGGAGGCGGCGGAGAAAGGGGGTTCGTCCCCAGTGACTTCCGGCGAGGCGGCCGTAGGAAGCCACGGTGGAGGTGGGGCGACTCGGTCGTGCTCGTCGCGGGCGGGCGCGGAGGTGAGAGCTCGGGCGCGGGGGGTCTCGGCAGCATGGGTGTAGGAGACGTGGCGCTCGGAGTAGTGGCCGCAGTGGATGGCGCCGGCCGGAAGGCGGCTGGAGGCAGGTTATGGGGTTGCCGGAGGGCAGTCAAGGTCAGTAAAAAAATTTCTGTGATTTCTTTTCTGGGATGGTGGCCGGGTTTTGGTCGGGGTCGGGGCAGATGCGGTCAGTGGCGGTGGCAGTACAATTTTGGTGGCGCCTGGCTTTGGCTATGATGGTGGATATCGGTTACGCTGGTTTGGCTGGGATGCGAAGGAATGCTCGAGGAGAGCGGGGGAGTCGTGTGGGTGGCGGTGCCAAACGGAGGCCGTGCTGCTCTGATGGCTGGGTGTGCTGGCGGGGCGGATCGGGTGTGGTGGTGATGACAGTGACGATGGTGGTGATGACTGATGTGGAGGTGGTGGTTATGAGTCGGGGGTGCTGCGGTCGCCGATGGCGGCGGCCGGGACAGGACAGTTAGGGTTTAGGTTATGGTTAGGGTTAGGGATTGATTGTGGCGGGGGTGTCCGACACAGGGAAGAAGATAAATAATGTACTTGTAAAGATGGAATAAGAATTTGGACGGGGAACACGGACACGATGCACAGCACATTTGGTTGTGGAATTTTGGAGAATTAGAAAATATATGGATGAGTACCTGCCTATTTATAGGGTGTGGGAATTCCCAATTGGATAAGAATTATGAGTAGTTTAAAACCCAAGTAGATAATTTACTATTTAATTTAAAATCATTTAAATCCAAATCTAAATATAAATCAATTCCAAATACAAATCAAATTTAAATTAAATTAAATTCTTGGTTTAAAATCAATGGGATAATTCAAATTGCAAATATTTAACTATTTAATTTTATTCCATAATCCCAAATTAAGATTTTAAATCGCCACAAAATTTCAAAATATATTTTCTAAAATATAATAATATTAATTTTGAAAATAATAAATCTTTTTGAATAATAAAATATTAATATTAATAATTTCAAAAATTACACTAATAAAATATTTATGCAATACATGTACGCACTAAAAATATTATTTATAATTAATAACTGTATAAACGAAAGCCTTTGTGTAAATAAAATAAATAAAATAATGAACTTGAAAATTTTGGTACGATAGCTAAATAATTATTATGTATAATATTTTGAAACCATAAAAATAGAAGAAAAGTATTTTTCAAAAATATGTACGCTCGCACATAATCGCACTCGTCGAGCAAATTCAAATTTCGTGCGCGACGTATAATACGACTATACGACGTACAATAAAAAAATTTAAATCAGTACCAAATTTAATAAATCAAAAAAATAGTAGAAAATTTAGGAGTTTTACATCCTACCCAACTTAAAAGAATTTCGTCCTCAAAATTAAGAATTATAAGGGGGTGAGAAGGCACAACGGTAGATAGAAGGATTCGAAGTTTATATGGTCGTAGTCTAGGTTGAGGATATGATTAAGAGACGATTGTAATCACTCTTAAATTCAAGTAATTAGAAAGTCAAGATGGTAGAATTAGGGTCGAGGGAAAGGACGAGTAATTAAGACAAAGATATAGTCACATTGAGTGTTAATGGTCACAAGAGATAGGATAGCTAGGGGAACCTCTAGTATAACGCTTTCGTCCTCCTAAAATAGGTGAAGGCGAAAGCAATATAGAGTTCGAAGGAGGCGTTATCGAGTAGGAATACATGATTCAAGGACGACCGAAAAATTTCAAAAGGAGTTGCCAAGGCAGTCGCGGATGGGACTCTAAAGGACAAGTTTAGCTATGTCCCTATCCACGTAGAATAATAGACAAAAGCGAACCAAAGTGCACTTGGTTGATCAGACCATCATGCACCGGTTCTGATTAGACAATATGTTAAGTGGGTCGACCCAATTAATATATGTCTTGAACAAGCTCGATAAAGGAATAAGCTTGCAAACACTAGGCTATATTAGCATCATTAGTTAAGATGGTAATAACATAGGTACGAGAGATTAAGATTTAAAGAAGGTAAAATGATTCTAGGTCATACAGTTGTCCTATAGTCTTCTTGTCTAAGTCCTTGGTTGGCTAGACGGGTAGGTCCTCTAGATTCTAGGATCTAAATAAGCTTGCTAATATAGGTTACTAGGTCAAAGGAGTTGCTAAGTCATAAGGTATTCTACCCAACTTAAAGAATTAAACTAATGGTATTTTGGGACAACTAACTAGTAGGGTCAATCTCTAGCAAGCACGAAGGGAAGATAAGGATAGGGATGGAAGGAAGGAAGCAAGCAAGATGCAATTAACGAGTCAAACGGTAGATAAAATCAAGGAAAGAGGTCAAGTATGTGGATGAGATCCTAGACTTCTAATCCTATACGCAGGCTTGCTTGGTACGGTAAAGTAACCAAACAATTTATCTTGACCTGCATGGGCTACCACAAAAATATGTAACGCCCCAGTCCCAAAATACGTAGGACTAGTAACGTAGACATGCCAGCTGTATTCATATGAAGTATACTCCAATATATGGAAGCCTCGTATAAATACATAAGCTGTAAAATGCAGTAAAACCACAACTAATCTCATCCACACAAAATAAATGAATAGAAGATGTCATATAATGAGAATAAATTGTCTTGATACAATATGTTGGGTGGAGACAAATCCACTACCAACAAAATAAGGAAAAGTACATAGAAAATGAAATAAGTGGCGAGCGAAGCGAAGACGATCCAAATGCAATATCCTCGAAGAAATGGCAATGAACACGGCTAGAGCTAAAGCACCTGCGAAAGACAATAGCACACACCTGGCAAGACAACCAGGTCCTCAGAGCGACGTAACAAGACACATAATAGCATGCCATATAAACTGAATAAATATTGCTCAATAAATAAGTCAATCAAATTTATAACATGGTCCAATACGCATCTACTGAACGAGCGTACCATCCCCCCAACCAAATAAGGACAGGAGATGGTAAACTAATTCACGGCGACGTATCTTTCCATGCTAAGAATCCAATATGGTATCCGGACCCCAACAAGGTTCAATACCTTCTCATCGAAGTAGTAAGTCACACCTACAACCAAACAAGGACAAGATGTGACGAACTAATCCACGACAAGTTATTGTTCCAAGCCACGGTCAGATACAAGTACCCAAACCAAAAGTACTCGTACGTAACGGATAAAGGTGCCTAACCGTTCTAAGTGATATGTTTTTAAGAACAACCCTTCCTACGCATGGGCCCTGGCTAAATAGGTTTGGTGTAGTCCCCCTTTGGGCACCAGAGGCCCCATCAGGAAGACCATGACGTTCCGCAGAATCGTCAGTGGCCGTCAGTAATCATAGGTCATCAATCCCGTATCTCCAGCGGAGAGTCCGGGTCACAAGAGAAGTGCATCGAAGCCCATACGCTAAAGAATTATCCTCCCCACCCAATGCCTACTGTGTTGTATCCACAACACAACCACTATAACCGCTAAGTCAAACTAGCATGCAACCTCTATTAGCGGTTATTCCTATCGCACGGCTTGTACGTACTGGTGGCCAGCCAATCACGCACTTCCGTGTTCTACATACGACACACAACTTCGTGTTTACAACGTGTCACGGCCAATGAATGCAACACACAAGGTGGTCCCTTAAATCTAGGTTTAATTTGTAAGAAAAATAATACACAGCAGGAAATATAAATGAACAATAAGTTCTAACAGTTATGCCATGTATCACAGTTTATTTTGCATAAAGAAAATAAATGATGCATGAAATATGAGCTAAAATAATTAAACAGCGAATGGCAAGGTGTCTTGCCTGGTAGTTCGCCTGGTGTGCTACGATGATCCGCCAAGTCCTTGAGTTGGTTGCAGTTGACGCGCGATGTGATTATGTCGACACATAAATAGTCGTAAGTGCCAAAAGTATGCAAGTTGACCTCAATTGGTGGGACAGACCGTGCCATTGGGTCCGAAGTAGTCAAGTTGGTTAGAAACGATATGTAGAAGTCCAAATTCGGAAAGAAATAGGAATTTATACGATTGGTCATGGACAAGATTAGATAATTGAAGGAACTAAAAATAAATATATAAAACTATTTTTATAACATACTTTTTATTTGGAAACTATATTCGGAAGTTAATTATAATACGAACTATGTTTTTCTTTTATTCAAAATATTACCAATAATTACTTGAAAATACATGAAAACAATTTAGGCTTAAAACATAAATTTTGTCAACTATAGTTTTAGGTCAAAATACCATAATTAAAGTACCACAAAATAATATAGCAATATTTTTAGGGTTTTGAAATCTAATTTGAAATTACGTATATAATCAAGCACAGCTATATTTTGTTACAAAATAGTTTTAGGAAACAATATGCATATTTATATATAACAACAACAATAATAATTACTAGTTAATATAACGGTGGATATACTTGTATATACATACTAATTATATAAATACTAGTATAATCAATGATAAATCAACAAAATATCTAACAATCACTATTCTTTTGATTATCATAAAGAAAATAGAAATAATAATAAAATAATAATAATAAAATAATAATAATAAAAATACTAATAATGACAGCGTTGGTTGTTGGGTCTCCAATTTAATAGAGGGACTGAAAGCAAAAAGGAAGGAGTGAATGTTAGAGAGGAACCATTAAAAGAGAAGAAAAGAGATAGTGTAACAAAAGCCAAAAAGAAATAAAAAATAACAGAAGCTAAAATAAGAACATGGAAGAAAAGGAAAGGGAGAGGGTTTAGATCGAGAGAGAGGAAATTAGAGAGCGGGAGAGAGAGAGTAGATCGGAGAAGGGAGCTGGGGGTCGGGGTCCGGTCGGAGGAAGTGAGAGATCCGGCGGCGGCAGCGAGAGCTCGGCGCGGCGGCTCTCGGGGATTTCGCGGAGGAGGAGGCGGCGGAGAAAGGGGGTTCGTCCCCAGTGACTTCCGGCAAGGCAGCCGTGGGAAGCCACGGTGGAGGTGGGGCGACTCAGCCGTGCTCCTCGGCGGGCGGGCGCGGAGGTGAGAGCTCGGGCGCGGGGGTCTCGGCAGCATGGGTGTAGGAGACGTGGCGCTCGGAGTAGTGGCCGCAGTGGATGGCGCCGGCCGGAAGAAGGCTGGAGGCAGGTTATGGGGTTGCCAGAGGGCAGTCAAGGTCAGTAAAAAAATTTATGTGATTTCTTTTCTGGGATGGTGGCCGGGTTTTGGTCGGGGTCGGGGCAGATGCGGTCAGTGGCGGTGGCAGTACAATTTTGGTGGCGCCTGGCTTTGGCTATGATGGTGGATATCGGTTACGCTGGTTTGGCTGGGATGCGGAGGAATGCTCGAGGAGAGCGGGGGAGTCGTGTGGGTGGCGGTGCCAAACGGAGGCCGTGCTGCTCTGATGGCTGGGTGTGCTGGCGGGGTGGATCGGGTGTGGTGGTGATGACAGTGACGATGGTGGTGATGACTGATTTGGAGGTGGTGGTTATGAGTCGGGGGTGCTGCGGTCGCCGATGGCGGCGGCCGAGACAGGACAGTTAGGGTTTAGGTTATGGTTAGGGTTAGGGATTGATTGTGGCGAGGGTGTCCGACACGGGGAAGAAGATAAATAATGTACTTGTAAAGATGGAATAAGAATTTGGACGGGAAACACGGACACGATGCACAGCACATTTGGTTGTAGAATTTTGGAGAATTAGAAAATATATGGATGAGTACCTGCCTATTTATAGGGTGCGGGAATTCCCAATTGGATAAGAATTAGGAGTAGTTTAAAACCCAAGTAGATAATTTACTATTTAATTTAAAATCATTTAAATCCAAATCTAAATATAAATCAATTCCAAATACAAATCAAATTTAATTCAAATTAAATTCTTGGTTTAAAATCAATGGGATAATTCAAATTGCAAATATTTAACTATTTAATTTTATTCCATAATCTCAAATTAAGATTTTAAATCGCCAAAAAATTTCAAAATATATTTTCTAAAATACTAATAATATTAATTTCGAAAATAATAAATCTTTTTGAATAATAAAATATTAATATAAATAATTTCGAAAATTACACTAATAAAATATTTATGCAATACATGTACGCACTAAAAATATTATTTATAATTAATAACTGTATAAACGAAAGCCTTTGTGTAAATAAAATAAATAAAATAATGAACTTGAAAATTTTGGTACGATAGCTAAATAATTATTATGTATAATATTTTGAAACCATAAAAATAGAAGAAAAGTATTTTTCAAAAATATGTACGCTCGTACATAATCGCACTCGTCGAGCAAATTCGAATTTTGTGCGCGACGTATAATACGACTATAAGACGTACAATACAAAATTTAAATCAGTACCAAATTTAATAAATCAAAAAAATAGTAGAAAATTTAGGGGTTTTACATATCTACCGTTGACTCATCAATTGCATCTTGCTTGATTCCTTCTATCATTATTCTTATCTTCCCTTCGTGCTTGCTAGAGATTGACCCTACTAGTTAGATGTCCCAAACACCCTTAGATTCATTCATTAAGTTGGGTTGAATACCCCACCTGACACACCCTTGACCATTAAGGAGAATACAAATAGGATTGTCTAGACTATAGGGACTAAAGGGATTTAATCCATTTGGTCAACCAAGCCTTGGTCAAACCGTAGAATTATGGTAAAGGAGTAAACAAGACTTAGATTCTTATGACACTTAGACTATTCATATTGGTTCTTATTTCATCTACCCTCGTGCCTATGTTCTACTATCTAAACTAATGATGCTAATATAGCCTAATATTTGCAAACTAATCCTTATCGAGCTTGATCAAGACATATGCTATAGAGTGGCCACTCACTAACATATTGTCTAATCAGAACCGGTGCATGATGGCCTGTGTAAAACCCCTATTTTTATTATTTCTTATTATTTTATTAGAAAAAAATAAATTTTTACAATTTATGGTTTTATTTATCTTTTTTTTTATGACCCGGTTTGGCCAATTCAGTCCGAACAGTGCCCGAACCAAAATAGAGCCCATGTAGGCATGGGATGGGACCAAGGTGGCCATGTGGACATATTTTATGTACGTGAAAATATATTCTAAATTATTTTAGAATTTTATGCACAATTTCTAATTGTTTAATTATATGTACAATTATTGGTATTTTTATTAAATAATATATTTACAAGATTGTAGATTTTTCTGGACCCGGATAAGGGTATGCGGTATTGGTTCACCCACTGGGACGATTTTTTAGTTATTGTTATTAAATTTATTTTTATGGATATTTAATAAACATGTCTATTCTATTAAGACATTATTATTTTATCGTTGAATTATTGTGAATTGAATATATATATATATATATATATATATATATATATATATATATATATATATATATATATATATATATGTATGCTCAAATATATTAAATAATTGGATAGTTGACTTTTAAATGGTATTTAGATTTTAAATAGATTTTGGTGAATATATGGATATATATTTGTATAGATATATACATAAATGATTAAGCTTTTGATTTAAAAAGGTTTAGTTAAAAAAAAGAGGAAAAGAAAGTGGTGGGGCCGACCCCCACCACCAACAACAACTACAACAGCAGCTTCATGCTGCGTATATGGCTATATGCCATGCTTAAGTACATATAATATATGTATAAATATATAAGATAAGATTAGTTTCAAAAGAAAAGATAAGAACAAAAAAAAAGAAAAAAAAAGGGGGAGTGGTCGGCCCCATCACCTGGCCGACCACCACACCACCTAAATGAAAGCAGTAGCAGCCATATTAGGCGCCCAACCCTAATCCGACCCCTTTGTATACATAAAGCAACAGCAGCCTTATTACTTTGGCCGACCCTTCGTATATCCCCCTTCATATATATGCATACATGTATATATGGCCAACCCTAATTTCTTCTCATCTAAATCCTTTCTCCTCCTTCCTCCTCCCCTCTCCATGGCGAAGCTCGGACGCACCATGGCGAAGCCGTGCTCGCGAAGAAGACAAAGGAACCATCGACAAACAACAACAACAGATTTCCACTTTAAGGTATCCGACTTCTCCATTAAATTTCTCCTTCAATTCTAATCCGATTGTAGATCCATAAATTCGTGTAGATAGCCCACATGACCCTCCATCATCCCCTTCAAATAGATTTATTTATTCTGCAATAAATTTCAGTTTTAATTAAATTAAAAATCGTAAAAATCAGTTTTTTTTAAAAAAAAGATCAAACCCCCGGTATGAGGTACGTCCCAAAAAATCGGGCGACCCCGTCGCAAACCGAAGGTACCGAAAGGTCCGTATCAAATTTGTGGGCGTGCGAGAATTGACGGAATTCAAATTGGTTGCGTGTGCGCAACGAATTTGGTCCGTATCCGTCAAATTTTTGCGTATCGGGCTTTTCGGAATTTGCCAATTACTTTGTGCACACTCATCAAATCGCGACGAAACTTGCGCCATTGGACTCAAAATATTATTTTGGTCCTGTGAGCCAAGTTTGGTCCGATTCTGAGATCGTTGATCGGGACGCTATTTGGCGGGCTCACAATCCGACTCAACGGGCAATTTTGTGCACAGCCCACCGGAATCCAAAATTGGACATACCGTTAGGTTCATCTCATCAAAACAAATCCGTAGACATGTAGTTTGACGACTTTAGAGACCGTAGATATTGGCACGCATTTCGGTGCAAAGCGGGTCCAACGGCGGACATCGTTTTGATCCGAAATTATGAAATTGCCCCTGTTCCAGAATTTAACTTTTGGACAGGCGTTTCCTAGGCATATCTTTTATTACAAACTCGTTCGTGATGTTCGTTTCAGCATCCGGAGCTTCTTGTCAATTTTGACTTTCGTGTTGACGATTCTGATTGTTGGATTTTGCTGCTTCTCGCACCACCCGCAGGCAAGATACCTTGCCTTATTTATTGTTCATAATTAGATGCACCTTTATTTATTTATTTACTGCATATTTTATTATTTGTTCTCAGTTGAATCCAGTACTTGCTATTTGTTCACTTTTATTTTGTTTCGGTTATTTTTCCTTCTTGTCTTTTGTATGCATATGGACCTAGTTTTAGTGAACTACCTTCTGTTAGTGACCTTGGGAGGGAGAAGACAGTTAAATGTATGGGCTACCCTAAATCCAAAAGTCGTAGTAACTGCGTACTACGGTAGTCGAGTCGCGAGGGTCACTAGCCTCGAGCTATGTGGACTGATGGGTCACGTGGGCCGCTAGCCTCGAGTTATGCCGGCTGATAGTATTGGTATTGACGTGTGCGTGTTGAGAGTTGTTACATTGTCCTTGGGGAGTCAGCCTTCACCTGCCCATACATCGAAATGTCTTCTAAATTGCCTACTAGAAAGGTTATGAGACCTTAGCAAATTTTATGTTCTAAATCATGGCATGGAAAATGTCGCATCGTGGAATAGTAAGTTACCCCCTTATCCTTGTTTGGTTGTAGGGGTAGCCTACTGTTTTGATGATGGGATATTGAGCCGTGTTATGGTTTGGACACTTTTACCTTATCTTTATTTTATGGTGCATTTATATTCAGTTCATATGGCATGTTCTTCCTGTATCTTGTTACGTCCCTCTGAGGACCTGGTTATCTCTCCAGGTGTGTGCTTCTATAATTTTGCTGGTGTTCTAGCCAAGCTCGTGATCTTCTCCATTCTTTCGAAGATGGTTGCGCTTGGTTCGTCTCGTTATTTTATCGATCACTTCTTGTACATTTATTTAAGATAGTTGGCAGTGGACTTTGTCTCCACCCAACGATTGTATACATGACAAATTCAAAATTGTTTTTATATCATTTATTTATCTAGTGGATGAGATTTAGTTATTATGGTTCTACTGCATTTTACAGCTTATGTATACATACAAGGTTTCTATATATTGGAGTGTACTTCGTATGTATACAGCTGGCATAGATACGTACCTAGTCCTAAGTATTTTGGGAATGGGGCGTTACATGTTTTTGTGGTGGCCCATGCAGGTCAAGTTTGTCACTTCGGTTACGTAATTGTACCTATGTGAGCCTGCAACATATGATTAGAATCTAGGAATCTCATCCATACAACTTGACCTTTTTCCCTTGGCTTCAAATTTCGAACTCTCGTCGACTTCCTTGAATTGCATCTTGCTTGATTCTTTTCTAACGTTAATTCTTATTTTCGTGCTTAGTGTCCACTAGGAAGATGACTACACTAGTATATGCTCATAGGTCAAACACATGGCTAGAATGGTTATATTGGCAATTGGAATACATTTAAGACTCTAATTGAGTTAGTAAGATTCTTTAGTGTGATTTAATGATTAGTAATTTGTAAAGTAGGATATCACCAAGGAAAGTTTTACTCTTGAGATTTTCTAAATAGAAAACACCATAGGATTGATACTGCAGAAAAAAAACAAAAAACAAAAAATGGCTAGAATCTTTATACCCTTGATTTAAGAAATTGATTAGCTTTTGAGATTTGATATTCATGATTTATTGGGTTATAGCTATACATCTTTGCACAAGTATAAAATTGATTTGCTTTTCGATTTGTGATATTTATGAGTTTTGGGTGATAGATATACATCTTTGAATAAATATAAAATTTATTTGCTTTTCGAGTTTTGATGTTTATGATTTATTGGATTATGGTTATACACCTTTGAACGGTTATAAATTTGGTTTGAAAATGATCTTAGCTTTTAGAAATGGCCGTAGGAATTATTTAAATTTGAGTTGTACAACTTGCGATTTTTGTGTTTAGTAAATTTTGAATTTCAAGTGAAAGTAATGACGGTGAATTTTGGTTTAAAATATTTGAAAGTTATGAAAACTATTTTTGAGAAATTTATTTTAAACGGTGCCCTATGATTGAGGATTTACAAATATATTTAGATTTTTGGTAAAAAAAAAAAAAGAGATTTGATTGATAAGATTATTTGAAAATTTAGTTTAATGAGGGATTGCTAATATTAAAATTTTTGAGAATTTCGAAGGATGTGATGGAAAGTTATTTTGATTGATTAAAGGAAGTTACCATTTAAAACTTGTGATTTTGTTGGAATAACTTAGCATAAATAGAAGTTATAACTGATAAGAGCATTGAGCGTAATTTTTGAGATTGCTTTTAATATGCTAAGAGTTTTGTTATGAGTTATTCGAAAATGTTAGAGTGTTTAATTTTTGATTGATTGTAAAATTTTTATGGATTCATAAATTATGAACTCTTGAGTTAAATAGTTGAATTTTAACGTTAATTTTGGAAAAGGTTAGTAGTAACGTGATAAAATTTTGCTTGAGATTTATGAGAGTGATTTAAATTTTTATGATGAATTTGAACGGCTTGGAGTGAATACAAATTTTGATGGTTTATTTTTGAAGGTTTATTTTTGAAACTTTTTGGAGGAAACTTGAGTTAAAATTTTAATGGTAGGCCATCGAGATAGCTCTAATAAGATAGATGTACTCCACACTAAATTGCCATGTCACTCATGACCATGATAGTAGTATATACACAAGTGTTGTTAGTCATCTACCAAGCTATGTGACTGTATTTCCACCTTGACTTACTCAACCTTCCTTCAATTCTAGATCTTTTAATTGCGACCTTCTAACCCATTTGCAATTTGAATAATGAGTTAATGGTTCCTTAACTGTATTCATCTATGAGACTATCTTCTCTCCAAAATTGTGTTCCTAAATTATTTTTACTGGATTCTTTAATTAATTTTATTTTCATGCTTTAACTTGATCTCCTTTATTTTTGTGCATTAATTTTCACCTCGTGAACTCCCACTTTCTATTTTAGATCTTTTGGCGTCCCTTACCGTGACTTGGATATTTGGAGCACAATACTAGACTTTTTCTTCCAACAAATTTCATATGTAAGACCTAGACAAGTCCACCTTCATGTAGATATATCATGTCCCACTAAAACACGTCTTCTTGTACACTATTTTTATGATATGACTGTAGGCCTTTAAAAATGACAGTCACGCTGAGTTGATCAGGACAGAGTCAAAAGTCACGCTCAGTTGATCAAGGCAAATATTTAAAAGTCACGCTGAAGACAGCTTATCATTTGACAGAGAGTCATTATGACTGACAGCACGACAGTCGAAGAATGTCTCTTCATATGCCACGTATGCACAGAATTCGAGAGATCACAGCCGCCTATTGCGTGATTTTCGAAATCTTCTTCAGCAAGACTCAGCCTTTGTCAAGGTGGCGTACCAAAAGAGCTTCTTGTCATTTAATGTGACTGACAAAAGCAATCACTGTCAGAGATTTTGTGTCAGTCGAGGCACGCTAAATCAAGACAGCTGGCGGTCCTATCTCAAGTCTGCGTGTATTTCTGAGATCTTCATCTCAAGTTTGCGTGGATCCTGAAGTTTTCTTCCTCGAAGTCTGCGTGTATGTTGAGCTCTTCATCTCAAGTTTGCGTAGATTCTGAAGTTTTCTTCCTAAAGTCTGTGTGGATTTTGAAGCTCTTTGCCCCAAGTCTGCGTGGATCTTGAAGCTTCTTGTCCCAAGTTTGCGTGGATTTTAAAGCTTTCTACACTGAGTTCACATGGATTTCGTCTTCAACAAGTCTGCGTAGATTTCATCAAAATAGAGTACGTGGCAGCCATGCCACCAATCTCTCGCCTGCGTGTCCTGTAACTTGCACACGACTCATGCACGATTGCCATGTGTCCAACAGTTACAGGCCACGTCCAGTAACTGCTCACAACCTTGCATATGTTGAATCCTGCGTGATTTTTAACTAGGCACAGGTTATGAAGTCAGTTATCTTTACAGTTATTATTTTTGACTCTATAAATAGAGTTCTTTTTCTCATTCATTAGACAGATACACAGATATCTACTGTCAAAATTTTGAGAGCTTTTCTTCTTCGCATAGTCCAAGGGATAAAGCGATCGTCTTCTAGATCGGATTCCTACAGTTGTAATTTTCCCAGATACACAATAAATAAAGAGAATTTATTTATGGAAAACAAATTGGCGACTCTGCTGGGAAAAACCATCTCCTCTTCTGAGATGGCAACAACTCAATGCGACACTTCGTCAGTCGGCTCGACGAAGAAGGTGATGACGATCCGCTTCGATCAACTCGCCTATGAAGAAATACAGCGGGCTAAGGGTGGCAAGCCCACTCCAGCCTCCACCATCGCCACTGCCAAGTCGAAGGGACACTCTGTTTACGTCCCTAAGAATCAGTTGGCAGTCAATGGTGAAGTCTCTGCCACAGTGTCTACTCCTAACACTGGCAAGAACTCTACTGTAAGCACGCACACTCTTGTGCGCTCAAAGATGATAGCAATCAAAAGTCACGCTGACAGTGCTGGCTCCTTAGACAAATCTGTTCCAGCGTGCGAATTCAACTCCAAAAGTCACGCTAACAGTACTAGCTCTTTAGCCAAATCTGTTCCAGCGTGTGAATTCAACTCTAAAAGTCACGCTGACAGTATTGGCTTCTTAGTCAAATCTGTTCCAGCGTGTAATTCTAAAATCAAAAATCACGCTAACAGTACTGGTTCTTTAACCAAATCTGTTTCAGCGTGTATTTCATCTAAGAAGAATAGCTCCTTAGCTATCTCTTCTTCTTCACCAAGTTCTACTAGAACTAGGGGTGGTCTTCCATACAAAGTCCCTTCGAAAAGAGATAACTCTTTAGTTGTTTCTTCTTCTCCTGTAGTTTTTACTTCAGGAACAGCTTTGACTAACAATTTTGTTAGTCAAAGGAAAGGAGATGGTCTTTTGACTACTCTTCCTTCTGGACATTCTATGTCTCAAAACTTGAATAAGTCTAAGAAGAAACATTCCTTAATGTCTTCTTCTGTGACTTCTTCGAATTGGACACAGAATCTGTCCATGAAAGAGGGTCTGTTACCAACTCCTAATCAAAGGGATGGTTCAACTCTTCCTTCTCTGCAAATATCCAGATCAATGGAGGGAAAACTCCAAGTTTCCAAAATTAATGTGTTATCTCCAACTGATCTGAAAACAAAACTTAGCACACCTGCTGTTAAGAAATCACACCAATTGGAAATGAAAATAGCAGACGCAGATGCAGAGTATGCTAGAAACTATGTGGCTCATATTAACCATTCTCTATATAATCAAGAGCCATCAAGACCCAAGAACAGGAAATATACTCCTCTATCTTCACAAACAGATTTACGAGAACACCTTCAACAGAAGAGAAGAAGTAATTCTTTGACAAAGGATCATGCTGAATGTGTCTTCCAGCCAAAAGTCATTTTTCAATGCAGATCGATAGATCATAACCATGAGCATGAATGTGATTTTCAGCCAAGAGTCACAATGCAATGCAAATGTCAAACTAAGCGACAATCTGTTTTCAATCGAATTCAACGTGAGCCTATGCCTGATGAAGATGAACCTCTGTTTGCTTCTGTCAACATGATCTCTCGAAATACTGGGGGTAGACCCGGTAGTCCGGATGGTGCATATAAAGGCACCAGATCAAAGACCATGACTTCTAGTCAGAAAACTTTGATTTCTGATTCTGAATTTCTTGGAGAATCTAACTTCCCACCTCTTCCTACTGGGGGTAGTTCTCCTACAAAGGACTTTGATGCACAAAGCAGTGACTCAGAGCATACAACATCCACCAGTTCGTCAATAATCCCTCGTACCGTCACGACATATATGGTGGATGGGAATACTGAATTGAACAATGAACCTTCCTCTTCGGTAACTCCTCAGGATCAAAGAATTTCTTCTTTAGAACAGCAAATGAAGTCTATGGCTGATACTATGAAGTCGATGTATGAACTCATGGCAACTCAGTTGCAAAATCGCCAGACTATACCAGATGCTATACCAGTTGACACTGATATAAGTCCAGTTCAAGTTCCTCCAGCAATACAATCCAATATTCCTGGACCAGCTCAACCAAATCCTAGTCTCTCTGGAGCTGGGGGTAGTGCTTACAATGATGTTCCTCCTCCTAACTATTCTCTACAAGCTACAACTCCACAATCTTCCGGAGTTGTCTCAGACGAATTGAGGAATCTCAAAACTCAATTCGAGGCATTCAAACAGAAGGATGGTTATAAAGGTTAGGCATCAAGCAACCTTATTCGATAGAATGGAAGCAAGTATCATATCCTCCTAAATACAAGCCTCCTACTATCTCATTCTATGATGGAACTACTTCTCCAAGTCAGTTTATTAATCAATTCGAAATGATGACTGATCAACTGCAACCAAGTGATGCCCTTCTTACTCGGGTATTTATTGGATGTCTCGAAGGAACGGCTTATGAATGGTATAGAAGTCTCCCAGATGGGTGCATTACCTCATTTGCTGGTTTCAAACAGATGTTTCTTGAACGGTTCTATGAAGGGCTCAATGACATGACTATGTCTGCTCTTATTAGAATCAAGCAGAAAAATAATGAAACTACAGAGGATTATATTGAACGGTTTCGAAGAGAAGCTCTGAAGATGCCTCTTGGAACTCCTGATGCTGTCACCATTGACACATGCAAATCAAACTTGTTGCCAATCATCAGCATGTGGACGGGATCCACCCAGTTTCAGGACTGGCCTTCTTTCATAGTCAGTGCCAAGGCTGCAGAAATTAGTGCTGAAACCTTCAAAGGTTTAGGAGTGCAGATGACTCCTAAAGAAACAGGTCAAGGTACTAACAATAAAAATAATGCTCGCAAGGGAAAAGAAACCCTTGAAGTCAATCTGCATAGTAAAGATGCATCGACTGTTCAAACTTCTCCTGCCTCTACAACTCAACAATCAAGAACACCTCGTCCCAAAGAAGAATATTCTTTTGACGACGATGATGTCCAAGGTATCTTTGAATTTCTGCTGAAAGGTAATAAATTACAATTACCTGAAATCAAGAAACCTGATGAAGCTGGTAAAACAGATCATCCTAAATACTGTCCATACCACAGAATGCTCGGTCACACACTTCGTACATGTTATGTACTGAAAGGAAAGATCCAAGAAATAATTAAGTCTGGAGCTATCTCTCTTACTCCAAAAGAGAAGACTGTCACTTCTAATGTCGTCTCTATGCAATTTGGAGACTTCCCTCCTCAACTTCTTGAAAGCGGGATCGTTCCTATTCCCAAGGCAACACTTGAAATAGTGAATATTCCTCCTCCACAATCTGAAGGATTAGTGCCAATCATGTTGGAAACTGGAGAAATCATGTGGATTCATCCTGATCTAGTAGCAGATTTTGAATCTCCTTCTCCTCAAAAGACTACTTCTCAAAAGTCTAAGAAGGCTGGAAAGATTAAGTCATGTCATATGACTTCTCTTGGATCTACCTCTGACACAGAGCCTAAAGAGAAAGAAGAAGCACTTGCTAGTGCTACTCGAACAGGGAAACCTTATCTGAAGGATTATTCGAAGAATCCTGAGGATACTCCTGATATCCCTCCAGTTGATGAAGGTGCTCCTAATGTTCCTCCTGAAGAAGAATCATCTACTGTACCTGTTCCTTCCACTATACCAGCTGAACCTATTCCTCCCAAGCCTACAGCTCTTGAGAAAGGCAAGCAACAGGCTCGGTTTGATAAGCCAATCAAGAAGTCCTCTCCTCTTGGGCTTCAGAAGCCTTACAATTTTGACATCTTAGCTCAACTTGCTAATACTCCAGCTAGAATGTCTCTCTTTAAACTTCTACGTCTCTCAAAAGAGACTCGGGAGACGTTAAGTGAAGCACTTCTTCAGGCTGACTCTTGTCTTGCACAATTGAAGAAGCCAGATGCAGAATCTGCCACTTGTTTGCATTACAACAGTGTATTGGAGATTATCTCAAATATTACTTTCACACAAGACGATATGTTACTGGAGGATAATCGACATGATTGGCCTCTCTACTACACTGGTTATATCGATACAATGAAGATAGATCGTATCCTCATTGATCCAGGGTCTGCTATAAGCATAATGCCAAAAAGTCTGTTAGATGAGCTAAAAATCCCTCTTCACAAGCTTTCCAAGACGGTTACTACTATCTTGGGATTTAATCAAAGCCGAAGCGAGCCTTTGGGAAAGATTCATCTGAAGCTTCAAATAGGCGATTTCAGATCCAAAGTCACTTTCTATGTGATCGAGATCGTGGGGTCTTATAATCTTCTTCTAGGAAGACCCTTCCTTCATGAAAATAATGTGGTACCTTCTACTCTTCATCAATGTTTCAAATACATTGACAGCAACGGACAAGTACGAAAGGAAGTTGCTGATATAAATCCTTTTCATGGAGTCGAAGCTTATTTCAATGATTCCCGGATGTACAAAGAAGAGTACACAAAGATGATACAAGCTATTGAGAAAGAGGACTCACAAAGTGAGACTTTAACAATTCCTGTTAAAAGTCGAACTTCTCAGCAACAGTCTCCTAAATCCTCCGGAGAAGGCCCCTTCATTATTCCAGTGAGCGGACGTATTTCTCCATCACCTCAGTTATCTGCTCAAGACACACTGATCATTCCTGTCAGTGGGCGTACTACAGTTCCTGTATCTTCATATACAAAACAGGATACTCTGCTAATTCCAGTTGGAGGGCGGATTACTCTTCCATCTCAAGCTTCAAGGGAGCTCACCTCTTCTGAGCCGTTTGTTATCGATCTTAATCGAAACAAATCTATTTCTTCTTCTTCCCCTTTAGTCATTGACTTGGCTAAAATCTCTAAGGCTCAGCTTTCTCCCAATATAAATATTGCTGCTTTTACATTCAATGAAAAGTCACCATCTTTACAGTACGTTGATGTGTGCAATTATGTTCATAGTTATTTATATCTGTTAGATGACTTGAGCACAATAACCATAGGAGTTGTACAGACTGTTCATACAGATGTATCCCTAGAACCAGAACAATCCTCATACTTTCTAATTCCCAGCAGAAAGCCAGGAGACATCCCAATATTCTTTTACAAAGGGCCTCAGAATCCTTCTGATTTAGAAGATGATGATAAAAATAATGATACTGGAAGATTACAACTACGTCGCTATAGTCAGCAATCTAAAGACATCATCAAAAATATGGGCTATGACTTCAGGACTGGTCTCAACAATGGAAAAGGAAGAAAAATGCCAGTTCGTATTCCTCCTCTGAAATATGGAAGGACGAAGTGCGGATTGGGTTATATTGCTCCTACTCCCTTTATCAATACTATCCATGAAGATCCCGAATCTGACGAGGATAAGAGATCTGATTCTTCTAGTACCACTTCCTGGGATTCCGATACAAGTATCGGAGACTTCTATTGCAATATTCTGTCTTCTAATATGGTCTCCATTTGACGGTTCATCCGTTCATTCATTACTACCCGACGGTTCGCCCGTTCATTAACATCTGACGGTATATCCGTTCATAATCCATGTCAGTATCATATTTTGATATCTAGTCTTTTGATTCTCGAGTCCAAAGATCTTGAAAAATTGAGTTCAAAGATATTTTTATGTCTGAATTCCATTTTTTCTAATCAGTATTAAAATCATCTCTGGTTTAATATCATTTGATAGAATTACAAAATTCATTTGTGTAATTCTATTCTATTGAAATATGTCACGTATTATCTACCTCTGAACATATTTTCTACATTGTCAAATCTTGAAAAATTGAGTTCAAGGATATTTTTATGTTTGAATTCCATTTTTTCTAAATCAGTATTAAACTAAGATTATCTCTGGTTTAATATCATCTGATAGAATTACAAAGTTTATTTGTATATTCTATTCTATGGAAATATGTCATGTATTATTCACCTCTGAACATATTTTCTATCAAAACAGCAAAACCAAAAATCAGATCAAGTACTTTCATTTCATAATCAAAACATGGGATACAAGTGAAAGTGAAAATAAAAGGATTCATTTATTGGGAGTAATCAGCTTCCTAATGCGTTCAATAGCAGCATTCAGTCTCTCTTCATGAGCCTTTCGAACTTTTTCAGTTGCTTCAACTGTAACATTTTGTTCGTCAAAAATGATGATAGCAGACTGATGACGGTTGACTTCTTCAATCTGTTCCGCCTGCATCCGTTCCCGTTCCTTCTGAAGAATCTCACAGCGTTCGGCTTCAGAGATATAAGTAGCAGCAACCTCAGCCTCCTCTGTTTCCATAACAGCAATTCGCTCTTGAAGTCGAGCCAACTCCTCTTTCAGTTTCTTCAGTTCTTCAGTCTTGGACGCTTTATCTTTCTTCAGAAGCTCTACTCTTTGACGGGTAGCTAATATTTCTTCACCCTTTTCTACTAATTTTTCAGAAGAAGAAGCAAGAAATTCTTCAAGAGCTGCTTGTTGAGACTGTGCTTCCTGCTCCAGATGATTGATCTCAGCTGCAGTTAAAGATCGAATGTCCTTCTTCTTAGTCTCCCAGTATGTTTGGATAGCTATTTCTAACTCATCCAGGAGATGTTTGAAGAAGACACACTCAGCTTCGCAACCAGCATGTTGTAGCCCCATGAGCGGGAACTTGACCATAGTTCGAAGATCAGAAAATGGCATGGTTTCATCCTTCAAGAAACGTTTGGAATATGTATCTAGATAGGAGTAAATGATATCTGGATACATTCCCAGAGTTCGTGCTAGCCCAGACTCAAATCCAGGAGTCGCTGTCGTCATGGCAGAAGAAGCTTGAATGTTCTCCATCCTGGGAGCAGAAGTGTGCGCGACTGGAGAAGTGGGCAAGTGTGAACTCCCTTCATCAGCATCAGCTTGGATAAACGGAGCATGAGTTGAACTCATTGCTGCAGCAGTTCCTACAGTTAAAGAAAAATATAATCAGCATTTAAAGAAAAAAATAGCAGAAACAGAATTTTCTACCTGGCTGAGGTTCATATTCGATGTGTTGAGGGAGTTTTGCATCTTTCCGTAGCCGGTCCATGATAGTATCTGATACCTGCTTCATATGGCTGCTTCCAGCTCCAGAGTTACTGGGTGCTGGAGCGTTGTTCGGTGATTGAGCAGGTTCGGGGCTCAGCTCCATTCTGTTTCCCTTGATCTTATCCTCATCATAAGGAGTAGAAGTGCCAGCATGCCAGTCCTCTCCTCCTTCAGTTTCCTCTTCTTCTTCATCTTCAGGAAGAGCTTCTGATTCAGAGTCGATGATATTCACATTTTCATGAGTCTCTGGAACAGTGACGATAGTAAGCTCGGTATTGGTTGTCGGTTCAATTATCTCTGGAATGTTAGTTCGAAGAATGATGTCTTGACAAACATTCTTCAGCAAATCATCAGCAGCTGATAGCTCGGACGCCGGCACGTCTTCATCGCCTCTGGCCAAAGAAATATTTTCTTCAGCTGGAATTTCAGGAACTTCTGGCTGTTCTGTAACTTCCTCCGGTGCTGGTTCTTCTTCAGAGTAGTCAATCTGATCATCTAGTGCCTGAATGACACCCTCAGTCCCATGTTTGAATGGGATCATCCTCTTCTCTGAGGATTCAATAACCACTCCACTTGTTGTTGGAACAGTTGTTTCTTGAGCCCTAACAGACTCTACTTCAGTCTGTTCAATTGAAGCTGTCGGAGGATGAATATTATCAGACTCAGTCTTTTCAGTAGAAGCTGTCTCATTAATTTCCGGCAAAACTCCTTCATTCATAATGGTTTCTAGGAGTTTATTGCCCTTCATTTTGCTGGCAGACTTCTTGAC
Organism: Iris pallida; assembly: GCA_029216955.1. NCBI lineage: Eukaryota > Viridiplantae > Streptophyta > Magnoliopsida > Asparagales > Iridaceae > Iris > Iris pallida. Next base: position 42,994,047 of record JANAVB010016197.1, on the reverse strand, counting down.
ATATTTGCCTCTGGACCTCCTTATCAAAGGAGCGTCGTCTTCATCAGTTTCTTCATCTTTATCAGCGGCATCATCTTCATCAACTGAGATACCGCCTAAAGATGACGTAGCAGTTACTGAGATTCCTTTCTTCTTCTTCGTGGGTGTTTGAGACCTAGTGCTCCTTTTGGAGACGGTTTCAGATTCGTCACTTCTCTTTCTCTTAGAAAGAGATACAAAGATAGGTGGAAGAACTTCATCAGGGACATTTCCCTCCTGAAATAATTCATATGGAGGATCAACTTCCGCTACCTCATCTTCAGGTTCTGGAGAAAATCGTTGTATAACGATCCTCTTCTTCGACCTCTTCGATGGAGCTGGGTCATCCTCCGCAACAAAGGTCTTTATATTGAAACTCGGCTTGAAGGTGCTTGACGACACATAGAAGCGAGCGTATGTGTAAAGCATCTTTGACCCCAGCTAGACGAAGGATTAGGCATAGAGAATGTAACTTTTGTATTTCTAGCCGCAAAATATCTCCAAGCTCGAGCTCCGTCGATAAGTCCTCCATGAGCAGATAGGCAAGTGGTGGCATTTCCAACGTGGAGTTGGTCATATCCGAATTGCCTAGCAAATCGGCTTGGTAAGTATGGCTCTAGATACGTCATTTCTTCATGACGGTATACTAGATGAGAAGGTCGGATCCTCTGCAACCATTGGAAGGCTACATCATCTAGCCTGTTTCCCATATCTCCATCTGTCATATTTAAGGGCATGCTCTCATAGCCCGATGGTGGAGGGACACATTGGATGGACCAATGTGACGCCCGATTCAAGACATTTCTGCATTCTGAAAGGGTGTGCACCTTCAGAACGTCTCTCCAGCATACCTCTCCAGAAAAAGACTCTACTCCCTCCTATCCCTGGAGGTATCAGACCATCATGATGAAGGAGAAGCCAACCATATAAAAATGTGAAGGGCATCTCTATCCTTGGGAATTCTTCAATCATTAAACGCTGAGGAGACAGCATGTTGGATACAAAATTCCGAAGACCTGCATTCAGCCTGCAGGTCATCGCCGATAACAAGTCGAGCTGGTAACCATATACAAGGCGCACCGCTGCAAAGATAACGCCTCTGTGTATCCTGTCTAAGGAACTGGAGCCAGGAACAATGAATCTTCTTAACCATAGAGATAGAAATCCGGCCAAATGACCATTCCTTGACAAACTCTTGCCACTCTGCCTCACATAAGAATTGAAAGTAGTTCAAGCTTTGAACTCGTACCAGTCTTCGGCGATGGCAAAATCCTTGCAATCATATTTCTCCAGCAGATAAAGGATTTCACTTTCAGAGAGAGGTTTGAAATTGTTAATCTGGTAACACCTCTTCTCGTTTATTTTCTTCTCATCTTTTTCACGATTCATGAAAAGGTACGACATCCACTTCTGTATATGGTTGCCAGCTTCATCCTTAGAACCTTTGTAATATAGAGTACATGTGCCAAAATGACACATCATCTCTTTAAATAGATACACCATCTCTGGGTTCTGCTCCGTCAGAAAATTCAGCTCTTCTGACGTAGGAACATACTCCTCATATGGCAACGAGCCTGAAGGCAGATGTGAGATGTGTTCCATTTCATGAAGGGCGAAGCCCATCTCTCCTTTTGGAGTCATAAAAGTCCTCGTTCTGTGATTGTATCTCTCAACCAAAGCCAGAAACAGGAAGGGGTTAGGCTTGAAGCCGTATGATGAATTGACCACGGCATCATAGAGATTTATTTTCTTCAGCTCAGTTCCAAAATTCTCCAAAGCCCAGTGGACCAAGGTCCTCCATCTCACATTCTCGTGATTCATTAAGCCGTTCATCCTCGGCGTTGAATCGGTGGGATAGAATGCATTCTTGTTTGACATGAACTCATTTATGAAAATGGGCATCCTGAATGGCATCAATATGGCTAAGTCTTCAGGTGGTATACATCCAGGCTTCAAGCCCCGGAATACTGATACATGGTTTTCTGGAGCACTAAAGAACCCCTCTTTTCTGTAAATTATGCGGCTTGCCTTCGTCTATTGATATTCTGTCAGATACCAGGACATCTTTCTTGGATAGTTGGCATGCATAAAGCTCATGATTGACAAGCCTCTGGAAACCTTCGGCCAGTACATGGGCTGTCTCATATCTCCTTCGAAGTAGAAGCACACCTTCTCTCTGATGTCCTTCGGTTGAGATTTCTGTGCAATGGCATCTCCAAACAAGAATGCTGGTTTTTTATGGGTTACCAGATCCAGACTCTGAAAAGGTTGTCCATTCATTAAACAGAGTAAGGTTGTATGATCTTGGTTGGCCAACAGAGACAGTCTGGCTTCTGGAAGATCAAATTGGAGGAATTTTACATGAGATAGATCATGCTTGAATGAGAAACTCAAGTACCCCTCATATTCTGCTTTTTCACTTCGGATGTTCACTATAGAATATAAAAGAAGACAAAGTTAGATATATCTATGTCTATGCGTGTATTTCAGTATTTGAAGCAAAATTCAAAGGTCACGCAGACTTCAGAAAGATGTACTACTAAGACATGCTTCACGCAGATGATTATCACGCAAAGTCCAGACATATTGGGATGAAAATCACGCATCATTGCCAGAATCACATTTTGGCAAAAACACGCTGACAGATCAAGACTAATCTATCCAGGAGATAACTCTCAGAAATCTGTGTGACTATTTCAAATATCGACATTTCTGCCAACATCTGAAGTAAAACACGCAGAGTCAGGAGAGTCATGCTCCTTTGCGTGAAACACAGAGCTTCGTATAAACGAAGATGTGAAGTATGGCTAACCCTAAAGAGGGAGCATACTTTGTTAAAATATCCTTTGCCCTAAGAAGGAGGATATGTTTCTGAAACTTCATTATTTGTCTTAAGATCCTAAAAATTCTATGTGGAGTTCATCTTCATCTTTAACAGTTTGTGTCTCCCATCACTTACGGTGAATAGGAGCTTGAGGGACTTCCTGTCGAGGAAGTCTATCAGTAGTGGCACGCGAAGTTGCAGGGGCTTTCCCCTTGGCCTGAGCATCGGCTTTCTTGGGCGCCATTGTTGTTGAAAAGGAGAAAGGGAAGTCGGAGAAAAAAGGAGTTCGTCGGAGGAACTTTCTTTTCGTCTGAGGATTCTCTCTCTTGAAAAGCAAGTAAAGAATGAAAGGAATGGCTTATGATCTATATTTATAGACTCATGAAGAAATTTTAAACGACGGCAAAGTCATCATTGCCTCGATATTGGGAGATTTGCACGGGATTCTAACCGCACAGAATCTCAACAGCCCAATCACCTCGGAGTAAAACTCTCACTAAAGTCATCTCAGCGTGACTAAATCCATTTTAAACATCTATATTTTTCAAAGTATTTCAAAAATTTTGAAGTCTTTTCAAATTTTCGAAAACTTTGAAGGGGGTTTTGTAGGCCTTTAAAAATGACAGTCACGCTGAGTTGATCAGGACAGAGTCAAAAGTCACGTTCAGTTGATCAAGGCAAATATTTAAAAGTCACGCTGAAGACAGCTTATCATTTGACAGAGAGTCATTATGACTGACAGCACGACAGTCGAAGAATGTCTCTTCATATGCCACGTATGCACAGAATTTGAGAGATCACAGCCGCCTATTACGTGATTTTCGAAATCTTCTTCAGCAAGACTCAGCCTTTGTCAAGGTGGCGTACCAAAAGAGCTTCTTGTCATTTAATGTGACTGACAAAAGCAATCACTGTCAGAGATTTTGTGTCAGTCGAGGCACGCTAAATCAAGACAGCTGGCGGTCCTATCTCAAGTCTGCGTGTATTTCTGAGATCTTCATCTCAAGTTTGCGTGGATCCTGAAGTTTTCTTCCTCGAAGTCTGCGTGTATGTTGAGCTCTTCATCTCAAGTTTGCGTAGATTCTGAAGTTTTCTTCCTAAAGTCTGCGTGGATTTTGAAGCTCTTTGCCCCAAGTCTGCGTGGATCCTGAAGCTTCTTGTCCCAAGTTTGCGTGGATTTTAAAGCTTTCTACACTGAGTTCGCGTGGATTTCGTTTTCAACAAGTCTGCGTGGATTTCATCAAAATGGAGTACGTGGCAGCCATGCCACCAATCTCTCGCCTGCGTGTCCTGTAACTTGCACACGACTCATGCACGATTGCCATGTGTCCAACAGTTACAGGCTACGTCCAGTAACTGCTCACAACCTTGCGTATGTTGAATCCTGCGTGATTTTTAACTAGGCACAGGTTGTGAAGTCAGTTATCTTTACAGTTATTATTTTTGACTCTATAAATAGAGTTCTTTTTCTCATTTATTAGACAGATACACAGATATCTACTGTCAAAATTTTGAGAGCTTTTCTTCTTCGCATAGTCCAAGGGATAAAGCGATCGTCTTCTAGATCGGATTCCTATAGTTGTAATTTTCCCAGATACACAATAAATAAAGAGAATTTATTTATGGAAAACAATGACCTCTAATCAAAGTGGCCAAACTATAATTCTTACCATGACACCAATATATTTTTGACCACGGATTGGAATTCCATCTCGACTCAATTCTTTCGACCGATATGTGATTTTATTCTACTTAATTCCGTAAATGCTTAAATTTGTGCTTTATCTTGATTGCTTGACCCATTGTCCCATCACACTACTAGCTTAACTCTTATAAGTTGGGTAGAATACCTCACCACCAAAAAAAAAACTTCTTCCTTGTGAACCATATTGGTATGTTCACTTAGACTCTAAATTCAGAGGACCCTACCTTACCTAGTCTACCAAGCCATAAATGAAGAAACACTAGGACAACTGTATAGGCCCACACTTCGGGCAAGACTCGATTTTAAAAGATCTTGGACTATTTAAAAATTTTCTTCATCAGTACCTCCCTTGCTCATATTTTTACTATCTCATGCTGCTAATGTAGCTTCAGTTTTGCAAGCTTTTTTCGTTATTAAGCTTGATCATGACATATTTTATTGGGTGCACCCACTAACATATTGTCTAATCAGAACCGGTGCATGATGGTCTGATCAACCTATTGCACTTTGGTTTGCTTATCACATATTATTCTACGTGGATGTAGACATAGTAAACTTGCCTTAGAGTCTCATCCGCGACAGCCTTGGCAATTCTCATTTGAATTATTTCTGTCGCCTATGAACTACGTATTTGTACTCGATAGCATCGTCCTTGAACCCTTTATTGTTTTACTTTACTTAGAAAGACCAGGCACTGTGCATGATAGATAGATGCAAGATATCACCTTTCGTTTTCCTATCAGTTATTTCAACACAAATATAGATAGCCACCGACCGACTCATGTGGCTATATCCTCGCCTTTAACTACTCCTCATTTCTCAACCCTAGAATTATTATCATGCCCTTCCAAATGTTCTTGAGCACTCGAGAATGATTCTAATCATTCATTTAAATCAAACTCTCAATCGAGGCGATTAGTCTCCATTTTCTCTCTAGGAACCACATCTCCCAAATGTCTAATTTATTTTCCTTGGTCTACTCATTTCCTTACTGTTCTTCTAAATTGGATATTCAAAATTTGTTACCTTCACTAGCGATCCTTATTCAATTCCATAACCACGATATATTTTGTATATATCGACTCCACAATTTTCTATGCCATGGTGGTGTTGAACGCCGTGTTATCGCCTATTATATTTTTGGTATTGACGAACTCTTTCTATCCCTCAACCCTATCTACCCTATTAATCCTAAATTTCGATGAAGAAATTCTTGTAAGTTGGGTAGTATGTAAAACCCCTATTTTTATTATTTTTTATTATTTTATTAGAAAAAATAAATTTGTACAATTTATGGTTTTATTTATCTTTTTTTTTATGACCCGGTTTGGCCAATTCAGTTCGAACAGTGCCCGAACCAAAATAGAGCCCATGTAGGCATGGGATGGGACCAAGGTGGCCATGTGGATATATTTTATGTACGTGAAAATATATTCTAAATTATTTTAGAATTTTATGCACAATTTCTAATTGTTTAATTATATGTACAATTATTGGTATTTTTATTAAATAATATATTTATAAGATTGTAGATTTTTCTGGATCCGGATAAGGGTATGCGGTATTTGTTCACCCACTGGGACGGTTTTTTAGTTATTGTTATTAAATTTATTTTTATGGATATTTAATAAACATGTCTATTCTATTAAGACATTATTATTTTATCGTTAAATTATTGTGAATTGAATATATATATATATATATTTATATATTTATATATATGCAGATATGCTCAAATATATTAAATAATTGGATAGTTGACTTTTAAATGGTATTTAGATTTTAAATAGATTTTTGGTGAATATATGGATATATATTTGTATAGATATATACATATATGATTAAGCTTTTGATTTAAAAAGGTTTAGTTAAAAAAAAGAGGAAAAGAAAGTGGTGGGGCCGACCCCCACCACCACCAACAACTACAACAACAGCTTCATGCTGCGTATATGGCTATATGCCATGCTTAAGTACATATAATATATGTATAAATATATAAGATAAGATTAGTTTCAAAAGAAAAGATAAGAACAAAAAAAAAGAAAAAAAGAAAAAAAAAGGGGAGTGGTCGGCCCCATCACCTGGCCGACCACCACACCACCTAAATGAAAGCAGTAGCAGCCATATTAGGCGCCCAACCCTAATCTGACCCCTTTGTATACATAAAGCAACAGCAGCTTTATTACTTTGGCCGACCCTTTGTATATCCCCCTTCATATATATGCATACATGTATATATGGCCAACCCTAATTTCTTCTCATCTAAATCCTCTCTCCTCCTTCCTCCTCCCCTCTCCATGGCGAAGCTCGGACGCACCATGGCGAAGCCGTGCTCGCGAAGAAGACAAAGGAACCATCGACAAACAACAACAACAGATTCCCACTTTAAGGTATCTGACTTCTCCATTAAATTTCTCCTTCAATTCTAATCCGATTGTAGATCCGTAAATTCGTGTAGATAGCCCACATGACCCTCCATCATCCCCTTCAAATAGATTTATTTATTCTACAATAAATTTTAGTTTTACTTAATTAAAAATTACGAAAATCAGTTTTTTTTAAAAAAAAAAAGATCAAAACCCCGGTATGAGGTACGTCCCGAAAAACCTGGCGACGCCGTCGCAAACCGAAGGTACCAAAAGGTTCGTATCAAATTTGTAGACGTGCGAGAATTGACGGGATTCAAATTGGTTGCGTGTGCGCAACGAATTTGGTCTGTATCCATCAAATTTTTGCGTATCGGGCTTTTCGGAATTTGCCAATTACTTTGTGCACACTCATCAAATCGCGACGAAACTTGCACCATTGGACTCGAAATATTTTTTTGGTCCTGTGAGCCAAGTTTGATCCGATTCTGAGACCGTTGATCGGGACGCTATTTTGGCGGGCCCACAATCCGATTCAACGGGCAATTTTGTGCACAGTCCACCGAAATCCAAAATTGGACATACCGTTGGGTTCGTCTCATCAAAACAAATCCGTAGACATGTAGTTTGATGACTTTAGAGACCGTAGATATTGGCACGCATTTCGGTGCAAAGCGGGTCCAACGGCGGATATCGTTTTGACCCGAAATCATGAAATTGCCCCTGTTCCTGAATTTAACATTTGGACAGGCGTTTCCTAGGCATATCTTTTATTACAAACTCGTTCGTGATGTTTGTTTCAGCATCCGGAGCTTCTTGTGGATTTTGACTTTCGTGTTGACGATTCTGATTGTTGAATTTTGCTGCTTCTCGCACCACCCGCAGGCAAGATACCTTGCCTTATTTACTGTTCATAATTAGATGCACCTTTATTTATTTATTTACTGCATATTTTATTATTTGTTCTCAGTTGGATCCAGTACTTGCTATTTGTTCACTTTTATTTTGTTTCGGTTATTTTTCCTTCTTGTCTTTTGTATGCATATGGACCTAGTTTTAGTGAACTACCTTCTGTTAGTGACATTGGGAGGGAGAAGGCAGTTAAATGTATGGGCTACCCCAAATCCAAAAGTCGTAGTAACTGCGTACTACGGTAGTCGAGTCGCGAGGGTCACTAGCCTCGAGCTATGTGGACTGATGGGTCACGTGGGCCGCTAGCCTCGAGTTATGCCGGCTGATAGTATTGGTATTGACGTGTGCGTGTTGAGAGTTGTTACATTGTCCTGGGGGAGTCAGCCTTCACCTGCCCATACATCGAAATGTCTTCTAAATTGCCTACTAGAAAGGTTAGGAGACCTTAGCAAATTTCATGTTCCAAATCATGGCATGGAAAATGTCGCATCGTGGAATAGTAAGTTACCCCTTGTCCTTGTTTGGTTGTAGGGGTAGCCTACTGTTTCGATGATGGGATATTGAGCCGTGTTATGGTTTTGACGCTTTTACTTTATCTTTATTTTATGGTGCATTTATATTCAGTTCATATGGCATGTTCTTCCTGTATCTTGTTACGTCCCTCTGAGGACCTGGTTATCTCTCCAGGTGTGTGTGCTTCTATGATTTTGCAGGTGTTCTAGCCAAGCCCATGATCTTCTCCATTCTTTCGAAGATGGTTGCGCTTGGTTCGTCTCGTTATTTTATCGATCACTTCTTGTACATTTATTTGAGATAGTTGGCAATGGACTTTGTCTCTGCCCAACGATTGTATACATGACAAATTCAAAGTTGCTTTTATATCATTTATTTATCTAGTGGATGAGATTTAGTTATTATGGTTCTACTGCATTTTACAGCTTATGTATACATACAAGGTTTCCATATATTGGAGTGTACTTCGTATGTATATAGCTGGCATGGATACGTACCTAGTCCTAAGTATTTTGGGACTGGCGCGTTACAGTCTGATCAACCAAGTGCACTTTGGTTCGCTTTTATCTATCGTTCTACGTGGATGGGGACATAGCTAAATTTGCCCTCTAGAATCCCATCCGCAACTGCCTTGACAATTCCTTTGAAATTATTCGATCATCTTTGAATCACGTATTCGTATTCGATAACGCCTCCTTCGAACTCTATATTGCTTTCGCCTTCACCCATTTTTGAAGGACAAAATCGTTGTACAAGAACTTCCTCTAGCCTTCCTATCGATTATGACCATACCGTATTATTTTCTATGATCTAGATCGCGATTTCTTACGACATAATTTTGTGAAAACATTGTCATCGTTTGATCCCCATCGATACCCCCCTTGTGTCTTCTCACCCCCTACTAATTCTTAAATTCGAGGACGAAATTCGTTTAAGTTGGGTGGGATGTAAAACTCCTAAATTTTTATTATATTTTTATTAAAATTTGTACGGATTTAAAATTTTGTATTGTACGTCGCGTAGTCGTATTGTACGTCGTGCGCAAAATTTTGTTTTTCGTAATTGCTCGACGAGTGCGAATGTGTGCGAGCGTACATATTTTTAGTAAAACATTTTTTCTATTTTTTATATAGTTCAAATAATATATATAATAATTATTTATATTTTACTTAAAGTTTATTTTATGCAAATATTCCTTGCATATGAGATACATTAATTTGAATTTATATATATAATCCCATTTTTGAAATTTATTAATATTAATATTTTATTATTCAAAAAGATATTTAAAAATATTTATTATTTTTGAAATTATTATTAATAGTATTTTTGGAAAATATATTTTTGAAATTATTGTGACAATTTAAATCTTGATTTGAATTTTGGATTTATTTAAATTAATATCTATAATTGGAGTTTAAATTATCTTATTTTTAAACTAAAAATTTAATTAGATTTAAATTGGATTGGATTTGGATTTGGATTTGGATTGAATCGGTTTTAAATTGATTAAAATTTAAAAGTGAGATATCAAAAAGGGGTTTGCAACTATCATAATCCTTATCTAAATAGTAGCTTACACCTCCTATATAAGGAGAGGCTCATTATTCTTTGTTCCATTAATTTTCTCCACCTACAAATGTGTTTGTGCATCGTGTCCGTGCACATCAAGCCACATTCATTCACTTCTTCTATTTTTTCGTCCAAATTGATTAATGTTCTCATTAAAGAAATTCTCTTTTCCCTTCCATCTATTTTCTCTTATCACAAACTCTTACTATCCTTTTACCGATCAACCAAGTCCGTCTATCCTAATAGTCCTTAAATTTCGAGTACGAAAATTTTCAAAGGTGGGTAGATTTGTAACTCATCTTCCCGAAATTATTATTTTTTTAAAATTATATCTATATTTTTTAATTTCGTGTTTAAAAGTAATTTTCGTAGAAATTTTGTAAAAGATATTTTGTGATTACTTTTGTTACCCAAAAAAACTAATTTTAAATTAATGGTTTGAAATAATGTTTCTAAAAAAAATGTTCTCGAATTTTTTATTTGAAATATAAAATATGTTTTTATTATTTTTAGTCTTCTAAAAAATTGGTTTTTAAAAAAAAATTGAGCGATAAAAGTTTTTTTTGTCTATTTATTTTTAAATAAAGATTTGGATTTATAAAAGTAAGTTTTATAATATTTGATGACATCGAGCATTATTTTGATATGTTAATCAGTTATTTGATTATATTTGAATTTATTTAAATTATCTTGATGGTTATCAACTATACTTTAAATTATGTTAATAATTTAAATATTGTTTAAAATACTTACGATGATTAATTGGAGAATTACGATTTGTCTAATCTAGATTTAAAATATTATTTGATTAAATAATTTATTTTTTGTTTGATTTAAAATTATTTGATAAATATTAGATATTATTTTAAAGTTATTATGTTGAGTTTGATTTGGATTTGGATTCATATGATTTGAATTATTTGATAATATAGAATAATACTTAAAGTTATTATGGTGATCATTTAAAGGATTGCAATCAAATTGATTTATTTTTTTAAATAATTTATTTGATTTAAATTTATGGAAAGATTTATCCATTAGAAATTCTTATTCTATTGGAATCATATCTAGCATTAATTAGATCGTTTCTTATTTAAACCAATCTTATTCCTATCCAAATTAGTTGCTAATCATAATCATCCTTATTTTGTTCTAATCCTATCATAATTTGCTAATTGCTAGCCATTATATATATCTATCGAATCTGCGAATAAAATCATCTTTCAAACCATTCTTGTCAAAAAATTTCTCTTTTTTCGTCATAAATTCAGCCTCAATTTTCAAAAGTTGTAGCAACTTCGAATGACCATAACTCCCAACTCCGGACTCCGTTTGACCTCCAATTTTTTTTGTCGGAATCATATTGAGGTATATTTTCTGAATATAAATTTTATTTTCATAAATTTGGAACTTAATTTTCTGGAAAATTTGTGGAGTGTCAGTGGTCCGAAATCTGACACGTTTTAGTTTTTTGAGATTCTGGGAGAACCAGGAATCAGAATCACGAACCGTTTGAAGTTTCGGAATGCTGACGAAAAAATACACATCATATATTTTTCCCAAAAATTTTCCAGAATATTTTATTTTTGGTTTTTATTTTAGAAGTTTGTCACATCGTCTGAGTTACCTTGTGTAGCCCTGTGACTATTCTGTACCCAACGGGATTGTCGGTTTCACCAGCAAGGACCTCAGGCAATACACCTTGCCATTTGTTGTTTATTTATTTTAGCTCATATTTCATGCATTATTTATTTTTTTTAGGCAAAAATAAACTGTGATACATGGCATAACCTGTTAAAACTTACTGTTCATTTATATTTTCTGCTATGTATTATTTTTCTTACACATTAACCCTAGATTTAAGGGGCCACCTTATGTGTTGCATTCATTGGCCTTGGCACGTTGTACCACGAAGTTGTGTATCGCATATAGAACACGGACATGCGTGATTGGCTGGCAACCAGTACGTACAAGCCGTGCGATAGGAATAACCGCTAATAGAGATTGCATGCTTAGTTTGACTTAGCGGTTAATAGTTGTTTTGTGTTGGAGATACAACACAGTAGGCATTGGGCAGGAAGGATAATTCTTTAGCGTATGGGCTTCGATGCACTTTCCCTTGTGACCTGGAAGCTCCGCTGGAGATACGGGATTGATGACCCATGATTACTGACTGCCACTGACGATTCTGCAGAATGTCATGCTCTTACTGATGGGGCCTCTGGTACCCAAGGGAGGACTATGCCGATCCTATTCAGCCAGGGCCCATGCGTAGGAAGGATTGTTCTTAACTACATTTTACTTAGAACGGTTAGGTACCTTTATCCGTTAGGTACGAGTACTTTTGGTTTGGGTACTTGTATCTGACCGTGGCTTGGAACAATAACTTGTCACGAATTAGTTCGTCACATCTTGTCCTTGTTTGGTTGTAGGTGTGACTTACTACTTCGATGAGAAGGTATTGAACCTTGTTGGGGTCTGGATACCATATTGGATTCATAGCATGAAAAGATACGTCACCGTGAATTAGTTTACTATCTTCTGTCCTTGTTTGGTTGGGGGGGTGGTACACTCGTTCAATAGGTGCGTATTGGACCATGTTATAATTCAATTGACTTATTTATTTGAGCAATATTTATTCAGTTTATATGGCATGATATTATGTGTCATGTTACGTCCCTCTGAGGACCTGGTTATCTCTACAGGTGTGTGCTATTGTCTTTCGCAGGTGTTCTAGCTCTAGTCGTGACCATCTCTATTTCTTCGAGGATGATTGCGCTTGGATCGTCTTCGCTTCGCTCGCCAAAATTATTTATTCTCTCATGTATTTTTCTTTACTTGTTGGTAGTGGATTTGTCTCCGCACAACATATTGTATCATGACAATTCTTAGTTGATTATATGATATCTTTTATTCCTTTATTTTGTGTGGATGAGATCAGTTATGGTTCTACTGCATTTACAGCTTATGTGTCCATACGAGGCCTATGTACTTCGTATGAATACAGCTGACATGTCTACATTCCTAGTCCTACGTATTTTGGGACTGGGGCGTTACAATCACTGCAATTACACCTCTCTTAATAAGATCGTGTACTGTCCTGTGTTTTAACCACACAGTCCTCTTCTTTCCGTTGAAGAGGTCATTTGATGCCACCGTCGCAGTCGCCTGGTTGTCGCAGTATATCGGTATTGTCGGTATTTGTGTCCCAACTACCGAAATATCATACATGAGCTCCCGAAGCCATTCTGCTTCCTCGGCTGCGGTGTCAAGTACAAAGAACTCAGATTCCATGGATGACCGCGAGAGCATTGTCTGCTTTTTCGACTTCCATGATATAGCAGCTCCATTCATTGTGAAAATATATCCACCTGTGGACCTCTCGCTCTCCAAATCTGAGCACCAGCTGGCATCACTGAAGCCTTCCACTACCTGCGGATCTCCGCTGTAGTACAGTGTATATGTCTGAGTCTTCTTGAGATATCTCATAACCCGTTTCAAAGCCTTCCAGTGTTCAACACCAGGGTTACTTATGAAACGACTCAGCATTCCCACGGTAAAAGCTATGTCAGGCCTTGTGGCAGTAGTAGCATACATCAAACTCCCGATTACGCTTGCATACTCCAGCTGCCTGACGCTTTCCCCTGAATTAGGCTTCAGCTTCATATCACACCTGTACGGCGTATCGATCCCTGAAAGATCTCGATGCCCATAACGAGTGATCATCTTCTCAATATAATGAGACTGTGACAGCGCTAGTCCAGTGTCTGTCCAGATGATCTTGATCCCTAAGATCACATCAGCTTCCCCCAAGTCCTTCATACTGAACTTGCTCGAGATGAACCTCTTTGTCTCCGTGACACAGCTCATATCCGTACCTAGGATAAGCATGTCGTCCACATACAGACAAACGATCACACATCTTCCATCAGTGAACTTCGTGTAAACACACTTGTCCGTCTCGTTGACCATGTAGCCATTTGACCTTATAACCTTGTCAAATTTCTTATGCCACATCTTGGGAGCCTGTTTAAGACCGTACAAAGATTCTACCAACTTGCAGACTTTGTCTTCAAGACCCTTGACGACAAATCCCTCTGGTTGTTGCATATAAATCTCTTCAGTCAGCTCGTCATTTAGGAAAGCCGTTTTCACATCCATCTGATGTATCACCATCTTATGTATCGCTGCGAGAGCAATTAATATTCTGATAGTAGTCATCCGGGCTACTGGAGCATACGTGTCAAAGTAGTCGATTCCCTGCTTCTGAGAAAATCCCTTGGCTACTAGCCTAGCCTTGAACTTGTCAATAGTTCCGTCTGCTTTCATCTTCTTCTTGAAGATCCATTTGCATCCGATGGATTTTGCTCCTTCAGGAAGATCAACCAACACCCAAGTGTTATTTGAGGTGATGGAATCAATTTCATTGTCAATCGCCTCCTTCCAGAAAACTGCGTCTCTGGTCTTCATCACCTCATCATAGGTAAGCGGATCTGCTTCCACATGATAGGTGACAAAGTCACTTCCGAAGTCCTTCGGCCTCCTCATACGCTTAGCTGACGGCTCAGCTTGTTCTGGTTCAATCGTTGTTTCAACAACAACATCTTCATGGACCACATCTTCATTGAAGACTTCAGTTTCCTGCGCACCATCAATGTTCTCCGGTACATCCGCAAGAACAATATTCTTGTGCCTTACAAATTTGTCTTCAAAATATTCTACGTCGCGAGATTCAATGATATGATTTGACTCAATATCAAAAAATCTCCGAGCATCACTCTTCTCGGCATACCCCAAGAAGATCGTCTTAGTAGTCCTTGTCCCAAGCTTATGAATCTTCAGATCTGGAAGCTTGACATATGCCAGACACCCCCACACTCGAATGACATTCAAGTTAGGTCTGACTTTGAACCAGAGTTCATGAGAAGTAATGTCAGAAGTTGCATGAGGCACCCTATTCAGAATAAAAGTGGCCATCAATACAGCTTCTCCCCAGTAGCATTTAGGAAGGCCAGCAGTCAACAGCATTGAGTTCATCATTTCTGTCAATGTCCTGTTCTTCCTCTCAGCTACTCCATTGGATTGAGGAGAGTACGGAGCCGTAGTCTCATTGACAATTCCATGTTCTTTGTAGAACGATGCGAATTCATAAGACCTGTACTCCCCATCCCGATTACTTCTTATTCTTTTGAGTTGTTGTCCAGTTTGCCGCTCAGCTACGGCCCTGAACTCTTTGAACTTCTCAAATGCTTCGTCTTTAGCCTTCAGCAAGTAGACGAACGCATACTTAGAGAAGTCATTGATGAATGTTATGAAATACTTCGTCCCGGCCTTTGTAGAGAACTGTTTGAAGTCACAGATATCTGAGTGTACTAACTCCAGAAGATCTGTACTTTGATTAACCCGAGAAAAGGGTTTCCTTGTGATCTTAGTTTGAGCACAAACTTCACATTTCTCTACCTTACCCCCACACTTGGAGATAAGCCCTAGACTAGACATTCTATTAATTCATTTGGAATGAACATGTCCTAGCCTATTATGCCATAACTCAAAAGTATAAGCAGAATGAGTGATTGCATTAACAACATTGAACTGATTTACAAGCTGAATTTTGAATATTCCTTCGATATAAAAAGCTTTTCCGAAATATGTTCCCCTGATAGACATCACCATCTGGCCAACATTGATGTCCATCCTAAGGCCTGCTTTGCAGAGTAGGCCTCCTGAGATCAGATTCTTGGCGATAGCAGGTACATGCTTCACGCCTTGAAGCATCATAGACTTGCCAGAAGTCAGCTCCAATACCACTATCCCGATCCCAAGCACGTCAGCTTGTGCCTGGTTCGCCACCATAACCACATCAAAAGTAGGGGTGTAGGTGGTGAACCACTCCTTGCTGGAGCAAACATGGCAGGTGGCTCCAGTGTCTACCCACCAGTCAGTATCAGTTCCTACTGCATCAACCTGCGCAATCATAGCAACAGCATCAGTGATCATAGTTACCTTACTAGGCTCTCCTTGCTCTGATTGCTTGGCTTTTGCTTTGCACTCATTCTTAAAGTGGCCCTTCTTGCCACACTTGAAGCAAGCCAAGTGGAACTTTGGCTTCTTCTTCTTCATTGAAGTATCCTTGACTTTTAGATTGTCAAGGTCCTTCTTCTTGCTTTGGGAAGTCGCATGCTTTCCTCTTGGTTTTCTTGAATGCACCAGATTGGCGTTAGCCAATTGCTTGGATAGTGCGTCCACCTTCAGTTGAGCCCGCATCTGGTCCTCAACATAGATTTCCTGCAGGAGATCTTCAAGGGTGATCTCCAGCTTCTTCCTATGCATGTTTGCTTAGAACTTGCTCCACCCAACGGGGAGCTTTGAGACAATCCCTCCAATAACAAACTTGTCGGGGAGGGGCATCGTCTCGTCTTCCAGCTTCTGTCGCAGTTTCAGGAACTCCTTTACCTGCGACAGCATAGACTTTTCGCCCTCAAAGAACCACGTGTGATATCTTTCAACCACAAAGATTTTACTGCGGTTCTTGTCTTCTTCGTAGAGTTTTTCTAGAGACTCCATATGTCTCTAGCGATAGTCTTCTTAGAATAGGATTCTGCAAGGGAATCTTTCATAGCATTCAGGATAAGCAACCTAGAAATACTATTTTCCCTTCTTCATTTTGCTTGAAGTTTAGTAGCCGCAGTAATTGCGGCAGCAGAGCCAACATCTGGAATAGTAGGTTCTTCCTCCAGAAGTACGTGATCTACGTCTTTGAGTTGAAGGGTGAGATAAACCTTCCTCTTCCAGACTTGGTAATGTTCTCTATCAAACTTTTCTAACTTACAAAAGTCAGAATTGAAGAGTGAAACATTAACGTTTTTCATCGTAGCGATAAAGCTTTGAGGTTGTTATTGCCGGGGCACAATTTTTCGATGAAAAACTGAGAATTCATAACAATTGTAAAAACAATCGTTATTACGTAACACTTCACAGAAGGTACGTAACAGAAATCCACTAATACAACACTTCACAGAAGGTGCACAGATTTTTACCAACGCGAACACTTCACCGAAGGTGCGCTAATAGAATTCTGATAAACAAAGAAGGTGATGCAACACTTCACAGAAAGTGCACAGATTTCTACCAACGCGAACACTTCATCGAAGGTGCGCTAATAGAATTCTGATAAACGAAGAAGGTGACAGGCGAAAGATGAAAAAACTCCTGCTGGGGTGAATGATCACCGTTGCTCAAAGCTTTATTCGCCCCACACGAATAGCTTCCAGGAACCAGCAAGTTCGTCGGAGAACTTGGAACACTCTTGCTCTTCTGACTCCTCGGATGAACATGAACTCCTGTGCAAAACTCAGCGCTCGTACAATACCTCTCTTCTCTCTCACAGCTTTTAAACACTTGTAAACTTTCTGTCTACTACCTGTGTATTAGTCCTTAACTGTGAGAGAGAAGGAGGAGACCTTATATAGGCCCCTACAACAACTGCCCGGTTAGCACATTGTTAGGGACGTGGTAATAACCACCCCGAACATGGAGCAACCGCTCAGAACATGCAAAGACACGTTCTGCCGCAAGTTGCGCCTCTCGCGTAACCAGCGTGATTTGCACTTTACGCACACAGCCATTTTACGCAACCTGCGCACACTACGCACTCTGCGTATGCTGCGTACGCTGCGCACACTGTGCACTCTACGCACGCTGCGCGTACTGGGCTGCGTAACTGGGCCGGCGTAACTGGGCTCGCGTAACGGGCCGCGTAACGTGGTCGCGGAAGTGGCTCGCGCAACGAGCACAACTTAAGCGCACTATGGGCCTAGCGACGATGCAAAGTGCGCCAACAAAATGCCACATTACGCCTCATGAGCCCTTGAGCCCGAGCCCGAGCCCGAGCCCGAGCCCGAGCCCGAGCCCGAGCCCGAGCCCGAGCCCGAGCCCGAGTCCGAGTCCGAGTCCGAGTTCGTGTCCGTGTCCGTGTCCGTGTCCGAGTCCGAGTCCGAGTCCGAGTCCGAGTCGCTAAGCCCCTATGGGGCTTAGCTCCCATGGAAATAAATTTCCCAAGAGCAAAAATCTAGAAGCTTACCATGGAGCCTTATTCTTACCTCTTAGTAAAATCACCCACATGGTTCCCACCTTTGGGTCACCACCCATGTGCACATCCCAACAATACATAGAAGCCTATATATGTTGAGATACCACATGATGCATTTCCGATGTGGGACTAAAACTTTACTAAGCATATAGAGAATAAGTTCTCTACATGTCAAGAATACAAATGCCCCAACAATATGTGGTGTTTTTTTTTTTCTATTAGGCAAGATTCAAATCCGACAATCAATAATTGGTTTTATCGCCATTTCGTGAGAAATCCCTTCGAAAAGGTCTTATCTCATACTAGGATCTCGATGAGGGGGTGCGCGAAGGGCGCAAAGTAGTGATGTGTTAGCGGACTTTGTATTTCGTAAGTAGCCTCGTTGTAGCCAAATGGGTGGTGGCATCATAGGGTCACTCTGCTTGTGGGTAGTCTTGTAGGATTGCCACTTTAAGAGTTACTCCTGAATTAATTCTGATTGAATGCTTTACTTTATAATGGTTTGTTCAACTTTGTAACAAACCAGGTGTTGGGTCTCCTATATAAGGCCAATCTCCAACCCATTCTCAAAAATTTTCTCAATTTGAGGACTCAACAAGAAATATTCCTATATGATGCCATCCTAAAAAAATTTCATCTCCAATCCATCAATCCTTAAATAATAAACAACCATTATTTATTTCTACAAAAAATTATTTTTTTTCACAACCATTTAATAAAATAAAATACATTATATTATTAATATTATTTACCGAGATAATATTATAATATTATTTATATTATTTAATTTTTTTATAATTTAAATATATTTTTTATAAAATTTCATATACATTAACGTATAGATAATATTATAATATTTTATATTACTTATATTAATTAATATTATTTTATATTTTATAATATCTATACAACACCAACTCACTTACTTTTTTACCTATAATTTTTCATATTTTATAATATTATTTAAATTTTTTATAATTTAAATAATATTTTTTTACCGTTGTTCTAGAAGTGTTTTAGACTGTCTTAATTTGAATGTTGTTTTATTTCTTTAAGCATTTTTAATTTTGATGTTGTTGTAACGTTTAGCTTTTAATTGCAATGTTGTTGTATTTTATTTGAGCATTTTTAATTTCAATGTTGTTGTAACGTGTAGTCTTTTAATTTCAATATTATTGTTGGTTTCAATATTTTAAAATGTTTGACGTTATTATATTAATTTTTGTCAAAATTGTTCAAATATTATTTATTAATTTAATAATAATAAATATATTCAATATTAGATTCAATTTGAAGATCCCAACAAGAATATTTTAATAGTATTATTATTATATTATTTATAATTATAACTTAAAAATTATGTTAAGTTAATTAAATTTAGTTTTAACTTATATAGGATATACTAGTAATTAGGTACATCTTGGAGGGCAAAATGGTCATGAATAGTGGATCCTCAAATTTGAGGCTTTTCATTATCTCTCCTTAAATTTGAGGAGAGAGACTCCAATCCTCAAATATTTTGAGGATCCATCCTCAAATTGAGGACCGGTTGGAGCAATATTTTGAGAATTTCTCTTGAATTAGGTGTTTGAGTATTTGGGTTGGAGATGGCCTAAGGAGTACTCCAGATCTTGTGCGCTCTTGTGTAAGAGATACACTTGAAGAAAAAAGACCACTACGCGTCAAAAGTCTAAGGCTGTGTTTGGTAGGAAAGATGGAAAAGTGGAAGGAAAGAAAAAGAGTAGGATTTATTTTCCTTCCTTATGGAAAGGAAAAATTATTTCCTTCCTTTGTGTTTGGTAGCAAGGATGGAAAAGATAACAGATGCATTTTTCTTTGTTTGGTATGGAAGAAAAAGTGGAAGGAAAGAAAGTAAAAAATATAGGGTTTACCAATTCTATCCTCAACTAATATCACTTATTTACCATTTGACTTCATGAATAATTTTTAAATAATACATTCATATGTGGGTATAATTGTTAATTAGTACAAGCATCCACTTTTCCTTCCATTTTTTCTCCCACTTTTGGGGGAATTGAATTTCTTAGGTTATGAGAAAAAAAAGTAATTCCTCCACTTTTTCTTCCTATTTTTCTTCATACCAAACAAGAGAAAATGAGTCTTTTCCTCCACTTTTTCTCCTCTAATTTCCTTCCAATTTTTCCTCCTACCAAACACACCCTAATTTTTTTTAAGACAATTTTATATAGAGTTATATTTTTTGGTGTATTTATACAAAAGATGATGAGCTTGAGAGATTTATAGAAAAAGGGATGTGGCGTCATCTAAGATGGCGCCCAATATAATTCTTTTGCTTGGAGTCATCTTAGATGTCGCCATAGTTTTTTTTTCACTTTTTCTATTTTTGACGTAAGAAGTTGATTTCTCATCCATAAATAAATAACCCTTCATATACAAATTTATCTCTATTTTTTTTTCCAAATCTTAGATTCATTTAAATCTAATATTAGAAAAAATAGCTTAGAGATAAAGTTAAAAAATAATTTAAAATCTTAAATATTTTTTTTCTCAAATCAGGTTGATTGTACATATATAAAACTGGAAATTGCTGAGAAACCCAATTTTGGGGTGGACTTTTATGAAATGTCCACCCGCTGGATGAGTTTTATGAAATATCCAGAATTAAGTATTTTTACGTTAAATATTCCAAGATTCCCTTTTAGATGCCACCCGCTGGAAACTGCTATTTTTATAATACCGAAACTACCCCTCCGCGCGAATTGGTCATCTAAATGTATTTGAATTCAAAAAACTCAGATCTGGATTGCGATTTTCGTCTTCTTCTTCTTCACGGGAAATCTGAATTCCATTGCTCTCATCTTCAGCAGAGATCGTAAAGATCGTTCGTAGTTCGGTGTGCTTTTCTTCAGTCGAACTCAGATCATCGCTCGCCATCATCATCACCATCATCATCATCTTCATCGTGGAGACATTTGAAGTTTTTCGACGATTAGGTCAATTGTGGAGAGAAGATATTTCTTTTTCTTTTCCATAAGAATTATCATCGTTTTGAAAGAAGAACGAAACTCTTTATTCCTGACAAAATTTTTCTAAAAAAAATACTCCGTGTTAAAACCACGGAGAATGACCATTCTCCACCACGGAGAATGACCATTCTCTGTACTAAAATGACGGAGAATGACTATTCTCCGTTTTAAAAACTACGGAGAATGGCATTCTCCGTGTTAAAAACCACGGAGAATGACAATTTTCTATGGGTTTTAACACGGAGAATGCCATTCTCCGTGGTAAAGTGACGGAGAATGGCCATTCTCCGTCATTTTTGTACGGAGAATAGCTATTCTCTGTGGTTTTAACACGGAGAATGGTCATTCTCCGTCTTTTTTAATACGGAGAATGACCATTCTCCTCCATGTTAACACGAGATTGGTCATTCTTCGTGTTAATATCACGGAGAATGACCATTCTCCGTGTCGAAAAAGACGGAGAATGACCATTCTCCGTTGTAAAAATGACGGAGAATGTCCATTCTCCGTGTAAAGAACACGGAGAATGATTATTATCCGTGTTAATATTACGGAGAATGACATTCTCTGTGGTAAAGTGACGGAGAATGGTCATTCTCCGTCCTTTTAGTACGGAGCTATTCTCCGTGGTTTTAACACGGAGAATGGTCATTCTCCGTCTTTTTCAATACAGAGAATGACCATTCTCCTCCATGTTAACACGAGATTGGTCATTCTCCGTGTTAATATCACGGAGAATGATCATTCTCCGTGTCGAAAAAGACGGAGAATGACCATTCTCCGTTGTAAAAAATGGCGGAAAATGTCCATTCTCCGTGTAAAGATCATGGAAAATGATTATTATCCGTGTTAATATCACGGAGAATGATCATTCTCCGTGATTTTACCACGGAGAATGGCAATTCTCCGTGGTTTTGACACGGATAATGAACATTCTCCGTCATTTAGTACGGAGAATAGCCATTCTCCTTCATTTAGTACGGAGAATGACTATTCTCCTGCGTTTTAAACACTAGAAATGGCCATTCTCCGTGATTTTACCACGGAGAATGACGAGTTGAAAGTTTGGAAAGCCATAACTTTTGACTGGGAGATCGAAACGAGGTCCGGTTTGTCGCAAAACGAGCGTATTTCCGAGGAACCTGAAAGTAACAGATTTTTCATTAGACGGACTTTCGAAATTTTAGAATCGCAAAAAAAATGATATTTTGACCTCCGTTTTGACATGAAAAAATTTTGGAGAAGAAAACCTAGATTCGAAAGTGAGCAGCGTATCGAAGAAGAGGAAGAATAGAAAGTGAGCAGCATAACGAAGAAGATGAAGAATCGAAATCTTTTTTTTTTAAGAGTATGTTTCGCAGGTGCTTTGAATAAATTAGAAGGGTAAAAGGGTCATTTGGAACCCGCTTTGGATAAGTTTCTCTAATTCTGTAAAATTTTAGGGGTGGGTTTTTCATGAAACTTTTTTACTTTTTGGACATTTCATAAATTTTCCCTATATAAAAATCAGATAAATTTAAAATATCTTTAGAGATAAGTTCTTAAATATTTTTTAAATCTAATATTAAAAAAGAAAAAAAGCATCTTATCTCTATTTTTTTTTTCAAATCTTAGATTCATTGAAATCTAATATTAGAAAAAATAGCTTAGAGATAAAGTTAAAAAATAATTTAAAATCTTAAATATTTTTTTTCTCAAATCAGGTTGATTGTACATATATAAAAATCAGATAAATTTAAAATATCTTTAGAGATAAGTTCTTAAATATTTTTAAATCTAATATTAGAAAGAAAAAAAAGCATCTTAGGCGTTTGAAATCGTAGATAAAATTTTCAAATGAAAATTTGTTCCTACTAAATTAATTCTGTAAAATTAATTTACTTTTATAGAATTAATTTAGATGTTTGATTGTCATTATTTTCCTTAAAGAATTATTTTCCATGGATTTGAGAAAAAATATTTAAGATTTTAAATTATTTTCTTAACCTTATCTCTAAGCTATTTTTCTAATATTAGATTTAAATGAATCTAAGATTTGAAAAAAATATATATTTAGAGATAAGTTTGTATATGAAGAGATAATTTTATTTATGGATCCTTCTTACGTCACAAATTAAGAAAAAACGGAAAAAAAAAAAAAAAAAAAACTTTGGCGACATCTAAGATGGCGCCAAGCTAAAGAATTATATTGCACGCTTGTTCCAAGTCAGAAGTTCATAAAAAAGCGTTCCAGAAATTTGATTGACTAGACAATAACCGACTAAAAAAATGTCGAATGTTGTTTTGATCAACAAAGGTTTTAACCATCCTAGTAGACCGTTCTACTAAATATATTAGCAAAGTTCGTAGCAGTTTTACTGCCTAAATTCTCCACAGAGCAGATTATTCCGCTCTAGCAATTTATATATACTGCCTTCAACTCTATAGCAGCTCTTACTACTTAAATCAAAACAATTTCTGATTTAGACTGCAAGACTTGAGAAGATTCTTCAACACTTTTATTAGGGTGTTGTTAAATGCTGCAATATTTTTGTTCATTTACCCCCATTTTGTTGATTTTGTTAAGTTTACCTTGTAAACTAAATTGTAATTTACCTTCTTCTTTTTACCCTCTACATTCCTTAATTCTTTACATCAATTAAATACTTTTATTATCATATTAGCTTAAAAATTGAAAAGGGAAAGAAAGGATAAAAAAAAAGAGAACGAGCGAATAAATGACGAACGAAGAGGATTAGAGTTTACAGTAAACCCAAAAACAAACTCAAAAAAAAGATTGACTGAAGATGGGATGAAAGTATGCAAACATACAAGCACACTCTCTTAGTTTTTGTATTTGATGATTTTTTTTTTCTTAAAGGAAGAAAGACTATAGACAACTGTCCAGTTTTCTCAAGAAAGATAAAATCAATTAAATTTTTAATCAAATGTTATTTTTTTTAATATAGGTTTAATTTTTTCAAAAAAAAAGAAAAGAAAATGAGTTAAATAGTTGTACCCATATAGTTTGTACGCATTTTGTAATTGTTTCCGTTATTTTAAAAATAAAGAACACCCTCCTGATTTATAGAGTTAATTAGTTGTATCTCCTGATGCATAGAAGAAAGTGAGTGAAAAATTAAGCACCCAGGAGGGATGTTCTTTGTTTTTAAAACAACAGAAACAGTTACCAAAACGAGTACAAACCATAGGGATACAACTAATTAACTCAAAGAAAATTGTGGGGGCTAAATTGATAGTTTAATTTATAGAAAAATATATATATAAAACTGATCAAAGTTCCTAAAAATAAAAAAAGATGTAAATAGAATGAAAACATAAGTGAGTTTAATAACACCCTATTTTGTCAAAGTAAAAGTTACCTAACTACAATTACATGGATACATTGTACACATAAATCCTAACAAAACAAAATCAAGCTACCAAGGATACAAGTCATCTACAGGACCATCATTCCAGTTCAGGACCCTCTTCTCCCCTGGCTTCAAATACACACTCTCACCATGCGGCAGCTTCCTCGCGAGCCCGTTCAGTATCTGGTGGAATGCGTCCCCCGGCTGCGCCGGCTGCTGGAACAGCATGGCCCGCTTCATGGACGGGTTCGCGAGCAGCCTCTGCTTCCTCAGTATCGCCTCGGGCGACATCGAAGCGAGAATCCGATCCAGGTTGGGAACGTCCTTCTCCGCCACGAACACCCCGATTTCATCCCACGGGATGGCGTCGGCGAAAGGGAGCATGATGTCGTCGGCTATGACCACGGGGATGCACCCGAACACCACCGCCTCCACCAGCCTGGGACTCCACGGCGCCCACCCCAGGGGGCACAGGCAGAAGATGGCGCGCTGCATGTCCCTGTAGTAGTTCTTCGTGTGCTCGGACGAGATGTCGAAGAGGGGGTTGTTCTTGAAGTTCTCCCATATCGAAGCCCGAACGCCCCTATTTATCAACCATGAAAAAAAAATACAGACAAAAGTCACGTGCAACGCAAATACACGACTTCTAAGTAACGCAAATACGCGACTTCTAAGTACCATTATATAGTAAGGCCGCTTTACCTTGCATAGTAGCCGCCTTCCGGATCGTTCCACGTGTCGTAAAACAATCCTCGAAAATAAACGAAAATGGAGCGAGGAGTTTTGGGAGGGATGAAGTGAGCTTGCATCTTCTTCGGAGGAGCATATGGAGGGATAATGATGGAGCCCTCCTTCAAACAAACATGGTTGCGTTGCCCAAAAGTTTGAAGTATAGTTGCGCGTTTAAGCATTGGAAGTATTCCCCTCTCAATGGCCTTGTCTTCCTACCATCATCCAAAGTTTTTTTTTTATCGTATGGGTTACACAATGTAAGAAAAGTAACACAAAAACTCGAATAAGCGACTATTGTTATGGTGAATTATCATAGATTGTTTGACATTGCATGCTTCAACTAATTTATAGGAACATATCAATTCCCATTGAACACCAACACAATGAATGAGAAGTTTGTGACGAACACGACCAGTATCTGACTTAGCTCCACATGTTTTGGATAATGCATGTGATCCGAGTCAAACCAATGCATCGCATGTGCAAAGAAAAAAAAAAAAAAAAATTGGAATCACTCTTGAGTGAATTAAAAATGAACGCCTAAAGAGAAGTCAGATGTCATAAGGTAACATACCACGAACCTTAGATTGCCAGGTACTCGGTAAGGCCATCAGAAAAAGTATCAAGACTAAATGTCAATCTGACATCCTTCATCTGGTTTTGGTTTTTGCTGCAAACCTAGCTACCTAAAAGAAGATTGCAGGGATACTCCTCCAAGGTAGGGGTGAGAGTTCGGTTGTTTCAACTAAGTCGAAATAGCCAAAACCTAAATCAAACTGAAATTAGCAGAAACCGAACCCAACCCAATAACGATTCGTTTTTTCGGTTTATCCGGTTGGACTATTTCTATTGTATAATGGGTATAGTTCAAAGTTGAAATTGTGGTTAAATATGATATTAAAAACTATAATTTTATACACACATTTATTTTATTTGCGTCCAAAATTAGAGTAGTTGTTAAATACCAAAATTTAGTTTCAAAACACAAATATAATCCTTGCTTTCAGAATATACACATTTTAATTACAATATACATAGAATTGAGGGTATTTACATAATTGTAAAATCTTATTCGATTTTCAGTTTTGGACCGAAACCGAATAAAAAATTTTAGTATTTTCAAAACCGAAATCGAACCGAATCTCTTATCTGGTTCGGTTAAATTTTCGGCCAAAATCGGATAATGCTCACCGCTACTCCAAGGTGTTGGATAGTCCCTCGTCTTCAACAAGAAGTAAGGGTCTGCTTGGCAATTATAGGGTTAGTGGTTATAAGGTATTTTTAAAGTACCGATTATGAGCGATTATGAGGGTTCTGATTTTGGGTGGCGTTTACGTAGCGGTTTTTAAACCAGTCCAATCGATGCTTGATATTTCACCAACGAGCGGTTCTGAAAAAAATTTACACGAAAAAAATTAAATATGGAAGGGTATTAGTAGTTATAATTATATATTTTTGGTGATGATAAAGACGGAATAAAATATAAAATTCAAATTTCATCGATTTAGGGTATTTATAAAGCCACCCAAAATTTCATTACATCGGATTTTTTGTGTGTGTGTGGGTGGTAGGGGGGTGAAGGGGGGGGGGGGGGGGGGGGGGGGGGGGGGGGGGGGGGGGGGGGTTTGAGCCAACCAAAATCAGTGCCTAAACAAATTAACAAGCAAGAGTCTTCATAAACGATCGGTTCAAAAATATCCAAGAACTAGTGAAAACACTGTTACCAAGCAGACCCTAAGAAGTCAAATACACAAAGAAGGGACTAAGAAAAAGAGCCAAAATAACAAGTATTGCACTTGATCTCGTATAATATTAAAATTTATGTTTAGATTTTCATTTGATCAGCCAAGTCCCGAGACTAGAGTTGTCAAGTGGGCCGGATCGGCTTGAATTTGGATGGGCCGAGTCGGGATCTGAGCCGAACTTCTTAGGCCCCTGAAATAAGCGAGCCGGGCCGGGCATAAGGATGAAAATCCGAGTCCAGCCTGAGACATGACCCACGGTACAATAGGCTTTGGATCGGCCGGGTAAGACCTGTGCTATCATAAAGAAAAAGAAAACTACTCCATCTTCCATGTTGGAAAGTGCACTAAAATCACTATGGAATCCTTCTTAGCTACCCACTGTATTGGACAAATGCAATCAAAATTAGATCCGTATGCAAATTTTCTTAGTCTTCTACAACTGTTATGTTAGCTGCTATACAACAATGATGGCAACAAGAAGTTACTGGTGACTTAAATTGCTATTTTTTGTGCTATTTTTTCTCTATTCTTGCTCAATCTTCAGCTTTAACATCCATCCATTCTCATTCTAAATTGTCTTACTTTCTTAAATCGTCTTACTTTCTTATGTGGCTTGCTTTAGGACCAGTGAATGCAACGATGATAGCATGTGATTCTAAGCTTCATCAACTGTTTGGATGTGAAAAAGTCTGTGCTTTGAGAATGTCA
Organism: Iris pallida; assembly: GCA_029216955.1. Classification (NCBI taxonomy): domain Eukaryota; kingdom Viridiplantae; phylum Streptophyta; class Magnoliopsida; order Asparagales; family Iridaceae; genus Iris; species Iris pallida. The sequence continues at coordinate 42,966,502 of JANAVB010016197.1, read as the reverse complement.
GAGATGTTGTCGTTTCATCTAAAGCAATCCTAACGCATAACATTATCGGGTTAATTGCTCTATTCCGTATGTTCAAATTAACTTTGTTATTTGCTGCTAAAATTCAATGTTTTAAAAATCGGACCGATGTTCGAACCGAATTTTTTGGTATAGTCGGACCGGAGTTCAACCGGGGTTCAAATAGACTTTGTTTTATTTGGTTAAAATAGGTAAGATATCCATATTTATTTCTTTGTTTAGTTTGGTTTGGTCATAAGTATGTTGGTTTAGTTTAATCTTACAACTATAAGGTTGATCGAAAACAAACCAAGAATCAAATGGTCCAAATTTTACATGATAATTTTTTAAAAAAAATTTCTTAAAAAAAATACCAAAATTGGTCGGTTCAATTGTGAACTGGTTCGACCGGTTCACCGGTTGAACCTGGTTTTCACAAAAAAACCGACGGTTCTTTAAATGACCCGGTTTTAATCGAACCGGACCAATTTTTTGGTATAAAGCGGTAGATCCGGTCCAACCGTCGGTCCGGTCCCGATTTTTACAACATTGATGAAATTTGGGTCGGGTTGGATCGGACCTATATATGACCCAACATGAATCATTATAGTGGGCCAACCTACACGGACCAATTTTTCGGGTCGTACTCGAGTCCACTAGCGGATCCAGGATTATAATTCACTGGAGGTACAATTATAAAGGGGTTCGGAGATAACGTTTTCAAAAAAATTCTAAAGTATAATAATATATATATATATATATATATTTAAAAGTTGACTGGGGCCCGCCCCCCCCCCCCCCCCCCCCCCCCCCCCAGTGCCTACACTACGGATCCGCCACTGCTGGTGTCGGATTGGGACGGCCCGACCCAATTTACAGGTCTACCCGCAAACCTTATCATGGACCATGAAAAACTAAACCTTAAAATTTTAATACTATAGAAGACCCAAAAACTAAATAACCCTAGAATCTATCCACGACTACCGCCAGTACCTGATAATGGTAGCATGCGCCGAAGTCATGCGGAGCGACGAAGAAGTGATCCGCCCCTTCCGTTCGGTTCCAGTAGGGCCACCTCGTGGAAACGTACCGAATGGCGCTCCTCATGATCCTCGGGGACCTAAACGGCAGGGGGTGGCCGCTCGGGGTCAGGTCGCAGGTCGCGTACGCGGGGGTGTAGAACCAGTCCGCCTCCTCCGGGTCGAGAGTCCGGACGGCGCTCGACAGCAAGAACCGGTGCAAGAAGATCTCGACGGCAAACATGTGCTTGAGGCACCGAGGGTCCTTCTGGAGTAGCCTCTTGTTGTGCTTGTCCGGGATCCTGTAGACGTACACCTTCAGCCTTCCAACCGGGTCCTCCTCCAGTACACCCCCAACGCTCCCTACATTTTGATACAGTGACTTCACAAACGTTATAACTTTTGAGGTGAGGCTCTACTTATATACTGGCAAATTTTGTTAGAGTTTTAAGCAATGATTATGGAATTTAACTACATGGACAGCAGGCTGAATCGAGACCGAAATTGTGGGCCACATGTCCGGTCCTGATTAGGCACCGTATATATGTCAGGTCTATCCGAAATTCTGACAGGTCGACCCGTCTGGTCAGACAGTGACGTAGTCAGACTTTTCGTCGAGGGAATACGACACTTACTGTTAAATTGTTTACAATAAATACATCTATAGTTTCAAAAAATATCATATAGTTGTTGTATTTTTATATTTTGAAAAAAAAATCAAGTTCTCCTTTTTAGTCCCACGTTTACTAGGAATTCTCATACTTGTCTTTATCTTAGTTTCTCCCACTTACTCATTTGTGAGTTGTTGTGGACTAACCTGTGGACCACACGTGCGTGTCGTAGCCGCCGTTCGACCCGGTTCGGCATACGTAACGTGTACGTGCCCACATCTCCGTCCATGTCCCATTTTAAATTTTCAAACGTGTCACCGAAAAAAGGGTATCTGTCGATCAATTTCGAAAAAAATTATCCTCCCTAATGACATATTTTTCTTTTGTGAGTGAGTTAGGAGGCATTCACATTATATATATAAAAGTGTAATAAAAAAATATTATATATATAAAAATGGTGATAAATTGTTGAGTGTTGTCAATATAGGAATATATCTTATGAACATCATTTGTGATGTATTTACTGTCTTACTAATTTCCTTTTTGTTCTATATTCTACTAAGGTAAATCTTATAACAACATATTTAGAAGCTTCCTTAGACTTTAGGATTTTGTTCATACTAGACATGTTCTTGAAAGTATACTACAATGATTAGTTGATATTTTATTATTTTCTAAATATATTATTTCACCAATATGATAAAGCAACGTTGTTGTAACATCATCATAGTTGTTTATATGCCCATAATATATATATATATATATACATATATATATATATATATATATATATATATAAACTCAAAATTTGAGGGGTTGCAGCAGCCCCCCTCGACTTCATGTGGCTACGCCACTGCAGTCAAACCATCGAATCGTAATCCAATTGAATTTTAAACTGATTTAATTGTAACTTTTAGCTTTTATTTTGAACTTTACATGCAATCAAATTTAATAGGTTTTGCTTATTGACTAACTCTCCTATTCTAAATATGCGGAACTTCTAAATAGTACAGGTAGTTATGTACTATGTAATATAATTAATGCAAGATTATAAGTCTACATAACTTTTGAATTCGGATTAACATACTGATTGAACAGGTTCGATCCAACCCAATATCTTTACCGGATATATTATATTCCTGACCGGAAATATTATATATGTATTAAAAAAAATTCCGAGTACTCGTATCGTGTCTTTATCCATATCCTGTCTCGAAACTCGGTGCAAGATAGTTGCATACCATGAAAAGAAAGATGCTATCATTTGAAAGCAACAGATACCAAGACCAAGAAAGAGCTCAAAGGCAGAGTCAAACTCAAATGCCTATTGCTATCAAACGAGGTCACCAACTATCAAGTCCTTTACACTGTGTTGGAGAATATTTGTGGGAAGGACGAGGAAAATTTGAGGAGAAAAAAAAATTGAAGGAAAGTAAAATAAAAGTAAAGTTATTATTATTATTTTTTGTTTGGATAGATAAAAAGTAGGAGAAGAAAAAGTTTAAAAATAGTTTTTTATTTGTTTATGGATAGAGATATAATTACTATTTTTTTTTTGGTATTCTCAAATGATGATTTAATATTAACTTTTTGAGGGGTGGTGGGATAAATTCACTCAAATTTTTCTAATCTTTCTCCATTTTCCTTCCACTTTTGGGAGGAATTTTTTTTTTTTTTGGGATCCACCTACTTTTTCCTTTCAAATTTTCTTTCCATTTTCTCTCCTACTTTCTAAACACCATCATTTAAAAATTTTCTCTCACTTTTCTCTCAACTTTTTTTTTCTCCTATTTTCCACATTTTCCAAACAGTACCTTAGGATTTGCTTGGTTGGAGGAAAAAGACAAAAAGTTTTAAGTGTGATTAAATAATAAAAGTTAAGTGAGAGTGAGAGAGTTGAGGCAATTAATATAATATTATTTTAATTGAAGGAAGGGTTGAGCGCTGTGTATTTAATGAGTCTTATTTGGATTGTATATTTTGAGTAAAAAAAGAAAAATATTTTATATATCTCCAAAATGTACCTCTTTTATGTCCTTCCGTCACGTGGTCCTCTTCTATTGGCTCATGTCTTTTTTCTAACTCTCCTCCTATTTGCTTGGGCCAATAAGACGGTGCCATGTGACGGAGGGACATGAAAAAGATACATTTTGGAAGTACATATAGCATTACTCAAATTTTTTTTTTTTATCAAAATAGTTTTATTATATGTCATAAAAATTAAATTTGACTGAACTTAAAATTTATTAAAATATTTTTACAAGTGAAGAAACTACATAACAATGTGTCGAAAGCAAAAAAAATAAAAATAAAAATAAAAATAAAAATATATATATATATATATATATATATATATATATATATATATATATATATATATATATATATATATATATTTTATTTTATATATATAGAACAAATAAGAATAACAAAAATTCTCGAATCCACTCGTCGATTTGGGAGTTTGAAAAAATTGACATTAAACTAACCCTCACTGTCCTCAAACCAAGTATAGATTTTAATCGTCAATTAACTTTCTTAGCTCTCAATCCAAACAGATCCTCAAGAACAATCAATGCACATAGTGGAACTAGATATTAACTATTAATTGACCTATAAATAAACTCCAACCCATATCAAAACTGGAACACTCCGAGAAAGAAAAACCAACCTGATATTTTCTCTGCATGATGACGATGATGGTGATGATGATGACGACGACGACTCTGCTCTACCTCCATAGCACCATCACTTCCCACAAAGAGAAGAAAAACAAGTAGAAGGGAGAGAACCCACATTGCAACCTCCATTGCTGACCACAATGTGAGCTTCCTAATGAAATGGCTCTCTCTCTCTCTCACCTCTGGGTTTCTGGCCATTAGCGAGTGGTGGCAGCTGTCAGAGGAGGAGTGATAGATGGTTAACTCAAAAAATAATTAATTTTTCGTCCCATGAGTTAGTGTATTTTTCTTCTAGAGCAAGTAGGAAGTTGGCATGGAGTTGGTCTGAATATGTGGGGAGTTGGCCAAAAAGGGAGGTGCGGGGGATCTTTCACCCACCAACTCTCAAGCCATACATTGCCAACTTTTGCGCCTATTTGTTAATGGGAAAGAATTGTTGGGAAGATACCCTCTTAGATTGAGAGTATAGAAACATTTATTTTGTATATATACATTTTTTTTAAAAGTATTTAGTGTTGCATTAAGACTATCTCCACTGGAGCTTTCTATATCATTCTATCATATGTGTCACTAACGTAGGATGGAGAATTTCTTGAGAGTTTCTACGTGGATGTTGGTTTCTACATGTTGAAACCCTAATAGAAATTATCTATTTTTTTGTACCAATTAGTATTAGGTCCCACGTCTTTAAATTTATCATTTTATTTGATGGTACGTAGGATAGAAATAGATAATATTTGGAGTATTTTTTTGTGTAAAATTTCTATATAGAAACTCTACCAACTAGGATAGAAACTTAATTTTAGAAATCCTCATTAGAGATGGTATAATCTATTAGTCAAGGTAAAGACTGAGAACTGAATCTAAGGACAAGAAAAACATATCGTATTTTGAGATCGCATTTTGACTTGACTATTCTACCTTTTATTTTCTTTCTTTTAAGGTAGATGGTGGTTGAACAGACGCAATCCAAATACCTATTATGTTAATAGTGAAGAAATATAACAAAAAAAATCATGTGACATCTCAAGGTGTTGGGTGGGTCGGGTTCGGATTGATCAGGGTCGAGTTGACCGAAGTTGTTGGTCAGAGGTAGTCCATTCAAAGTCTCAATACGGCCGGATGGAGTTGGCTGACTAAAATTTCCAAATCTAGCACGAGACCATGGTTTGGGTAGAGTCCGTCCGGACTGGGTCTAGATCAGCCCACGGGTCTGAGCATATATATAGTAATTCCTCGTACCTCTGACATTCTTTGATAATTCGTTTATTAAATTTATTTTTCATTTATACCATTTAACAAAATCTTTAATAATATCTTATTAGTTTTAAGAATTTACCTTAACAAATAAACGTTTCATATTCATAGGCAATTGGCATAACTCCTATCTTTTAATCCTTCTTTATCTTTCTTTATTATTTTATATTTTAGCAAAAAGAAACACATCTTATATATATATATATATATATATATATATATATATATATATATATATATATATATATATATATATATATATATATTGTTTTTTTTGGAAGCCAAACTTTATTGAATGACAGGCGCAAAATGCCGAAGCCTTTACAAGTAAACGCGCCACGCGCGAAAAGAGACAAAAAAGCGAGCTAAGGGACTACGTGTTGCCCACAAAACGGTATCTGGACCGAGCATCGACAGGTTAGGCGGAGAAAGCTAGCGCCAATGGAGAGGGCGCCCCCGACCCGCTATCGCTATATATATATATATATATATATATATATATATATATATATATATATATATATATATATATATATATATATATAACGATACCCTTAGCTAGGTCCCGAGCGATTAGTGATTTAGGGATCTGGTTCTCTCTTCCGGCGGTGGTGGCGCCCGATGCCTTGCTGTCACATCCCTGTTCTGCGGAGCCGATCGTCCTTGCTAAGGCGTGATGCCGCATAAGCCTAGGTTGTGCTCACGCAAGGCAAGTTTTATAACGGTCGATTACAGCAGCTTGCGACGGGGTCGTCGCACAGAAGTTCCAAGCAGAAGCATTGAATAAACGAAGAAACACAAGTAAAAATCAGAACTTTTATTGATATTGAATATAAGGTTACAACGGCGCGAAGCTAGATTACAAGTCGCTCATGTTCACTTTTCTTTCAATCTTTACAATCGCTCAGCTCTCTTTCATCTCTCAATGCAAGGGTTTTAGACTTGCCACTTGCGGATGCTTCGGAAGGGGTTGTCTATACATTATGTCCCGTATAAGTCCAGATTCTATGCGGCCGCAGGTCTCAAAACGTCAAGAAACTCCTTGCCTCGACGCATTCAAGCGAGCTTTGAGCCAAACGATCTTCTACCTGTGCCTGCACATAAACACTGTGTAGGTGTCAGTACACAATCGTATTGGTGGTGTGAGCTCCTTGTCCAACCATACAAAACAAACACGTTCATTTAGTTTGTGCAACATAATCCTTCGTTTGCCTTCCTAATCTTGCCTTAGGATCAGTTTTAGGATATAGACCTAGCCCATCTTGTGTCTCTTGACCATCACCGTGCCAACAATATTAATATACCGACTCGTGGTTGCCTTTTTGGTTCATACTCTTAGACACAACAATATGGTCGTACAATAAACTCTGTTCGTGATTCGATATCGAGATCGTGCCTCACAACTCAATATGACTTAACTAAACTTTGCCTTACAATCCTTCCTAACTTAAACTTGAAATGACTCAATCCAAGCATATAATACTTTTGTGTCAACGACTCAGCAACCGATGCCACAACTCATGTCGAAGCACGTGCCTTTGCTACAACCAAATCTTAGGCTCCATAATCATGGTGTAGACCATGCATCCATTTCTTTGATTCTATTCATGTCGTGCTTGCATTTCTTATGATTCAACTGACGCTGTGCATGCGGATTGTCGTTTAGCATCTCACTTATCTATATGAAAGGTCACTAGTATGACAAGCTATACTTGGACCCAGATTGGATATGCGGTACGTTCGTCTAACGAGGCGTTATCTCGTTGATTTTTTTGCAATATTTGCTATACGGCGCACCCCTCAGGTCAAGTCACACACCATCCGAGGGTTCCGCAAGCATGTTCCTCCTAGGACGGATCGGCCTTGTGGCTCTAGGTTACTGTACGAGGAACAATCGCCCTTGTGCACAAGTTATCCAATGACCATGCAATGGTGTCTACATAACTCACCATATGAGTCAAACAATATTTTTCCTTGCACTTTTAATGTTAACATACTTTCCATACTTTATTAGAGACTCCCAAACGAGGGACCGCCTCGACGACAAATGGTTGCGTGAACTTACCATTCCTTGAGACCCAGGAAACGGCTACCACATAGCCTTCCTACTTAACTTGAACCAAGACATGTTTCATCCATGCCATAGACCATGGTGTTAGCCCAATGATTATATCATATTTTTGAATATGGCTAATAAGTTAAGTTTAACATAATGATGTCACTAATATTCATATATTCACTATCATAATACTACTTAAACTTAGCATTGTCCTACTGCTCACTAAATGTCATCTTATTTATCATAATTTTATATTGCTATGTTCGCCTAATATGTACTTGTAGACATGCAGTAAGCATAATCAAGCATGATCAAACCAGGACAAATGTAATAAAGAATCGACGACGGGCCAATAGCGGTATTATACAAGAAGATTTCTCTGAACCGCCTAGCGACCTATCCGGGGCCTCACACTCGGGGGTTCTGTTGTCCAGTCAGCGGACATGGGTCGAGGGGCCAGTGCCCCCAGTGGGGGTTCGGGGGCGAAGCTCCCGAAAGATATTCAGATTTCTAGATCTGTTTATCTTTGGACATCTGGCGTAAAAAAGGGCGTCTTCAAGTCTGCTCAAAGACGTCATCAAAGGGCTATTAGTTTTTCTAATTTATTATGTATTTTTCTATTTATTGAGTCTAGATAATTTGTGAGTCGGGATCACTGGCAATTTAGCAGACCACTCTCACAAACCCTTTTGACCCAAACCAAATCCTAAACCCTTGCTCATGCAAAAACCCTACTGAACCAAAAATGACCTAAATTCAGCCTAACTGAACTCGACCAGAGTTCTGTCCAAACTCGGACCGAACTCGGTCCCCTAGGATCACTTCTGGTCAGCAGCTTTTTCTATTCTTTTGGATCTGCAACTTTCAAAATTATGAACGTTAGCCTACCAAGTTCTGTCCGAACTGTCTTAGAAAAACCTATAAATAGGGAATAATTTCATATTTCTATTCACTCAACCCTTCTTCATCTTTTCTATCTATTCTAAAGCCTTCCTATTTACCAAGAGCTTTAATCTTCCTATTTCCAAGACAACTCCTATTCTTCTAAGTGCCGGTGGTTTCCAATTAGGAGTATTCGAGTTGTACAAGCTTGGAGTATAAAAGCGTTCTTCAGAAAGGTATTTGAAGTTTGTTCGTGGACTTCGAATTAAAACATGACGGTGTTGAAGTTTGTTTGTGGGCTTCGGATTAAAAGACGACGGTATTGAAGTTGGCGTGTTCTTCAGAGAAAAGCATGCGGTATAATCTCTATTCAAAATAGTAGATTAAATAGTGGACAAGAGTTCTCGCGACTGGACTAGTCCTCTCAGTGGAAAACTAGTATAAACCTTGGTGTTTGCGTTTGCTCTTCTCAACTTATTTACTTTACGTATATACTTTTATACTGCCTGTTTGATATTAGTTTGATTACTGTCATAAATATTTTTAAGTGGTAATTATTATTCCGCTGCACGCACGCACTCTATTCACCCTTCTCTAGAGGTGCTCAATTGGTCCTACAATTGGTATCAGAGCCAAGTTCTCTTTATACATAGGTATTACTGATCATACCAATTGTTTCTACAATTGGTATCAGAGCAAGGACTCAATTATTTGGCTTATCGTCCTTAGAGTAGATCCTTATTAGTTATATTCTTATATAACACTCTAGAGAGTTTACATATGGCAGCCATGAAATCAATATTCACGGGTGAAGGGCAGTCCACAAATAGACCTCCATTATTTGATGGAAGGAACTATACTTCTGGGAAGACACAGATGAGCTTCTACTGAAGTCTCTAGACTTATGGTCAATTGTTTGCAATGGCTACAAAAAGCCTACTATCACCTCTATTCTTACTTCCTCTATTATTAACAAGCCTTATTATAGTTACACAGAGGAAGAGAAGAAGTTAGCTAACCTTGATGTAAAAGCAATGCATGCTTTCTATTGTGCTGTAGACTTTAATGTATTCAATCTTATTACTACTTGCACAACATCTCATAAAATTTAGAATTTTTTTTGAAGCTACTTATGAGTCAGGTACGAAAGCAAAGCTAGCAACTCCAGAGAGGAGGATAGTCCTCATAATAATGCAAATGTGTGCATAATTGTCACGCCCTAGAACCAGAATACTGGAGAGCGGAGGCGAACATAGCCAGCTACGTATATTGAAATGAAGTCCATCTCGCTATACGGTCACGGCTGTCTAGAATATGAGGGTTTACTGCAAGCCAACGGTCTCTTAAGGTCAAGCCTATTGTCTCAATCTCACGCAATTAATACAATTACAAGATGTTTGATCACCAATTATACAATAAAAGGCGTCCCAAATATTACATATCAGCTGATCATGAAGCTAGTCGTACAAAATGCAAGGACTAGCAAGAGTTAAGTCATACATGATCAACCCTAGGATTTGTTAATCATGTTTACAGCCCGTAGGCAGACAGTAAGTAAAAGTGCATCGAGCTAACAGGTGCTCGTCGGCTAAACGCCTCAAAAGGATAAATTTACAATAGAGTGAGCGAAACAAAATAGAAAACCCACTCGTTGTCCGGGTTCCTTCTAGTCGTCACCATCGGGCTGGAGGTTCGGTAGATCCTCGGGAGCTGCTCCAAAATCTGGCTACACAAAACCAGCTGTGTCACTACCAAAATATCATCAAATAGCGACGTCAGGAGACGTCGCTAAATAACCAAAATACGTCGCTAAATTCAATTTGCGACGTATTTAGCGACGAAAATCGGACGTCGCTTATAGACAAGTCGCAGACGCCACTTTCGTCGTCGAACGTCGCTATTAGCGACGTAATCTTTAGTGTCGCTAGACGTCGCAACATTAGCGACAGATGGCGACGTAGTCATACGTCGCCAAACCTGCGACGTAAAGCGACCACTTGCGACGCAGTAAACTTTATATATGATGACCTGGCATGGCAGCCACGTGGGCAGATTAGCGACGCCTACCGACTTATGTAGCGACGTAAATTAGTGACGTCTAGCGACGTAACGTCGCTAATGAGCGACGTATAGCGACGTCTACCATCCGTCGCAGTCTGTCGCAGAACGTCGCTATACGTCACAATAATTAAAAAAAAATTTAAAAAAATAAAATATGTATTTTTGTTATGCTATGTGTCTGTGTGTACAGTGTGTGTGAAGTGCAGTGTTCGAACCATCGACTGTTTCGCTTACTGTTCTATGTTTTATATTGGATAGAAAGAGCAACAGTTCAGGGTGCACTTCTCAGAGCTTCCTCTTCACGTCCTTCACCTTCTCGGGAACCTTTACGACGTCCTAAGAAAGTGAAGGACGTGAAAATGAAGCTCTCAGAAGTGCACCCTGAACTGTTGCTATTTCTATCCAAGATAACACACACAACAGTAATCGAAACTGTCGATGGTTCCGAACACTGCATTTCACATTCACTGTAAACACAGACACACATCATAACAAAAATACACAATATTTTTTTTAAAAATTTTGGCATCACCTCCTTTGTATATCAGATCATCGCTTATAACCCAGCGTAGGTATATTTGTCATCCCCGTCGCAGATATCACAAAGTAAATAACCAAATAAAAATAGGAGGCAGTGCAAAGTAAATATCACAGACACACATCCTCACAAACATCCAATAGAGTCAAATAAAAATGGAAGATGAAAAAAAGTCTCCCAACAAGTGTACCAACAAATAGAACCAATAAACAATTTGCCCATAGGGCCAATACATACAACTCATAAAAAAACCAATAAAATCACTGCGGACCCCTGTAGTCAGGCATATGGGATAGCATGTACTCATACTGCTCTTGGGTGAGCTGTACCGTAGGGGCAGTAGGAGGCAGTGTAATGTCTGGAGTCGGCGCCGTCGATGGACCGGGAGGACGTATCTGCTCAGCGACCGCAGTCTCTCACCATGCGCATTAAGGGTACTCACCACCCTATCAGTATAGTCAACGAGTGAGGCATACATGCTCCTCTGCGCTCCCTCCAGCTCGACCTGTCTATGCTCTGTGCACTGCGTAGACTCGGTGAGCGTCTCAAGTTGGCAGCTGCAGCCTGATGCAGACTCATCAGCTCCTGTATACTGCGCTCGACCGTATCAAATCGTCCGGTGACGATCGGAGGGTCGATTCCTCGCTCGACCGTATCAGAAATCTGCTGCTGCAACTCGCGACGTAGCTCCTCGATCTGACGACGAACATCCTCAGCTCGTGACGACGCCTGCGTAGCCGGAGACTGCACACTGATAGAGGGGGCCCGGGATAACTCCGAAGCCAAATACGCGCCGTAGGATCCCGTACCGTAGTACGTACCCTTCTGAAGACCGCCAACGGCGGTCATCCAGAGCTCGTCCGGCGATGGCTCTGCAGGCGGCTGGGAGGAAGTACCAGCCCCTCCCTCTGCTTGCGCACTAGCTGCAGCAGCAGCATCAGAAGATAGTCCCAACCTGACATTACGCGGATCTGAAGCAAAATCGGGATACACTCGATCAAAGTGCTTCCACGCTTCTCCATCGGATGGGTGATCCAACACTCCTTTAATCTGTTCTCGCATGTGCCAACTCATATTTTCGGCCGTCTCTTTCACCATAAATAATCTTTGCAACCGCGGCGTTAAAGGCAAGTAGTGCATTGAATCGGTCGGTCTTCTTGCACCGGTAGACCTTCCTGTACTAGTTGTCTTGTAGCGATCAGCACCACAAAATTTGCACACATCTGCGTCCTTGTCGTCTTTGTAGTACAACATGCACCCATTGCGACAAGAATCGATTTTCTCGTATCCCATCCAGAGCGATCTCACCATCCTCTTAGACCGGTAGAAGTCTTTAGGCAACTTGGCACCCGCCGACAAGATCTCTATAATCAACTCCAACACTCGGTTGTAGCATTCTTGCGACATGTTAAAATCTGGCTTAATGCTCAACAGTCTTGTAACCACCTCCAACGGTGAATGATCCTCACAACCAGGATACAATGGAGTCCTTACATTCTCTAGCAACTCCATGAACTGTGCAGCATCGGCGTTCGGTGCCTCCTCAGGTGCATCATGAACGAAACTAGGCCCCGTAGCGTCGAAAACCATGTTCACACATCCGTCGTCGTATGCATGATTATCTGAAACAAAATTAGGTCCCGCATGCATATATGGCTCAACATAAGGCTCCGGCTCTGATGCTAAAGACACAAGTTCTCCGTGTGCGGTCCACTGATAGTAATTAGGCATGAAACCCCTCGAGTACAAATGATATGTCACTTCCACTTCTGGATAATATTTCACGTTATGACATTTCACACACGGACACTTAATTTTGGTGCCGTCCATGTACTGAGGGAACGCCTTAGCAAACTGCAGGAACTGCTCTACTCCCGCTATGTATTCATCCCGCATACCACACATATCATCAGGACGACGATTGTACATCCATGAACGATTCCGCAAGTAGTAATTCATATATATTTAGAAATAATTCTGCAAAGATGGACACACATTATCCAACAGGCACAAATTCGTATATTATGTCTTATTAGGGACACATTAGTAGCGGACAGTTACTAATAACAATGATATGCAATCTAGGTCAAACTAGGTTGTACTAAGTCAAACAAAGTCAAACAAGGTCAAAGTCAAACTTGGTCAACCCTGGGTCAACCCAAGTCAATACTCTGGTCAAACTAGGTCAATTGGTCAACTTCGGTCAAGTTCTAGTCAAAACTAGGCGACGATTGACTTTTGGTTAACTTTTGATCAAAATAATTAACTGTGGTCAACCAAGGTCAAAACTAGTCTAATTCTACTATTTCTAACCATTACCAACCATAAAATCCTAACTATAACTATATCTTAAGATATTTAACTCATATATTGAAAAATAGTCATTATCTTAATTTACCCCGTTAAACCCTATACTCTATGTATATAGATTATAAGCCAATTAACCCTATCTATATCTTGACTTACTCTACATACCACTTCCTATTAACTACACTTTTCCATCTATACTATTGTCTAGGTATCAACCTTTTTCCCATACTCTAGTATCTAGGTATTCCTAAACCTTTTCCATACTATACTCTATACTTTACATATATCTATACCTCATATTACACAATACCTCACTACCTACCTATATTGGCTCACCAATCCACTGCCATTACCTATACCCTATTGACTGATCCTGAACACTGCTCGTCCTATTACTCACACATATGAAAACCCTTTCTTATTACCTATACAAACACACACACCCCAAAACCACTGTCTCCTGCCTGCTGCCTGTACAGGCCCTAAGACCTGCACCATGTGTCCAAACCAAACTCGTGTCCAAATACTCGACACCATGTGTCCAAAAACAAACCAAACTCAACACATCCAAAACTGGACACGAATCCAATGGGCACGAGTCTTTGGGGACACGAATCCAATGGGCACGAGTCTTTGGGGACACGATGTGTGTCCGTGTGTCCGTGTGTGTGTGTGTCCGTGGGAGAGGAGGAGGAGGAGGGAGAGGACTTAGGTTAGGGTTTACCTGAGGAAGAGGAGGAGGAGCTCAGATTGGGGGAGGAGGAGCTCGAGGAGGAGGATCTCGAGGAGGAGGAGCTCGCCGGAGGGGGAGGGAGTCGCCGGGGGGGAGTGGGTCGCCGGAGGGGGAGGGAGTCGCAGAGGGGGAGGGAGTCGCCGGGGGGGTTGGGGGCAGGAGAAAATGAGAATTTTGGGATTTTCGAGTGAGAGTGGGGGGAAAGAAGGCAGCGGCGTGCCCTAAGTAAAATAACTTAGCGACGTCACTTTATGACGTCGCTAAACGTCGCAATGTGGCGACATATATTTATATTATGTCGCGGAACGTCGCTATTCAGTGACGTAAAAAATTGATGTCGCAGAACGTCGCTGGTGAGCGACGTTTTGCGACGTGCTTATATAGGTGTCGCTACTGGCGACGTATTTTCTTGCCGTCGCTAATATACGTCGCTATTTGATGATATTTTAGTAGTGGGTCAAACCCCAGAAAGAGCAAGTGCCACAAAGGAGGCCACGAAATAAGAACAAAAGCCATCATATTAGAACATAAGAAAATAAATAGAAGAAGGTACAAGTAATAAAGAGTGCAACAGGACAATAAACGACTAGTGACGTAGGACCATTCCGGGAGCCAGATTACAACCCTTAAACCAGACAAGGACCGAGGTTGTAACCCTTCGCCTGAATAGCACTCTGTCTCTACCCATTTATTGTTTAATAATAAGTAAAACAGTCAAGTTCAAGAGTAGTCAGGTACTGGTACTAGACAAGACTTAGACAAGGCTGGACTCCATCCATTCACAAGCGGCCAAGCAATTACTACGGCTTACTACTTAACTAACTAGGGTTACCACAAGCCTTAATTACTAACAAGATGCAATGAGAATTTCCCAGTCCCAAGCCCTGCAGACCATCCAGTTATCCTTCCGCGGGTTGAGAGTATGGTTGGGTACATCGCCTCGGAGACGATATACCCCTTAGGTGACTTAGAGGTGCAACACATGACAGTGCGCTGGAAATGTGCTCTACTCGTCGGCAAGCTACAAGTCCAATTAAGAGCGCCCAGATAACAAGATTGCCTGTGACTGGAAATTCTCTATGAACTATAGTTAGATCTAGTCATTAGCCTAATCCATATTCAGTATGAATCCCTGACCATAGGAACCAGGGAGTCACGTCCTAGACATGATGCAAGACAAGACAAGTGGATTGCACAAGCAAGCAAGCAGGAACACCCACGGTATCAAGTTGATTATACGAGTCAAGTTAGCCGTCGCAACAGCATCAAGATAAATCATGTCAGGGTACTTGTCAGGAGTGCGCCACGACGGGCCACTATCATGTCAGGTTGGTCATGTCAGGAGTGCACCACTACGGGTCACTGTCGTGTTATGCTAGTTCCTTGTCATATGCCATATACAATAGCCATTCCAAACATATCAAGTAAAATCAAGTTCATGACAAAAGGCGTAAGGATATAAAATAGACATAAAATATCTAATAAAATATCAATATACAGGGCTATAGAAGAGCCAAGCTTAAAGAAATAAAACCAAAACTCCAAGTGCCAATGGATTGCGCAAGGGGTCAGGGGTTGGATTGCGCAGGGTGTCAGCTGCGCTGGGTGCCAAGTGCGTAGGGGCACAGGGCACAGGGGCACAGGGCGCAGGGGCAGATGGCGCATGGGTCAGATTGCCCAGGAGTGAACTGCGCAGGGGTGGATTGCATATGAGTAGACTGCTCAGGAGTGAACTGTGCCGGGGTGGATTGCGCATGAGCAGACTGCGCAGGAGTGAACTGCACAGGGGTGGATTGCACATGAGCAGACTGCGCAGGAGTAAACTGCGCAGGGGTGGATTGCACATGAGCAGACTGCGCAGGAGTGAACTGTGCAGGGGTGGATTGCACATGAATGGTTGGCGCATGGGGCTGAGCGCAGTTCGCCAAGGGACAAGCAGCGCGGTCGGCGCTGCGCTAAAGAGCGCAGGCCGAGAGGGGGTGCGCAGTCTAGCACTGCGCTAAAGAGCGCAGGCTGCAGCCTGCTACTCCAGGCCGAGAAGAACACCAAGAACACCAAGAATTCAAATTTTCATATCTTTGTCAAACCAAAGCCAAATCTAGATTTTTAAAGTTCTAACTTGAGTAAAATTGAATTCTCTTCCACATGGAAGCATCAAAACCCACAAAAATCCAACCAAAATAGATCAAAATCATGTAAATCCGAAAATAGAGAAAACTTAGATCTAGAACAAAGGAGACTCCAAATCACAAAATATCAAGTTCTAATGTTGATCTCCATGGCCTAATCTAGCTAATAGACAAATAAAATAAGGTTCTCATGTAGTGGCAAGGTGCACTTGCCTATGGGTGATGGTGTGTTGTGTAGAGGAAGGAAGAAGAAGGAGATGGAGAAAATAAATGAAAGAGTTATGAGGAGAGAGAAAAGGTTGGTAGGGTTTTAATGAGGGTGGTTGTGTTGTGTTGGGGGTGGAGCATAGGCTAAGGTGTTCCATGCATATTAAACCAAACTAAACCAAACCAAACTAAACCAATTCTCCTCCACAAAATAAAACCAAGTCATGCCAAAACCCATTTACGAGAACCAAAATCTACAAGTCAAGCCAATTACAAGTACATGCCAAAATCCGAGAAAGTAAATACAGGTCTGAAATACATGCAAGCTTGACAAAATACGTATTCAGAATATGGGTGTTACAACTCTACCCACCTTAAAAGAATTCTGTCCTCGGAATTTAATTAAGAGGCTAGAGAGACAAGGACAAGCCATATTAATCACAGGCAAGCTATAACCAGGCAAGCAATCAGATAATTATATATGCAAGCAAGGGATGGAAGACATAAGGCATAAGGAAGCCATTATACCTTACGAGTCAAACAGGTAGGGATATCGCGATCGGATGTCATCCTCACGCTCCTACGTTGACTCACCGAGAGAGTGATGACCCCAAGCAACACGGACTAAACTAATAGTCTTGTTCTTGAGTATCTTCTCTCTCCGGTCCAATATAGACACGGGCCTCTCCTCATACGAAAGGTTGGTACCAACAACTAATTCCGAATGGTCTAGGATATGGCTCGGGTCCGGGATATACCGTCGTAATTGGGACACATGGAATACATCATGCACCTCACTTAGCGACGGCGGAAGAGCAAGACGATAGGATACATCTCCTACTCGCTCCAGGATATCGAACGGCCCTATATACCTAGGACTAAGCTTTCCCCGCATGCCAAAGTGAATGATGCCGCGTTAGACGAGATCCTAAGGAATACATGGTCGCCGATAGCAAACTCCAAGGGACGCCGATGGACATCGGCCCAATGTCGCTGGCGGTCTTGGGCAACTCGAAGACGATCTCTGATCCTTCTGACCACTTCAACTGTCTGGGCAATCATCTCTGGACCAAGCATCTGCCTCTCTCCAACATCATCCCACGCTAGCGGGGATCTGCACTTCCTACCATATAGGGCCTCGAACGGAGCCATCTGGATACTGGCCTGGAAACTATTGTTGTACGAGAATTCCACAAGATGCAGGTGATCTTCCCACGAACCACCGAAGTCGAGCGTACAAGATCTCAGCATGTCTTCAAGAGTTTGGATTGTGCGTTCTGACTGACCATCTGTCTGCGGATGATATGCTGAACTGAACTGGAGACGAGTCCCAAACTCTCTTACAAGCTACGCCAAAAGTGTGACGTAAACCTTGAATCTCGGTCCGAGGTGATACTGACGGGCACACCGTGAAGCCTGACAATCTGCCTGAGGTACATCTCTGCCAACTGAGCCGTAGACTGACCAACTCTGAAGGAAAGAAAGTGAGCCACCTTCGTGAGCCTGTCAACTATAACCCAAATAGCATCTCGACCAGCTGGGGATCTGGACAATCCAGTCACAAAATCCATGGTCACATACTCCCACTTCTATTCTGGAATCGGCAAGGGCTGAAGAAGTCCAGCGGGCCTCTGATGTTCAGCTTTAACCTGTTGGCAAACCAAACACCGAGAGACAAACCGGGCTATCTCCCTCTTCATGCCATTCCACCAGAAATGCTGACGGATATCACGGTACATCTTCGTGCCACCGGGATGAATAGAATACTGCGAGCTGTGAGCTTCTGCCATGACTTCCTGTCTGATATCTCCACTGGGTACACAAAGACGAGTGCCGTGCCGAAGTGTACCATCTGCATGAATGCACAACTCTGGCCTTCTTCCTACCTCACACTCTGCTCTGAGCCGCTGAAGCTTGGAATCTGTAGACTGCGCCTCTCGGATCCTCTCAACTATGCTGGACTGAACCTGTAGACTGGCCATCAATGCCACGTTGGAAGGAAGAACCACTTCAATTCCCATCTTCTGAAAATCTGTCAATAACTCTGGTTGTGCCATCAAGAAATAAACTCCGGCTCTCCTGCTCAACGCATCTGCTACAACGTTGGCCTTCCCCGGATGATACTGCAAATTCATATCGTAATCCACCAGTAGCTCAAGCCATCTTCTCTGCCGCATATTAAGGTCCTTCTGGGTGAAAACATACTTCAGGCTCTTGTGATCAGTAAATATCTCCACTCCATCTCCGTACAAGTAGTGCCTCTACAACTTAAGTGCAAACACTACTGCTGCCAGTTCCAAGTCGTGGGTCGGGTAATTCTTTTTATGATCACGAAGTTGGCGTAACGCATAAGATATTACCTTCCCATGCTGTATCAAGACACATCCCAATTCTCTGCCTGAAGCGTCGCAATAAACTGTGAATCCTCCGGTCCCATCTGGAAGTGTGAGAATGGGAGCCGTTATCAAACCTCGCTTCAACTTCTCAAATGATTCCTGACACTCTGGTGTCCAAGCAAACTGCACATCCTTGCGGGTCAACTGGGTCATCGGCACTGAAATCTTTACAAAATCTGAAACAAATCGCCGGTAGTAGCCGGCCAATCCAAGGAAGCTGCGAACTTCTGCCACTGAGCTGGGTACTGGCTATGACTCAATAGCCACAATCTTCTGGGGATCCACTTCCACTCCTCCTCGAGTAATAATGTGACCCAAGTACGAAATGCGATCGCGCCAGAACTCGCATTTACTGAACTTGGCGTACAACTGGTGCTCTCTAAGCGTCTGAAGGACGATTCTGAGATGCTGCTCGTGCTCTGCTTCACTCTTGCTGTAGACCAGGATATCATCTAGGAACACGATCACGAACTGATCCAAGTAAGGCATGAAAATACGATTCATGAGGTCCATGAATACGGCTGGCGCATTGGTCGCTCCAAAGGACATAACAAGGAACTCCCAATGCCCATACCTCGATCTAAACGCTGTCTTCGGGATGTCCTGCTCTCTGACTCTGATCTGGTGGTATCCTGACCGCAAGTCTATCTTCGAGAACACTGAAGCCCCTTTGAGTTGATCAAACAAGTCATCTATCCTCGGGAGAGGGTATCTGTTCTTGATTGTCACTGAGTTCAAGGTACGATAATCTATACATAACCTAGACGTACCATCCTTCTTTTTCACAAGAAGCATCGGGGCTCTCCAAGGCGATCCACTTGCACGAATGAATCCCTTGGTCCTGAGTTCTTCAATCATCTTGTACAAAATCTCCAACTCTGAAGGCGCCATTCTGTAGACTCTATCTGATACTGGTGCTGTCCCGGGGATTAAGTCTATAGTGAACTCGATCTCCCGTTCTGGCGGCATCCCTGGAAGTTCCTCTGGGAAGACATCTGGGAACTCTTCAACTATCCGGGGCAACTGTACTGCTGCTACTGCCATCCGCAACACTGGGGAGGATAGCTCTACCGTACCTCTGGAAAAGGAAAACTCTGGCTCGCCTGGAATGCTGAAAACAACTCTACCAACATGGCAGTCAATCCTAGCATACTGGTTCCTTAACCAATCCATGCCTAGGACTACATCATAGTCTGCCATAGGGAATTCTATAAATCTAGCGGGGAACTCTCTACCGCTAACTACGATCCGACACGAGGAAAACACTCGATCTACTCCCACAAGACCATTACCAGTAAGTATATTGAGCCTCACTGATAATGACTAGGGCTCCAATCCTATCCGTGTCGTGAATCGTGCAGATATGAATGAATGCGATGCACCAGAATCAAATAATACTGAAGCTGGAAAGGAGTTGACGAGAATAGTACCTGCCACTACCTCACCTGGTGCAACTTTTTCTTCCATAGCCATCATCATGGCCTGACCTCTAGCTGCGGGTCCCCTCTGCTGGAAACCTCTCTGCCTGCACTGTACTGGAGCGTGGGCACACTGCTGCTGGAATGCCTGGGCCTGAGGCAACAATGGCCTTGGGTACTGCTGCTGCTGCATGGGTGCTGGTCCCCTAACCGATGGACTGGTTAGGTTAGAAGAGGAAGAACTACCCCTATTCGGGCAGGCTCCTATCTTGTGATGCCGCTCCACAAGCTAGGCACAATCCTTATGCCCTACGACAATCTGCCACTACATGGCCCGGCTTCCCGCAATGAGAACATCCCATCGCGGAAGTCTGCTTCTGCTTCTGCTGCTGCGGGTACGTCGGGGTCGAATGCTGAACCGACGTTACTGAGGCCGCCCGCCTCGGAGTTCCAATGGTCAAACTTCTAGCTGCCGGGGCTGGAGCTGATGACTGGTGCATCTGACTGTGGGACCGCTTCCTATCTCCGGTCCTATCCACGATCCGCTGGGAGGTATACTCATGCCTCCTAGCTGCCCTCAATACTGCATCGAACGTCTGGTGCTCGAACTGCTCAACCGCCAACAAGATCTCCAAATGCAGTCCCTGCTGGAACCGCTGGGCCCTATCATACTCGGTCGCCACCAAGGTGGGGGCAAACCTACTGAGTCTAGAAAACTCAGATGCATAACTATCAACCGATCTGCCTCCTTGCTTCAAGTTGGTAAATCTGGTCTGCAGGTCGTACCGAGCCACAACATCGAAATACTTCGTCTGGAATCTCTCTCTAAATACTGCCCAAGCAATGGGTGCCACTAATCCCATGGCTTGCGTTGCCCACCAACTGCGAGCTAAGTCCAACAACTGCAGGCATACCACCGCCACCTTCTCATTTTCAGGTGTCCTAGCTGCTTCCAGAATCACCTCGGTATCCTGAAGCCAAGCGTCCGCGGCAATCGCATCCTCGTTGTCGTCGAAGAAAGGAGGGTTCAAGAGCTTGAAGCTGTTGGCCGTGCTGTTTCCTGGATGACCGCCTCTGGTCAAAGCATCTGCCACAATCTGGTGTAAGGC
Source organism: Iris pallida (assembly GCA_029216955.1). Taxonomy (NCBI): domain Eukaryota; kingdom Viridiplantae; phylum Streptophyta; class Magnoliopsida; order Asparagales; family Iridaceae; genus Iris; species Iris pallida. The sequence goes on along the minus strand of JANAVB010016197.1, from coordinate 42,945,095 downwards.
GTCTCCTCTACGATCCTGAGAAGCTATCAAGGTCCTGATGAGACCTACCAAGGTGCCATCATCAAGTTCCACAGGCTGGACGGGCCGAACTGGGGGTTCTCCTCCAGTAGGTATCACTCTGGAGGCGACTCCGGAATGCTGGGCTTGATCTCCGGGTTGCTGGTCCACGGGAGGTGCTCCTCCTTGCTGATCGGCGGGGTCAGGTACAGTGCCGCTGAAGAAGACGACACAGGGAAAATAATAAGGAAGGACCAGGACAGATCAATGATACAAGCATGTGGTCAGGTCAAGATTCCAGAGATGCAGAGGATATGAATGGAGATCAAGGATGAGTAATGATTGAGACATCTATCGATAAACCCTCATATTTCTTGATTGACAAGACCTGCATGGGCTACCACTTAAACCATGTCACGCCCCAGAACCAGAATACTGGAGAGCGGGGACGAACATAGCCACTTACGTATATTGAAATGAAGTCCATCTCGCTATACGGTCACGGCTGTCTAGAATATAAGGGTTTATTGCAAGCCAACGGTCTCTTAAGGTCAAGCCTATTATCTCAATCTCACGCAATTAATATAATTACAAGATGTTTGATCACCAAATATACAATAAAAGGCATCCCAAATATTACATATCAGCTGATCATGAAGCTAGTCGTACAAAATGCAAGGACTAGCAAGAGTTAAGTCATACATGATCAACCCTAGGATTTGTTAATCATGTTTACAGCCCGTAGGCAGACAGTAAGTAAAAGTGCATCGAGCTAACAGGTGCTCGTCGGCTAAACGCCTTAAAAGGATAAATTTACAATAGAGTGAGCGAAACAAAATATAAAACCCACTCGTTGCCCGGGTTCCTTCTAGTCGCCACCATCGGGCTGGAGGTTCGGTAGATCCTCGGGAGCCGCTCCGAAATCTGGCAACACAAAACCAGCTGGGTCAAACCCCAGAAAGAGCAAGTGCCACAAAGGAGGCCACGAAATAAGAACAAAAGCCATCATATCAGAACATAAGAAAAGAAATGGAAGAAGGTACAAGTAATAAAGAGTGCAACAGGACAATAAACGACTAGTAACGTAGGACCATTCCGGGAGCCAGATTACAACCCTTAAACCAGACAAGGATCGAGATTATAACCCTTCGCCTGAATAGCACTCTGTCTCTACCCATTTATTATTTAATAATAAGTAAAACGGTCAAATTCAAGAGTAGTCAGGTACTGGTACTAGACAAGACTTAGACAAGGCTGGACTCCATCCATTCACAAGCGGCCAAGCAATTACTACGGCTTACTACTTAACTAACTAGGGTTACCACAAGCCTTAATTACTAACAAGATGCAATAAGAATTTCCCAGTCCCAAGCCCTGCAGACCATCCAGTTATCCTTCCGCGGGTTGAGAGTATGGTTGGGTACATCGCCCCGGAGACGATATACCCTTAGATGACTTAGAGGTACAACACATGACAGTGCACTGGAAATGTGCTCTACTCGTCGGCAAGCTACAAGTCCAATTAAGAGCGCCCAGATAACAAGATTGCCTGTGACTGGAAATTCTCTATGAACTATAGTTAGATCTAGTCATTAGCCTAATCCATATTCAGTATGAATCCCTGACCGTGGGAACCAGGGAGTCACGTCCTAGACATGATGCAAGACAAGACAAGTGGATTGCACAAGCAAGCAAGCAGGAACACCCACGGTGTCAAGTTGATTATACGAGTCAAGTTAGCCATCGCAACAGCATCAAGATAAATCATGTCAGGGTACTTGTCAGGAGTACGCCACGACGGGCCACTATCATGTCAGGTTGGTCATGTCAGGAGTGCACCACTACGGGTCACTGTCGTGTTATGCTAGTTCCTTGTCATACGATGCCATGTACAATAGCCTTTCCAAATATATCAAGTAAAATCAAGTTCATGACAAAAGGCGTAAGGATATAAAATAGGCATAAAATATCTAATAAAATATCAATATACAGGGCTATAGAAGAGCCAAGCTTAAAGAAATAAAACCAAAACTCCAAGAGCCAATGGATTGCGCAAGGGATCAGGGATTGGATTGCGCAGGGTGTCAGCTGCGCAGGATGCCAAGTGCGTAGGGGCACAGGGCGCAGGGGTACATGGCGCAGGGGCAGATGGCGCATGGGTCAGATTGCCCAGGAGTGAACTGTGCAGGGGTGGATTGCGCATGAGCAGACTGCGCAGGGGTGGATTGCGCATGAGCAGACTGCACAGGAGTGAACTGCACAGGGGTGGATTGCGCATGAGCAGACTACGCAGGAGTGAACTGCGCAGGGGTGGATTGCGCATGAGCAGACTGCACAGGAGTGAACTGCGTAGGGGTGGATTGCGCATAAATGGTTGGCACATGGGGCTGAGCACAGTTCGCCAAGGGGCAAGCAGTACGGTCGGTGCTGCGCTAAAGAGCGCAGGCCGAGAGGAGGTGCGCAGTCCAGCACTGCGCTAAAGAGCGCAGGCTGCAGCCTGCTACTCCAGGCCGAGAAGAACACCAAGAATTCAAATTTTCATATCTTTGTCAAACCAAAGCCAAATCTAGATTTTCAAAGTTCTAACTTGAGTAAAATTAAATTCTCTTCCACATGGAAGCATCAAAACCCACAAAAATCCATCCAAAATAGATCAAAACCATGTAAATCCAAAAATAGAGAAAACTTAGATCTAGAACAAAGGAGACTCCAAATCACAAAATATCAAGTTTTAATGTTGATCTCCATGGCCTAATCTAGCTAATGGACAAATAAAATAAGTTTCTCATGTAGTGGCAAGGTGCACTTGCCTATGGGTGATGGTGTATTGTGTAGAGGAAGGAAGAAGAAGGAGATGGAGAAAATAAATGAAAGAGTTATGAGGAGAGAGAAAAGGTTGATAGGGTTTTAATGAGGGTGGTTGTGTTGTGTTGGGGGTAGAGCATAGGCTAAGGTGTTCCATGCATATTAAACCAAACTAAACCAAACCAAACTAAACCAATTCTCCTCCACAAAATAAAACCAAGTCATGCCAAAACCCATTTACGAGAACCAAAATCTACAAGTCAAGCCAATTACAAGTACATGCCAAAATCCGAGAAAGTAAATACAGGTCTGAAATACATGCAAGCTTGACAAAATACGTATTCAGAATATGGGTGTTACAATAATGGCAACGGAATTTAAGGTACAACACAATCCCTTATATGAAGAAGAGATTATATATCGCAACTGCAGAAGATCAGGCCACATCATAGAATATTGGCCTACTACTACTAAAGAGAAGAATGGCTACGAACGACCAAACGAAGAAAGATTGTCATCTCACAAGTATGTTACTACGAGTATATGATATTAAAGTGAAGCAAACGATTCCAAAAAAGAAGAAAGACCTCGTCTAGCTGCAAATATATGTGCAATGGCATTATCTAACGATGTACAAAGTAGTATTCTTTATGAAGAGAGTGAATTTTTTATGACGAACTTTCTGATGCTTTCAGTACTGATCTTCTTAAAGAACAAAAGAAAGTTCTAGATAAGTATAAGCAAGCTAGAAATAATATTCTATCCTATAAGGGTGAGAATGAAAAGCTTACTTGCTTATTGAATGATGCTAGAAATACTTCTACTTCTGATAAATCTACTAAGGTTTTCACACTTGAGTTTAGATTGCATGAGGCACTTGATTGCGTTGAGAAAAGCACTCAAGAAAATGCTAAATTTAGGAGGAATTAAAATTAGAAAAGAAGAGGCATTCTATTGCTTCATGTAGAATTGATGCTCTTTCTACTAAATATGATGAGATCTGTGCTAACTCTATAAAGTTAGAGAATAGACTAGAAAAGAAGGTAGTACAACCTATGACATAGTCTAACACCATTATGGGCCTAAGATTCGGCTATAGTACAGACACATGCTTCGACACGAGATGCGACGTCAAGTCGTTGCACCCAAAGTTGTATATGTAGGTATTGAGTACTTTCGAGTTAAGTCAAGAAGGGTCGTAGGGCAAGTTCGGCTGAGTTATGTTAAATTAAGAGGCATGACCTCGATATGTTATGGCACGACTACATTATCACGACACAAGTATAGGCAAGTTACTAAGTGGCGAGGCACTACCTCGATTATATTATACGAAGAGAATTATGGCACGACCATGTCATTGCATCTCGAAGTATGGCACGGAAGTCAAGCACGAGTTGGTTCGTTTATGTTGCAAGCATGAAAATGGTCTAGAGGCACAACGATAAGTAAATTATTGGTACGCAAGCACGGTGATGGTCTAGAGTCATAAATAGGCCAGGGATATGTCCTAAAACTAATCCTAAGGCAAGAATAGAAAAACAATCACAAAAGGATATACTGCACAAAGTAAATGAACATGTTGATTTTGTATGGGTGGGCGAAGAGCTCAGTCCACCAGTACAGTTGAGTACTGACACCTACATAGTTTTCATGTACGGGCATAGGTAGAAGCTCGTTGGCGCAAATCTCGCTTGGATGTGTTGCGGCACGGAGTTCCTTAGCATTTCGAGGTGTACGACCGTATGGAATCTGGACTTATACGGGACATAATGCATGGACATCGCCTATCTGAAGCATCTGCTGGCTCATCACATTGTACTGAGAGATGAAAGAGAGCTGAGTGACTTGTATTGTGAGAAGAGTAAGACTGAATGATTGTAATCATGGCCTCATGCCATATTGTAACCTTTGTTTCAATATCAATAAAGATCATTTTGACTAACTTGTATTTTGCTTCAAGTTTTTGTTGGTGTTATTCAATATTTCTGCTTGGGATTCTATGCGATGACCCCGTCGCAAGCTGTTGTAATCAATCGTTATGGAATCCGCCTTGCACGAGCGCAATCTAGGCTCGTACAGCATCACGTCTTAGCGAGGACGATCTGTCCTACAGGACCGGGGTGTGACAATATCATACTACTATGCACATAGCAATAATGTTAATACTTTTTGTCATTATTGCGGTATGAATGGGCACATTTTAAATCGTTGTCAGATTAGAAAGCTAGTTGATATGAACTTGTACAAATAGGTTCCAAAAGCTCACAAATGTGGATCCAAGTTTTGGCTACCAAAGTCTTCACCCATTGATGCAGGTGAAGCGTTTTATGTCAAATAGAACCATAGAACATGTTGGTAATTGTAAAGCTACAAAGGTCATCTTTTAAGAAATTGTACCAACATAAGTATGGTCACTAGAACTACTTTTGTAATATGATAAATGATTCTTTCTAAATAGCTTAATTTCTAGAAGCTTGTATTTTATTAACTAATAGCTTGCTACTACCTCTTATTTGATACTTCATTATTTTATCTCTTCAATTCTAATTTTAAGAGAAGATGTTTATCTTGCATATGACACTATATATATATATATATATATATATATATATATATATATATATATATATATATATATATATAATATATATATATATATATATATATATATATATTAAGAAGAAGACTTTTATTGATGTATCAGGTGCAAAATGCCGAGGCCTATACAAGTAAGCGCGCCGAGCGCTGAAAAACAACAAAACGAACTAAGAGTAGGATACCCGACCCAGGAGGGGCACGGAGTGTAGCTATATAAAATCCTGCTAGAAAAGCTCCGGGGAATAGGAGCAGCGGTTTTGGGTTTTGAGGATTTGTCGACGGACTTCTCGGATCAGCTGTGGAGGGGTATATTGGCACCCTTCGTACCTAGATTTGTTCTGATTCTTCCAGAGGACCCATATACCAGCGGCCGCGACGATCTGATGGCCGTGGGTGTCACCCCGATGTGCCAGAAGATTGTTGAGGCCCTCAGAGTGGAGTCTCGTCTTACATCATCTGGAGAGGTCTTGCTACACAATGTTAGCAAGTTCTCCGGAGAGCAGGATGTGTTTGGCGGTTTCCAGGTTGTGGGAGGTACAACAGTGGCATCTGGATGTAGGCTGAAGCCGATAGTGGTAAGCGAATCATCGGTCGACAGCTTCCTACACTGGGCTCTCCAGATCAGGAATGACCATTTATTGGGGATGCAGGATTGCCAAAAAGGTGCAAGCAGGGGGAACGACATGCCGCCCCCAGCTGCCTTTCGTCTGGCTGAGGCTATCGTGAATGATCTACCGGTGTTGGGCGACCACATCAGTTTGTCTGGCGAATCATCGATCCGAACGTCCTCCACTTCGATCCTGGTCGCCGCCTCCTGCCCGATCCAATCTCTGATCCACTCCCACCGCCAATCCGAAGCTGGATCCCAGAAATCCTGAATCGTACAATGAGTGGGGGCGTTAGGGAAGAGATGGAAGGTCTCCTCGCCGATCCACCGTTCAAAGCTCGGGGATGAGTCTCCGTTGCTGAGTCGCAAGCGGATCAGGGGTTCAGCGAGCTGACGCCCTAGGAGGATACGGTGCCACGATGCCGAGGATCGACTGTTAGCAATGGCCGTGGTAGGGTGGAAGTGTGGGAAGTATCTCGCTTTCATGAGCCTAGACCAGACGAAGTTGTGCGCTCTAAGCTTCCACCACAGTTTCATAGAGCTGGCGCTCACGATATGCGATAGTTTGATGAAGCCGAGGCCTCCCTCGTTGGTAGGTTTGGCCATAGAGTCCTAGCTGGCCCAGTGATGCTTATCCTGGCCATTGTGATGACCCCAGAAGAAGCTAGCGAAGAGGGCCTCCAAGGAGGAGAGAACTTTCAGAGGCGGGGAGCAGACGGCCATGGTGAAGATAGGGATGGAGGATAGCACATGCTTGATGAGGATCATTTTACCGTCAGGGAATAATGTCGCATTGTGCCATCCCTCGATCTTCTTCCTAACCTTGTTGACCAAACCGCTGAAGATGCCCGAGTTAGAACTGTCGTAAACCAAAGGGCACCCCAGGTAGGTGAACGACGGTATACGATGGAGAAGAAGGTGAGGTTAGAGAGGGCCGCCGAATGGCCTCTATCGGCTTTGTGGTGGGTGTATATGACATTTTTTTCACGATTGATCCGTTGTCCGGAGCATCTTGTATATTTTTTTAGGGTGTTGTAGACTACCTATACGGCTCTGATGTCCCCAGAAGAAAAGATGAGCACATTGTCGGCGTAAGCCAGGTGAGTAATAATAGGGCATCCCGTAGTGGTGTGAAAGTGAAGGAAGTTGGGGATGTTGACCATACTATTGAGGTTTCTGCTGAGGACTTCGGCAGCCATGATAAAAATAGTGGAGGAAAGAGGGTCTCCTTGTCTGACACCACGACTGGCTTTAAAGAAGCCATCCGTTTATCCGATGATAATAGTGAAAAACCAAGAGTTGCTTATGGATCTGTAAATGATGTCTGTCCACGATTTTGAGAACCCGAAGGCTCTGAGGACCCAGATCATGAATTGCCACTCCAGTCGGTCGTATGCCTTCTCCATATCAAGCTTGATGGCAATGTTCCCTCCCCTCGTCGAAAATTTCATGCAAGTAACCATCTCCTGGGCTAGAAGGATGTTGTCAGTGATGCTCCGCCCTGGGACGAACCCGCTTTGCTCTTCGGATATAATCTTGGGGAGGATGGGGGACATACGGGTGGCGATGATCTTGGATATGATTTTGTTTGCGAAGTTACAGAGGCTGATCGAACGAAAGTCTTTGAAGGTCTCCGAGTTATCTTTTTTGGGGATAAGGATATGGTTGGCCCGGGATCTGGATTTTGGAAGATGAGCGCCTTGAAAGAAAGTAATGACGGCATCGGTCACATCAGCCTGAATGGTGTTCTAGCATGAGCGGAAGAACGTCCCGGAGAAACCGTCCGGACCCGGAGCGCTGTGTTCGTCGAGAACCCATACCACGGACTTGACTTCGTCTGTAGAAAGATGGGTTGAAAGTGGATCATTGTCTTGCTCGTTGATAAGGAGAGGGACCTGGGCCAGGAAGCTGTCATCCTTGACTACGCCTTCTTTGGTGAAAAGATTAGAGTAGAAGTTGGCGGCGGCCTTCTGGATGCTCCGCTGATCTTTGAACAAGGTGTCGGTTTCGTCGGTTATTTGGTGAAGAGATAGCCGATGCCTGCGGCCTCTAACGCAGGCGTGAAAGAACGCGGAGTTGCAGTCTCCCTCGATGTCCTAGGTCAGCCTAGCTTTCTGCTTCCAAAATTCGGTCTCCACTCTCAGACGAGATTTGAGGATAGCTTTGTTGAGATTAAGCGAGGCGCGAGCCTCAACGGATCTGTCCGTGGCTAACCGAATCTCTGTCCTAGTGATGTCGTCTTCTGCAGCTTTGATCTCTTGAAAAATGTTGCCAAACGCAAGTTTGCTCGAAGAGGTAAGAGCGTTTCTGGTGGCCTTGAGCTTCATAGCCAATCTGATAAGGGGATCGGGGTTGTCCGTCGAGTTCTAGGCGGCAGCGATGATATTCTGGAATTGGGGGTGATGTCTCCAGAATTCGAAGAATCTGAAGGATTTTTTGATATGGTTGGGGTTCTTGCTGATCTCGATGACGAGGAAGGAGTGGTCAGATTCTGCAGAGTTAAGGTAGGAGAGATTGGTTATGAGGTTCATGTCGGACCACCGGTTGTTGACAAGGGCGCGATCCAGACGAGGATATTGACGCTGAGCTCCTTCTTGCATGTTGCACCAGGTGAAGGTATTGCCGGAGTAGGGGAGAGGGTGCAAGTTGGACTGGAAGATGAAGGAGTTGAAGTCGTTCATGGCCGTGCGGTGGGGGGGGGTCGCCCTTCAGTTTTCTCTTCGGGGCTCACGATTGAATTGAAGTCTCCAATGCAAAGCCAAGAGAGGCTGTTGAGGGAGTTGATAAGGATAGTCCAGAGTTGCCTCCACTCAATGTAGTCGCAGCTGCCGTGCACTACCGAGATAAGGGATCGAGAAGGGAGGGATGGGTGTTCCACCCAGCATGAAAGCACCTGCTCATGGTCGAGGATGGTACCAAAGAGGCAAACATCGGAGAAAATGATCTAGATATCATGGCAACCGGCAATGGCGTTCAGGAATCCGAGCTGAAGTTGGATGGATTTGAGTTTCCTCGGAAGGATTTTGGGTTTGATGATGACTATAATGTCGATCCGGTGAGTTTTGGTAAGGGTGGTTAATCTCCTCATGGTGGGTTTATTGGCCAGCCCTCTGACATTCCAGGCTAGGATGTTAACCATCGGCTCGGATGCGGTTGGGGGTGGGGTTGCTCTTGGTGGCGGACCTGGTGGTCATGGCCGGTGTCTCTTAAGCTTGTTTCTTCTTCTTCTTGATCGGAAGAGTTTTGGGGGCCCTTAGGGCAGGTGCGAAGGTTTCTGCCGTCGTACCTCTGTTATTCGGAGCCTCGTTACTAGTGGCGTCCTCTGTGTGATGGATGAGTTCTGTCTCAATCTCGGCTAGAGCGCTGAGGGGGTTATTAGGATTCAGAAAGCTTGCCTCCTGGGCCTGGCGGATCCTGGCTTCATATTCAAGGCCTAACGAATGCGTATCCACCACCGGGTTGGGGGAGGAGGGAGGAACGAATAGGGCTAGGGTGGGCACCAACTGGTGAACTTGAGAAGGCTCCGGAGCGGCGGTAGCAGCCGCGACGGCGATCTCGCCATCGACATCGAGCTTGGGCTTGTCGGGGATAGAGATAGACTAGTCGACTACGGCGAGAGAAGGGTAGAGGGCCTTGGATTTGTGGAGGGGGATGATGTCTGTTGGTCGTTCTGCCTCGACGGTTGAGGGGATAGTGTCGGGCAACTCCGAGTGTAAAATCAGCGCCAGACGATTCTGCTCTCTACTTTCTGCAGCTGTGTTTCGCTGCCGGAGTGGAGCTGGAAAGTGTCGGGGGGTTCAGCCGGGTCATCCGTCACCTGAGGTGGGCTGAGGATATAAAACCTGTTGAGAAGGGAGATGCCCTGAGACTTGCTTGGGGTCAAACTGTTGCTTGACTTAGAGGAGGTGCTGGGGACGGGGGAGCTATCCCCGTCAGTGAAGTAGAAGTGGGAGTTGGGGAGGGGGAGGATGGGGCCTGAGGAAATGATGAGGGTTGCCCTCATCGGAGGGATCTTTTTGGGAGATGACTTCTTGAGTTCTGGATGGGCTTTGAAGTAGTGCTTCGAGAGGTGGCCTCTAATCTGACAGTGTTTGCAGAAATTGAAGTTTCTATCGAACTCCAGTTTCTGGTTGTGCGACCGTCCTCCTAGCTCGAGCTGAAGGGCCGTCGGGGAGGCGGATGAAATATCGATCTCTACGCATATCTTAGCATAGTTACCTTTAGATAAATTTTGGGTTTTGTCTGCAATGGCCACCAGGGTCCCGAAGGAGCTGGCGATTCTCTTAAGGCCTGCTGGGGCGAAACAGACTATGGGGAGATTCAGCAGGAAGACCCACGTTGAGATAATCGTCGAGTCAGCGTTGGGTTTGAATCTGGGAGACCATTTGGCAATCTTCACGCTGAGGGATCCGATGTTGGTGGTGCCCTTGGCCCAGAATAGGGAGGAGTCTGGAAAAGAGGATAGGTAGAGGAAAAGGTGTTTAGAGTCTAACAGAGCACCTTGTAGGCGGATAAGAGGCCCCATCCTGTGATTACTTCTCTGATAATAGACAGTTTAGGGCAACCGGCTTGAAATTTTAGCACGAAGGTCCTCGAAAAGGAAGAGGACAAGGAGGAGATCTCGCCCTTGGAGAACGGAATACTGATGAGTTCGCCCTTAATAGGGAGAGAACTCGATCTCAGGTAGGACGATCTCTGGGCCGCATGGGGGATACGCACTACGGTCCGGTCTCAGGATCTATGCGAAGGAAGGGGGTGGCTGAAGGTGATAAGAGCTTGGGGATGGGGGGAGCCTGGGTGGGACGAGGAGAAGGGGAAAGAAGCATCGGAGCCAGAGCCGAGGGCGGGGGAGGGTCCGTCTGGTAGGGAGAAGCGGATGAGGGTCCCCTCGGGAAGGGACGAGGGGGCGAACTGGTCGGTCACAAACTTGCCGGCTGGGGGCGCATGAGGAGGGGGCAGATGTCTGCCCATGCCCCTCGAGCTCATGCGCGCTGGAAGAGGAAGGGGCATGACCTGCGCCCGGTGCCTTATTAGGGGGGCACATAACGGTGAGAAGAGTTCGGACCCGAAGGGGGGCACATGCCCGCATCAGGCTGTGAGGGGAGGATGCGACCAACGTCGGAGCGGGATGGGGCATGGAAGGGAGAGGGGGGCCGAGCCCCGACGAGGAGGGCGCATGTCTGGCGTCCGACAGGACCGACAAAAGGGGTGGCACGAGGAACGCCTGGCCGCGAAGGGTGGAGGCGCATACGCTGGAGGAGGGGCGCATACGCCGACAAAAGGGGGCGCATAAGCTGTCGTAGGGGTCGCGGGCGCATATGCGCCGAGGATGTAGGGGGCGCATGTCTTCTGAGAGGACGACCAGGCGTATAGTGGAGCGGGAAATTCAAATTTAGAAAATTCAAATTTGAATCCCAAAGTCGAGGGGGCTCGATGGGCGGGGAGACGATCACCGCGGAGGGGGGCGGATTACGAGACTTTAGCGGGGGGGCACCGGAGGGGGGTGAAGCACGGGAGGGAGGGGAAAGGCGCAGCTCCACCGACGACGGGCGATGGAGTCATCCGGGGGGAGAGGGGCGATCCTTCGCAGCCGAGAGCGACAGGAGGGCCAGAGGGCGCCGGCTGCCACCGAAGTGGCAGAGCCTGCCCGACGACAGGGCAACCTACCAAGGCTAGCTGGTCCTTGGTCCATGCGGCTGGGCAAGCGGGTCGGGCCTCCGGAAGGCGAGAACCATCGGGCACGACGAGGACGGGGGGCGGGGTAGGTACGGGTAGAGGGGACCGGAGTACGCCTGAGCGGGGCAGAGGGGGGACGAGAGCATGGAAGGGGAGAGGCTAACATCAGAGTGTATTGGATATATATATATATATATATATATATATATATATATATATATATATATATATATATATATATATATATATATATATATATATATATATATATATATATATATATATATATATATATTTATGAGCCACATTTTTTGTGTGTGTGTTACCTTGATATATTTATTAGTGCACATTTATACTATATATTTATCTCTATAGTGTACTATGAAAACTTTTTGAAAACTAATTTTTAGTATCTTAATCTTGATGATTAGTCATTGTTTATTATTTGGGTATTTACTTCTCTTATATTTAGGAATTCTGGATTTCGATGATGTTTGATGATATTGCATACATTCATTTAAATCTAAGTTCTTAAAAGTAGAGATCATTTTGGGTACAAGCCAAAAGGGTCCTTCAGTCATACATGTGTAAATAGCCTGAAGCAACACGGTGTACTAGTCTTTGGACTACCGCTAGTTGGGAACCGACCCCAACAGCTAATCCAAAGTGACCAATACTTTATAGACTTAAGACTTATTAAGATCTACTTGCAACTATTATTAGTTCTGGATCCAAGGCACTGAAACCAGTCCCTAGGTTCCAGAATACATCAGCATATCAAGACCCTACATTTTAATTTATAAATGTTTTATATTTTATTGTTACCCAATAATTTTGTAGCACATATAAGGATACATGTAATGGATACATCCTATGCTTATAGCTACAAATGATTTGATTTTTGTTGTTGTGTGAGATCTTTCGATTTTAGCGGATGCACTTATTTTTGTATTCTCTAAAATGATCTAAATCTTGGATTGATCTAAATTCTAAGCAAAGAGATATGGATTTCATCTTTAGACTTGGACTTTCATTTTGATGGACAATATTATCTTTTCACAAAAGGTAACATACATTGATCTTCAATAAGTTAATTTTTGTCATCTTTGGTATATTCATTTTTCTGTCACACTATTCTACATTCAGACTTGATTTGATTTTGTGTACTTATTGAATATTATGCACTTCTGATATGTTCTTTAGCATTTGTGTAATATTCATGATACTCTTTTTTATTAAGCTTATATTATTCTCTTCTTATCCAAGTTACTAACTACCTATAGCAATAATTCTTTGCGGGGAAAGAAATTCTCTCTCCCTCTCTCTCTCTCTCGTAACTTTTCTTTTTTTAACCCTACAATAATTAGATGAACACCATGCTAAGGTTTTAAACGGAAAGTAACCTAATATTTTGCTGAATTAGTTTCCTACTTCTGAAAATATTTTTTGTCAATTTAAATATGTCAATACTATTAATTTTGGATATACCCATGTAAAGGGGAGTAGTTAAATTGTTTTAAATTAATTATTCTTCTGACATGCCATATATTTAGAATACTATTTATTTGGGCATTTACCTAGTCTTGTTTTACTTGTTTAAAATGGACTATATATTATTTATGGATTCTTTTATTAAATTTTTTTGTGATACAAAAATTCGAATCGTTAGTTGTCATTCTGAGGACTAACCGGATGCATTCGAACATTTATCAAGAAAATTTTTCATAATAAATTTCTTATTTCAAAATTTTTGATTTCTCTCTGATGTTTTAAATCTTTTCGTTATTCACGTTATGACAGTTTTCAAAAATTCGTTATTGTCTTGAAACCATTTCTGTTATTTGAATATTTCTTTTTTTTTGGTTTGTCATCTTTAAGAGTTTTGTTAGTGAATACTTTTTGTTAGTGAATACTTATTTGTTAGTGAATACTTATTTTACTTGCCTAAAGATGATATTTTGTTTTACGTATGAAACATTATATACATTTGATCAAAGAAAAGAAATATGCATATCTTTGATATTATTTAGATCTCATAATTATTTATTTTATCTATTTTATGCATGTAAATATTTTTGAACTAGATACGCATATTTTAAGGGAAAGTAAATTATTCGTCTCAATTCATTTATACCCTTAATATGTGGTATACCTAGTTCATCATTGACATATATTCTTTTATCTAAAGTATCTTATTGATTTGTTCATAATACTTTGATTTATAGTAGATATATGAGAGAATATATGATTGTCTTTATTATCACGTCTCTCTCACTTTATATGGATTTTTTTTTAAAAACTTATCTTGCCAAATATATTTAATTATCTTTATTGATGACTCTTTTTGAGTTTAAATCATTTTGGTTTTTTTATATTGAGGTTTTATCTCAAAGTTCATGATTATCTATATTTAGACTGATCATACTTTGCATGAGCATTCAAGTCGACTGAATATCTCCTTCTCAAGTATTTTGTCCCTATTACCTTCATGATTATGTAATATATATTCATATATCATGCTATGGTGATTGAGTTCAAATTAATAAATTTTGGTATAGATTTTGTATAGATTCTAGTATATCTATTTTGATTTCTTTTCAATAATTATATTCTTTATGCAAGTGTTTACTATTTTGAATGGGCAAAGTATGAATCATATTTTTTTTGTGATCATTGTTAAAGGTCTTATTATTTCTTCTAAATATTCCGTATTTGATATTTTATATTGGTATACTAATTCTGCAAATTTTTAATTTTCATAGATTATTTATGACCAACGATTGATTTCTTCTATATTGGTATCTATCATGTATTACAATCCTTTATTGGTTTCCCTCAAAATTATAGATTTATTCTTTCTTATATCGCATTTTGAATGGTTTCTTTCAAATTTCTACCCTGATCGTTGTTCATGATTATTTCTGCATTCCATCTGTTATGATTGATTTTATTTTATATCTTATTACGGGGGAGCTTATTTTTGATCATGTCAACTGGGGAGAAATAAGTTTAACTTAGCACACAATCTTATGGCAATATGTGTTTATTAGTTATACATGCATTTATCTTATCTGTCTTAAACTTAACCGATTTGTCTTAATTAAAAATGAGGAGATTGTTAGCCCAATGATTATATCATATTTTTTAATATGGCTAATTAGTTAAGTTTAACATAATGATGTCACTAATATTCATATATCCACTATCATATTTCTACTTAAACTTAGCATTGTCCTACTGCAAACTAAATGTTATCTTATTTATCATAATTTTATACTATTATGTTCGCCTAACATGTACTTGTAGACATGTAGTAAGCATGATCAAACCAGGACATGTGCAATAAAGAATCGACGACGGGCCATGTAACACCCCAGTCCCAAAATACGTAGGACTAGGAACATAGACATGCCAGCCGTATAATAAATATACGTAAGCTGTAAAATGCAGTAGAAACCATAACTAATCTCATCCACGCAAATAAATGAATAAAAGACATCATATAAAGATAATGAATTGTCTTGATACAATATGTTGGGCAGAGACAAATCTACTACCAACAAGTAAAAGGAAAATACATGAGTAAAGAAATGAATTTGGCTAGCGAAGCGAAGACGATCCAAGTGCAATCATCCTCGAAGAATAAAGATGGTCACGACTAGAGCTAGATCACCTGCGAAAGACAATAGCACACACCTGGAGAGATAACCAGGTCCTCAGAGGGACGTAACAAGACACATAATATCATGCCATATAAACTGAATAAATATTGCTCAAATAAATAAGTAAATCGAATTATAACATGTTCCAATACGCACCTACTGAACGAGCGTACCATCCCCCCAACCAAACAAGGACAGGAGATGGTAAACTAATTCACGGTAACGTATCTTCCCATGCTATGAATCCAATATGGTATCCGGACCCCAACAAGGTTCAATACCTTCTCATCGAAGTAGTAAGTCACACCTACAACCAAACAAGGACAAGATGTGACGAACTAATTTGCGACAAGTTATTGTTCCAAGCCACGGTCAGATACAAGTACCCAAACCAAAAGTACTCGCACCTAACGGATAGGGTAGCCTACCGTTCTAAGTGAAATGTAGTTAAAAACAATCCTTCCTGCACATGGGCCCTGGCTGAATAGGATCAGCGTAGTCCCCCTTGGGCACCAGAGGCCCCATTAGTAAGAGCATGACGTTCCACAGAATCGTCAGTGGCCGTCAGTAATCATGGATAATCTGACCCGCGTCTCCGGCGGAGCTCACGGGTTACAAAAGGAAAAGTGCATCGAAGCCCATACGCTAAGGAATCATCCTCCCCGCCCAATGCCTACTATGTTGTATCCACAACATTAACATCTATAACCGCTAAGTCAAACTAGCATGCAACCTCTATTAGCGGTTATTCCTATCGCACGGCTTCTACGTACTGGTGGCCAGCCAATCACGCACTTTCGTGTTCTATATGCGACACACAACTTCGTGTTACAACGTGTCAAGGCCAATGAATTGCAACACACAAGGTGGTCTCTTAAATCTAGGTTTAATGTGAAAATAATACATAGCAGAAAAAATGAACAGTAAGTTCTAACAGTTTATGCCATGTATCACAGTTTATTTTGCATAAAGAAAATAATGAACAATGCATAAAATATGAGCTAAAATAAATAAACAGCTAATGGTAAGGTGTCTTGCCTGGTAGAGCGCCTGGGGTGCTGCGATAATCATGCTGGCACAAACTGCGACTTCGGTGCATCAAGTATGCGAGGTGGCCTCGGGTGGTGGCACGGATCGTGTCATTGAGTCCGGAAGGGTCAATTTAGTTAGGGTCGATGGGATGATGTACCGAATTTGGCGATCGAATAGAAAATAGGGGTTGAGTCACGGATGGAAGAATAAAGGAAATTTTAATGAATAATAATATATTTGAATTCAATAAACTATTTATATTATTTGAAAACTATATTTTATTATCCAAAATAATATAGAAACCTATTTTAAGGCAAAAACTTGACTTTTTGTTGAAATATGCCTTGTAGGTCAAAAGCTATAGATATAACACCATGAAATGATATATATATTCCAAAAATTATTTTAGGTTAAAAACAAAATTGCCTTAAAGTATTTTATATAATATTTGAAAAATATATATGATAATTAAGAAACACTTTTTATTAGGCAAAAAAACATTCAGATGGATATATATAAAAAAAACTCTAGAAAAACATTTTAGGACAAGCTCATATAGTTTGAAAAACAATAATATATAATAATTTTATAATAATAAACATACAAAAAAAACTATTTATAATAATATTAATAACCCTGAACTAGTTACTAATAACAGTTCAAATGCTAACAATAAAGAATAATAATAATAATAATAATAATAATAATAAGGAAATAAATTTGTATAAACAAAATTTGGAAAAAATAATAATAATAATAATACTGGTTAAAAATAAAATAAAAAAATAAAAAAATGTAAATGATGTACTGGCTGGTTCTCCTCGGGGAACTCATCAGAAGAGAAGAAAACAAAACAGAAAAAAAACAACAAAGGAGGACAAAGGAATTAGAGATGGGAGAGAGAGAGAGAGGCTGAGACTGGGAGAAGAAAGCGGAGGAGAGAGAGGCTGGAGAGGGGGCGGATGAGCTCAGGAGAACGGGAGGGGACAGGAGAGAGCGGAGCGTCGGCGAGCAGTGGGGGTCGCGGTCTGCGTGCGGCGGCGCGCTCGCGCTGGCGGAGGGGTTTCAGTAGAAGGCGGCGGATGCGGCGAGCGGAGCTGTGGGAGAGCTCGGCGGCGGCCGGAGAAGGGAGGAAGAAGACGGGGGCGGTTTGTTTCGGGCGGATGGCTGATCGGGCGGTGGTTGGCGCCGGGGTTTGGGCGGCGCAGTGGTGGTGACGCGGTCAGGTGACGGTGGAGAGGCACGGCAGAGCCCACGCCGGTACGGTCGACAGAGGGGGCGCTCCGGCGTGGCATGGCGACAACGACTGCGCGGGTTTGGGCGACACCAGCTCTGGTCGGTGGCGCAGTGGCGGCCACGGCGACTACGGCGAGGATGCAGCAAGGATTTCGTCGGGGTGAGTTTTTCTTGCTTTCTCTTGTGGGTTTGGGTGTTCGGATTTGGAGGTGGTTGTGGTGACGGTGGTCTCGATGATGGTGGGGCGTGTGTGAGTTTGGTGGTGTCGGGAAGGCGAGGTCGGAAGGAGTTTCGGTTGGGGTCGGCGGCCGAGTTTGGGTGTGGTTGGGAGGCGGCCAGAGGCGTGTGGCAGCTTCTGGACGGGTTTGGGCTTGGTGGCGACTAGTGGTCGAAGGCAATGGTCGTGGTGACCGGGGGATTGGTTGTGCTGGGTCAGGGTACGACGGCCTGGCTGGGTCCGACCGCTGGCGGCGGAGGTGAGATGGTGGCAGCGGTGGTACGGGTATCATTTGTGCTGGTATTGGGTGTCGGGTGGTGTTGGGAGCGGCCGCGGGTAGCAGCAATGGCCAGGGAATCGGGGGCAGTGGAGAAGAGGTGGTGATGGGATGATGGGGATTCGGCCAGGATGGGGCTGGACATGGTTAGAATAGGTTTAGATTAGGTATTTGATTTTTGTCGGGGGTGTCCGACACGACGGAGAGAATAATGTACATGTAAAAATAATGGAATAATAATTTGGATGGACACAGACACGATGCACGTAGATTTGTAGAGAAAAATTTTGTGGAAGATGAATATTGAATTGGAGGAGTACCTGCCTATTTATAGGACGTGGGAATTCCCAATTGGATAGGATTAGAAAAATTTTACACCCAATAATAGATAGTTTATTTTAATTCAAATAACTTTTAAAACAATCCAAATCCCAATCCAAATCCAATCAAATCTAATTAAAATCTTTTTAGTTCAAAAAAATCAAATCAATTTCAAACATAGATATTAGTTTACTATTTAAATGTATCCATGGAATCAAATCAAAATTTAAATGGCCATAATAACTTCAAAATATATTTTCCAAAAATATTAATAATAATAATTTCGAAAATTGTATTTTTATTTAAAATAAACTAATAAATATTTACGAGATATATGTATGCACAAATATTCTTTACATAAATATACTTCCTAATATACCATTTTATAGGAAAAATACTTTATAATTATAACTACATAAATGAAAGGCTTTTCATAATTAAAACCATAAATTTGAAATGCTAGCTAGAAATAATTATTACCTATATTATTTTGAAACCATATAAACAAATAAAAAATATTTTTCTAAAAATATGTACGCTCGCACATATTCGTACTCGTCGAGCAAAATAAAATTTCATGCGACGTAAAATACGACTACGCGACGTACAATACAAAAATTTTAAATCAGTACCAAATTTAATAATAAAAAATAGTAAAAATTTAGGAGTTTTACATCCTACTCAACTTAAAAGAATTTCGTCCTCGAAATTAAGAATTTCGTAGGGGGGTGAGAGGACACAAGGGGGGTATCAATAGGGATCCAACGATGACAATGTTTTCACAAAATCATGTCGTAAGAGATCGCGATCTAGATCGTAGAAAAATAATACGGTATGGTCACGGGTAATGAATGAGGGTCACGATTAAGAGAACGAAATAGATTCGTTTTAATTAAGCGATTAGAGGGTCTTGATAGGGTCGAGTAGTTTAGGATGAAGATATAGCAACATCGAGTGAGAAAGGTCATAGCCGATAGGAAGGCTAGAGGAAGTTCTAGTATAACGCCTTCACCCTCCTAACATAGATGAAGGCGAAAGCAATATAGAGTTCGAAGGAGACGTTTATCGAATACGAATACGTGATCCAAAGACGATCGAATAATTTCAAAGGAATTGTCAAGGCAATTGTGGATGGGATTCTAGAGGACAAGCTTAACTATGTCCCCATCTACGTAGAATAATAGGCAAAGCGAACCAAGTGCACTCGGTTCATCAGACCATCATGCACCGGTTCTGATTAGACGCTATGTTAGTGGGAATTCTTCGAATAACATATGTCATGAGCAAGCTTGATAAAGATTTGAGCTTGCAAAAACTAGGCTACATTAGCATCATTAGTCTAGATAGTAAAAATATAGGCACGAGATTAAGATGGAAATAAAGAACAAATACGAATAGTCTAAGAGTCATAAGGATCTAAGTCTTGTTTATTCCTATACCATCATTCTATGGTTTTATGGACCAAGGCTTGGTTGACCAAATGGGTTAAATACCTCTAGTCTCTATGGTATGGGTAATACCATTTGTATTCCCTTAATGGTCAAGGGTGTGTCAAGTCGTGGGGTATTCTACCCAACTTAAAGAATTAAGCTAAGGGTGTTTTGGGACATCCAACTAGTAGGGTCAATCTCTAGCAAGCACGAAGGAAAGATAAGAATAGGGATGAAAGCAAGCAAGCAAGATGCAATTGATGAGTCAAACGGTAGATAAAATCAAGAAAAGAGGTCAAGTATGTGGATGAGATCCTAGACTTCTAATCCTATTCGCAGGCTTGCTTGGTACGGTAAAGTAACCAAACAATTTATCTTGACCTGCATGGGCCACCACAAAAACATGTAACGCCCTAGTCCTAAAATACGTAGGACTAGGAACATAGACATGCCAGCCGTATAATAAATATAGGTAAGCTGTAAAATACAGTAGAAACCATAACTAATCTCATCCACGCAAATAAATGAATAAAAGACATCATATAAAGATAATGAATTATCTTGATACAATATGTTGGGCGGAGACAAATCCACTACCAACGAGTAAAAGAATAATATATGAGTAAATAAATGAATTTGGCTAGCGAAGCGAAGACGATCCAAGCGCAATCATCCTCGAAGAATAGAGATGGTCACGACTAGAGCTAGAGCACGTGCGAAAGACAATAGTACACACCTGGACAGATAACCAGGTCCTCAGAGGGACGTAACAAGACACATAATATCATGCCATATAAACTGAATAAATATTGCTCAAATAAATAAGTAAATCGAATTATAACATGTTCCAATACGCACCTACTGAAAGAGCGTACCATCCCCCCAACCAAACAAGGACAGGAGATGGTAAACTAATTCACGGTAACGTACCTTCCCATGCTATGAATCTAATATGGTATCCGAACTCCAACAAGGTTCAATACCTTCTCATCGAAGTAGTAAGTCACACCTACAACCAAACAAGGACAAGATGTGACGAACTAATTCGCGACAAGTTATTATTCTAAGCCACGGTCAGATACAAGTACCCAAACCAAAAGTACTCGCACCTAACAGATAGGGTAGCCTACCGTTCTAAGTGAAATATAGTTAAGAACAATCCTTCCTGCACATGGGCCCTGGCTGAATAGGATCGGCGTAATCCTCCTTAGGCACCAGAGGCCCCATCAGTAAGAGCATGACGTTCCGCAGAATCGTCAGTGGCCGTCAGTAATCATGGATAATCTGACCCGTGTCTCCGGCGGAGCTCACGGGTTACAAAAAGGAAAGTGCATCGAATCCCATACGCTAAGGAATCGTCCTCTCCGCCCAATGCCTACTATGTTGTATCCACAACATTAACCTCTATAACCGCTAAGTCAAACTAGCATGCAACCTCTATTAGCGGTTATTCCTATCGCACGACTTGTACGTACTGGTGGCCAGCCAATCACGCACTTCCGTATTCTATATGCGACACACAACTTCGTGTTACAACGTATCAAGGCCAATGAATGCAACACACAAGGTGGTCTCTTAAATCTAGGTTTAATGTGAAAATAATACATAGCAGAAAAAATGAACAGTAAGTTCTAACAGTTTATGCCATGTATCACAGTTTATTTTGCATAAAGAAAATAATGAACAATACATGAAATATGAGCTAAAATAAATAAACAGCTAATGGTAAGGTGTCTTGCCTGGTAGAGCGCCTGGGGTGCTGCGATAATCATGGTGGCACAAACTGCGACTTCGGTGCATCAAGTATGCGAGGTGGCCTCGGGTGGTGGCACGGATCGTGTCATTGAGTCCGGAAGGGTCAATTTAGTTAGGGTCGATGGGATGATGTACCGAATTTGGCGATCGAATAGGAAATAGGGGTTGAGTCACAGATGGAAGAATAAAGGAAATTTTAATGAATAATAATATATTTGAATTCAATAAACTATTTATATTATTTGAAAACTATATTTTATTATCCAAAATAATATAGAAACCTATTTTAAGGCAAAACTTGACTTTTTGTTGAAATATGCCTTGTAGGTCAAAAGCTATAGATATGACACCATGAAATGATATATATATTCCAAAAATTATTTTAGGTTAAAAAAAAATTGCCTTAAAGTATTTTATATAATATTTGAAAAATATATATGATAATTAAGAAACACTTTTTATTAGGCAAAAAACATTTCAGATGGATATATAAAAAAAACTCTAGAAAAACATTTTAGGACAAGCTCATATAGTTTGAAAAACAATAATATATAATAATTTTACAATAATAAACATACAAAAAAACTATTTACAATAATATTAATAACCCTAAACTAGTTACTAGTAACAGTTCTAATACTAACAATAAAGAATAATAATAATAATAATAATAATAATAATAATAATAATAATAATAATAATAATAAGGAAATAAATTTGTATAAACGAAATTTGGAAAAATAATAATAATAATAATAATACTGGTTAAAAATAAAATAAAAATAAAAAAATATAAATGATGCACTGGCTGGTTCTCCTCGGGGAACACATCAGAAGAGAAGAAAACAAAACAGAAAAAAAAACAACAAAGGAGGAGAAAGGAATTAGAGATGGGAGAGAGAGAGAGAGGCTGAGACTGGGAGAAAAGAGCGGAGGAGAGAGAGGCTGGAGAGGGGGCGGATGAGCTCGGGAGAACGGGAGGGGACTGGAGAGAGCGGAGCGTCGGCGAGCGGTGGGGGTCGCGGTCTGCGTGCGGCGGCGCGTTCGCGCTGGCGGAGGGGTTTGAGGAGAAGGCGGCGGATGCGGCGAGCGGAGCTGTGGGAGAGCTCGGCGGCGGCCGGAGAAGGGAGGAAGAAGACGGGGGCGGTTTGTTTCGGGCGGACGGCTGATCGGGCGGTGGTTGGCGCTGGGGTTTGGGCGGCGCACTGGTGGTGACACGGTCGGGTAACGGTGGAGGGGCGCGGCAGAGCCCACGCCGGTGCGGTCGACGGAGGGTGCGCTCCGGCGTGGCATGGCGACAACGACCGCACGGGTTGGGGCGACACCAGCTCTGGTCGGTGGTGCAGTGGCGGCCACGGCGACTACGGCGAGGATGCGGCAAGGATTTCGCCGGGGTGAGTTTTTCTTGCTTTCTCTTGTGGGTTTGGGTGTTCGGATTTGGGGGTGGTTGTGGTGACGGTGGTCTCGATGATGGTGGGGCGTGTGTGAGTTTGGTGGTGTCGGAAAGGCGAGGTCGGAGGGAGTTTCGGTTGGGGTCGGCGGTCGAGTTTGGGTGTGGTCGGGAGGCGGACAGAGGCGTGTGGCAGCTTCTGGACGGGTTTGGGCTTGGTGGCGACTAGTGGCCAATGGCGATGGTCATGGTGACCGGGGGTTTGGTTGTGCTGGGTCGAGGTACGACGGCCTGGCTGGGTCCGACCGCTGGCGGCGGAGGTGAGATGGTGGCAGCGGTGGTGCGGGTATCATTTGTGCTGGTGTTGGGTGTCGGGTGGTGGCTGGGAGCGGCCGCGGGTAGTGGCAATGGCCAGGGAATCGGGGGCAGCGGAGAAGAGGTGGTGATGGGATGATGGGGATTCAGCCAGGATGGGCCTGGACATGGTTAGAATATGTTTAGATTAGATATTTAATTTTTGTCGGGGGTGTCCGACACGACGGAGAGAATAATGTACATGTGAAAATAATGTAATAATGTTTTGGATGGACACAGACACGATGCACGTAGATTTATAGACAAAAAATTTGTGGAAGATGAATATTGAATTGGAGGAGTACCTGCCTATTTATAGGACGTGGGAATTCCCAATTGGATAGGATTAGGAAAAGTTTAAACCCAATAATAGATAGTTTCTTTTAATTCAAATAACTTTTAAAACAATCCAAATCCCAATCCAAATCCAATCAAATCTAATTAAAATCTTTTTAGTTCAAAAAAATCAAATCAATTTCAAACATAGATATTAGTTTACTATTTAAATGTATCCATGGAATCAAATCAAAATTTAAATGGACATAATAACTTCGAAATATATTTTCCAAAAATATTAATAATAATAATTTCAAAAATTGTATTTTTATTTAAAATAAACTAATAAATATTTACGAAATATATGTATGCACAAATATTCTTTACATAAATATACTTCCTATTATACCATTTTATAGGAAAAATACTTTATAATTATAACTGCATAAATGAAAGATTTTTCATAATTAAAACCATAAATTTGAAATGCTAGCTAGAAATAATTATTACCTATATTATTTTAAAACCATATAAATAAATAAAAAATATTTTTCTAAAAATATGTACGCTCGCACATATTCGCACTCGTCGAGCAAAATAAAATTTCGTGCGACGTAAAATACGACTACGCGACGTACAATACAAAAATTTTAAATCAGTACCAAATTTAATAATAAAAATAGTAGAAATTTAGGAGTTTTACAAGCCAAAGGCGGTGTTATACAAGAAGATTTCTCTGAACCGTCCAGCGACCTATCCAGGGCCTCACACTCAGGGGTTCCTTTGCCTGGTCAGCGGACAGGAGTCGAGGGGGCAGCGCCTTCCATGGGAGTTCGGGGATGAAGCCCCCGAAAGGTATTCAGATTTCCAGATTTGTTTATCTTTGGACATCTGTTGTCAAGAAAAAAAGGGCGGCTTCAAGTCTGCTCAAAGACGTCATCTAAGGGCTATTGGTTTTTCAAATTTATTGTGTATTTTTCTATTTATTGAGTCTAAATAATTTGTGAGTAATCTTCCTATTTCCAAGACAACTCCTATTCTTCTAAGTGCCGGTGGTTTCCGATTAGGAGTATTCGAGTTGTACAAGCTTGGAGTATAAAAACTTTTTTCAGAAAAGTGTTTGAAGTTTGTTCGTGGGCTTCGGATTAAAACACAACAGTGTTGAAGTTTGTTCATGTTCTTTGGAGAAAGCACGCGGTGTATTCTCTATTCAAAATAGTGGATTAAATAGCGGGCAAGAGTTCTCGCGACTGGACTAGTCCTCTCAGAGGAAAACCAGTATAAACCTTGGTGTTTGTGTTTGCTCTTCTCAACTTATTTACTTTACCCATATACTTTTATACTACATATTTCATATTAGTTTAATTACTGCCATAAATATTTTTAAGTGGTAGTTATTATTCTGCTGCACGCACGCACTCTATTCTCCTCCCTTAAGAGGTGCTCAATTGGTCCTACATGTGACATACTCTATATGACATCTATAGAATCGTGCATGGGACATATCACTTGAATCAGCCGTGTACCGTACCTTAACCCAACTTTATTTCGTGTGACACTGCTGTCCTAGGTCATATTCCATATGACGAGCCTTGAGACCGTGGGATCTTGCACATGTTAAACTTGAACAACCAAGTTCTTTGGGTGCCTTGACTTATGCTATAAATCGTGTGATACAACTTAACCCGTGGGACAAGCAAAGGGTATGCCAAGCCTTGCAGCATGGAAATATGTATTGTGACTTGTGTAGGGGTGGACATACGGGTCCAGGACCCGCGATTCCGACCCGGCCCGAACCGTATATTGCCCAAACAAGCCGGTTCTAAAATTTTCACATTTAAACGGGTCGGGGCGGGGCGGGTTGTGTTACTTAAACGGGACGGGGCAGATTGTATTCTAAAATAAACGGGACCCCGACCCGGCCCGTTTCATTTGAAAATTCTTAAAATTTTATAATTAATCGTGCCCTATCCCCATTCAGCATTCACATCAGCCGGCCCTAGTAAAAGTAAAACTCCTCTCTCTCTCTCATCTCTCCTCTCCATTCAAGCATTCACAGCAGCAGAGCTGCTGGATTCCTAGTATACCACTATCCCTAACATCCTCACATTGTCGTTGACGGCTCGACGCGGCGACGCCACGACGTTGCCATCGACGACTCGATACAGGAAGTTGCCGCCGCCGACCCGACGCCCTCACTTTGCCGTCGACGACCTCCTCATCCCGACGCCCCCGCCTTCGTAATGCTGAACTGGAGTACCACATAGTGAGAACACTAATTATACATATTGTTTTGTTGGGTTCTCACTTCTTATGACCTATTTATATGGGAAAAAAGTACCAACATAGCTGCTTAGCTAGATAAGCACCCATTTGGTTAACAAAGTTTTGCTTGTGTCGTGAATGTTATATTTTTTGGACAAAGCCATTCATTTCTGTGTTGTTCCTAAGACATTGTGTTGTTCTTATGATGATGTTGAAGAAAGGTGGAAATATATGACAACAAACAATTTTTTTAGATTAGAACATTGTTTTTTGAGACATTCTTACTGTTTTGATCCATTTGGACCCGCCGGTCGTTCCAGTTCGGATCCGTTTTGAACGGTTCGAGTATGGTTCGGTTCCAATATTTTTTGGCCCCGATCCGTCCCATCCCGTCAATAAATGGGTCCAGTCCGGGTCCATAAAATTTGGGCCCAGCCAGGACCGTGCCCAGCCTTAGACTTGTGGGACAATTATGCTAAGCATTGGACGATGGGACAGTGCATGCTTTATCAAGCATTTATATCATGCTACGCCTATGAATATGCTAAGTTCATAGTCTTGTGGCAACATAGACCAACTTTTCCTTCTCCTAAGCTACGGAACAAAGGACCAAGTGTTAATTTTGAAAGCACATCATGCAAAAAATTCTAAGCCAACTGTGGGACCTTTCCATATTCTAACTCAATCCGACCCAAGGTTGAATTTATTCCCTTAGCTATGTGGATTCATGTCTTTTCTTATCAAGCCTACTTTGTGCATTTGAAAACTTTTGTTTTATTAGTGCGAAGGCCAAATAGAAGCAAGTTCACCGAAGCCACCCACCTGAGCGAGGAGTTGTCTAGGCTGAGCGGGACTCAAGCAAGCCGCTGCATTGCTAAGTCCAATCGTTGTTGTATTTTGATTCCTCCTATTCGACTGAGCGGGACATGGAATTATACTTGCCGACATCCCCCTCCTTCTCCTTTCCCTTCATAGCTCAGACCACTCCCTCAAGCATTCCACCAACCTCCTCCCTATATCTCCTTCCCCTACCTCTCGTTGTCTCTGCATACTTGCCTCCCATCGCCCCTCTCCCCCACCCACCTTCTCAACTTCAACCGGGCCGAGCGTTGCTGTCCCTAGTCCTAGGGTGGCCCCACTCGTTGGGCCTCCTACGCGACGACGGTGGCCGGTCAGCTCAGGCCGTCCTCACTCCCCTCCTTTCCTCGCCCCTTCCACCAATTGTCTCCTCTCTGTTTGAAGGAGCGTCGCTAGTTTCCTTCGCAGCGAACGAAGTAGCTGACTTAGTTATGCCATTCTGCCTGCGCTCGTCGGGAAATTCTTACTCCAGGCCACCATTAGCTTCTGTCACAGCTTTATTCTAGAGAATAGGGGTTCCTCGAGGAAGTATCGATTGGAGTCATCGACTCCAAACATATTTTCATCCGACCGAGCAAGGAAGCCGACTTCCCCGACTGCGCACTCAACTCTCTTTGGTGCGGCATCATCGAAGACTCTGCCTAGACCTTGTCGGTTTGGGTGGATCACCCTACGCTTGAGACATGCTCGCTACTTTCAACTATTCATGGCAACTGTTCTAAAGCCGAAGGCAGAGTCTTGTGGGAGACCCTCCTTCGGATCCATAGTTGCTATCCCACCTCTCCTGGTTGTGCATTAGCGAATTTAATGTCATCAGCCACATATGAAAAATCTGGGGGCCGTCCACCATCTTCTTCTACGAATGACGTCTGTAACTTCATCTTCGAAGCTAATCTTCATTCACTTTCATTCTTTGGTAGCGAGTTCACTTAGTGCAACATGCAAACTGGAGAGAGCCGTCAATGCTCATATCTCGACAGAGCACTAGTTTCTCATTCGTGGGATCATGCGATGAAAATGAGTCTCTCGTACTTAAACTCCATGGAACCTGGTCATGCCCTTCTTCTCATCGAGGTTCGGAAGTCAGCTAACTCCACTGCTAAAGTATTCAGATTTATAAATCTTTGGACCCAGCATCCTCGGTTCATGCGCATTGTTGCTGACGCGTGGAGCTCCCGCGCCGCAGCCAAGCCCTCGTCGGGGTGGCGTTAAAACTTTAGGACACCTGCGCAGCTCTCTCTCCTGATGGAGTAGGATGACGTATGGCAACATCTTCCAGGCGGTGTGCCTGGCTGAAGACAACATTTGCCTGGCCAAAAAATTGTTCCATCGTGATGGCTGGGAATCAATGCATACTTCTCTGAACTTGATTAGAGCTCTCTTAAAATACACATCAACATTGATGAGGTGTTTTCGAAGCAGAAAGCCAAAATCTCCTGGGACATCGAGGGCAACAAGAACACGAAGTACTTCCACGCCTGCGTCAAAGGTAGAAGACAAGGACTAATGCTGTACCAAATAAAATATGAGCATCGGGAGCATTCTGGAAGATCAAAATGATATACAAGATGCCGCACACAATTTCTTCCCATCCTGGTTTTTTAAAGAAGTTATTCATACAGATGAGGATTTTATGTCCACCATCGCCTCCACTAAGGGCTAGCAATGAAATACTGATGGCCCTTCCGATGGAGATTGGAGACTGAGTTAAAAGGTATTGTGTGGCCGCTGAACAAGGACATCGTGCCAGGTCCATATGGCTTCTCTGGTTATTTTTTCATATTTTGCTAGAATATTATCAAGCAGGATATTATTGAGGCTACGATCGCCTTCTTTCAGGGGCTTAGCTATCCTAAAGCGATGAGCGCCAACATCGACTTGATGCCGAGGACTTCCAACCCCACCACATTTGTGGACTTTTGGCCGCTAAGTATGTGTAATTTCATAAATAAAATTATTGCCAAAACCATTTCTAACAGAATGGCAGGTCTCCTTCCAAAGATTCTCTCTTCCGAACAGAGCGGTTTCTTTCAGGGCGGAACATTATAGACAACATATTGTTAGCCCAGGAGCTAGTCAACAACATGAAGCACCCTTCCAGATAGGGCTGCAAATGAGCCAAGCCTTTCACGAGCTGCTCGAAGCTTGGCTCTATAAAAGCTTGTTTGAGCTCGATTTGTTTAGTAAACAAGCCGAGCTCAAGCTTTATTTTTTAGCTTGTTTAATAAACAAGTCAAGCTCAAGCTTAGAAGTACTCGGCTCGATTGAGCTCGCGAGCTGGCTCGTTTATAAGCTTGCGAGCTGGCTCGTTTAGAAGCTCGTTTGTTCTGTCGAATTCTAATTATATATATTTTTTGAATTATATATATATATATATATATATATATATATATATATATATATATATATATATATATATATATATATAACGATATGGTTGTTTGTATTATATATTTATGTCCTTAATAAGTGATATTAAGTAACTTTTTTTAGTTAAATTTTTATAAATAAATTGTTAATATTTTATATACTTGAAATCAAACCAAACTAGCTTGAAATCAAGCTCGCTTGAATTCAAGCTTAATGAGCTTGAAATAAAGTTGAGAGACAAGCTTGATTTCAAGCTTATCGAGCTTGTTTATCAAGCTTGAATCAAGCTTCCTTATCAGGCCAAGCTCAAGCTTAATATAAACAAGCTCGTGCTAAGCTCAAGCTTCAAAATAAAAAACTTATCAAGCTCGAGCTTAAATAATTCTAGTCAAGCCAAGCTCAAGCTTTCAAAAGCTTGGCTCGGCTCGGCACGTTCGCAGCCCTACTGCCAGAGGTGGTAGCATTGTTTTCAAACTTGACATGGAAAAGGCGTATGACAAGTTGGACTGGCAGTTCATGATATGGATTTTTAGAGCCTTTGGGTTTGCGGAACGATGGATAGACTTGATCTGTCGATTGATGAGCAACTCATGGTTCACCGTGGTAGCGAACGAACAGACTATTGGGTACTTTAAATCTTCGCGTGGCATACGTTAGGGATCCGCTATCCTCCACCATCTTCATTATTGCCGCCGAGGCTCTAAGGAGGAATTTCAACAAGATGGGGCACGTTCCACAATTAAGCTATTTCCACACCACAAGCGGTTGCCCTGTCATCACGCACCTTGTCTATGTAGACGACATTTTTATCTTCTCAACAAGTAACATCGGGTCGATTGAGGTGGTCAACCATGCCCTGAATCGATATATGCAGACCTCGGGCAGCGCATCAGTGCTAAAAGGAGTGTTATATATGTGCACCATCCTGCAGACTCTGCCAAGAAAGAAATGCTCTCGCAAGTGACGAGCTTCATTGTGAAGGGAATCTCATGATGTGAGGTGGGCCGGGCTGGGCCGACCCGTGCCCAGTGTTGACGGGACCTGGGCTGGGTCGGGCTCAGACCGGATGGAGAACCGAGCTAGGCCGGATTAAAAAAAAATCCAAAACTAACGTGGACCATGGCCCGGTCTTAGGAGGGTCGGGTGAACCGATCCTGGGCCGGCCCGATTATTCAAAAAAAGGAAAAAAATATAAATATATAAATGTTATAAAATTAAAAATTTGCAAAATTGTAACATGCAAAATTGAAAGTCCAAGTTTATTTGCATAATTTGAAAGTTAATAACACGCAACTAATGATTCATACAAGATTTTATTAATAACTCATAGGAATATTACTAGTACATAAGTTGTAATTAATGACCCATACATGGTTACTAGAAATCCATACAAATTTTTAGATGTTTGCGTAGCTTCCATGTATCATAACGATGGTCTCATTTAATTCGTTTCTTACAATGCAAACATTCAATAAAAACTTTAGTGGAGTATCTTCTTTCTGCTTCACCACTTTCGTGCTTATTGTAAACTCCAGTGGAATGATACGAAATATTCGAATTTGATTCTAGCTCTTGTTGCGGTGCGCGTTGAGTTTGCGATGCGAGTTGCGGTTGCTGCGATAGTTGATCATTATCCATGATATTAAATAGACTCTTTAAACTAGGTTACTTGTAAATATTGTAAGAGAAAATAAATTTTTGAGTGAATAATTTTGATTTATGACCTATTTATAAGAATTTATGGCTGCAAAATTACCCCTAATACCCTCAAAATATAATTTTTATAAGGGTACTTTTGGCCATTTTTAGAAAAATTACCAAAATATCCTTAAAATGGTCGAAAATAGCCCTAAAATGCGAGCATTTCGATCTTTTTGGGCTTCAAATGGTCACAAACAAAATAAAACAAAAATCGGCCAGCCGGGCCTTGGACCGGGCCAGTTCGGACTGGACAAACCAAGTTTTACGGGTTTAACCGGCCCGAACCCGCGGTCAAATCGGGCCGGGCCGGGCTAGGCTACCGATTCGAAAAGCCGAACCCAGCATTGACCCATGGAGTGCTCGAGTCGAGCCGGCCGGGGTGTTGACCGGGCTCGGTCAGCCCAGACCGAATTTGATCGGGCCACCCGGCCCATCTTGTAACCTCCGTTCATCGAATTCTTGGATTTTTTTTTGAAATTTTGTATTTTTCTATTCTTTGAATTTTTCCAAGTCATTGAAAATAGGAATTTAATATGAAATATATTTTCAAATAGTAATATGCTATCAATATTTGAATCATTGGTTTGAAAAACTATATTACGCTAGTTAAATAATTTTATGTCTAAAATTTTCACTAGATATAAATATTTCCTTTATATTCGAAAATAATTTGTCAAACTGTTATTTTCAATTAAATATGTTTTATTTACTGTAAAATATTTATTTTGAAATCCTATAGTTACGATGATTGCAGGTTATTCGATTTTTCCCTCGTATGGGCTTAGATCATTGTAGGAGCGTAAAAAGTACTTCAAAGACCAAGTCAAAGAAGTTGAGAGCTTTACGCAATTCAAACTAAGTCAAACTCAGAATCTACGCGAGCTACTCTCTACGCATACTATTCTCTATGCGATAAACTTTTACGCGAGAGTTATCCTCCACTTTTACGCCGGGGACAGACTGTCAGGCCGCATTTAATGTGAGTGATTTGATCTGACAGAATGATTTTCTGACAGCAGGATTGCACAGAAGCCGAGAGGATTAGATTTACACTAAACCCAATACTGTCGTTTAGTGTGCAGATGGGATACTTTACGCTCAATAAAATGCTTCTTTTACGCACGATAGCTATTCGAGCTTTTACGCTCAAAGTTATTGTGGGCGTAAAGTTTATTTGAGCTAATTTTACGTTCAAGGCTATTTTTTTAGCCACTTTACGCGGGAAGTCTATTTTGAGCTATTTTACGCCCAGTCTGCTACTTTACGCAGGGAGTGTATTTTGGGTCATTTTTACGCCCGAGCTTTCCTGACTACATGAGAACGTTGTTTGCGTACGTGGCTTTGATGCCACACTTATCGAAGAACATGTGTATGTGCTTTCCCCATTTTGTTGAAGAAGTGGGACACGTGTCATCATACATAGAGATCAAAACTCTACATGGGACACGTGTCAACGTGCGTAGAGGATGATTTACATCATGGGTGACAGTTACTCGCGTAGAGACCCGTTTTTGTTGCTTTTTTACGCACAAAAGGTTAAGTCTATAAATAGACTTATTTTTTCAACACAGAGGACATTAAGAGATCAATAGAGACAGGAAAGGAGATTCTGAGAAAACTCATATTTTTAGAGTGATATTCCCAGAAGCATTTCTTCAACTTTTTCTCAAGAATAGGGTGAAGCAAAGCAAGAAAGCATTCGACTGTGCCATCAGTGCCGTTGCTCGATACCTTTCCGGTGACTTAGTTCTTCCGATTGTTCATCTTCTTCAAGCAGTTTTCTTCATCATCATCGTATGGTCCAAGGAACAAAGTGAACGCTCTCAGATTAGACTTCCATAGCAATACTTCCCAGAACATTTGTACTGTTTTGTACTTTTTCTAGTTTTCTTTCAAAAGCCAATTTTTAGGCATTTTGTTAAGTGAAACAAAATGACGACTCTGCTGGAGACGACCTTCTCCTTTGACGAGAAGGCAATTGCTCAATATGATGATGTGTCGATCGATTCGACAAAGAAGACTCTGGTTGTGCACTTCGACCAGACTGCCTACGAAGAAATGCTCCGAACTTGGGGTAATACTCACTGTTCCAATGTTCAGAAATCGCGGAAGGCACGAAAAGTTTGGATCCCTAAGTCCAAACCATCCTCGGATCTCCCTGTTGTCTCTGAAGGCAAAGGAATCCTTCCTACTCCTGTTGTGGAGACTCCCGTCGGTGACGAGGCAGTCTCTACTTCAGTGATACGCCCTGGGCGTAAAAACCAGTCTCTCGTCTGTGATGTGGCAGACTATCAAGTTTTACGCTCTACGCGTAAAAATCAAGTTTTACGCTCTGTGCATAAAAATCAAACTTTACGCTCTGTACGTAAAAACCAGTCTCCCGTTTATGACGTGGTAGACACCCAAACTTTTCGCTCTATGCGTAAAAACCAGTCTTCTGTCTGTGACGTGGTAGACACCCAAGCTTTACGCTCCACGCGTAAAGAAAAATCTCCCGTCTGTGACATGGCAGATACTCATGTTTTACGCTCTACGCATAAAGGTAAATCTCCTGTCAGTGACAGAGTAGATAAAATACATTCTTATGCTTCTGTATCTAAAATGAATTTGCCTACACGCATACAGCGTAAAAACATGAATTCTATTGTTGGTAAAACTTCGGTTTTCCACCAACAGCCTTCTTATACTGCTTTACGTAAGGTACCAAACCTTCAAATTACGCATAATGCTGATGGAGTCCTTTGTGCACAAAAATCTCAGAATTTACGCACGCAACTCCAGGCACGTAAAAACGTTCAGTTTGATTCTGCTAATGTAGCCAGTAATCTTTTTTATACACAAGGGACTAAACGATTTTCTGTCCCAAATATAATAAAGAAGACTACTCCCTCTACTCCTTCTGATTTACGCGAGCTGCTTGTACAAAAGTGTAAAGACATAAAATCTCCTGTGACACTCCCCAAAGAAGATCGCCATTGTGAGTGTCACCAGATTGTAATCAAGTGTTGCTGTTCGGCTTCTAAACGGTCAGTTTTTGATCGGTTAGGCTACAATGTTCAGCAATCAGTTAATGATCAAGAACATGAGTTGTCATATGCCTCAGTTAATATGGCATCTCATACCAACAGGGGACGACGTCCAAAACGCAACTCGTCCCAGACTCCTGGTCAACAACAGTTCAATCGACTTCTTGATAATTTTGAAGGAGTATATCAGAATACTCGATTGAGAAGTCAAAGATAGTTGCAGACTTCTGACTCAGAAGCTGGGGGTACCCAGTCTTTAGAGTCCGAAACTGATAGCGTTGATTCATACTTCTACACCAATCCTTCTGTATCTTCAAGGGAGGTTGAATCTTATGCTATTGGAGACGAACCAGAGATGTCAACTGCTAATACAGAACAACATCTCTCTGTAGTTGAGTGGTCGCTGAAGGACACGCTTGCTATGATGCAAAGTATGCATCAAATAATAATGACTCAGCAAACTTCTCAGCCA
Organism: Iris pallida; assembly: GCA_029216955.1. Taxonomy (NCBI): domain Eukaryota; kingdom Viridiplantae; phylum Streptophyta; class Magnoliopsida; order Asparagales; family Iridaceae; genus Iris; species Iris pallida. The sequence goes on along the minus strand of JANAVB010016197.1, from coordinate 42,910,770 downwards.
GTAGTGATAACTCCAGTGCAGGTAGCAGCACAAACTCAAGATAGTCAAGAGGTTGATATACCCTTGAATAATCTTAGTCAGGAGCCTGCTATCAATCAAAATTCTGCATCTCCAGATCCTATCATTCCAGAAGATGTACCACCTCCGGTGGGGGTTACGGTACATCCAACAACTATTCAATCGAATGTGCTTCCTCAAAGCAGTGAAGCTATTCAAGCGGTACGTGAGCTAAAAGCACAGTTTGAAGTTCTGAAGCACAAGGATCAGCTCCAGAGGTTAGGAATTAAGCAACCTTATCCACCTCACTGGAATGATGTACCCTTTCCTCCAAAGTTCAAGCCACAATCCATGGTGTTATTTGATGGAAAGGCATCTCCTAGTCAATATATCAATTACTTTGATATTATGACTGTACATTTGCAGAAGAATGATGCTCTTTTTACCCGAGTTTTCATCGGGTGTTTGACGGGTTCAGCTTACGACTGGTATCGTAGTCTACCCGACAATTGCATTTCGTCTTTTGACGAATTTAAAGCAATATTTCTCTCCCATTTCTATGAGGGAGGAATGGACATGAATATGTCCTCCCTAATAGAAATCAAGCAAAAGGAGAAAGAAGATACTCGAACGTTTACAGAACGCTTCCGACAGGCTACCTTGAAAATGCCTCCAGGCATGCCAGATTCAGCACTGATCGATACGTGTAAGATGAATCTGCGACCATCTATTGCTGTCTTTACGGGTTTCTAATTCACAGATTGGGCCTCGTTTATTATAGCAGAAGTTTCAGCTGAGACCAATGGTAGGTTGGCTCGTGAACACGGGATGATCTTCGCTTCAGAAGACAAAGGGAAGAAAAATTCTTCAAATAATAATTCTGGCAATCGTAATGGGAAAGGGAAGGAAACCTTAGTGGTTAATCTTTCAAAACCTAAAACGATGCCGAATAATCATGAGTCTTCCAAGCCAAAAGAAGAATATTCTTTCGATGACAGTGATATCCCAGGGATATTCCAATGTCTGGTAAAGAGTGGCAAACTCCAGATTCCAGAGCCGAAAAGGCCTAATGAAGTAAATCCGACCGACAATCCCAAGTATTGTATCTATCACAGATACATAAATCATCCTACCAAGGCTTGCTATGTCTTGAAAAAAAAAATCCAGGAGCTGATAAATGCCAATGCCATCGCTTTAACCAACGATGAGCATACGGTCACAACCAATATGATTTTTCTTCAGTTTGGAGGTTTTCCTCCACAGCAAGTCCTAGATAGAATTGTCCTAATTCCAAAGGCGACGATGAAGATTATGAATATTCCGCCTGCCAGAGGGCAAAATGAAGGACTTTTGCCTCTTACACTAAAAAATGGCAAAATCATGTGGGTACACACTGATTTAGTGCCTGAAATGGAGAATGAAGGTAAAACTTCAAAATCTAAGAAAGGTAAAAAAGTTAGAACCTGCAAACTGATTTCTCATATTTTAACCCCAGACCATGATGATTTGGATCATTTATGGGGTAGCATTCCTTTGGAGGATAGATTGAGGGGTTTGAATATATGCCCTCTAAGTTTGGCTCCTCCTACTAAACTCAATCTTACTCATCGGCAATGGTTAGCAATGAATAGTGTCCCCTTATACAGGGCACAACAGGTCTTTGCTGCTTATGAGAAAGCTTCTACAGGGATTTTTCCTTCTGTTCCGAGTATTCTTCCTTCTTCTGTGACTACAGAGGTTTCTATTCCTCCTTCTACAGAAGTCTCTATGCCTCCTTCTCCTGTGGTTACAGAGGTGTCTATTTCTTCTTCCTCTGTTAAACCATCTATTGAAAGTCCGCTACCCACTCATTTGTATAGTCAGCAATCAGTCCATCTCATAAAAAAGATGGGCTATGACTTTCAAAAGGCGGAAGGCTTGAATTATGATAAAGGAATGCGACTTCCTTTACAACTTCAAAGTCAAAAATCCACTCTCGGATTGGGTTTTGAGGTTCCTCATAAAAATCCTCACAAGAAAAAGACTAAGGGAAAGAAGACTAAATCCTGCAATATGGTACTTCATTCTCCTGAGTCTAAAGAAGAGACCTTTGCTGGTACGAGATCTGGGAAAGAGTACCACAAAGATTATGAGGAATCTTCCAAAGAAGCGGAGGATGTTATTGAAATAGTTCCAGCTCAATCATCTTCTGTTCCTGCTAAACCATCTGTGGTTGAGAAGGGAAAACAGAAAGCAGTGCGCTTTGACGTCCTATTGAAATCTGCTACAAATCAAGGGATAGTGATGAAACCCTATAAATTTGACATTCTAGTCCAGTTAGCTAATACTCCGGCTAGACTTTCGATCTTTGAGTTGTTTCGCCTTTCTAAAGAAAGTCGTAAAACTTTGAGTGAAGCTTTGCTACAAGCTGATTCATGCTTAGCTCAACTCAAGAGTCCTGACAATATACCAGTGTCATGTCCACAATGTCATAGTATGATGGAAGCAATTTCTAATATTACCTTCACACAAGAAGATATGCTGCTGAAGAATAACAAGCATGACAGGCCTCTGTGCTACACTGAGTATATTGAATCCACAGAAATTGACAGGATTTACATCGATCCTGGGTCTTCAATTAGCATAATTCTTCAAAATATGCTACGACCTTTGAGGATCCCTACTAGTGATTTGACTTACACTAGTACTATAATAGTTGGTTTCAACTCTGGAAAGAGTAAACCACTGGAGAAGATTCGTCTGAAGATTCAAATTGGTGATCTTTGAACTGTGGCAAAATTTTATGTTATCAATTCAGATGTATCTTACAACATCCTCCTTGGAAGACCGTGGTTACATGAGCATAACATTGTGCCTTCAACTCTCCACCAATGCTTGAAGTACGTAGATTCTCAAGGGATCGTGAAGACCGAATTTGCAGATATCAATCCCTTTAAGGGTGTTGAAGCATATTTTTCTGATTCAATACTCTACAAGCAGGAGCATGTAAAGGAGATATCGGAAATGGCCGAAGATCGATCACCTGCCGAAGATCAATCTGTCAATGAAGATCCTTCGGAAGAGCAACCTTTGAAGATTAAAGTCAAAGGCCGAATCCAACCCCAACCTGTCAATGATCAACCTTTAATGATCAAGGTTAAAGGAAGAACTCGGACTTCATCTGAGGAAGCTGTAAAGATTTCAGTCAAGAGCCAGGTTCAACCTCTTATGATCAAGGTCAAAGGACGTACTTCTCGTACGAATGATCCAGAACCTCTACTGATCATCAACCTTGGCAAGTCTACGCAGAAGACGGATGATGGTCCGTTAATGATCAATCCGAAGCGTAGTAGTCAATTTATAAATGATATAAATATTGATCATTCTGTACTTTCTAATATCAATAAAAATTTTCTTTTGAAGTATATGCCTGTCAAATTCATTGAAAGAATGACTTTATCGTCTGATGATCAAAGTCGTCATAAAAATGACATAAATACAGAGGAAACCTTATACATTGACCATAAGAAAAATTCCTTTCCTCCTCATGTCGATGTTGGACCTTATGCTCAAAGGTTTCTAATATCTTCTCCCTATTTTCTTCCTGTAGCCGCTTCATCACAAGCTTGTGTAACTTATAGACGTAACGAAGAATCTTATTTCGTGATTCCGTCTGATAAGAAAAACAAGCGCCAAATTGTGTTTGGTCTGGCTAGAAATATCCCTGTTATTCAGACAGATGATCTTAGAGATAAAGATAAAGGAAAAATCTGAATTAACAAATATAGTCAACAATCTCTCAAGATTATCCAGAATATGAGATATGATTTGAAGACTATGCAAGGTCTCAATCAAGGCAAGGGTAGACGATTACCGTTATGTGGTGATCCATTTTACCAGAAAACTCGTCATGGGTTAGGATACGATCCATCCCACATGTTTAACGAAGATATACAAGAAGAATTTTCTTCTAGTTCTTCACAATTTTCAGATTCAGAAGAAATTCAATTCATCGAATCGGATACACCCCACATGTGCAAGGAAGATATGAAAGAAGAATGTTCTTCCAGTTTTTTTACAATCCTCATATTCTGAGGAAGACTATTATGATGAATCTGAGTGTATATTCTCAGTTAACATGGTTCAAACAGATGCTGAATCAGAACCATTTGAGAATGACCCTTGGGCACAACAAATGGACACTCAATGGGAGCTTCGTTTTGAACAACGACAGCCACCTGCAGAGGATGAAATTGTCCAGATTGACGTTGGAGACGGAACTACGTCCAAGCCAATATTTATCAGTAAAAACCTCTCCGAAGATGAAAAGAAAGAGTTGATACAACTGATTAAAGAATATATCGATATCTTTGCATGGAGTTATGAAGATATGCCTGTTTGCCATGAATTATAAAAGAACAGAACAATTATATCCGAGGACTGGACTTTTACTTCACAATACAAACTCGCTCGTACAAAGAAAGCCTAGGGATAAAAACCTAGGTACAACAATCTAAGTACAATTGTTTATTTTAGATTTTGGGGGGTGACGGTAAAGGCTCGGGAAAGCGACGGCAGCTCTGCCTTACTCCTTGGACGATCGGATGCAACCTTGGCCCCGGTGAAGAAAAGCTCTTGGACGTGTGGGAAGACTCCCTTGCCTTCAGTTGCTGGCTCTCTGGATGTTTCTGTAGTGCTTTCTCTCTTTTTTTTCTCTCTTCCGGTGCTCTAGTGCTCTAAAAAAATCCCTTCTTCTGCAAGGGAATGGCACCTTGCTGTTTATAGGAGTGGGATACGATCATTAGGGTTTGCAATGATTGCCTCCTTGATAAGTCGGTGGTTAAGGATCAATTAATCCGGGCCCTTCATTCTAATTGTAGCAAATCTAGGTAATTAATGTAGATTGCATCAAATCTCTGTGGGCAATAAATGTTAATTGTCATGAATCTTCGTGATTTGTGATAGCCTGCCACGTGCCCAATTTGCTTGATTTGATTTGATCTGGGCCATTATGACGATCGCAGCAAATCTAATTTTGTTAGGATTTGTTAGCATCCATAATTCAGGAAAGATAAGACTACCACGTGTCTCAATTCTAGCGGAGAGCTCCACATGGCTCTCAACTGGATCGTCCTGGCCGAGCCGCATATGGGGGGGTCTTCTCAGCCACATGAAACATGCAGCCGCATGTGGATAGACAGCCGTATGGAAATAGGCAACCGCATGCAGAGAGGCAGCCGCATGGGGATAGGCAGCCGCATGCAGATGGACAACCGCATGGGGATAAGCAGCCGTATATAGATGGGCAGCCGCATAGGGATAGGCAGCCGCATGCAAATGGGCAGCCGCATAGGGATAGGCAGCCGCATGCAGATGGTCAGTCGTATGGGGACATAGACAGGCAGCCGCATACAGATGGACAGCCGCATGGAGTGGCCTCGGGACTTGGTAGATTTTGCCAGCCTTAAGGAGATTTTCTCCTCTTTTCCATAAACACACCATCATGTCAGTCATTATTGCGTCTTTATGTCAGAGCTGTCATGGCTATTTTTTGTCAGATCAGTCGTCAGGGCATTAAATGCAGTCGTATGTTTGAAGGTCACATAGCTTCTTTCTGAGCCGCATGGATCTATCCGAGCCGCATGGATCCATGAGCCGCATGGACTCCTGAGCCGCATGGAGATCCTGCACCGTATAGGGATCCTTCTGTTGGGGCCGCATAGGTCTTTCTTTATTCTTTTCCATGCTTCTACAAGACCCCCTTCAAAGTTTTTAATTTGTAAAATTGAAATACTTTGAATAAGAAGCATGGCCATGTAAAATTCTTTGGGCCGTATAGGATGTTCTGGCCGCATGGATGTCTCGGCCGCATGGCTTCCTCAGCCGCATGGCCATCTGAGCCGTATGGGCTTCTGAGCCGCATAGGCTCTTTGCCACGTGTGCGAATCTTTGTATTAATTGCCTTTGATTTGAGCCATCTTTTTTAGAGGAATCCCAAGAGTTTAGCCTTGAATAGTCGGATCGCCTTGATAACCGAAGAGTTGGTTCATTGCTCATAGATCGATGCGTCGGTCTATGGGCTTAGTCTATAAATAGAAGCGTGTTTGGAAAGAAGACTTCTTTATTTTCTGCTCTTGCCCTAGCTTTTTTGTCTTCGTCTTCCTTTTCTGATCATCAGCAATGGCTTCCAAATCCTCCAAGGTTGCGGCGAAGGCTGTGGCGAAGGGTAAGGGCGTGGCCTCGACGTCGGCTGCGGCACCCATAGCTCATTCCGACGTTCATCCTGCCGTTAAGGGTAAGGACTTGGGAAATTCATATGCGTCGAAACCCTAACAACGGCTCTGTTGCATGCTTTATGCACAATCCTTTAATGCAAACTGTTCGAATTGTATGGGCCGCATACATGTCCCATAACCGAGCCGCATGGGGGTATACCCCATGTCTGAGCCGCATAGGAGTTGTCTTAGTGGGCCGCATGAACACTTCGTAATCTGATTCGCATAATGACCTGTCGATCAGAGCCGCATAACGTCTTGACCATCTTTTGACTTTGTTTTTTTTCTTTTTATCTTTGATTCTCGTAGCAACCCTGCCGAAGGCTGAGATTATTGTGAAGGAAGAGTTGCTGCCCCCTTTCAAACAAGAATCATCGCTTGTTAAGGAGGAGGTGACACCAGAAGCGGAGGAGCAGAAAGGAGAGCTGGTGCCCATTGCTGTAAAGGAGGAGCCCCAATCTGATGGCGGTAGTACTGGGAGTTCTGATCTTCATATTTCAGACGATGATCTTTCTCAAGTGCATCCTTCATAGGCAAAATAGTTGAGGGATTGGTATATGTGCCCCCGTAACTAGGATTCGTGGGCTCTCATAAATGTCCGTCCTTTGTCTTGATATTTCTGTCTGTCTTTAGCTGCAGTTTGTATCTTGCTTCTTTTGGATATCGATGTAATCTTCTTTCCTTTTGTCTGAATGAAATGATAGAGAACTTTCTTGGCTTGCTCATGTGATGTAATCGTGTGAATGTAACTGATTTTGAACAGAACACATTTGCTCTGTTCTCTGCTTTGTAGTAGCTGCTCCAATGGGAGACTTTTTGTAGACCTATTATCCTTGGTGTATCCTGGTTTTGGATACGTATAATAAGTTGGGAGAGAACCAACATATTTACTCAGAGGTGATGAGGACATGGCAAATATGAGGGTTTCTTTGATGGAGCCTTCCTACTCAGAGGTAATGAGGACGTGGTAGGAGTGGGCTCCATGAAGGGGTACATAAAACGACTCAGAGGTAATGAAAACATGGAAGTTCTACGTAGAGGGGTGATTTGTTTTTGGCGGAAGTGAAATGACTCAGAGGTAACATCGACGTGGCCGTTTTGGAAATTTGTGGATCCGTTACCCTTTTTGTGTACTGAGAGTACGGGTAGTGGATCATGAGGGAGGAGCTCTTTCAGAGAAATAAGTTCAGAGGTATGATCATACATGACTTACTACCTAAAAGAGTGACCGGAATGTGAGTTCAGAGGCACCTGCGGGTACATAACTCGATAATCTGGGACGTTTGGAGGAAAAGCATGAGTTCAGTGGTACGAAAAAATACATGACTCGTCGTTCTGGAAGATTTGTAGTCGGGATGTGAGTTCAGCGGTACCAGCAGGTACATAACTCAGCTATCTGGGATATTTAGAAGAAGAATGTGAGTTCAGCGATACTGGAGGGTACATAACTCAACAACCTAGGATTTGTGAATGTGAGTTCAGCGGTACCGGCGGGTACATAACTCAATAATCTGGGATGTTGGTGGATGTGAGTTCAGCGGTACCGGCGGGTGCGGTACCGACGGGTACATAACTCAACAATCTGGAGTGAGTTCAGCGGTACCGGCGGGTACATAACTCAATAATCTAAAGTTTTGGAGAATGTCGCTTAGACATAATATTTCTTCAGGAACTTACCGTTGACGGGCAACATGAGCAAGTCTCCGTTTTGTTTTGCGAGGAGGTAAGCACCGTTGGAGAATACAACCTCAATAATAAATGGACCTTTCCATTTTGGCTAGAATTTTCTGGCAGTTTTGTGAGTCATAACCATCGGCCTTCGAACTGCCAGAACGAGATCGCCCACTTGGAATGTTCTGATTTTAACCTTCTTGTTGAAGGCTCCGGAGATGCGTGCTTGGTATAGCTCGATTTGTTGCTGAGCCAAGAGACGCTTTTCATCTAAGGCCTCCAACTCTTGTAGCCGACGACGGTAGTTATCGTCCGTCGTCAATTGGTAAGTGAGAGCGACGTAGAGCGAGGATATTTGAGTCTCCAATGGGAGAACTGCCTCACTCCTGTACACCAGAAAGAATGGTGTATTCCCTGTGGCTGTTCGGACTGTAGTACGGTATGCCCATAAGCATTCACTAAGCTTCTCGTTCCAGTCGCGTTTGTTGGATGATACGAACTTTTTGAGCAACTTGATGATGGTTTTGTTGAATGCTTCAGCCAGACCATTAGCCGCTGGGTTGTATGGTGTTGAAGCAATATTCTGGATGCGGTGCTTGTCGCAGAACCGATAGAAGGCGTGGCATGCGAACTGCGGACCATCTTGTTCATCGTTTGTCATGAATGCCGTCCTCACATGAGTAGAAGTGGAAGGGACGGTGGATGACGTACCCTCCGAATCATATTCCTTTACCGAGAAGTCATCGGGGCATGTGGGAATGTTTTCTTCTGGTTCGGACTCAGAAGGAACAGTACCCCCAGCTTCCGAGTTTGCCTCGTCTTGGGAATTGTGGACGTCCTTGGGGACGTCGGGATCTGCTACATCTAATGGGAGAGTTGTTTCCCCCGGCTCATCCCCTTGGAACATTGGATTGTCGTGAATGTTCGGAGGAGTGTTACCACAGTTCCGGCAACCCCCAGTGATGTGGATGAATTTCCTCCTGTAGTAGATTTCGTCTTTGAATGGGTACCTTGGAAAACTCCGGTGGTTGGCAATCGTTTAGATGACAATCTCTTAGTCACAGTGGTTGAAATCTTCGGGCTGGAAACATTTATCTTCTTCCCTCTCCCATCGGCGGGGATTTTCTGAGCAGAGTTACAGGAGAGGACGGGAAGTGTCTCATCCTCTAAACATGGTTGTTGCAGTCTTTGGAAGACGGACTGCCGGTCTTCTTGTACCGTCGCATTGTTGCAACAACAGTTGACAATGACTTGGGTGCAGTGACGTCTGTGGGAGGATTCTTTGCACCCCGAGACCTCTTCTCTTTCCTTGAGCTTGTGGAGGATGGCCTCACGTAAGTCAGATGGGTCCGGACCGACCATGTTTGCTCCCTGGATTTTGGAAGACTTTTGGGAACCACTCTGTCCGTTTGCCGCCGGGGGCTGGACTCGAGTGGTTCTGTACAACTTTCCATCAGAGGCCCGCATAACAGTATGTGGAACGTTCGGATGGTCAGAGGTCGGGACAGCGGACTGAGCTCGCCAAGCTGGCGATGCCCTAGACTTCTTCCTTCTAGTGCGTGAGGGCACATAGTAGGAAGAGTCTAGGTGGTGCTGGAGAGAGTCAGACATATTTTTTCGGGAGCACGAGAGATCAGGACCATAGGAGAGGCGATCGAAGACTGAGCCGCGTGGAGCGGACAGCATGCGGCTGGAATCAACAGTCTTCATGCGGCTAGCAATCGTAGCTGCATGGGCTTTTTTCATGCGGCTGGAAGTCTCGGCCGCATAAGTCTTCTCTACGCGGATGGAAATTTTAGCCGCATGGGCGTTATGCATTTGACTGGCACTTTCGGTCGCATAAAATCATGCATGCGGCTGGCAATCTTGGCCGCATGAGTGTTCAGCCTGTGGCTAGTGCCTTTGTTCGGCTTCTTCCTGGAGCACATAGAATCACTCTTTGTCCCTGTAAATTAAGCATCGTAGTGCTTTCCTCTACCGAACTTGGAGACAGCAGAGTCCTCTATGGCTTGAAGTGGAGCCGCATGAGAGTTGCCTTCGCCGTCTTGGGCAGCAGAGAGTACTCCATCCAGAGCTTAGGGAGGAGCAAATGATTTTGGCCTCCACTCCCTGCGAGCTTTCTTCGTGCAGGTTCGCTTCTGGACCGGGCCAGCGCTCCCGTCGGAGAGTATTTCTTCAAACACCTGTTGGTCGAAGCGGACGACCATCTTCTGTTGTGTGGAGCCAAGTTTGGCTGTATTCGATTGCGTCACCAACTCCTCAGCCGTGGAGAAGTTTGTCCCCAACAGAGTCGCCATCGTGTTTGCCATGAATTATAAAAGAACAGAACAATTATATCGGAGGACTGGACTTTTACTTCACAATACAAACTCACTCGTATAAAGAAAGCCTAGGGACGAAAACCTAGGTACAATAATCTAATTACAATTGTTTATTTTAGATTCTGGGGGTGACGGTAGAGGCTCGGGAAAGCGACGACAGCTCTGCCTTACTCCTTGGACGATCGGATGCAACCTTGGCCCCGGTGAAGAAATGCTCTTAGACGTGTGGGGAGACTCCCTTGCCTTCAGTTGCTGGCTCTCTGGATGTATCTGTAGTGCTCTCTCTCTTTTTTTTGCTCTCCTCCGGTGCTCTAGTGCTCTAGAAAATCCCTCATTCTGCAAGGGAATGGCACCTTGCTATTTATAGGAGTGGAATGCGATCATTAGGGTTTGTAATGATTGCCTCCTTGATAAGTCGACGGTTAAGGATTAATTAATCTGGGCCCTTCATTCTGATTGTAGCGAATCTAGATAATTAATGTAGATTACATCAAATCTCTGTGGGCAATAAATGTTAATTGCCATGAATCTTCGTGATTTGTGATAGCCTGCCACGTGTCCAATTTGCTTGATTTGATTTGATCTGGGCCATTATGACGATCGCAACAAATCTTATTTTGTTAGGATTTATTAGCACCCATAATTTCGGAGAAGATAAGACTGCCACGTGTCTCAATTGTAGTGAAGAGCGCTACGTGGCTCAACTGGATCGTCCTGGCCGAGCCGCATATTGGGGGGTCTTTTCAGCCGTATGAAACATGCAGCCGCATGTGGATTGGCAGCCGCATGGAAATAGGTAGTTTCATACAGAGAGGCAGTCGTATGAGGATAGGCAGCCGCATGCAGATGGACAACCGCATGGGGATAAGCAGCCGTATGCAGATGGGCAGCCGCATAGGGACAGACAGCCGCATGCAAATGGGGAGCCGCATAGGGATAGGCAGCCGCATGCAGATGGTCAGCCGCATGGGGACACGGACAGGCAGCCGCATACAGATGGCAGCCGCATGGAGTGGCCTCGGGACTTGGTAGATTTTGCCAGCCGTAAGGAGATTTTCTCCTCTTTCCCATAAACACGCCATCATGTCAGTCATTATTGTATCTTTATGTCAGAGCTGTCATGGCTGTTTTTTGTCAGAGCAGTCGTCAGGGCATTAAATGCAGCCGTATGTTTGAAGGTCACATAGCTTCTTTCTGAGCCGCATGGATCTATCCGAGCCGCATGGACCCCTGAGCCGCATGGACTCCTGAGCCGCATGGGGATCCTGCACCGTATGGGGATCCTTCTGTTGGGGCCGTATAGGTCTTTCTTTATTCTTTTCTATGCTTCTACAATGTCGGGTCTACATCCCAAAGTAGCTACTCATAAACTCAATATTCTTCCTAATGCCAAGCCTGTGAAACAACAGCAGCAGCTTTTTCGACCAGATATAATGGACGCAATTGAAGCAGAACTCAAAAAGCTGATCACATGTGGCTTTGTTCCTGAAGAACAACATCTAGATTGGGTGGCCAACATTGTTCTTGTTATGAAGAAGAATGGAAAAGTCAGAGTTTGCATAGATTTTCAGGATCTTAATGCAGCTTGTCCAAAGGACGAATTTCTACTTTCGATTACCAATGTCATGATAGACAATACATGTGGTTTCGATCGCATGTCTTTCATGGATGAATTTTTAGGATACAATCAAATAAAGATACATCCAGGAGATGAAAAGCATACTGCTTTTCGTACACCCCTTGGAGTTTTTTGCTATACGGTTATGTCGTTCGGACTGAAAAATGTCGGTGCTACGTATCAACGGGCCATGAGCAGCATCTTTCAAGAACATCTACGAAAAACAGTTGAATGTTATGTAGATGATATTGCTGTCAAAAGTCGATCAAAAGATGATCATATTCAAGACTTAAAGACGGTATTTGAGTTGATGCGCCAACATCAACTGAAGATGAATCATACTAAGTCTTTCTTAGGGGTTTCCAGTGGCAAGTTTTTGGGATTTGTCATCACTTCTCAGGGTATCCATGTTGATCCTGACAAAATCAAAGCGATTCTTGAAATGCATCCTCCGCACAATCTAAAAGAACTTCATGGTTTCCAAGGTCGCATTGCTTGTATCAGGAGATTTATATCCAATCTTTCTGGGAGATGTCAACCTTTCTCCCATTTATTAAAGAAAGGTGTATCATTTGTCTGGGATGAAGCTTGTCAGAAAGCCTTCAATGACATCAAACAATACCTTACAAATCCACCTATTTTGGTACCCCCAGTTGTGGGAAGACCATTTTTGCTATATGTTCGAGCCTTAGATTGTTCCCTTGGTGCTCTTCTTGTACAGAAAAGTGATGTGGGACATGAACAAGCAATTTATTATCTTAGCCGAATGATGGTCGAAGCTGAACACAGGTACACTCCTGTGGAAAAAGAATGTCTGGCATTAGTTTTTGTTATTCAAAAGACACGACATTATGTGTCAGGACAGACTATTCATGTCATCTCCAGAATAAATCCTATTCAGGTATTGATGAGAAAACCGAGCATTCTCAACTCCAGGTTAGCCACCTGGGCGATGTTGCTCACTCCTTATGATATGGTCTATGTACCTCAAAAATCAGTGAAGGGCCAAGCATTAGCTAATTTCTTAGCAGCTCACCCTATACCTGAAACATCGAAGCTATATGAGGACATTCCAGATGAAATTGTGGATTGCAACATGACTTTAAAGGATGACATTTGGCAATTATATTTTGATGGAGCATCACGGGTTGGACCTAAAGGCAATATTGTCTCTGGAGTAGGCATCGTCCTAGTCTCTCCTGACAAAATGGTCATATATCGTGCTTATTCTCTTAATGAGCCATGCTCCAACAATGTGGCAGAATATAATGCTTTGCTGATTGTTCTTCAAGTAGCAAAACAATTAGACATCGAGTTCCTGGAAGCTTATGGAGATTCTCAACTGATTGTTAATCAGGTCAGAGGGACATATGAAGTCAAAAATCCTGACCTCATTCCTTATCATCAAGTGGTAATCGAATTGGTCCTTTCATTCAAAGGATTCTTCATCAAATTCGTACCACGTTCTCAGAACTTGGAAGCTGATGCTCTTGCTAGCTTAGCCGCAGACTTAGCTGTTCCAATTAGAAGACAAAACACCATAACTTTGTTGGATCGAGACTTATTTTGTGTCAAGAATAATTTGCATATCGAGCATAGTTATACTACAGAATCAAGTTCTCAACAAAGAGATTGGAGAAGTCCATTCATTGATTATGCGGTTCATGGGATTTTACCTGAAGATCCAAAAGAAGCTGCATCAATCAAGTGACGATCATTTCGATTCTACTATGATTCTTCCTTACATATGTTATATCGTCGGTCATATGACGGACTTTTGCTACGTCGTCTCTCTGAAAATAAAGCTAAGAAACGCTTCGTGAAGCTCATGATGGTGTCTGCGGTGCTCATCAACCTGATCCAAAATTACAGGACCGTATTAGAAGAATGGGATATTATTGGCCATCCATGATAGCAGATGCTGTGGATTATGCTAGACGGTGTAAAGCATGTTAGATTCATGCTGATTTTATTCACCAACCATCTAAATTCCTATATCCTACAACAGCTTCCTGGCCTTTCGAAGCCTGGGACATGGATATTATTGGTCCGATTAATCCTCATTCTGTCAAAGGACATCGGTTTATATTGGCTATAATCGATTATTTCTCCAAATGGGCGAAAGGTATTCCCCTTGTTGAAGTAAAAACATTAAATGTGGTTAGTTTTATCAAACACCATGTCATTTATCGCTTTGGGATTCCCCGATGGCTAATTCATGATAATGGACCACAATTTGCCAGTCAGGCATTCTATCGATTCTGTGACAAGAATCGGATCCAAAATCTGGCTTCTATGGCCTATAATACAGCTGCTAATGGTTTGGCCGAAGCTTTCAACAAGATAATCATCAAACTTCTCAAAAAGTTTGTCTCTTCTAATAAACGTGATTGGAATAAAAAACTTGGAGAATGTTTATGGGCTTACCGAACAACAGTCCGACCTCCTACTGGTTTTACATTATTTTTACTGGTTTACGGATGTGAGACTGTTCTTCCACTGGAAATCCAGATTCCATCTCTTAGAATAGCTATTGCTAATGAGCTAACTACAGAGAACAATGATCGCTTACGACTCCAAGAACTTGAAGGATTGGACGAGAAGCGTCTTTAAGCGCAACAGCACATTGAGCTATATCAAGCCCGCATATCTCGAACTTTCAACCATAAAGTTAAAGAGAGGGTATTTAAAGTCGGTGAGCTAGTTCTAGCTGTTCGAAGACCGATGGTGATGACTCATAAGAGCAAAGGGAAATTCCAAGCAAAATGGGAAGGTCCCTATGTAGTCGAGTCGGTATTCTCCAATGGTGCCTATAGGTTGCTTATGTAGTCGAGTCGGTATTCTTCTTTATTCTCCAGCTACCAATGTTTGATTAAGCTGGTCATTTATCTTTCTAAAAGAGAATTTTTGAACTTCTGTCTTACCAGTTTTAAAAAAAAAGAGATTTATTATTTATCATGTTCTCATGACCTCTGAATAAATATTAAGTCTACGTCTTCTCCTATCTATCATGTCCATTTGGCCTCTGAATAGATATTACTCTATTTTTTTTGGGGTTGTTACGATCTGTCATGTTGATATTACCTTTGATAGTATCGTATACTCTAAACAGAAAACGAGATTCATTATCTATCATGTCTACATTACCTCTGGATAGATATAATTTATTGAGTTTTAAAAAACTTGTCATGTCCATATTACCTCTGATAAGTGTTTTCTATTTCATACCGATTGTTTAATGACAAAATAAATGATAGGATCACAAAACAAATATTTTATTTATTTTTGTAAACATTACAGAACGAAAAGATAGAAGGTTACAAAAATTCATTATTTTGCCTAAGGCGGAGCAGAGACATCTTCAAAAAGTTTTTGTAGCTCCGCTATACGTTTTTCACGGGAGCTCAATACATTCTTAGTAGCTACGGAACGTTGAGCTTCAGGAGTACAGATGTAAGAAAGTCCGACAAAAGTGACTATCATCTTGTCCTTGGCTTTGTCAAAGGTTTTGATGGTAGCCTCAGCCCCAAAGACTTGTTCCTCCAAAATTGAGCTCTGAGTTAGCTGCTGGTCCCGAGATGCGATCATCTGCTCCTTCTTCGCCTTTAAGCGAGCTAGCTCAGCCTCGACTTCGCGAATTCTATCATTCTGTTGATGAATTCTTATATTCGAAGCTTCATAGGCCTCTCTCTGAATCTCCAGTTGAGGCTTCGCTTCAGTCAAAAAAGCCTTTTCTTTGGCTACCTTGATGTTGTAATCATGGAGGGCTTCATTGAAAGTCCTTTCCTGAGTGAGGTACTCAGCTGATAAAGCGTCGTACTCCTCTTGGATAAGACTTTCAGTGGTCTCACTTGACAGCTTTAGATATTCTTTGATGGGCTGTTCAAGTCCCTCCACGACTTTCTCCAATGCCGCTGCTCTCGCTGCATCATTGAACATGGCGATATTTCTGATAGTAAGAGCAATCGCCGCCTTCAGACTTTCATAACTGAGGCCCTTATTCAGGACCATTTTTATCAGAGCCGCCAAAGTCTTGTAAAAAGTATCAGTATGAATCTCAACTAAGAGATTCATTTCTGCACTTGAGCTTGGAGTTGCAGCAATGTCTACCAGATCTCTTCTCTGAAGACTAGGGGCAGATGTTGTTGCCATAGTAGCAGACAGAGATGAGGCCGTTGTTGTCGTTGCTACTATGGCCAACTAATCCCCAGGAGCTTCAGGGACAGTATCTTCAGCATTTGTTACTCCAGCCGATTCTGGAGTCGAAACTACGTGAGTTTCTGTGGCGGTGATTGGTGCGGGTAGAATGGTAGTTATGGCAGTTGACTCTAGTTCGAGCATTGACTCTTCAAGAACTTTTTCTGAAGCAGTAGCAATAGCAGAGGATGCTATCACAACTTCTCAAGCTTCAGTTGATGATTCGACTATGTCTTCATCACCTTCTTCGGCTGCTGGCTCTGCAGGATCTTCAAGTATCTCAGTTGTAGCGAGTCCTTCTACAACTAGTTTTGCGTTAAAGTCTAACTCTTCCTCAGTAGCCACTTCATTATCTACAGTAGGTTCTACTGTAGTTTGCTCTTTATCTCCGCCCTCAACAGGAAGAGATGATTCTGGCTGAGCCTGCACCTCTGACTCTTGCTGTACCTCCATAGATTGAGGGTATTCTTCTTGAGCATCTTCTTCTTCTGAAGAAGACTCCTCTTCCTCAGATTCTGCGTTTTCCTCATAAATGTCTTCTTGAGGAGGAGGAGGAGCCATAAGCTTTGATGCAATGATGACACCTACAAATTAAACAAAAATAAATTAATACACAAAATCATAATACATAATCTTGTATAGATTTTGTGTGATATATATTTACCTGGAGTAGGTGCAGAACGTGCCAGGTACAAGTCACAGTCCCCATCCCAGTCATCATCATCGAAAGCCAAAGCTGGTTCATCAGATGAGATGAGTTCTCGATCAACAGTATGTACTAGAGCAACATCTTCAATAACTTGTGCCTTTTGTGGCAAAGTCAAATGAAGTGCTGAGCTGAGACGTCCCAGAGATAGGACCGTCACCGCTTCCATTGACGCTGCTGGTTGGGAGGCCGAGGACCCTTCTCCAGGGTGAACTAAAGAAGATGCAACATGTTGTGGCTCATCCACCTGAGTGTCACTCTTCGAGGTAGTGGCTCTTGATCTAGAAGGTCTTTTGGTGGTAGCCTTCTTCTTCTTTTCTGGGGTCTTCTCTAGAAGAGTTGCAGCTGCACCTTGTTTCCGTTTGCGAGTTTTGGCAATAATGATAGGCTCTGTAGCTTTTTCTTCCATTTCTATTGGAATTACTTCCAGATATGCATCTGGAACAGTAGCTTCGTCAGGTATGTCTGATGGTACCTTGACTGGCTCTTCAAGATTTCCCTCCTTAGGCCATCTTAGACTACCTCTCAGGTTGTAGCCATGGGCAAAGGAGCGGATAGAAGCATAAAAGCGAGCATACGTATGAAGTATACGTAGCTCGGTGGTGCTAGTAGCAGTCGATATTCGAAATTTGGCATCAGTACAGGCAGTGCTAAAATATCTCCAGTCCCTTGCACCATCAATCAGTTTCCCATAATGACGAAAACTGGTGGAAGGATTGCCAACATAAAGTTGGTCATATCCAAATTGGCGAGAGAACCGGCTTGGAAGATATGGTTCAAACGTGCAGCCGTCTTTATTTTTGTACATCAGATGGGAAGGTCTAATGCACTATAGCCATATGAAAACTGGAGTTGACAATAAAGTCCTTCCTTCAACTTCATCTTCAAATTGAACGCCGAAGCAGTCGGCTGGAACTGGTGGCCGGGTACAGAAGAAATTCCAACCATAAGAATTGTTCAATACTGCTCTGGTATCTGCTACTGTCGTGGCAGTCTATGTGGCTTTGCTAAACTTCTGGAGGAAGACCTCCGTATTATCTCCTGTCACGATCCGCACCCATTGTGAGGGTACGAGTACGTAACAGCGCCCAGCCTACGCCGCAGTGTCGGCGGTAGAACGCTGTTCTAAGTCTCTAACTAACCATCAACTCATGCAGTATATCGTGTACTCATCATGATCAACTCCAAACGGAGGACAAGTATAAGATATGGTGTAACTCAATCACAGTCTAAGCACGATAAGATAACACAGAATATCACTAAGAAATTGAAGACAACAAACTAATGATATAATAACAACATCTGAATAATCTCAAATACATCTCAAGTCTCAATTCTATATGTACAACTCCAGTTCTAAATATGAAAACTAAACAAGACAAACTAGCTAAACTCCCGATCACTCCTGAGTGTCGGGGCCATAGGTAGCTAAGCCGTCTCCTGATCTGTAACATGTAGGGCATGTGTCCTCAGGGCAATCATCTGTAAAATTTTCAACAGGTCCAGTCAGGACAGGAACGAGCACATCTCATCTAGAAAACCCAAGTAAATGACAGAGAACTATACAGCAGTTATAGACAGCTATATTGATAAAAATGGCAGTTTATATTCAGGTGATGGTAAGAAAGAGAGATAAAGTGCAAGAAAAGTAATACTAAACAAGAGAAGAATCATAGCAATGAAGACTGTAAAAATAGAACTAGCTGAACCAGGTAATATGATATAAAGTCCAGACAGAAATGTAAACCAGTGTAAAACCTATGTAAGTCCATTACGGGATGAATCTAATACAAGATGAATCCAGTAAGGGACGATTCCAGTTATAGTGATCATCGATTCCAGGGTGAGTCCAGCCTATACTCTAGCAGTGTGTTTTAAAATACCGAGTTCGACATGTAAACGACTGTGGATAATCAGGCACACCTTTCACTGATCAGGCGAGAGATGGCTATACTTCCAGTAGATTCCAGTAGGGAGATTCCAGATTGGGGTATGTCTACATGTCTTACTCTAGTATTTCCCCTCCCAGTAAGTGAATTCAGAATTTCGACACAATGATTCAAGATGAGTCCAGCCAAAATATAATGATACCAGTAAATGATTCCAGTAAAATGATTCCAGTAATAGAGATGATACCAGTAATAGAGGCCAGAAAATAAAAGTGTGTCGTATACAAGAATCCAGAAATATCCACACGTGTTGTAACAGAGAATCGCATACAACTAACTAGAACTGAAGTACAGTAATTGACAAGTAAATGAGAGAACTATCAGAGAATGTACTCGCCTGCTACTCTGAAAAGGGTAGTATAATATCAGATGCCTGCACCGGAGCCACAATGTCCTAAATAGAGCAGTATAGGTTATAACATGTTTAAAATAAGATAAATGGAGTCTACGATACAATCTTCATGATTCTAAGTCAATTCTAGGTCAAAGTCAACTCTAAGCCAAACCTGGTCAACTGTCTAGGTCAAACTAGATCAATCTACAAGGCTAACTAGGTCAACTGTCTAGGGTTGGTCAAACTTTAGTCAATACTTCTTATAGGCTTATTTGGTCAAATCTAGGTCCATCTAAGATACACTAACTCATTCTAACCCATAGACTAGTATAATTTAGGATGCCTCATATATATATATATATATATATATATATATATATATATATATATAGGATACGGATCGGGATACCCGCCCGCGGAGCCCCGCCGAAGCCCCGCCCCCCCCTGCACCATCGGATCGCGCGGGGCCCGCGTGGGGCCCGCCCCCACCCGCGCGATCCAACGGCTAAGGGGGGGCGGGGCTTCGGCGGGGCTCCGCGGGCGGGGTATATATATATATATATATCAATATATACATACACCCAAAGCCTATAGTCCTATATATATATATATATATAGCCTCTCATATATATAACACATGTATCATATAGATATACATATCACATAAATGCATAGGTATATCCCTCACAAGAACTTTTAGACACAACACATAGAGTATCCTATATATACAACATGTATCATATTTAGGTAAAACTCACTACATGTATATAGACATACCTATTTATCATAATATATATATATGCTATAGTATCCTTTCTACATTTATACAAATAGATAACAATTGGACACAATGTGAATCCATAGGATAGAAGCAAAGAAGAAGGGGGCTGGACAGTGGACTGAACAGTGGTAGTTTAGTAGTGTGTGTGATGTTTGCTGTATTAAAACTCAGGAAACAGGTAGTGTGCAGTGGGTTGTATAGGCATGTGGGGGTTTGTGTGCTCAGTTAAGGTTCTCAGATTATTTTAATAACAGTGAACCAAACTCACATACAAACAGTGCATCAACCTACAATGCACTGATTGTTCTCAGGTTTCCAGAGATTTGAATCTCAGGATTTGGGAAAAGATAGGGTATTTTAAAACTGTGTGTGTGTACCTGTTTGTGAGTTTAAAATAGTGGGTATGTGTTGACAGGATAGAGGGTGTGGGTAAAAGGAACATTAGAGTGAACAAAACTCAAAAACAATTTAAAAATCAACCATGAAATCGAATCTCCGTTTTCAGTTCTACAATGAAATCCCAGTTTTATTTCTAACACTCAAACCAACTAACAATACTCACAGAAAAGAGGAGGCCAGGCCTTGCACTGCCCTGCAGGCACTCCCTCTCCTCACCTATCTGGAAATGCCAAGCCAGTCAAGGCAGGCCCTGCCAATGCAGTCCATGCCAAGGCCAGTTAAGACAGGCCATGCCAATGCCAAGTCAGTCAACCTGCTGCTCTATTTCCCTACTCCAACTCCTCCTATATACTAGAATACCTATATATATATATATATATATATATATATATATATATATATATATATATATATATATATATATATATATATATATATCCAAATATCTATCTACAAGATTTCTATACATATATACATACATCTATAGATACAACTTATAGATACATATATATATATATATATATATATATATATATATATATATATATATATATATATAGATGTATGTATATATGTATAGAAATCTTGTAGATATATATATATATATATATATATATATATATATATATATATATATATATATATATATATATATATATATATATATATATACCTACTTCATAATATATAGATATAGTCTAGCTTATATATACATAACTTGCTAATATCTCAAGTGTGGGACTGGACTAAAATCAGAGGGAAGAACAATAACCTGATACTCGACTGAACCCCAATTCTAATCCTAAATAGAATACTAGATATCCTACCACAAACTTCCATTCGAACCCCCAGGAACTACCTTAACCTGAAACTAACCCTCTAGTGGCCTAGGTACTCTGAAACCTACTAACCTATTCTCTGATCCATAAAGAAACTCTAAATCTGGACACTAACTAATGTATCACTATACATCCCCTACACCTGCTAACTAACAATCTTCGGAACAAACTAACCTAGGTAGTATAACTAGAAATTCACCAACACAACCTAACTAACTCAGGTATCACAGTAATGAACTTCATTCAGGATTTGATAGTATCAGTCGACTGTTTAATGGAGCAGTCCATCAATCAAAATTCGATTCGAAACCTAAAGACCCAACACTAACCAACAATCAACCTTGCAATAGTTTAACACACTTGTAGGTGAACTTAATATGATAAATAAACACCAAGAAATCAGTTAAAAAAATGGAATTAACAGTTCAAAATCTCAAAACAGGGAAATATGTATAAGATATTTAGGAAATTGAATTCTAACTATCAAATCATGCTAATGTGACCAATAAACGGTTGGTAAGCATAACACTACTTGTGCACGTGTCTTGGGGTGTCTTCGTGTCCAGGAAACTGGACACGAAGTGTCTCAAGTAGCTAAAACCTGGAACAGTGCACACTGTGCAACCCAAGCCTCGTGCTGAAGTGTCGACTAGTCTAGGACACGACACAGTGAATCATGGGTCACGTGCACGTGTCAGAGGGTAGAGGGGGTCTAGGTCTAGGGGTCTAGAACCCTGATACATTATCTCGTGTCCACGTGTCAAAGAAATTCGTGCGTATCAGTGAGCTTTTACGCGCGCGTGTGTGTGTGTGCACGACCCATGCCGATTGAATATCTTCCAAAATACTCAATGATATGGCCTGAAATTTTGTGTGCACAGTGACAGTCATTGCCCGCACCCACATGCAAAATTTTATGTGTCGGGGTGCAGTGTCGTGTCCTACAGGAGTGTCGGGTAGCAGGGGACTGCACGGGGTCTGTGTTGTGTCCAATATGCGCGGTGCGTGTTCGATTTGGACACGAAAAACCCCTAAATTTGTGCTCAGACATATAAATATATAATCTACATATTAAGAGCTATCCAAATATATAATTTGTTTCGAAAAATAATAACATTTAATCCATAGAGGCTTTTCAACAAACACCTACACAACACTATGACACGTGTCCGATACGGACACCAAACTGACACAAAATTCACCCAAATTTCAGGGACACCTAGGGGACTCCTAGATCTAGCCCTACATGTAAGGAAAACTGAAATGTAAAATAATTTAAAGGGTTTTACCTATAGGTGCAAATTGTATGGAAAAGCTCCAAATGGGGGGTGTTCCTCTTGATGGCAAAAGCTCCAAATTGATCCCAAACTGAAATGGCTCTCCACCAACAGTCCATAAACTCAATTTAGAACCCAATGCAAAAGACTAGGATGAAAAAGGAGATCAAATAAATAAAATGAGAGTTTTTGGAAGGGGAAAACTTACCTTTCTTTTCTCCAAGTGTAGGAATGATAAAAAGAGGCAAGCCCTAATGAATAAGTGTTTAAATAGGATGGGGATCCATATGTGGCTGGTCATTTAGGGTTTAGTTAGGGTTAGAGCTTCTAGTTATGGGCCGTGGGCCAAGTCATAAGTCATTGAGTCATGAAATCATAAGTCGTTCCATTAAACCATAAATCATGAAATGATTTCACTCAAACTAATCCTCCTATTCCAAAATTAGTCTCTAATGACTAAAAGTAGGTTAACCTAAGTTAGACTAGGGTTACCATAGCTAGGGTTAGGTTCTAGGCTAGTCCACTAGGTTTCAACAAGTCAAAGTCAAATAGAATTCACCAATTCATCAAATCACCAAAATTCATAATGTGAAATAAATATCAATAAATAATAATTATAATTATAAAATTTCAAAAATACCCTCATCTGGAAAACTGGGTGTTACATCCCAGGGCCTGGTGGTAATAAATTGCAGTTGTGATGCAATAACCAGCCCATAAGGTAAGTGTAGGGCATTTCTACCCTAGGGAATACGTTCCGGTGAGGAGCATTATTGATCAGTTCCTCACCAAAAGTCCTCAAACCTGTGTTGATGTGGCACACCATTGCCGACAGCAGGTTGATTCTGGCTTTAAATACCAAACGTACCGCTGGCCATAGCACGTTTCGGTGGATCCTATCAACTGTACTGGTTCCTGGTACAACCCATCTTCTCAACCATAAAGAAAGAAAGCCTGCCAGCAAGGCTTTCTTGGAGATCTTCTGGCTGCCATATCTGAGGATACTCAAGGCTTCGGTTCCAGCAGAGAATTCCCCAGTCTTGGTGGACAAATATTTGTTCGAGAATTTGTAGCCAATCATCATATCCCATACTTTATCAGCAGGGATTGTTGAACCAGTGTTGATGGATGGAGCTTTGTTCTCCTGAAATCTTTCTTTATCATCTTTGGATATCTTATCCTTGTGGTAAAAGAGATATGTTGTCCACTTGTTGATGTACGCCAAATGAGATCCACTCTCATGCATAGTAGTGCAAATCATGTAGTGGCACATAAACTCTTCATATACCTCAACCAGTTGAGGATTTTTCTCCCTTATCTCTGCTAGCTCCCTGTTGGAGGGAACATACTCTTCATATGGGGCTTCTTTCATTGGCAACTTGGAGATGAATTGTATCTCGTGGAGTGCGAGACCCATTTCACCTTTTGGGGTCGCAAAAGTTCCTGTGGAACTAATATATATCTCTATCAGAGCCATGAACAAATTACTATTCGGTGGTATATCCTGACTGGTGGAGGCCACTGCTTCATACAGGCCGATGTCTTTTAGCTCCGTCTGGAAGTTCCTCATAACCGAAACACTGATCTGAATCCAGTTCTGGTTAAATGGAGTTAGCCACCCTGGTAGCCTGGGGTTGGCTTGTGGATATAATACTGCAGCCCTTATGAATTTATTAATGAATATTTGGGTCTGTACTGGCTGAATCAGAGCGAAATCCTCACTCGAAGTAAATCCTGGCAAGAGACCGGTGAAGGGGACAACTCCACCACTGGGAGTGCTGGTGTGGTAGCCCATGTCATTTGCTCTATCCCTCTTGAAGATGATCCTTCCTGGTCTACCATGACTAATTGGAGTCAGGTTCCATAACATCTTTCGGGGATGGGTGGCATGGATAAATACAGACAATGGATAATCTCTATCCATGTCGGGGAGGTACATGGCTCTATCTCCAAACTTCAACACCCAAGACTCCTTCTTGGGGTGTGTTTGTGATTTGAAGTCTATCGCATCCCCGAATAGGAAAGCTGACTTTGCAAATTGTTGACCATCCAGCGATGTCAACACTTCTCCATTTATCATAGACAGTAACATCCTGTCCCCTTGTGCAGCTATCAGTTGTACCCTCTCTGCAGGATATTCCGGGTTCGACTGGGAAAACTCAACGTGGGACAGGTTCTCCAAATAATTTGAGCCCACCATACCAGCTTATGAGCCAAATACTTCTATAAGTGGGTGAATTTGCAAATCTACTGCCAAAAGAAAAAAAAAATCAATTTAGTGAAAACCTAATTTGAAATTTTTACGCAGATGATTTGGTCTGAGTTTTACGCATAAAAAGACTCTGACTATGCAAGTTTTACGCTTATTAAAGTTGATAAAAACTTTTAAAGTGAAAAAGTTCTTTGTTTTACACAAAGTCTTTTTCACTTATGAATTTTTACGCTGGTACATATTAATGTGAGCGTATTGTGAATTTTATGCTGGTACGTGTTGACATGAGCGTATCTTAATTTTATGCTGGCACGTGTTGACGTGAGCGTATTTTAATTCTTATGCTGGCACATATTGATGTGAGCGTATTGTGAATTTTATGCTGGCATGTGTTGACATGAGCGTATTTTAATTTTTATGCTGGCACGTGTTAACGTGAGCGTATTCTAATTTTTACGCTATCACATGTTGATGTGAGCGTATTTTGAAATTTATGCTGGCACGTAGAGACGTGGGCGTATTTTCTTAATTTTACGCTGACACGTATAAACGTGGGCGTATGTTCTTAATTTTACACTAACACGTATAACGTGGGCGTATTTAATTATTTTAGTTTCTACGCTGACATGCATAACGTGGGCATAAAGTGAAAAGATTCGGGTTTTCTTCTCCGACGAACTCGCGGCCGAAGTTCAGTGCTTTACCCTTCATTGTCGGAGCCACGGCGGGGTTGCTCTGTTGAGGCATCGTTGATGAGGGGACAGAGGTTTTCGTACGGTCGACCGATGATGAATCGACGACGGGCTTCTTGCCCTTGCTGCTGGCGGCGGTCTTCTTGGGGGCCATCGATTTAAAGTGAGAGAGAAAGACGAGAAGAAGAGCAAAAAAAGATCGGGATTACGAAAGACAAAGTAAAGTTCTATCTCTATTCGGATAGCCCTATTTATAGAGAATTTTGAATCGGTTCAAATTCCCTATTTTTATGCTGACTGTTGGATATCCCAACTTTTACGCGGATGATCGTTGGATATCCCGAATTCTACGCTGACTGTTGAAAATTTCAAATTTTACGCTTCTGTTCAAAGTATTTCAAATTTTGAAAATAATTTGAAAACTTTGAAGGGGGTCTTGTAGGAGCGTAAAAAGTACTTCAAAGACCAAGTCAAAGAAGTTGAGAGCTTTACGCAATTCAAACTAAGTCAAACTTAGACTCTACGCGAGCTACTTTCTACGCATGCTATTCTCTATGCGAAAAACTTTTACGCGAGAGTTATCCTCCACTTTTACGCCGGGGACAGACTGTCAGGCCGCATTTAATGTGAGTGATTTGATCTGACAACAGGATTGGACAGAAGCCGAGAGGATTAGATTTACACTAAACCGAATACTGTCATTTAGTGTGCAGATGGGTTACTTTACATTCAATAAAATGCTTCTTTTACGCACGATAGCTATTCGAGCTTTTACGCTCAAAGTTATTATGGGCGTAAAGTTTATTTGAGCTAATTTTATGCTTAAAGCTATTTTTTAGCCACTTTACGCGGGAAGTCTATTTTGAGCTATTTTACGTCCAGTCTGCTACTTTACGCAGGGAGTGTACTTTGGGTCATTTTTACGCCCGAGCTTTCCTGACTACATGAGAACGTGATTTGCTTACGTGACTTTCATGCCACACTTATTGAGGAACGTATGTATGTGCTTTCCCCATTTTGTTGAAGAAGTGTGATACGTGTCATCATGCGTAGAGATCAAAACTCTACATGGGACACGTGTCAACGTGCGTAGAGGATGATTTACATCATGGGTAACAGTTACTCGCGTAGAGACCCGTTTTTGTTGTTTTTTTAACGCACAAAGGGTTAAGTCTATAAATAGACTTATTTTTTCAACACAGAGGATATCAAGAGATCAATAAAGACAGGAGAGGAGATTCTAAGAAAACTCATATTTTCAGAGTGATATTCCCAGAAGCATTTCTTCAACTTTTTCTCAAGAACAGGGTGAAGCAAAGCAAGAAAGCATTCGACTGTGCCATCAGTGCCGTTGCTCGATACCTTTCCGGTGACTTAGTTCTTCCGATTGTTCGTTTTCTTCAAGAAGTTTTCTTCATCATCATCGTATGGTCCAAGGAACAAAGTGATCGCTCTCAGATCAGACTTCCATAGCAATACTTCTCAGAATAATTTGTACTCTTTTGTACTTTTTCTAGTTTTCTTTCAAAAGCCAATTTTTAGGCATTTTGTTAAGTGAAACAATCATTTTGGTCTTCTAGCCTGCCAAGTGT
Source organism: Iris pallida (assembly GCA_029216955.1). Classification (NCBI taxonomy): domain Eukaryota; kingdom Viridiplantae; phylum Streptophyta; class Magnoliopsida; order Asparagales; family Iridaceae; genus Iris; species Iris pallida. Next base: position 42,883,931 of record JANAVB010016197.1, on the reverse strand, counting down.
GGACTAGGATCGTGGGCTAGGTCCTTTGAGTTACGTAGTGATTGATAGCGGTAGCTAAATTATAATTAGCTAATAGCTAATTAACTAGTTGTTAATATCTAAATTATTATTAGCTAGTGACAAGTTAGTATTAATTAACTAATAGGTAGCGATTAGCGTTAAGAAGTTGTTAGCGTTCTCCAATAATTTTTCTACTTCTATTACAACCTTGCCATTAGGGTTTCTACTGTACCCTATAAATATTGGACACTTTCCAATATTTACAAGACAATTTCTAAAACCCTAATTTTCCATCTAGCAGCCGCCACCCTACTTTCATGTTCCTGACTCCTCCTTGCTCCCAGGCCAGCCACACTCTACCACAACAAGCCACCCCGGTGCCACCACAACCATCCTGGCCGCCAGACCCCTCCTGTCACCTTGCTCACGACCATCATCACATTCACGACCACTCCACCCTCTACCATTAATCATCACAACCACCACCACCTCAACATCCACAGCCAACAACAATGTCACCACCCCTGGCCTGCCTCAATCAACCTCCTCCATCAACTACAGCCACCACCACTAATACTTGACCACCCACAGCGGGTCAGCGCCACCACCATTGCTGCCATCACCCCGGCCATGTCATTCCGAACCACCACCAAACCACCTCTGCCGGCCATCCTCCGGCCAGGGTCATCTCCGTCCGCACCACCATCATCACCACCAAACAATACCAATGAAGGAAGAAATAGAGAGATAGGAAGAAAGAAGAGACCACAACCGCCTCTGCCAATATCGCAGTAATAGAAAAAGAGGAAAGAAGCCCTCACCTTCAAGTCGTGATCGACCTCCGCTGCCGGCCTTGCCGAGCATGGCGACCCCATCCACCGCACGCTTTGCACGCATGCGCCTACCTTACTAGCACAATCCCTCCGGCGTCCCTCCTCCGCGTCTACCGGCGAGCTTCGCCGGTACGACTCCTAGTACTGGCTCCCGCCGGCGCACCTCTCCACCGACGTATCCCCGCCTCCGTGCGCCAGGCCGCTCCGGTAATGACCCCTCTCATCCGATCTCCTGCTCTCTCTCTCTCTCTCTCTTTAAATAGGGATTTAGGATTTTGGGGGCTGCAGTTAGCTATTTATTGGTTTTTAAGGGTTTCGAAATAATTTACGGGAGATAAATGAGTTAGCATAAGATGTTAATATGAGATGGTATTAGCAGCAGTATCTTCCCCAATTTTACTGCTTATTAATAGTGACTGAGTTTGATTGTATTAAATAGGGTTATTATTATTATTACCATTAATGCAATGGCTTAAGGTTGGATTTAGCACCTGATTTTGGGCTGGACTTAGGATAGGTATATATATATAAATATATATATATATATATATATATATATATATATATATATATATATATATATATATATATATATATATCATGTATTGTCTTTTATTTGTAGAATTCTAATAATTTTGTTGATATAAATATTACTATCTATAATTCTCAAGAGGTTTCATAACATATATACAGTAAATATTATTTTCTAAAAAAAACTTTTGAAATATATATATATATATATATATATATATATATATATATATAAATATATATATATATATATATATATATATATATATATATATATTATTTTTTTTATATATATATCTTTCTCTCCAGGCGATTAGGGTTCCTGGAGATCGTGGCTCCATCCGGGCAACTTATGGCAGTGGCCCCGACGGGGGGCTCCGCCCCCCCTGACGGCCCGACGACGGGGGCCTCCGGCCAACCCGGCCGTCCAATAGCGGGCGTCGACCTGGGCGATCCGTCGATCCCTGGCGGCCTGCAGGAGAAGGCGAGGGGCTCCGCCCCACCTGTTGGACCTGCGGTGGGGGCATCAGGCCACCACGGTATAAGCCCGACGGCGGGGGCCTCCGGCCAACCCTGCCGTCCAATGGCGGGCGTCGACCTGGGCGATCCGTCGATCCCTGGCGGCCTGCAGGAGAAGGCGTGGGGCTCCGCCCCACCTGTTGGACCTACGGTGGGGGCATCAGGCCACCATGGTCAGTCGGCGGTCGGCGTCATCCGTGGGGATGAACAGCCGCGACTTGATTTGCGGTCGTCGACCGGGGTCTTCCGACCTTCTGTTGGGCTAGTGGCGGGGGCCATCGGCCTACAGCGCACGTCCGGTGTCGTCGCCCCTCTGGGAGACACGCCGACGAGTGCTGCAGGAGATGGTTCAGCGGTGGGGGCTCCCGCCAATGGCCGTCGCTTGGCGGTCGGCGTCCTTCGAAGCGACCCGCTTGGGTGCGGCGTTGGAGGTGTCCCTTGCAGCGCAGAGCGGGTGTCGATGGGGGATCTTGGCCCCACGGGCAATGAGGTTGCGAGTGGGTGGGGTGGCGTCTCTGCTACGGGAGGAGGCTCCGTCGGGATGCCTGCCACGGTGGGAGGCTCCGCAACCTACCCCGGTCCCTCGAGCATTGGGCCAGTGACTTGTGACAAGGCGACATTGAGTTTGGAACCCTCGACAACGGCGGCGGCCACGTCGACGGTGGGTGGCAAGGCGCGGACCTTCGCTGCGGTGGTGGGCGGATCCGCGAAGAAGTCTACGACTGGTTTGCCGAGGGTTGATTTTAGACCAGCCATTGATTTCGATGGCCGAAAGGTGGTTGTTTTCTCTCAGTCGGACATGGAGGCCCTCACGGCGCCGTGTGGGCTAGACCTAATTGGCAAGTTTGCTCGACGGAGACTCCCGGTTGAGACTATTAGACAGGCCTTTGATTCGCGGGGTTTCAGGGGACTGATTGAGGTGAAGGCGATCGATGATCGACATGTCCTTATTCGGCCCCACGTCGAGAGTGATTTTCTCCGGCTGCGGTCTAAGGACTGTTGGTTCGTTGGTCGGGTTCCGATGGTGATTTTCCGGTCGTCGGTGGACTTTCACCTCAGAGAGAGGACCCTCGGGTTCCGATCTGGGTGGCCTTCCCCGGGCTTCCTCACTGTTTGTTTGATACCAATGCGGTTCTTTCCATTGCATCTGGTCTCGGCACTCCGCTCAGTACTGATCGGGCTACGGCGTCCTTCTCGAGGTCGGGGGTGGCAAGGGTTTTGGTTGAAGTGGATGTTAGCAAACCACTTCAACATGAGGTGTTCTTCCAATTGCCTGATGGTGTTCGCTCGCAGCCGGTTGTCTATGAGCGGAGACCTCTTTACTGTGTCTCCTGTGGCCACCATGGTCACGTTGTGAGTGATTGTGGGCGACTCAGGTGGAGACTTCTTCCGGGGGAGGAGCTGATAGAGCTCCCAACCCCGTCGGTCGTGTTCCAGGCGCTGAGCGTGAGGAGGACGGCCCATTGGGTGGTCGTGGGCGTAGCAGGGGTCGTCGGAGGAGACAGTTAAGGCGCGAGAAAGGGAAGGGGACACGGCAGATATGGAGGCGCGTTGGAGGGCGTGATGATAGCACGGGGATCACGCAACACGGATTGCGCGGAAGTATTGATACCCGTGCGAATTCTGTTCCGCCTTCCTGGCACGTGGGAGAGTCTTCCTCGGGCCAGCTGGCTATTTGGTTGGATGATGGGCGGCCCACTTTGGAGGGACGCAGCGATCCAGGCTCTAGCCTGGATGGGAAGTTGGGCCCCGAGCGGGGCATTGGGCCTATTGATTTATCGGTTCTTCCTATTATTATCCATAGCCAGCTGGGGCAGGGAGTTGTAGCGGCTGATTCTGACACCGAGGATCGTAGCTTGGTGGTATGGAAGGAGGCTGGTCACGGTTCTTTATCAACCTGGGGTTATGAATCAGCTCCGGGTGATGATAGGGTTTCCCTGCCCGAGGTTAGACCTTCCACTGCTATCTCCGAGGGCCGTAAAGAAGACTGGCAGATGGTGCCTTATAAGAAGGCGGCTGGTAGGCGGAGGAAGTCTATGGCTCCTCAGTCGGATCAACTTCTTCGATCACATGCTTCCCGAGTTAGGCGGGACCCCAAGAGGGTCCATGGTTAAATTCCTTATCTGGAATATTCGGGGGACGGCGAACAGAGCTACCTTATCCCGTCTCAGGTCCTTGTGTCGGACCAACTCTATTCAGATTCTTGCCATTATTGAACCCAAGGTGATATCCTCTAAGCTTCTCTCTTATCGACTGAGGTTGGGGTTTGATGTTAGCTTTTGCAATGATAAGGGCAATATTTGGATTTTCTGTAAGTCGGGTCTTGGGATCAATTATATTGATTCCTGTGATCAGGCTATTACGGTGCAGCTTTCTTTGAGCTGTTTTTTGCTTCCGGTGCGGCTGTCGATAGTTCATGGTGCAGGGACACGACAGGGGAGGAGGTCTATGTGGAGGCATCTTCTAGACGTCCAAGCCAGGGATATTGCCATGTCCTGGGCGGTGGGCGTGGACTTCAATATCATTGCCTCTCCGGATAAAAAATTTGGAGGCCGACCTCCTGACACGAGGGCCATTACGGATTTCCTCGACTTTCAGTTGGCTGCCGGGTTATCCGATGTTGGGTTCAGAGGTAGCATCTATACATGGGTGAACGGGCAGACGGGGCTTGATCGGCAGGGTTCCCGTCTTGATAGGCTTCTCGTGACGGGTAGTTGGTTGGATGGTGTCCAGGTCTCTTACGAGCATCTTAATCGGACAGAATCTGATCATTCTCCTCTATTGATATCCTGCCAGCCAGCTTCTTCGGGACTACGCAGAGGCTTCCGTTTTCTCGACTTCTGGATGTCTTATCCGGATTTTCTTCCGATTGTGGCTCAGACGTGGAATTCATGTTGGCATTATGATGCGCTTGAGCGGTTGGGCATGCGCTTGAGGACGACGGGGCATGTTCTGGCTGGATGGAGTAGAGCTACTTTCGGCGATGTTTTCCAGGAGGTCCGTCGGGCCGAGGATGCTGCATTGGCGGCGGAGCAGGATTATGAGCTTCATCCTTCGGAGAGGGGGAGGGCTTCCTGGATGGAGGCAGTTGCCAGATTAAAGCAAAAGGTCCAGGTTGAAGATTGTTTCTGGAAACAAAAAGCTAGATTGAGGTGGGATCTGGAAGGAGATAAAAATACTCATTTTTTCCATGAGTGCACTAGGAGCAGGCAAAGAAAGGCGAGTATTCAGAAAATTATTCGGGCTGATGGGTCAGAAACTGGATCTTCCGAAGAGGTGGCGACGGAGGCGTCTTTATTCTTCTCCAAACTGTTTACAGCTGAGCCTATTTCTGATGACGACGCCTTCCTTGATGTCATCCCTAGCATTATTTCTATGGAGGACAACTCTGATCTTGTTCGTCGCCCTGACAGAGTGGAGTTGTTGGAAATTGTTCGGGGGATGGATCTGGCTAGTGGCGCCGGTCCGGATGGCTTTTCTGGGAGATTCTTCTCAGATTGTTGGGACATTGTTGCGGCTGACGTGGAGGAAGCCGTTGGTTCATTTTTCCTGGGTGCGCGCCTTCCAGATTCCGTCTCGGATACATTCTTATTTCTTATTACCAAAGTCGAGCACCCGAGGAGCCTTTTCGATTTCCGCCCTATAAGCCTTTGCAATTTCTGTAACAAAATTATTTCCAAGATTATTGCTTGCAGGCTGCGGGATAACCTTCCCAAAATTATTTCTCCGGAGCAAAGTACATTTGTCCAGGGGAGGGAGATTGTGGACAACATCATAATTGCTCAGGATATGGTGACATCTATGAGGGAACCAAACCATGGTAGAAATGTTGCTATTAAGCTGGACATACAGAAAGCCTATGACAGAGTCAATTGGCATTTTCTTCTGAGGGTTCTTCGGAGATTTGGCTTTAATGAGGTCTTCTGTGATCTTATTTATCGTCTCCTGGCTGATACCCGGTATGCCGTGCTTCTAAATGGTGCTCCTACTACCTTTTTCTCGGCGTCTAGAGGGATCCGGCAGGGGGACCCTCTTTCCCCGGCTCTTTTTATTATTGCTGCAGAGGTACTCTCTCGGAACCTCAAGCTTCTTCAAGATTTAAATAGGAGATCTTCATTTCACACTCCGATTGGGGGACCTCGTATCTCGCACTTGGCCTATGCGGATGATGTTCTCATTTTTACTTCAGAAGATATTGCTGGATTGCGTACTCTCCAGCAAGTTCTGTATAGTTATGAGGCTGTCTCTGGACAGAAGATCAATTACTCCAAATCTGCCTTTTATACTGCGAGTCCACTGGGTGAGGATCGCGCTCGGACTATCTCTACTCTTTTCGGATTTAGTCCCGGTACATTGCCTTTTTCTTACTTGGGGTGCCCGTTAACTTGCGGAAGAAGGAATGAGGGGATGTTTAGCTATTTGCTAGATAAAATCCGGTCGAGGCTGACAGGATGGCAGAACAAGATTCTTTCTCCTGGGGGTAAGTTGGTCCTTATTAAGAATGTACTTTCATCTATCCCTATGTACACATTGGCTGTATGTTGTCCTGCTCGGGCTGTTCTCAGGGCGATTGAGAGGATGTTTGCGGCTTTCTTCTGGGGTAGTAAGGATGGGGTGGCTAAGAGGAGTTGGATGGCATGGCGGTTCGTTACTCGGACTAAGTCCGAAAGAGGCCTTGGGATCAAGTGTCTGAATGATATTATGGATGCCTTCTCTATGAAGCTTTGGTGGAAGCTGAGGCATGGGAAGGGCCTCTGGGTGGAACTTCTTAAATCGAAATATTTTCGTAAGCGTCATCCATGTGAGGCGGTTATGAATTCCAAGTGCTCCCATATTTGGCGACGGATTTTGAGGGGAAGGAAATTGGCGGAACCGCGCATTTCGTTTAAACTTGGACGGGGTGATGGTTCGGCGAGGTGTGAGTCTTGGATTCCGGGGGGCCCTCGATTGGATAGTGTTGTTATACCTTCGGCTGAGAGAGTGACTTCAGGGACCAGGCGCGGCATGGGGAGACGGACTCGGGGGCGGAATCGATCTCAGGCGAGAGAGTCTGCTGAGGTTGGACGGACGGGCACTGGTGAGCTTCGGAGGTCGGCTAGATTGGCCGGGAGAAGGGTGGTTCTTCCCCAACGTGCGGTGATTGTTCGGGCTCTTTCGGATAGGGGAAGAAAGATCAGAGATTCTAGGGCAAGGAACTCTGATAATGGTGGCCCGGTTATTCGATCTTTCTGGTCAGATACTGGTTGGGATCTGCCTATGTTTTCGGAACAGTTTGGAGTAGAGGCAGCGGGACGGCTAAGAGGGGCAAATCTGACATGTACTTCGGCTCCTGATTCTCTGGTCTGGGGTGAGCGGAAAGGTTATTTTTTGCTGGCTGCGGCTTGGAGATGTTGCCGGATCTCTTACCCTACTTCTTCACTCTTCTCTAATATTTGGGGCAAGTGTATTCCGGCGAAGTGGAGCATTCTGATGTGGCGGGTCTGTCACAACCGGCTTTCTACCAATGATATTCTTCAGAAGCTTGGATTCCATCTGGCCTCCAGGTGTCATTGCTGTCAGGTTGGGCATGGGGAGAACCTTCAGCATTTATTTTTCCACGGGGATCTTGCTATGACGGTTTGGTCTGCTTTCCGGTGTTTCTTCAAGGCACGATTGCATAGTGACTTTCTGGTATTTCTCCAAAGGTGGTGGCGGGGTCAGGGTAGTCATCATCGGAGATCACTGGCTGGTGCGATCATATGGGTGCTTTGGAAGAACAGGAACAAGCATAGATATGAAGGGCATGGTGCTGGGCCCGATTTCTTGGTTCGGGAGGTGAAGCGACAGTTTTGAAAGTCTCTCTCGAGTTGTCGTCATCTTCCATCTATTCCTCTCTGGGCTTTCCAGTAGTAGTTTTATTGCGTTTTCTTTATTTTTCTTGTTACCATGAGGTCGGATGTACTCATTACCCTCTTTTTCAATAAAGGTAACTGTGTTTTTTTTAAAAAAATAAAAAAAATAAAATATATATATATATATATATATATATATATATATATATATATATATTATTTTTTTTGTTTTTTGTTTTTTTAGAAAAGCTGCTTTATTGAAAAAGAAAACGGTACATAGACCGGGTCCCACAGGCGGGAGACCCGTTCAAAATTAAAACGAGAAAAGCGGACAGCTAGAGGGAGTCCACGCGGACCGAGGGAAGCGCGGGGCCCGAAGGGCGGGGCCCGAGGAGACGCGGGGCATGAGGGGGGCACAGCCAGAGGAGGCGCCTCGGGAGACCCGCGCGCAACCTGCGAGAGGGAGGGGGGGCCACTTCGCCGGGAGCGACGCCGAGCAACACCGCGACGACGGCGGGGTGCGACGGCGGGAGGCGAATCCCCAACGGCAAGGGGGGAGGCTAGAGTTGGAGGGGCCAACCTCGAGGAGCGTGCACGGTCGCAGGGGGGCTGAAGGGCCCGGCGACGGGGGAGCCAGAGGGGGATCGCGGGCGAGAGCCGGCGGAGGAGGCGGTGAGGCCAATCGAGGCGGAGGGGGAGAGCGACCACCGTCGATGTAAGACCCCTAAATTTCTACTATTTTTTTATATTTAATTTTGGTACTGATTTAAAATTTGGTATTGTACGCCGCGTAGTCGTATTGTACGTCGTGCGTGAAATTTCATCTTTCGTATTTGCTCGACGAGTACGAATATGTGCGAGCGTACATATTTTACTTGAAAAATATTTTTATTATAAAATCATTTTTATAGGAAAGTACATGTTCAAATAAATATAATAAATATTTTATTTTATAAAAGAGTTATTTTGTTCGTCGTTTAAAAATAAGTAGTGATTTGGGAAATTGTGATTTTATGAAATATATTCCAAATATTTTTGCGAAAGTGAAAATTTGTTTATTAATATATTTTGTTATTTGTAAAAGCTAATTTATGAGTTAATATTTATCTTGATTTTCGAAATTATTAATATAGTATTTTTTGAAAACATATTTGGAAATTTTGTGATAATTTAAATTTTGATTTGATTTTATGGAATAATTTAAATAAATAATTTAATACCTATATTTGTTATTGATTTGATTTTAAACTAAAGGAATTTAATTGGATTTAAATTGAATTTGAATTTAGATTTGATTTGGATTTGAATTTGGATTTAATTTATGTGTAGCTAATTATCTATTTGGGTTTTAAACAAATCTAAATTCTTATCCTAATGGGAATTTCCACGTCCTATAAATAGGCAGGTACTCTTCCAATTTTCTACCACAACCACAATTTATATTCATACAGTGCATCGTGTCTGTGCCTCCCTACATCTACTATATGTAATTCTTGTACATATACATTTTTCACCCGGGTCCGACAGATCCGAACCTCCGTCCCCGTCGTGTCGGACACACCCGACACGACTCATCAAAACTCAACCCCAATTCCTAACCGCTAATCTGACCCGTCGACCCCTACTGCTCGCCTTGCCGAATCACGGCCAACGCCATCACCAAAACCGAAACCACCGCCATCGCCGTTCCTTCACCGGCAACCTCCACCATCAACCACCACCACCTGGCCAATTCCTTCCATCCACGAAACACCACCACCACTCGCCGGCAACACCCGTCAAAACCTAATCTACCTCCAGAACCACCACGTCGGCCCCACGCCCAGGCCATCGCCTCACCACAGCAAAGAAAGAAAACAAAACCCTCACCAGAACACCAGCGAGCGCCATCCTCGTCGGGACCACCGCGTGTCCGCCGACGCTCCTTGTCGTGAGCTGCTGCGGCCTCACCGCTGCCGTCCACGAAGATCCTCCGCCTTTCCGCTGCCGAGTCCGCACGGCCAGCGGTGCGCAGCCGGCCCTCCGCGCTGGTAGACCGACGCCACCGCCTCCCCCGTGTCGGCGGTGACACCATCCTCCGCCCGACCACTGTCTCCGCGAGCACCGTCTATGCGCCGCCGCTCCTATCCGCCTCTGGTGAAGCAGGCCTTTCCGATCCGACCACGGCAACTCCGCCTCGCCGTACGTGATCAGCGCCGCCGAGCCCGCTGATAACCCCCTTCGTTCCTCTCTCCGGCACTGTTCGTCGCCGGAGCGTGCGGCCATCCACCGTGCTCCGCTCAGCGCTCAACCCCCGACCGCCTCCTCCTCGCGTGGGAGCTCCGCCGAAGCACTGAAACCCTCGTGCTCCCGCCGATGCGCCAGCACACGACGCGCCACCGCCTGCGCCGATCTCCGCCAGTCCGCGCCAGGCCGTCCTCCTCCGGCCGACGATCGCCGTCGATTCCCCGCGCTCCGCCGGCGTCAGCGCCGGAGCCGCCCGTTGGTGAGTAAACCCCCAACTTCCTCCTCTCTCACTCTTCATCTCTCTCTCTTTTCCTGTATCAATTAGGGAAAGATATATATTAAAACGTTAATATATTATTATTATTCCATTATCATTAGTAAAATTTCTATTAATTAGTAATAAAGATTACTATTACTATTATTATTATTATTATTATTATTAATATTATTAATAATACTTCTATTTATTATTAATATTATTATCTTTATTATTATTATTACTATCATTATTGCTACTTTATTTTTTATACATATTTTAGTGGTATTTTAGCCTTTGACCTAAAATATGTTATGATATATTTATAGTATTAAGTAAGGGTGTAATATTTTCTACATAAATAAAATATAATTTCCAATTTGTAAAAAAATGATTTTCTAGTACCTTCGACTGGTCCTCTAAATTATTTTTAATTAATAAGCTATACTTTATCTAGCTAAAATAATTTTGACAAAGACTTAAAGTTTTAGCCTAACCATTTCTTCAGTTCTTTTTTTTATTTATTTATTTAGCAAAATATATTTTTACTAGTAAAGCATAAATTCTAAAATATTATACATAAATAATTTCAAGTGTTTTCGTAAAAATATTACTTCGTATTTTTTACAAATAAACATAGTTTGGAGATAATATATAAATATTTCTAAAAATTTGTATACGTATCCATCCCCACAATTTCTTTTCGACTATCGTCAATTATCCTGACTGATCCACGTTCCTATGTCTTTGCAAATTCGGACCGGTGTACATCGACCATGGCTATAGGACAGAACAGGGCTTGTTGGATCACTGCACCACACCAGGCGTAACATCAGGCAAGACACCTTGCCTTTACTGTTTAAATTTTCTGCTCAATATCATGCATGTTTTAGTTGTTTCTTTTTAAATTATATGTAAATGCAAACTACTATATTTTATACAATTGGCTTAGAGTTAAGGGACTACCGTCAAATTTAGTATGTCTCATTGACTTGTCACGATTGTACACGAGTTGTATGTGAGAGTTGTGAGTATCATGTAGGGGTCACTTGCGTGTGGGCTGATCCCCCGTGCGCATGCGTTAGAATATAACTGCTAATAGATTGTGTAGAAGACTTCGACAGTTATTAAGGATTAAACAGTGTCGTGGAGTCGACACATGTATAGTATCATTGGGGGGAGGGAACAGTTATTAGCGTAGGGGCTATATTTTATTTTTACACACATTTTGGGCCGAAGGTGACTCTCATGAGCACTACCTTCTGCCCAGGCCGATAGCGTCTCGGATGAGCACTACTTGCTGGCCACTTTCTATTACTTGCTTGCGTGAATCCGTTACAGCTCCTGCGTAGAACGTTGTCCTCAAAGTGCATATCACCTAGAATGGGTAGGAACCTTTACTCATGCATACTTTTCTGTTGAGCTTATTTATTCAGTTATTGGCATGATATTATGTGTCTTGTTACGTCCCTCTGAGGACCTGGTTTTTCCCCAGGTGTGTGTTTCGTGGTTTCTTGCAGGTGCTCTAGCTAAGGCCATGACTTGCGCTCTATTTCGTCGTTATGATTACTCTTGGATACATCTCTTGCTCTCGCTTGCTAAATTCTTTCCTTGAATATTTTTCCATATTTAATTTGGTTGGTAGTGGACTTTGTCTCCGCCCAACTATTGTGTACATGACAAACTCAAAAGTTGCTTTTTATATTAATATTTATCTTGGTGGATGAGATTTAGTGTCTTGGCTTTCTACATTTACAGCTTATGTATATATACGAGTCGTACATTTACTCGTATGTATACAGCTGGCATGATACGTATCTAGTCTCAAGTATTTGGGACTGGGGCGTTACAGTCGAGGAAGCTCGACCCGAAGGAGAAGCTGGCACAGACATGGCGAGGGGAGGGGAGGCCTCCCCGGGGAAGGAGGGGGCTCTGCCAGGAAGAGAGGGAGAGGAGATAGGGGGAAGTTAGTAGGAGCGGGGGGAGGCCGAGCCCGGGCGCAGCGGGCGGCCGGCAGCCGGAAGAGTTAGTTGTAGTGGCTCGCCCCCAAGGAGTGGGCGTACGTCGCCCACTGTGCAGCAGAGGTTGAGCCAGGAACACCGGGAAGGGAGGAATGCCAGTGGGGCACGACCGACTGGGCTAGGAGGGAATACCAGTACCACCTCAGAGTGAAGGGGTCCTGGTAGTAGGCCGCCGTCGAAGAGGAGGGAGACGCGACAAGATGGGTAACGGAAGGAGGGGGGTTCGCGGCGAAATGGACGGGGAGGGACTCCCCGGCCGGGGCGGTGGGAGGCGCGAAGGGATGGAGCGCCAGAGGAAAGTCCTCTCCCGAGGTGGAGGGAGGAACCGGGGGGAAGGCCGCTGACGAAGGGGGAGCACCGGGAGGGGGTCCTTGGCCACGGCGGGGGTAGGCACAGAGAGGCAGTCCGCTGCCGAGGCAGGGAGGGCCAGGCGGGAGGGGTCTCCTTGGGAAAGGCTGCAGCCGAGGTGGCGGACGCTTGGGTCGGAGAAGCCGGAGGAGGCGAACTAGGCAGGCCGGTGCTGGACCCCTGATCCGCGGGGACGTCGAGAGCCGGTGCAGGAGGAGGGACCGAGGCGGTCGCTGCCGGAGAAATGGAGGGCCGCCTCGTAGAGAGGGGAGCGGGAAGAGGGGCCGCGACCGTTGGGGCGGGCGGCGCAGCGGCGAAGACGGTTGCCGGAGGGGGCGACGAGCCGGGATGAGGCCACTTCGCACGCGAGGCGACGAGATGGCTGGGCGGAGGGCCAAGGAGGGAAGGGGCTAGTAGCGACCGTAGACGCCGAGCTCGACGACGCCTACGACGCCCCCTCCGGCGGCTGAGCCGAGGAAGAGAGAAGGAGGAGGGGAGCCCCCGCACGTCGGGCAGACGCCCGGCCAACCAAAGAAGCTGGGGTAGCCAGGGAGGAAGGGATACGCCCGGCGGGGAGAGAGGCGCCCGGCGGCGTGCGGCCACCAGCCGAGGATGAGGAGAGGGAGAGGGTTCTCGAGGAGCTGGGTGCTCCTGCCAGAGAAACCCATCGTCTATGAAATATATATATATATATATATATATATATATATATATATATATATATATATATATATATTTCATAGATTTGGGTATTTAAAAAAATATAAAAAATATTATTTAAAATATATAAATATTTTTTATATTTTTTATTTATATTTTTTTCTTTAAAAATATATATATATACATACATTTGGGTATTTAAAAATGGGTTTTATGTTATACTTTAGAATATGGCTTTGGGTTTAAATGCCCAACGTATATTATATAATCTATTTATTATTGATTTTGGACCTATCTATATATATAATTTGGTTTATGTAATTCAAAATGATTTATGGGTTTCAGCTATTATCTAGGAATACTTTATAAACAAAAATAGTTTCTAAATGATATAAAATATTTTCAAAGATAAGTTATACGTATTTAGTTATGCTCATAATTGACGAATTTAGAGCTTAAAGTCCTGAAATGGTTTTCAATATCTTCATATATTATCTAAAAATGCCTGGATTCATAAAAATATGGTTTCTAGACTTTATAGATGATTTCCAAATTACTTATATTTATTTAGTTACATTTTTTTTCCTAAAATTGCAAATCATGACTATTATAGTCGTTTCCTGTTTCTTGATTCGATTATCGTGCCAAACTCTAATTTTGAATTTTTATATACCAAACTAGGCTATTTAGGCTATTCTGAACTCGATGGAACCATCTGTGCCGTCATTTGAGACCATCTTGTAGATCAGAGCATCGTACCTATTTCGTGTTGACACGTTCCAGTCGTGCATGTCGACTCCAACCAAATTGAGGCGAGTACCCTCTGATTGTTTTTATCATGATAGTATCTATATTACCTGCTCAAGACTACTTTACTTGATTTGATACATTGGTACACGGATTGATACTAAATGGATCTTGCCAGGAGATATTATCCCTTATCGGGTACATCGAGTATTTTATGTTCATATACTTTATCATGTACATTGTATACTCCTTATTTTCGTATTATTCATGTAATGTCACGTTCTCTCATGTACTCTCATGTGCTCACGTCCACTTCTTGTAAAAATAACAATCATGTACGTAACATGTCTTGATCAGATATGTGTGTATTAATTGGGGAGGGGGAGTTGAAGTAGTTATGTGATTAAATCCCTTAGTGTAATCATGTATATGTCGATTATACCTTTCATGTACAATCGAGTTACCGTAAAATAATCATGTGTAACCTAAACCAATCACATAATCGTCTTGTGCTTTAAATCACTTAGTGTTTATTTCAAGTTAGCATGTTCTCTACCTTATTCATGTACTCAGTTTCCTTACGTGTTCTTGATATTATTTCTTTGTATTTCTATTCTATTATATCATGTATATTATTCTATTGCGAGTTATATATTACCTACCATGCAATGAAACTGCTTACAGAGTTATGTACTTCGCTCAAATTATGACTGGATAACTATTTTTTAGGTAATGTTATGCCCCACACTCTAGACTTCATTATGACAAATCTCGATGTACTTTAGATCGTGAGTTGACCTCTGGAGAGCTCTAGGCCATAATCTTTGTCTAGATTTATGTATTGTTTATCGAATTTGTTTCCGATACATTCTTGTTATGTATTGTCATTTATAAACTCTAGTTGATTCAGTGTTACTACTATCTTTCTTATTTCATATCTTCCTTAGCCGTATTTGATTTGAGTACTTGTGGTTTTATATATCAAATATTGTAGATATTTATTGGGTACTTGACAACGTTCTATCATCGGTACTGCGGTATAGGCTAGACGTGGTCCACGTACTCGTGCTTGAATATCCGGATGTGAGTCGTGACACATTTTATGGTGGCACATGCAGGTTTGTCTTTGTAACTAATGCGAAGTCGTAGTAGTACTTGGTATTAACTGTAGTACTGCGAGCCTGCCGTAGGATTATGATTTTAGTCATGGAATATTTTAGGGTTTTGGTGCTCAATCACATAATATGATCTTTTGATATATTTTAGGGCTGGCCCCTAAGAATCTTACTTCAAACTATATTGAGTCTATTTTCATTCGCTTTTGCTTATCATGATTTTGAATACTTGTCCGTTGTCAAACTCAATTCCTGCATTAAGATAAGTTTTATGGATTCTAGAAGGAATAAAATAGTAGAAGTTGGACTTACAACCATTCAGGTTGATGAGAGAAAATAATTAGCCAATCTTATGTATGAAGGTCAAGAATTAAATTAGGTCGTATTAAAAAAAAATTGAATTTTGACCAAGATAGTACCTTGAGCTTGAGAGTTTGATGAAATGGATTGAAAAAATAAACAGAATATAACAAATGAATTCAGAGAAACGAGGACTACATAGTCAGGCTGGGAATGACTTATAAATATGGATTATAATTCTGAAGATCAGAGGAAAGTGTTGCATGGGCTTATGATAAGGAAAATATTAAAGAGGAGTCTATATAATTTCTATAATCTAAGAGAATGTTGAGTAATCTTGATTGCTTGAGTAGCCAAGGAAGTGGCACGGGACGCGATTATTGCACAAGGGATGAAGTTCCAAAATTTTAAGGAATTACCGAGACGAAAATAGTGGAAGGATTAGAATAAATTGTAGGAGTGATGACTGAGAATTGGATTATGGATAATTAAGGTTTATAACTTATTTAGAGGATTTGACAAGGCCAGAGAGTTATACAACTTGGATCGGTTATTGACACATGGAATTTTAAGAACAATTACATATATAGGATTCCTGATTTCTACGGAATTCTCAACAAAGTTATTTTGACTATGAATAATAATTAAGATTGCTAAATAGGATAAACGATAAATTTTGGAATTAGATTTCTAAGACCTCTTTACTAGAAAGTTTCAGTGAGATGGAGTTAACATTATGGATAAAAAAAATTATACTAGAAGACTCAGACTCTGAAAAATTAGACATGAATGCCTAGAAGAATATCTATGAATATTAAGTGGATAAATGACCATAAGTATGGAGATTAGACAAGGTTTACCATTAGTTGATATTTAGTGACTTGGAGTCATGAAGAGGACTTAGTGAGGAAGAGTTTAATACTTGGACAAAGGTGAACACCTTGGAGGTTGAGAAATTTTGCTTTTGTTGATTATACAAGTGCAAGAAAAGGAAGGGAATCGACTCTGTTATGACCAGTTGAGCAAAGACAAATTCCTATAATCATTTCTTCGTCTTAATTAACTTTGTCCTATTTATATCGATCAACTATCTCATATCTAATTCTGTCAGCTGCACTTTAAAATCTTTTGAATTCTTGTATCTTGTTACTTAGGAAAGATCGAGGAAGCATCATAATCATCTAGCTCAGAAGGATAGAATTTATTATCATGTGATAATCCTAGTAGAAATATAGAATGTTGGACATTGAGATAGAATTAGTAGGACAGTGATATGACAGAGATTGGAGACAAATCAAGAGAACGGTAGTAGCAACTTGGAAATGATTACACTTGGAGAATTATTTTGAGTATGGATTACTTTAGAAAGAACGTACGAGAATTTCGTGTAAGAAGAACAGTAGAATATTTATTAATGGTTAGAACGGTAATATTTTGTAGATGTATTTTTAGAACTAATGAGGATATTCGAGGTCGAGTTATTTTCTAGAACTTGGAAATTTTTAGGTTACTGATTCTTGAGATGTTTCTTATTCGAATTAAGGCTATGATACTAAATTTAGAAATTTAAATAATAGAGAAGAGATTATTACCGCATGCGGTGATGATACGAGATTGAGTAAATAATTGGTAGGATAGTGATTGAGAACTGGTAGGACACAAGATTTTTGAGATATAGAAAAATCTAGAGACTTTTGTAGAAATTTTTATGTTAAAGAAGGATAATATTTGAAGTATAAAAGTTAAAAAAAATATGAAGGCCGATATTTAAAATAATAGAGAATAATTATTTTATATATATGGTAGGGTGGCATTAGATTTGAGTATTACGAGGGTATGGTTTGAACAAGTTCAAGAATATCTTATCAACCTTGATTCAGGAATTTTGGACCTAAGTAAAGACAAGGTAGAGGAATTTGGACTTTCAAGATGATTACGTGGAAAGAGATTAAAAAAAAGAAAAAAATTAAGGGGTTATAACAAGGAGTATGCTCCATGGGTACTGCCTTTGGAATAATGGTCAAGTCTGTAGTATTTATAGAAAAGTTCAATCTTCATGATCGAAGATTTGATTTTTGGTAGTAGTCGTATCAAGGGTTGATTTTCATAATTGAAGATCAAGATTTTGTAGTGGCATGTCTGGACTTGTAAGATAATGGTATAATTGGCAAATGATGATCGGATAAACTTGGTAGTAGTCAAAATAGGGTGAGATGATTACCTTGACTTCCTTCTGCAAACCTATCTTTTAATTTTTCTATAATGGTAGAAGAGATTGATTTTCTTATCCTTGAATCGTTCCATAAAACTTCAATATCACATAGTTTTTGACCCACTTTGATCGTCACCAATCGATTTTGGTCATCTTTTTTATCGTGCCAAGGTTCTTGATCATTAACTATACTCAGATGATTCTAATAAACATGATTTGGAATTTCAATCTTTTACTGCTCTTACCTAGACTACGATTTTATTTTTCATCATATCTAAATACTATTTTGACTAGGGTTATACTTACCTTAGATTTGATTGTGTCAAAATCTCAATTATGACCGTGTTTGGATTTTAATGCCATTATCGCTCATGCCTAAACCTTCAGTTTAATTCTTAATAATGACTAAGTTCTGTCCTAAGCATGATTAGGAATTATACTATTGTTGATTATACCTAAATTTTCATACTTAGTCATGCCTAGATAACCTGGCATGACTAGATGACATGATTCCTATGATCGTGATTTTAACGATCATGACTATACGTATTAATTTTACCACTGAATCCTACCTAAAAAAATTTACCCTTGATCACGACTATCGAATTTGATTACGAACTCAGTCATGTTAGAATCTAAATTTTGATCTTGTCAGAGTAAACCTTTACGTCGTGCCTAAATCTTGATTCTATAGTCTTTTGTGCTTAGATTCCACTTTTAGATCATGCATATAAGACCTTGACTTCCAATCTTGAATTATGCCTAACTTTTATCCTGGTCATGACTAAGTTTTGATCTTGATCGTGCCTATGCAATTTTGAATCTAATTTTTTATTTATTATCAAGCCAGACTCTACTAAATCATTTCGTATTTGAATTTCAATCCTATCTTTGATTCTCCTAGCCGTGATTGAGATCGTGCCTCAACGACTTAAGTTATTTTTAAATCGTACCAAAATCATTAGTCGTGCTTAAGTGGTTTGAATTGATTATCTTGATCGTGCCAAAGTCGTCGTTCGTTGACCGTGCCTAAGTTATTGACTAAACTCTCTATCGTGTTTTGATCTCTCTACCAAACTTAAATTTCGAGGACGAAATTTTTTAAGAAGGGTAGATTTGTAACCTCCATTAACCAAATTCTTGGATTTTTTGAAATTTTGTATTTTTTTATTCTCTGAATTTTTCCAAGTTATAAAAACATGAATTTAATATGAAGTAAATTTTCAAATCATAATATGCTATCAACATTTGAGTCATTGGTTTGGAAAACTATATTACGCTAGTTAAATGATTTTCTGTCTAGAATTTTCACCAGATATAATTATTTTCTTTATATATGAAAATAATTTGTCAAAATATTATTTTTAATTAAATTTGTTTTATTTACTGTAAAATATTTATTTTGAAATCCTATAGTTATAATGATTGCAGGTTATTCGATTTTTCTCTCGTATTGGGCTAAGACCATTTCGGTCTTCTAGCCTACCTAGTTTGGACTTGGATCATAGGCTAGGTCCTTTGAGTTTACGTAGTGATTGACAGGAGTAGCTAAATTGTAATTAGCTAATACTAGTTGTTAATATCTAAATTATTATTAGCTAGTGACTAATTAGTATTAATTAACTAATGGGTAGCGGTTAACATTAAGTTAGTTGTTAGTGATCTCCAATAATATTCCTACTATTACAACCTTGAAATCAGATTTCTACTCTACCCTATAAATATTAGACACTTTCCAATATTTACAAGACAATTTTTAAAACCTAATTTTCCATCTAGCAGCCTCCACCATTAATCATCACCACCACCACCACCTCAACATCCACAGCCAACAACACCATCACCACCCCCGGCCTGTCTCAACCTCCTACCTCCATCAACCACAGCCACCACCAATAATACTCGACTACCCATAGCGGGTCAGCGCCACCACCATGCTGCCATCACCCCGGCCATGCCATACTCGACTACCACCAAGCCGCCTCAGTCGGCTGCCCCCTGGCCAGCGTCATCTCCGTCCTCACTACCATCATCACCACCAAATACCACCAACACAGGAAGAAATAGATGGATAGGGAGGAAGAAGAGACCACAACCGCCTCCGCCACCATCACAGTGATAGAGAAAGAGGAAAGAAGCCCTCACCATCAAGCCGTGCTCGACCTCCGCCGCCGGCCTCGATGAGCATGGCAACCCCGTCCACCGCACGCTCTGTACGCCTGTGCCCATCGTGCCAACAAAATCCCTCTGGCGCCCTCCTCCGTGTCGACCGACAAGCTCCGCCGGTGCTGTAATATTCCTATTTTGAAGTACATATTTGACAAAATCCCTCCGGCCTCCCCTCTCTGTCTTCTCCTCTCCGCCGAAGCCTGGCTGACCCCGACGGCTCTTTCCCCGCCCCACAAATTTGCTCCTCCTCTCCCTCCGCCGTGCCCCGCCGCGAGCGCCGCGCCAGCCTCGAGTGGCGGGACGCCCTTGGGCCCCGTGCTGCTCGAGCAGCGAGCCAGCCTTGGACTGCGTGCTCTTCGGGCTACGTACCTCGATGCACGCGCTGCCTCGAGCAGTGCGATGCTCGGTCCACATGTGTCGCATTCTGCACGTGCTTTGGTTTGCGTACGCCTCGATTTGCGTGTATTCTTGGTTTTCGTGCACCTAGATCTACGTATTGTCTTGGGCAGCAGGATGCCTCGAGCCCCGTACTGCCTCGGGCAACGTGCCATCTCAGTTTGCACACCGTCTTGTTTTTTGTGCCTCGACCTTTGTGCCTCTCTTGATTTTTGTGCTGCATCAATTCACGTGCATGCATCGATTTACATGACCGTCTCGGTTTACGTGCCGTATTGGACTCTGCACCGCATCGATTTACGTGCGTACCTCAATTTGTGTGCCATATCGATTTACGTGCTCCTTGGACTTTGGATCGTTTCGATTTACGTGCTCGTTTCGATTTGCATGTCACGTAATTCGTGGACCATTCTGATATTCATGATTTTCTCGATCTATGTGCACGTCTCAATTTACGTGCACGTGTTTCCCGTTCACCTCGATATTCATGCCATCTCGATTCTTGTGCGCATCTCGATATACGTGCATGTCTCGATTTACTTGTCCGTATCGATCTGCGTACCTCGGTTTTCGTGCCCGATCCCTGCACTACTTGCGGGACTCACACGGTATAGCCTTCTGCCATCTCTTGTGATTATTCTATTATTTTATTATTTGGTGCTGATGACTATTTATTGTGTGTTCTGAGGACCTCGATGGACGTGTTGGCCAGGATCCTGATCGCCGAAGACTTGCTTACCTAGCCGAGCCCTCTAGGCAAGTATCCCTTGCTCATCGACGGCTCTTGCCCTCTTTCTTGGATTTTATTGCATTTAATTAATTTATACTTGTAAATTGTATAACCATGGTTAGTATAGCTTAGCAGTAGAACTGTCATGATGATAACTTAGGATAGCTTGGTCCGATAACGGGATAGACCGTATCAAACGACTCGGATGGGTCATCCACACCTCCGAGGACACGAGCATGACTTACTTGTACGGATTGTCCCCATATGCCACGTGTCCGACTCGCGGTCGGGTAACGGCTTTGGCTAACTTTACCTGTGGCGATGATTGTGCTTGGGTTAGGGATTTATGGACATGTGTTATGGTGCGCCCTACGAGACAGTTATTTTGTTATTATGCATGTTGGCTTGGCGCCCAGTACGCATTGTAGCGTTGCTGGAGGCCGGGACTTAGTGGTCTCGGGTTCGATTGGTTTCCAGTACGCATCGTAGGGCTGCTGGAGGCCGAGACTTAGTGTTCTCGGCTATCGATTTATTTCCAGTACGCATCGTAGTGCGGCTGGTAGCTGAGACTTAGTGTTCTCAGCCTGCGATTCTGTGGCGGGTTGTGCAGAGTAGTTTTAGCCCCTATTCGTAGGGTGCTCCCATCCAGATTACAAAGAAGACTCTGTCGGATTTTTTCCAGAATTCTCGGTTGGGAATTTGGTTCGAAGGATTGGGCAGAACCATTCCTTTGGTTTGCGGGACTGAACTCATGCATGTTCTTCTTAGTATAGCATCCCTGACCCCATTGCCTGCTAGGTAGACTCCATCCTAGATTAGTCGCCTAGCTCCTGATGTGTCTTGTCCGCCGGATTGTGTAAGGAGAGCGGTTCTACTCGGGTGATGATCTGCAACCCTGGTCCTTGTTTGGTTTAAGGATTGTGGATCTGATCCAGAGTGGTTCACACAATCCTTTCCATCTTCCGACGACGTTGATTAGTGTTGACCCATGTGTTGGGATTATGATCTTATTCGAGGATTGACTATGAGTAGATATGATATTGAGATAGTAATAATGGTAGACTAAGTGGATTCTTAGATAATGTTGCTAGTTCTTTGGTGATGTTCTAATTTGATCAGATATGTCTTTGAGGAACTTTTGGATTTTGATATTGGTGCGAGTGTCTCACGGAACGAATAGATTATCGAGGGTATTATTATATGATTTTTACTCGACTTCCTAAACGCCCAAAACTGGGTACCTTTGTGTATTCCGGTAGTTGGGGAACTTGGTTTGATTGCTATATCTTGGTAGTTGAGGGGCTTGTTTTCTAGTAGCTTGTGATCATTGACTTGGAGGATTCTTGTGAGCCAGTTAGCCTAGCATTGCTTATAGTGATTAGCTTGGTGTTTGGTTATTGACCTTCCTGGCATGATATTGATTCCATCGTAGAGGGGTGACACTTGATAGATTGATCTGGTGGATAGACCGACTTGATGATTGGAGCTGTAGGCTCCCATATAAGTTTGAGATGATATTGTGGTAGGGGTTTTGATCTTGTACTTGATCTGATATCCATGCCACGATGTGGGCAGATGACTTCTTGTGACTGACAGATTTGTCCTTGTCCCAGACCTGACTACCTTTATCCGTGCTATAAGTCCAGTTACCCTTGGAGGTACTGGCCCTGACCTTGCACTGCGGTGCCCCTTGTCTACTGGCACTTTGAGGTGCTACTTCCATGATTATATGGCATTGCGATGCCATCTTGATATTCTGGCTATATCATATGATTACCTGCACGGGTATCTGGTAGTTGGCCTATAGTCTTAGCGTGGTTAGGATTGCTTGCTTGCTTGTTGCATAACACTATAAATGGATCACAACTGGGACTATAGGTGCCAAGGTTGATTCTTACTTAGCGTTCTCGTACTGATGTACGACATCTAGGAGGATGATCATGTGACCACGGCATGTGATTCCGGATAAATGTAGGGTTAATCTAGGCAACTTAAACTGGTAAAAATATTGGGAGGAAACGGAAATCCCGAGATCGTGCATTACCAGTCTTATCCCAGACATTAGTCATGACCTGCAGGCTGGCCGCCACGGATATTGTTACCATTCGTACTAGTGGATGGCAATATCCGGCTACTTATGTACTATACATTATATACATGGCATGCTCGGCACGGTGGCCTTACGAGGGACCGGTGGTGACATACAGAGCCTGGTGGCCTTACGAGGGATCGGTACTCTTCTTACATGCTATACTTGGCCTTGTTAGCCTTGCTGGGACGGCACGATCTGAGGATTCCTATACTTGCATTGTTGGGTAATCCAACCTCCACATAGAGAGCCGTAGGCATTTTGAGTGGCCGCTTATTCATATAAATTGTATGGCTTGCTGTTTGCTAAGCTGGCTGGTGCGTAATGCTGTCCCGGCTCAGTATTTCATTCCCTTGTTCTTGTTTGATGTAGGGGTGGATTACTGTCCCGATGACAGACTACGATATCCAATTAGCGATGCAGGCATTAGTGTATGTTAGGATGATTGTGATGATTGTTGAGTTACTTCTGAGAATAACTGAGAAACATGGACTATCGTGTTGCATGATCCAACCCATGTTCTTGTTTGATTGTTGGGTTGGTTATTGTGCTACGATAGGCTATCGACCGAGGTTACGACCAGGATACTTTATTTGTTGAATTATTATCGTACGTTGGTACCGCACGATCTTTTACCTTCTCTTATTGTTTATAGATGTCTTACTGTCATATTTTATCCTGCTGGCTTTTTTTCGCCCGTCCTTGAGCCTTCCTTTCTGGTACTTGCTACGGTTGGCCTGACCAACCCTGGATTGTTCCCAGATTGCCTGAGACCGACCCTGTGGATCTTCCAGACTTGACTTGGGGGATGTGCTTCAGTTCCAGACCATGCTAGGGACTGTGGGAAGGTATACTAGTCTACATTGTTATTCTGTACTGTGGATTTTCTGATTATCATATATGTATTCCCTGCTTTCCACATGATTATCTCTCTTGATGTTGTTTCATTGTGATGTGCCTGTGGACATGAGATCGGATTTAGGCCATAGATTGATTGCATGCTAGGATACCCAACAAGACTTGACAGCCGTCATCGCTGTATAGCGTATTCGTACCTTATATGGTGTAGCTAGCCTACGTCCGTCCCCGTATTCCGGTACTGGGGCGTGACAGGTGCGACTCCCAACACTGTCTCCCCACCGACGTGTCCCCGCCTCCGTGCGCTAGACCACTCCGCCGCTCTGGTAATGACCCCTCTCGTCCGATCTCCTGCTCTCACTCTCTCTTCAAATAGGGATTTGGGATTTTGGGGGCTGATGTTAGCTATTTAATGGTTTTTAAGGGTTTCAAAATAATTTGGAGGAGATGAACGAGTCAGCATAAGATGTTAATATGAGATGGGATTAGTAGCGGTCTCTTCCCCAATTTTGCTGCTTATTAATAGTGACTGAGTTTGATTATATTAAATATGTTATTATTATTATTATTACCATTAATGCAATGGCTTAATGTTGGATTTAGCATATTATTTTGGGCTGGACTCAGGATAGGTATATATATATATATATATATATATATATATATATATATATATATATATAGATATATATATATATATATATATATATATATATATATATATATATATATATATATATATATATATATATATCTAAAAAATATATATCTAAAAGATAATACATGACATATATATATCTATAATATATATATATATATATATATATATATATATATATATATATATATATATATATATATATATCTAAAAAATATATATCTATATATATATATATATATATATATATATATATATATATATATATATATATATATTAGATATATATATGTCATGTATTATCTTTTAGATATATATTTTATATATATATATATATATATATATCTATATATATATATATATATATATATATATATATATATATATATATATATATATATATATATGTCATGTATTATCTTTTATTTGCAAAATTCTAATAATTTTGTTGATATAAATATTACTATCTATAATTCGCAAGAGGTTTCATAACATATATACAGTAAATATTATTTTCTAAGAAAATATTTGAAATATATTTATAAATACATTCATTTGGGTATTTATAACTAGGTTTTATGTTATACATTAGAATATGGGCTTCAAGGCCCAATGTATATTATATAATCTATTTATTATTGATTTTGGACCTATCTATATATAATTTGACTTATGTAATTCAAAATGATTTATGGGTTTCAACTATTATCTAATAATATTTTATAAACAAAAATAGTTTCTAAATGATATAAATAATTTTCAAAGATAAGTTATACGTATTTAGTTATGCTTTTTTTTTCCTTAAAAATCACAATTGACAAATTGAGAGTTTAAAGTCCTGAAATGGTTTTCAATATCTTTATATATTATCTAAAAATGTTGGATTCATAAGAATGTAATTTCTAGACTATATAGATGATTTCCAAATTACTTATATTTATTTGGTTGCATTTTTCCTCCGAAATCATAAATTGCGACTACTATAGTCGTTTCCTATTTCTTGATTTGATTATCGTGCCAAACTCTAATTTTGGACTTCTACATACCAAACTAGGCTATTTGGACTATTCTGAACCCAATGGAACCATATTTGTCGTCATTTGGGACTACCTTATAGAGCATAGCTCGTACCTATTTTGTGTCGACATGTTTGTGTCACGCACGTCGACTCCAACCAAATTGAGACGAGTACCTACCTCTGATTGTTTTTATCATGATAGTATGTATATTACCTGCTCTAGACTACTTTACTTGATGTTGACACATTGTTACACGGATTGATACTAAATGGATCTTATCAGAAGATGTTATCCCTTATCTGGTACATCGAGTATTTTATGTTCACGTACTTTATCATGTACATCGTATACTCCTTGTATTCGTATATTCATGTACTCTTATGTGCTCTCATATACTCTCATGTACTTCATGTACAAATAATAATCATGTACGTAACATGTCATTATCAGATCTATGTGTATTAATTGGGGTGAGAGAGTAGAAGTAGTTATGTAATTAAATCCTTTAGTGTAATCATGTATATGTCGATTATATCTTTCATGTATAATTGAGTTACCATAAAATAATCATGTATAACCTAAATCAATCATATAACTGTCTTGTGCTCTAAAGTACTTAGTATTTATTTCAAGTTAGCATGTTCTCTACCTTATTTATGTACTCAGTTTTCTTACATGTTCTTGATGTTATTTCTCTATATTTTTATTCCAGTACATCATATATGTTATTCTATATTACGAGTTATATATTTCCTACCATGCAATGAAATTGTTTTCATAGTTACGTACTTCGCTCCAATCTTGACTGGATAACTATTTTTTATGTAATGTTATGCCCCACACTCTGGAGTTCATAATGATAGATCTCGATGTACTTTAGATCGTGAGTTGACATCTGGAGAGCCCTAGGCCATAATCATTGTCTAGGTTTATGTCTTATTTATCAAATTTGTATCCGATACATTCTTGTTATGTATGGTCATTTATAGACTCTAGATCGTGAGTTGACTCAGAAAACATTGAATATTAGGCCTAGAACATTGAATAACAGCGTTAAACATGCATCAATGATCAGAGACTATGCGTCTGACTTAGTAAGCAAATTGGACAATCCATGGTGCAACGACACAGAACTATTGTAACATTAAAAGATATACTTCATGCATCGGAGTATACAGTTGTGGCCAGATGGCACAGAACTATCGTTGTACAAATGACTTGGGAATGGAATGTGTTATGTGACATATAGATGTTTGGGACCTATGGGTCATTGTTCGGGGCATCCTGCATCAACACGAATTTGTTGGGGCATAGTGCTGATGAAACTTGAGATAAAAAGATAATAACGCGAGTTGAGGTAAATTGTGAAATTGGACTTGAGAAGGTGCATGTGAGCGTATGGTTTTTTAACCTCTATACATATTGCATAGTCAATTGACTTGGATAACTTGTACACAGGTGTTAGTATCCTTCGAACGAGTTTACGCTGGGTATCGGGATCATTCAGCCTAGGAGGGAATTGAGATTGGTATTTGTGATGCATTTCATTAGGATGGATTACGACCAGCCACTTATGTGATAAGCCATAATATTGGTAAGTTCGGGGGTCCTTCGGATACAGGGCTAGCAACCCGTACGGGGAGTGATTACCGACTTACATTGAGATATAGTCCATTATGGCTCAAAATGCTAATGACCTTCATATAGATTGGGTCGGTGGGTGAGATTAGAATTGGTTGCACAAATAGATCCTTGCACCCTTATGGTTTGTGAAATATTGATGGCTGCTAGTTTGGATGTTTTGACGATGCGAAGATGTGCGCGGTCACTATATTTATGAATATTATATGGCTAATTGTGTCTGCTATAGGGGCACGATATTTGACACATTTGGGTTTCAAATGTTATTGATATCTGAATACATATTTTACTGCTTTAAAATTATGCCATGAGACTAATCCTAAGACAATAAAAGAAAGATTACAAAATAAGATGCATGCTTCACAAAACTACTTAATGTTGGTTTATGTGAGTAGGTTACCTCACTCTTTAGTCCACGACAATGTACTGACCCACGTTGTCGGCATCATTTTTCATGTGCTCATGTTCCAGATGCTCGTGCTTGGGATTGTTTGATCAGTGCCGCGACAACGATGAATCAGATGGGTGTACATAAGCTCTTCCTATAAGATGATGCCTTCTGCTATATGGAACATGATGTGTGGGACATAGAAATCCTTTGTGATCTAGGGAGATCATGATTGTTGTAAGCCTAATTGGCATATTCATTGGGACTATTCAGAGCCTTTGTATTCTGCTGCTTAAAAGTGATTCTTTTGTATACTTTGATATCTCCACCTTTTTTTGCTGCTTATATTTTGAATTGGGACGACAATTTTGAGAATCTGTTATCTTGCCTTCCACGAGTACAACTTCAGACTCGTGCGACATCATTCCAGCGAGGACGATCGATTCGGGTGAAATCAATGAGAGGATAAACGATTTTCCGGATCGAGGTGTGACATTTTCTTCTTTTAGGAGAGGGGTACCTTTCATTAGCAATTAAGAAAAGCTTTAAAATGAAATTGCTTGACCACAACTAGATCTTGCACTAGTAGGAGAGGTAAAATACTGTTTTTGATTGGATTATAATTCTTGTTATTGTTTTTTTTTGTTTTTTTCTCCATTTTTCTTTCTTAATCAATTTTCTAGTAGAATTCTACCACTTATACATTTAATAGTGTACATAGAATTATGAGGTATCATGTAATTATTATTCTACGGTCATGGACGCATGCACATATGGCAAAATTGAAAAGAAAAGAAAAGTATATATTAAAGCCTCATTTGATTCGCGAAAAAGGAAGGAAAATAAATTGATCCTTTGCTTTTTTTTATTTGAAAAATTGTAAATTCAATCAAATTTTTCGGTGTTTGAAAAAGTCAAAGAATTTGAAAGAGAAAGTGAATTCTTGGAGGGGGAAAATGAATCCTTGTATGGGTAGGGGAAACCATTTTTGGTCCTATTTTTCTTTCTTTTGGGAATCAATTTTCTTTTCTACTCATTTTTGTTGGCATCCAAACACAAAAAATAAAATAATTTCCTTTCCAAAGTCCTAATTCCGCAAACCAAACGTAGCATATAAAAAAAATTAAACATTCAATATAAATAAAATTTGACACTTGGGTACCATTAAAGCTTTTCTTGTTAATCTTGATCACCCATGTGAAATTAATTAGATTTTAAGAAAGGAATCAAAATATGAAATGGGATCACTCAACCCAAGTTATAAAAAAGAGTTATGTTTAAGAATATTGAAGGTTTTGGTGGTCTATGTTGTTCGTATGTCATTGTCTCCAACTTTTTCTTTTGTTTTTCAGATTGTTCTTGTGATGAATAAATGACATTGGACCAGTCTATTAAAAAAGTTAGACGTTTGGACATTTGAAATATTTTTTTGTTAGAAAGTTCCTTAGAATAACTAGACTATAATGTCACAAGAGTTGGGGGTTTCTTAGAATAAATAGAGTATAAACCAAACTGTACTTCTTTTGGTTAACGTGGAGAGCATAATCTTTCTTTTTCGGAATCGAACCACGAAAGAGGAATGAACGTGTGTCATTGGACCCGAAAGATACGTAAGTTAGTGTGTTAGTGTGTACAAAATCTGTTCATTACACCGGATATCACAAAAAAAAAAACTAACATTAATACTCAAACTATAGGAATAAGACGCAACGATGAAGAACACCGCAAACTTATTTTAATTTGTCGTCACGAGTTTTTAATTCGTTGTCGAGAGTCATCTACATGGAGGATACTTGATAGGTGTCATATTCTGCTTCTTCTTCTTTTTCCAAAAGTTTTATAATTTATCTCAAGAGAAAAGAGAGGATATGTTGTAGTTCATGAGGCTGACGTTTAATTATGTGAAGATGGAGCTTCGGAAAGTGGTCTCTGATTGGTTCTATCGAGTAAAATGTCAAAAGTTATTATAATATAAGGTTTTCTTTGTTTAGAGTATAAATGGTGGTTGAACAAACACAGTCCATCCACGTGACATTAAATTTAAAGAAATATAATTAAAGAGAAGTTTAGCACAAAAAACTATAGATAAAAGTGGGAACAGAAAAAAAGATGACAAGAAGAGAAAAGCATAAAGATAACGTCTTAGACCATGTACATCAAGGTGTGTAATAGATTGATCCGGATCGGTCGTAACTCAATTTTGATCAGGTTTCAACCGGATTAGGCTAGTCCAGTCTTGAACATCACGTTGTAGACTTTAGACTAAAACTTTAAATTCAACACAGATCAAGACCCCAATAGCTTCGATGCGGACTCGCTGACCGGTAAACTTATATATATATATATATATATATATATATATATATATATATATATATATATATATATACACAGAAATGGTGGTTTTGTATTATAGAACCAACATATATTTTATAAGTTTAATTAAAATTTAGTGGTTGAGATTAAAATGTGTAGATCCCGCCACCTTTTTAAGTAATCTAATCTCAACCGTTCAAACTCAATCCAACGTGTATAACATATGTTGGTTTCATAATACAAAATCAGCCGAATGGTTCTATAACACTCATATATATATATATATATATATATATATATATATATATATATATATATATATATATATATATATATATATATACGAGAGGCTTCACTGTGAAACTTTTTATTCTAAACATATCCTTATCTATGTTTACTAGTTAAAATTATTCATTAAATTTAATATGGGTAGTTAGATAATTACATATAGAGGCTGTTTGGATAGAGGTAACTCTTTGAAAGTATAAAAGTGACACTTACAGCATGTTGAGTTTCAGTGGACTTACAGCAAGTGGTACTTTCCAAAATATGTTTGGATAGAGTATTTTTTGTCTCCTGTAAGTGGAAGAAAAATGAATTCGTTATTTGGATGGTTGTTGAAAGTGGAGAAAGAATAA
Organism: Iris pallida; assembly: GCA_029216955.1. Classification (NCBI taxonomy): domain Eukaryota; kingdom Viridiplantae; phylum Streptophyta; class Magnoliopsida; order Asparagales; family Iridaceae; genus Iris; species Iris pallida. The sequence continues at coordinate 42,853,430 of JANAVB010016197.1, read as the reverse complement.
ATTCGGTTGTTTGGATGGTTGTTGAAAGTGGATGTTGAGATTGAAAATATGATAAACCATAATTAAATTAATTACATAATTAATCACCAAAAAAGTTACCAAAAAGTTCCAAGTGATAATTACCAATTTAATCGCCATTTTAATTACCATTTTTTAGTTTCAAAAAAAAAAAAAACCAACAAATAAACCAACTCCATTCATTACCACCCATTAGAATGTTTCTCCTTCCCTACTAGAACAAACTGAGCCCAGCCCAGCCAAAACACCCCTCCCCTCATGTTTCTCTCTCATTAATCCAAGGCCATCACTTCAAATTTTCAAAAACCCAAGTGTAATAAAAACCCGCCCCAGAACGCAGGCTTCTTTAACTTTTAGTAGGGATGGCAATGGGACGGGTCGGGACCGGGGATCATACCTCCCATCTCCGTCTCCGAGTAGTGTTCGAATCCCCGTCCCCCTCCCCATTTTCGGTCGGGTTTAAATTTTTATCTCCATCCCCGTCCCTGTTTAACAGTGTACTCCCCGTCCCCGTCCCCGCCCCATTAACACTTTTGGGATCAAATTTTTTCGTCCGCGTATGTCGTCCCGTTAATAATTTTTCTGTATAGTATAAACTATTTCATTCCAAAAAAAATTAAAAGACATGTTGATTTAATAAAAAAAATCTAGTACTAGATAGATCATGAACTCATACAAATGTGTTGCGCATATAAGTATAAGTAATCGGGGTCGGAGATTTACCGGGGCGGGGAGTTCAATACCCATACCCGGCCCCGAATATGATCGGAGATTTTGTTTAATCTCCATTCCAGTCCCCATCCCCGTTTCTATATCCCCAAACCTGTCCCCGTCGGAAAAAAAAAAAGTCGGGTCCCCGTTGGGTTCGGGGGAAATTGCCATCCCTATCTGTTAGGCAAGTCACGGGCGAGCGGGTGTATACTGACCCAACCCGCATTCAAAACCCATATACCCTAACCCATTTTATTTCAAAACAGAACTCTCCTATTCATCGTTTGTAACGTACACATGCGAGCATAGTATTTTGTCCACTATGCACAGGCGCGCCCCACTAGCGCGGAACGACCGCTCGACAGCCTGTAATCCCTAACCCCTCCCTCTTATATATATATATATATATATATATATATATATATATATATATATATATATATATATATATATATATATAGTCTCATTCTCCTCTCCTTCCCCAGTTCCTAACCCTAGTCGTCACCATACAATTCTCTAAAAACCTTCTCATCTCCATCTCCTTTTTCTCCACCTCGCCGGCGTCAGTTGGCATGGCAGAGCTGTAAGCCACCCGTAGCAGTGTAGCATGTTAGAAATTTTATTATGCCCTGTCGATTCATGAGATGAAGAACATAAATTAAATTGCGAAAGCGTACCTGAATCCATTGCTAGACTTGATGGATCTTGAAGCGAACGTCTCTTTATTGGGTTCGATCTTCCAACTTGCTACGACCCTTAATGACAAAGAAGAATCCGAATTCTTTGTCCCTTTCTTTCTGTTGATGGGGATGCAGAAGAGAAAAAGAAAAAATCTTCTCTTTGGTGGCCGTATAAGTTGGGGACCATAATCCTAATGAATACACATATATATAGATATGTGTGTTGTGATATTTCTAATTTGGCCCCTCATCAAATTAGAATTATCTCCGGTATCTACACATTAATTCCATGAAAATTATGTTAGCCCAATGATTATATCATGTTTTTGAATATGGCTAATCAATTAAGCTTAACATAATGACATCACTAATATTCATGTAATCACTATTTTGTTACTACTTTAACTTAGCATTGTCCTTATGTTAGCATTGTCCTAATGTTAGCTTTGTCCTAAATGTTCTATATCATATTGCTATGCTTGTATCATATTATTCTGTTTGTCTAACATGTTCTTATAGACATGCAGTAAGCATGATCAAGTTTTGTCAAACCAGGACATATGCAATAGAGAATTATTGATGGGCCAAAGACGGTGTTGGCGAAGCCCCCAAAAGGTATTCAGATTTTCAAATCTGTTTATCTTTGGACGACCGCCGTCAAGTGAAAAATGCGTCTTCATGTCTGCTCAAATATTTGAAGAAAGGCGTCATCAAAGGGCTCTTGGTTTTCCTATTTTATCAATGTACTTTTCATATTTATTGAGTCTAGGAATACGATGTACATTGCATCGTACTGGCAAATAGGCTACCCAAGAAACGTTTTTAAAATACCCTTTCATTTTGAAAATAAGCCCACTTACAAAAGTCCAAACTATTTTCTAACTGTTTGACTTTTCAAAAAGCCCAAAAACCAGTTTGCAAAACCCTAACAGAACCCTAGCAGAACTCGGCCTGAATTCGGCCAAAGTTCGGCCAGAGTTCGGTTAGTGAACGTTGTTTTTTGAACTTGGTCTTCCTGCAGTTACGGATCCCAACGAGACTTTCTCATAGAGTTCTGCCCGAATTCTGCCCGAATTCTGTCAGAATCTTGCCTTTGGAAAAACTATAAATAGAGAAGGATTTCGATCATTTTAACTCACTCACTCACTTTCATATCTCTTCTCTATAAGCCTACTACTTCTTCCAAAGTGTTCTGAGCTTTTATTTTCAAATCCCAAGCCAGTTACAATCCTCTAGTCGATTTGCCAGTACGGTACGGTCTAGAAGTTTCAGAGTGGTTGTAATCAGAGGCTTGATTGAAGTTAGACACTTCACAATTGAAGTTGGTCGAGTACTTCGGATCAAAGCTCGCGTTGTAGAAGTTACAAGAACTTCTGATGAAAACTTGTGGTGATTTTCCATAGTGGATTCAACTGGAAGCTAGAGTTCTTCCGACTGGACTAGTCCTTACAAGAGGAAAACCAGTATACATCCTTGTGTTTGCGTTTGCTCTCTACTCTCTATTTTTTATTTACATATCTGTGATCTTGTTACTAACTTTTTTAAATAGTTAATTTATGCTGCCTACTCTATTCACCCCCTCTAGAGTATTGTGCTTTACAACTCGTTCCTACAATCGGTCGTACAATTGGTATCAAAGTAGGTTCTCTTTATAGAGGTAATATATTCTATTCCCAATTGTTCCTACAATTGGTATCAGAGCAGGTGCTCCTTCTAGAGATATTATTGCAAGTGCTCCTTATAGAGATATTATTGCTTATACCAATTGCTCCTTCAATTGGTATCCTAACAAGGACTCTATTATTTGGCTTAACATCCTTAGAACAGATCCGTATTACCAGAGCGGGTTATACAGGTAAAGCGTGGTAATATTGTTATTATATAACTGCTGTTACATAGATCACTATATCACATATGGCAAGTATGTACTTCACAACTGAAGAGCAATCCACAAATAGACTTCCACTATTTGATGGTACAAATTACACTTACTAGAAAACACGGATGAGCTTCTATCTGAAGTCTCTAGATTTTGACTTATGGTCAATTGTTGTCAATGGCTACATAAAGCCTACTATCACTTCTATTCTCACATCCTCTATAATCAATAAGCCTTATTATAGTTACACGGAGGAAGAGAAGAAGTTAGCTAGCCTTGATACAAAAGCTATGCATATATTTTATTGTGCTGTAGGCACAAATGTATTCAATCTTATTTCTACTTGCACAACATCTCATAAAATTTAGAAAGTTCTTGAAGCTACTTATGAGTGCAGGTATGAAAGCAAAGCTAGCAACTCCAGAGAGAAGGATAGTCTTCTTAATGATGCAAATATGTACATGACAAAATTGGAATTTAAGGTACAACACAATCCCTTATACGAAGAAGAGCTTGTATGTGACAATTACAAGAAGATAGACCACATCCAAGAAGATTATACAACTACAAGAAAGGAGAGTCACTACGAACAATCAAATGAAGGAAGATCATCGTCTCACAAGCATACTAGTACGAGCATATGGTGTGAAAGCGAAGCAAGAGATTCTGAATAAGAAGAAGAAGAAGAGAGACCTCATCAAGCTGCAAATTTATGCTCAATGTCATTATCTAACGAGGTACAAAATAATTCTTTTTCTGAAGAGAGTAAATTTTCTTATGATAATTTATCTGATGCTTTCAGTGATCTGTTAGAAGAACACAAGAAAGTATTAGATAAGTATAAGCAAGCTAGAAAGGATATTCTATCCTACAAGCGTGGGAATGAAAAGCTTACTTGCTTATTGAATGATGCTAGAGATACTTCTACTTTTGATAATTCTACTGAGATATCCACACTTGAGTTTAGATTGGATGAGACACTTGATTGCATTGAGAAAAGCACTCAAGAAAATGCTAAGCTTAAGGAGGAACTAGAATCAGAAAAGAAGAAGTATTTTATTGCTTCATGTAGAATTGATGCTCTTTCTGCTAAGTATGATGAGATCTGTGCTAACTCTAAAAAGTTAGAGATTAGACTGGAAAAGCAGGTAGTACAACCTACGACTCAGTCTAACACAAGACACTTAGCACATCACAAAGTCACTCATGTCAGATCTTTTAGAAAGGAAGCAAGCAAAGCTAAAGCTTCACATAACCATACTTTCTATTACAAGTGTCTACGCACATCATATCACACTACTGCACATTCTCATACTGCTGCACATAGTACTAATGTTAATTCTTTCTGTCATTATTGTGGTATGAATGGACATGTTTCTAATCTTTGTCAGATTAGAAAACTAGTTGATATAAACTTGTGCAAATGGGTTCCCAAAGCTAACAAATGTGGATCCAAGTATTGGATACCAAAGTCTTCACCTAATATTGCAGGTGAAGTTTCTCATATCAAATAGAACCATGGAACATGTTGGTGATTGCAAAGCTACAAAGGTCATCTTCCATGCAATTGCACCAACAGAAGTGTGGTCACTAGAACCACTTCGGTAACATGCTTCCTAAATAGTTTTTATTATCTAGCATGTTCTTATTGATTTCTTACTATTATCTTTCATTGATATCTTTTAAAGTGTTTATTATTTGAATCAATGTGAGACATAATCCTAGCTTGACTAGCTGTTTAGCTTAAATGTTTAGTTCACACTATATAGTGTTTATTTTCTATTAGTGTGACACATTTATCTATGTATGCTCTTTATTTTAGTTTTATCCTTGAAGCATGCATACCACTCTAGTCCATAGAAGCTTTTTGTTTTTGGTTTATGCTTTTGACTCTTCGCCTTTAATATTTTTAATGGTCACTTCTTATTGATTTGTCTTTAACATATCGTATTTACTTTGATCATTATTTTTGTGAGTATGTATGTTTAGCACAAGTATCATATTTACTTAAAAAGTATATACATATACTTTTATGTTAACTTTGTGCTTGCATAATATATTCACTATTGATTCTTAAATTTTATTGTAATTAACTTCTTATTAATCAATTACATCTTTGTCTGATAAAGTTTATTTATGTATATTTTTGATCTTGTGATATTTTTTATGCTTATTAAGGATACATGAATAATTCATTTTTATTTATATATTGCTCATGTTTCTTATATTTTTGTATAAATATCTTTATGGGGATATATGAGTTAAGTTCAAGTTCTATATTATTTTGAAAAGTAGTTTTTAAACTTGTGCTTATTTCATACTTTAGCTATTGATTACTTTGGACGAATTTATGTATTTCTCTTTATTAGCTTATCCCTCAAAGCCACTTTTAATTATGTTTTTCTTGGCTTTTTGGTAGACATTTTAGATACATGACTCTTATTGAAATATTTTTTTTCAATATCTTGATCTTGATAAACCATTGTTTCGGTATTTACTTCTTTTACCTTTAGGGATTCTAGATTTCGACGATGTTCGATGATACTGTATATATTCTTTTGAATCTAAGTTCTTAAGAGTAGAAATCATTTTGGGAACAAGCCGAAAGGGTCCTTCTGTCATACAGGTGTAAATAGCCTGAAGCGACACGGTGCACTAGTCTTCGGACTACCGCTAGCTGGGAATCGGCCCCTACAGCTAACCCGAAGTGATCAATACTTTATAGACTTAAGATTTATTAAAGTGTACTTGCAACTATTGTCTAGTTTTGGATCCAAGGTACTGAACCCAGTCTCCTAGGTTCCAAAATTCATCAACGTATCTAGGTCCTACATTTTGATTTACAAATATTTTATATTTTATTGTTACCCAATGATTTTGTAGCACATATGGATTAATGTAATTGATACATCTTATGCTGTATGCTACATTGTTTTAAGATTTTTAAATCCATAGAATATATTTTTTCATATTGCACTAGTTCTTCTTAAATTCTCGGTTATTAAAGAAGAGATTTATTTTGGGTACAAGCCCACAAAAGGTCTGTCTGTCACCACGACTACGGTCGAAGCGAAGCGGTACTTAAGTGTTCTCCGGTGAACCTCCGTTAGCTGGGACAGTACCTCTACAGCTAATCGAAGATTGATCAACGCTTTATAAACTAAAGATTTATTGAGATGTAGTTGCAATTATTATCTGATGGATTTTGAATTTTAGATTTGATGGATAATATTCTTTTTTTATATTTTCACAAAAGGTAGCATATGTTGATCTATCTTGTCGATTGTGAGATTCTATAGCATAGATCAATTTATGTCATCTTTTGACTTATACGATTATTCATCATGCTAATTTGAAATATCCTTTGATTGTTTTATTTTTAAATGTTCATTTAATGAATATTTTCTTCTTTTGTCTGAAGATGATTATTTTTCGTATTCGTGACTACTCATTGAATATTATGGTATTGTGATTTCATCTTTAGCTTGTGTAATATTCATAATATTCAATGACTTTGAGCTTTATATTATTATCTTCTTATTCAAGTTACTTACTGTCTACAACAGTAAATTTTTGCTGGGGAGAAGTCATGCATATTGAATTGAATCTCTCTCTCAAAGCGTTTTTTTTCTTTAACCTTACGGATGTCAGGTGGACACCGTGCTAAGGCTTTAAAAGGGAAGAAATGAACTTTGATAAGAAGACCTAATATTTTTGAATTAGTTTCCTACTTCCGAAAATATGTCTCTGAATTTTTTTTAAAATTTTGTCAATATTATTATTTTTTGATATAGCCATGTAAAGGTGGAGCAGTTAATTATTTCAAATCAATTATCCCATTGACATGCCATATATCTAGAATAAACTTTTCGTTGGACATTTATCTAGTTTTATTTGTTCAAATGAATTTATTTATGATTTATGGATTCTTTTATTGAAATTATTTCCGTGATTCAAATCACCAGCTTTCAGTCTGAGGACTAAATGGACGCATTCGAACATTTATTAAGACAGTTTTTCGTAATAAATCCACATTTTTTTTGAAAAGTTTTTTTGATTTCTTTTTGATTTATTGAATCTGTCCTGTACTCAAATATTCTTATTAAAGAAAGTTTTCAAAATCTTTTAATATCTTGAAATATTTTTTTATATGTATTGAAGACATATTTTGTTCATCTTTAAGCATTTATTTATTGGATATTTCTTTTTCTTGCCTAAAGATGATATTTGTTTTGAGTTTGAAATTTTATATGCATTTGATCAAAGGAAAGAAAAGATGCATATCTTGGATATCCCTTAAATCTTTTGATTATTTATTTTATCTATTTTATGCATATAAATCATTTTTGAACTATATACGCATATTTTAAGGGGGAGCAAATTAATCGTTTCAATTCTTTTATGCCCTTAATATATGGTATAACTAGTTCTTCATAGACATATATTCTTTTACGTTAAATTTCTTGTTGAGTTGTTCATGATATTTGGATTTGTATTAAGGTTATGAGAGAATATATGATTTTAATGTTTATTTTTTATTCTCTCATTTTTGTGTTTCTAAAAGTTATCTTGCCAAATATATGTTTAACCATCGTTATTTGATTATTCCTTGAGTTTAAAATTACTTTTGGCATTTCTTATTAAGATTTTATCTCAAAGTTCATGTTTTCTATATTTAGACTGATCATACTTTATGGGGGAGCATTCAAGTCGACTGAATTTCTCCTTCTCTAGTAGTTTGTCTTCATTACCTTCATGTTTATCTAATGGATATACATATATCATGCTAAGGTAATTGAATTCAAATGCATGAACTTTGGTATAGATTTTGAATAGAATATAGTATATTTATTTTGATTTCTTTTCGATGATTATACTCTTTATGGAATTGATTCACTAATTTGTATGGGCAAATTATGAATCATATTTTTTTGTGATCATTGTTAAAGTCTCAATATATTTTTGTTTTTTTCTGCGAATTTCTATTCCTCATGATTTATTTATGACCAATAATAGGATTCTACATTTTTTTGATATCTACCTATTTAAATCAATTTCAAAACATATGTCATTTTTGGATTTTTAGTTGGTAAACTATGTCTTGATTGATTTCAATGTTCTTTGTTTAAGTTCAACCAACTATTTTTGACAAGTTTTTTCTATTATAGTTATGCAATTTTCAACACTTGTCGTTACACTATTCTCCTAATCCTTGATCATGATTATTTTTGCTTTCCTTCTTTACTTATGCTTGAGTTCTTTTTAGCTCTAATTACGGGGGAGCTTATTTTTTGATCATGTCAAAGGGGGAGAAATAAGTTTAAGTTAGCATACAATATTCCAGTATTATGTGTTTATTAGTGATACATGCATCTGTTGTATATATATTAAACTTAAAGGATTTGCCATAATCAAAAAGGGGGAGATTGTTAGTCCAATGATTATATCATATTTTTGAATATGGCTAATCAAATAGGTTTAACATAATGACATTACTAATATTCATGTAATCACTATTTTGTTACTACTTTAACTTAGCATTGTCCTTATGTTAGCATTGTCCTAATGTTAGCTTTCTCATAAATGTTCTATATCATATTGCTATGCTTGTATCATATTATTCTGTTTGTCTAACATGTTCTTATAGACATGTAGTAAGCATGATCAAGTTTTGTCAAACCAGGACATATGCAATAGAGAATTATTGATGGGCCAAAGACGGTGTTGGCGAAGCCCCCGAAAGGTATTCAGATTTCCAAATCTGTTTATCTTTGGACGACCACCGTTAAGTGAAAAAGGCGTCTTCATGTCTGCTCAAATATTTGAAGAAAGGCGTCATCAAAGGGCTCTTGGTTTTCCTATTTTATCAATATATTTTTCATATTTATTGAGTCTAGGAATACGATGTACACTGCATCGTACTGGCAAATAGGCTACCCAAGAAACGTTTTCAAAATATCCTTTCATTTTGAAAACAAGCCCACTTACAAAAGCCTAGACTATTTAAGATTTTCTCATAGAGTTCTGCCCGAATTCTGTCCGAATTCTGTCAGAATTCTGCCTTTGGAAAAACTATAAATAGAGAAGGATTTCGATCATTTCAACTCACTCACTCACTTTCATATCTCTTCTCTATAAGCCTACTACTTCTTCCAAAGTGTTCTGAGCTTTTATTTTCAAATCCCAAGCCAGTTACAATCCTCTAGTCGATTTGCCAGTACGGTACGGTCTAGAAGTTTCAGAGTGGTTGTAATCAGAGGCTTGATTGAAGTTAGACACTTCACAATTGAAGTTGGTCGAGTACTTTTGATCAAAGCTCGCGTTGTAGAAGTTGCAAGAACTTCTGATAAAAACTTGTGGTGATTTTCTATAGTGGATTCAACTGGAAGCTAGAGTTCTTCCGACTGGACTAGTCCTCACAAGAGGGAAACCAGTATACATCCTTGTGTTTGCGTTTGCTCTCTACTCTCTACTTTTCATTTACATATCTGTGATATATTATCTGTGATCTTGTTACTAACTTTTTTAAATAGTTAATTTCCGCTGCCTACTCTATTCACCCCCCTCTAGAGTATTGCGCTTTACAACTCATTCCTACAATAGGTCCTACAAATTATACCCTTAAGCCAATTTTTCAAATAGACCACTTTAATTTGGCTTAATTATTTAGATAGCCCAACACAATTAATTTTACATGTGTGGCCCATATTATTGAATAATTCCAACAATCTTCCACTGGACCACATATGCAACCTTATAATTATGTTAACCTTAGTGAGCTCATAAATTGCTATCTTAATCCTTAGGGTATATCCGGACAATCTCGTCCATTAACCATATCAACATAGGATCAAAGCGGCATTCGTCACATATAACGTAACTAAACCATCAATGGTCACATATACCAATATAGCTAAACGACATAGATCAATCATGGATGCGTAGCATGGAAATTACATGCAATGTGATCAATACATGTCTATTTTCAACTGGTCCTCCTTAACTTTAATGAGATCAATACTTTAACATCACTACCAAAATAAGTGGTTTTAGCGACGCCCAAAAACGTCGGAAAAATAACAAAATCCGTCGCTAATATGTATCACCGACGTATTTACCGACGTTTAGGTTTTGTCGCCGTTTCCTTAGTCGCTGATTACAAAAACGTCGCTGAACGTCGCAATTACCGACATTCAGCGACGTAACAGTACGTCGGTGAGTTATCGACGTTTATCGTCGTTCCGTCGGTATATTAGCGACGTATATGTAGTCGCTACACGTCGGTAAAGACCTGGAATAGTTACCGACGTCTGCCGTCGTTTCGTCGGTAATATAGCGACGTGAACGTTGTCGCTAGACGTCGGTAAAGGTCCTGTACATTTTTGCAGCTAGTGTCGATAAACGTCGGTAAATACGTCGGAGAGCTGTACTTTTTTGCAGTTAGTCGTCGGTAAATGTCGGTAAAACGTCGGAAAAATATATTATTTGTAGCTTGTCGTCGGTAAACGTCGGAAAAAGACGTCGCTAAACGTCAGTAAGCGTCGCTAAACGTCGCTAAAGTTGTAAAAAAAATAAAAAAAATAAAACACAGATTCTATATTACCACTCACAATTCTATAAAACACATATAGGTACACATTCAAATCCCCACTCACAATTCCAAATCACAGCGCATTCAAACCCCCACTCACAATTCCAAATCATAGATAGCTTTAATCTAAGTTAATTAACATCCAATCCAAACACAATTAACATTTATCGACGAAGGAATTAACATCCAATCCAAACAAGTCACAAGTCAATTCGATACAAACACAACTAACATCCAATACAAACATCCAATCATAAGTCACAAACATAAGATGATACAAACACAAACAAAAGTCCTAACTAGGACTACTAGTGATCTGGTGCAGGAGGGGCACCGCCGCGACGAAGGCGTAAAAACTCCTCATACTCCGCAAGTGAAATCGATACAGATGGAGCGCCAGGCTGTGACGTCGGTGGAGTCGGTGTCGAAGAAGAAGGCGGTGGAGGCGGCGGAGTCGACGACGATGATGGCGCACCCAGAGTACCAGCATGCTCCAACGCTGTAAGTCGCTGGTTGTATGAATCCATGATAGATAACATTCTACCACTGCTCTGGACCATCGAATCCTGCGCCAATCTCACCGTCTCAGCCATGGTCACCTGTCCTGTCTGCAACTCCGTCACCGTGCGCTCTAACCCTCCAACGGCGCGCTCTGTCCTCTCAGTCGTCTCCCTGAGGTCTATAATGCCGCGGTCGAGCGCATCCAATCGTGCTAGCAGCGCAGGATCGTCCATAGGATGCTGAGACTGCTGCTCGATCCGTCGTAGCAGGTCGTCACGGAGAGACTCCATCATCTGGTGGACTCGGGCAGACTCCTGGGACGGCTGTGGACCATGCACACTAGCAGGAGATGTCCTAGAGGATTGGGTCGCAACTAGGGCGCCATAGGATCCCGTACCGTAGTACATACCCCTACGGAGGCCACCAGCGGCGGTCATCCACAGCTCGTCCGCCGACGGAGCTTGAGTGGGCTGCGAGGAAGTACCGGCCTCTCCTGCATCAGGTGCACTAGCAGCCGCCCGTTCCCGCAGCCTCGTATACTCGGCCTAGAAAGTATGGATAGTACTCTATGATTTCTAATTTCTAATTAATGTACTTATTTTTACTAACTTCATGAATATTTATTTGCATCATATTTACTAAGTTATATTAAAATGGACACGAAGTATTAAATTAAGATAACGTATTGTAATACTTACATAGGTCTGCTCGGCCCTCTCGTCAATAAGGACTCCGCCCTTCCGATGGGTGGCCAGGAAGACGGTCACCATGTCGGCGTTACCGACCTTCCTTACCTGTAATTAAATATATTATCTTAGTAATAATTTATCGGATTTGTATTAAAATAATATTTCTAAAAGAGAAAGACATACCAGACGACGGAAATGTTCCGTCATCGGAATCGACCCACCGCACCACTTCGAGGCATGTTGCCTAGCCGCCTTAGCCTTCTCCGACTTCTCCTTGTACCTTGGCTCGTTGAATCGAGCCTTCATCTCATTCCACTGATCAGGGGTGATCCAACCTTTGATCGGCTTTCCGACACGATCACGTTCCTTCTGATCATTAATAGAGTCGCGGATCAGCTTAGCAGCGACGGAAGGAAACATCCCCTCGATCTGCTCGGCCCGGTGCGGCGGATAGTAAAACATATCCTAGAACAGTACGAAACCAAATATTTATCAGTTATATATAATATGCATAAATTAAATGATTCATGTTAAAAACAAATCTATTTTAACCTTGAAGCGCGTAAACCAGAAGTTCTTCCTTTCGTCTGGAGCATCAGAGTAGTTAATCCAGGGACCACCATAATTATGCCTCAGCATATCGCCTAGGCGTCTCTGTACCCCTGGAGGACGATATCTATACATACATATTATATTCATGAAAAAAATTAATTTATGATAAAAACAGAAGAAAAAAAAAATCATAAACCAAAATACCTACTTTGTACCGTCGGCCCAGATCTCCGTCCTCCCCTCCTCCGGAGGTGCGCACGCATCATCTTCATGATGCTGGTCGGCCGTCGGCGCATCCTCCTCGGCCATCTGCTCATCCGTCTCCATCGTCGTATCAACATCAGGAACGCTAGACGGGGGAGCAATCTCAACAGGTCTGGAACTACACGTCCCAGGAGATATGCCACGTGACGTCGTCCCAACCGGCCCAGCTACTGTCCGATATGGAGGAGTAATCGGCGACGAGGATCCAGAGCCGGTACCAATAGGAGGTACCGAAGGCAAACTTCATCCCCTAGCAGTACCTGTAGGAAGTACCGGAGGATCCCGACCTCCTCGTGGCCCTCGCAAATGTCCGCGACGACCTGCCATACCTGATAACAGCATATGATAGTACAAGATATAATAGAGACTAGAAATATGACAGTACAACAAATAATAGAGACTAGAAATATGACAGTACAACAAATATTAGAGACTAGAAATATGACAGTACAACAAATAATAGAGAATAGAAATATGACAGTACAACAAAGATAATAACCAAGGTAACATATGATGATACATTCTACAATAAACATCTAAGTCCAGATAATATATTCTAGAAGAAACATCTAAGTCCAGATAAGTATATCTCTCTCAATCATCTTCAGAATAATCATCTTGTTCGTCTTCCTCGACCTCATCTTCCTCTTCCTCCTCATCTTCACTTTCGTCTTCACCTTCGTCGGCTTCGTCTTCCTCTTCGGATAATTCTACATCTTCTACATTATGTGTCGTGTAATGCGTAACTTTCGTGGAGTCCACATCGACAATATTGGTTACAGGAGGTAGCTCGTCCTCCTGGTAAGCTTTTTCATCAACATCAAAAGTATCTCTAGCTTTAGTCTTGCATACTGCCCACCAGTCAGACTTCGTTGCTCCCCGTCTCGGATAAGCTGTGAAATATACGAGCTGAGCCTGAGTTGCTAGGACAAACGGTTCGTAGCCTTGATATCTACGCTTGTAGTTTATATCCACAAGACCATGCTTGTAAATTTTCCAGCCTTGATTTTCAATCGGATCGAACCATTCACACTTGAACAACACGATCTTTGCAGGTTCTCTGCCATAATTATATGACAACTCCACAATCTCTCGCAAGATGCCAAAGAAATCATTTCCTGGATCGACGTCTTTGACACAATAACTTGGCCATGTTTTAACAAAAGTAATTGGTCCCTTGGCAAGAGTTCTAATTAATTCAATCTCGGGTGAAATTAGACGATCGACCTGAATATCAAAGAAGAGATAATAAGTTATTTATTGCGCAGTTGCATTAGAAGAGGCCAGTAAATATTACCGAACTGCTTACATATTCGCTCAACCAAGAAGGAAAATGATGTCTCATTTCTTGTTCTAATGCTTCGTCTGTTAGGTAGGGTCTAACCAGCCTCAACTCATCATTATATGTGCTGGAAAACAACGAAGCATTAGAACGATTAGTACAATAATATTAGCTTATACTATTACATTGAGATGACGTAAACTCATCATTCCTTACTTACCCCTCTAGCTTCTCCACTTCATCCTCGTCGCAATTGAGTAATACATACAACTGAGCAGCCCTTAGCTCTTCGTCATTCAAATATCTCTTCTTCATTTTCCCCGAAGGCTTTCCGGACGCATTGAATACTTTCAGTATTCCATCATTAAATTCTTGATATCCGTCGTCGTTTCTCGGAGCCCTCGTTATATTCGTAGCAACATGAGGTTTGAAATAGGAGGAGCAGAAATTTGTAATCTCCTCGAGAATATAGGCTTCACAAATAGAACCCTCGACCCGAGCCTTATTTTTTACCTTTCTTTTTAGGTGATTCAAATGTCGCTCGAACGGGTACATCCATCGATATTCGACGGGTCCACCAACACGTGCCTCGTAGGAAAGATGAATCGGCAAATGCTCCATAGAGTCGAAGAATCCAGGAGGAAACACCCTCTCTAGCTTGCACAGTGTTACCGCAATGTCCTTCTCTTGCTTTTCTAGACAATCAACGAGCAATTTCTTAGAACAAAGGTCCCTGAAGAATATGCTAAGCTCCGTCAATGGATCCCAAACTGCCTGCGGTAAGAATTTCCAAAATGCAATCGGAATTAACCGCTCCATGAATACGTGACAATCATGGCTCTTCATACCTGTCAGTTTGTTCTCCTTGAGGTCGACGCATCTTCTCAAGTTTGAAACATACCCATCTGAAAATTTCAGACCTTGAATCCACCTACAAAGCCTCACTTTATCCTCCTTCTCCAGTGAGAAAATTGCCTTAGGCTGCTTCAACTTCCCATTCCCGTCCTCTATCAAATGCAATGCAGGACGTCTACATATTTCTTTCAAGTCCAATCTAGCCTTAGGATTGTCTTTCGTCTTCCCCTTTACGTCCATTACAGTATTAATTATGTTGTCAAACACATTCTTCTCAATATGCATGACATCAAGGTTATGTCTAATCAGATTGGTGCTCCAGTATGGCAGATCCCAGAATATACTCCTCTTCGTCCAGTTATGAGTGCGACCAAATCCGTTACACTTGTAGTCCGTAGCAGGCTGCTCAATAGCACTTGGTAAATCTCTAACCTCCTCCCATATCGTGGCTCCGCACCACCTTGTCGGTGGATCACCCTTCTCCACAACGCCAGCACGAAAAGCATTCTTGTTCCTCCGGTACGGATGATCCTTCGGCAGGAATTGTCGATGACAATCGAAGAAGCACGGTTTGCCTCCGTGTTTCAAACGAAAAGCCTTAGTGTCGTCCATGCAACACAGACATGAAAGACGACCATGCGTGCTCCATCCAGATAACATTCTATAGGCCGGAAAGTCGTTGATGGTCCACATAAGTGCTGCCCGCATCTGGAAATTTTGTTTTCTAGATACATCTTGCGACATGTTAAAATCGGACTTGATGCTCAACAATCTTGTAACCACCTCCAACGGTGAATGATCCTCACAACCAGGATATAATGGAGTCCTTGCATTCTCCAGCAACTCCATGAACTGTGCAGCATCGGGGTTCGGTGCCTCCTCAGGTGCATCATGATCATCCGGATCGAAACTAGGCCCGGCCGCGTCAAAAACCATGTTCACCAACCCATCGTCGTAAGGAGCGTTGTTGTGGACATCCACATAAGGCTCGTACTCCGATGCTAAAGACACAAGTTCTCCGTGCTCGCTCCACTGATAGTAATTCGGCGTGAAACCCTTCGAGTACAAATGATACGTGACATCCACTTCTGGATGATATTTCAAGTTGCGACATCTCACACACGGACACTTAATTTTGGTACCGTCCATGTACTGAGGGAACGCCTTGGCAAACTGCAGGAACTGGTGTACACCCTCTATGAATTCATCCCGCACAACGCACATGTCATCAGGATGACGGTTGTACATCCAAGTACGATTCCGCAGATAGTAATTCAGCTCCATAATTCTGTAAGATAGATACATCAAGGTAGTGAATGATATGCAAGTGTCAAAGCTTTTCCGATGGATTGCATTTACCTTTTCATCCATTCATTCATGCATTGCATTTATCTTTTCAGTTTTGCATATCATTACCTACTATTATACATGCATACTTTATATATACATCAAGGTAGTAATACTAGTTGATGTTCTGAAAAGGAGAGTGCGATGTCTAGTAGAGGATTCTTTTTTTTGAGGAGCTGTCATATCATGGAAGTCAATATAAAATAAAAGAAGTATACATGCAATTCTATATGATTTCTAGGCCAATCAAGGTCAAAGTCAACTATTGGTCAACTCGATCAACAATCTAGTAAAACAAGGCTAAACTAGGTCAATAAGACAACATCTTGGGTTACATTGGTCAACTGGATTACATTGGATGTGAAAATCTGTATCGTAAGACAAACTAAACATAATTAGTATATAATCATGTAACTGGTGGATCCGCTAGCTAGTAAGCCGGATGTACTTAATATCAGAGAGTATCAGATTAGTATCAGTATATAGGTTAGGTAGACCGTATCAAACGCATATCGGAATAGTAGGCCGAATAGGAGGCCGAGATAGTCGAATGAGAAGAAGGGAAGAAGGGAGGAGCAGATGGGTCCAGAGCGATGGTGGAGGAGGAGAAGTAACATGAGAGCAGTTTCCGCCGTAACATCTCCTGGCTCTGCTGGCAACTGAAGTCCAGATGCTACAAAGGACGATCCTTCGTTGAAATCGACTACAACACCCATCAGTTCAAGTTCATTCCTAGATGAGTATATTCCATTGCCATAGAGGAAGGTCAACAAACTGATGGCTTCTATGGCATTGAAATCTACTCATATAGGAATGAACTTGAACTGATGGGTGTTGTAGTCGATTTCAGCGAAGGATCGTCCTTTGTAGCATCTGGACTTCAGTTGCCAGCAGAGCCAGGAGATGTTACGGCGGAAACTGCTCTCATGTTACTTCTCCTCCTCCACCATGGCTCTGGACCCATCTGCTCCTCCCTTCTTCCCTTCTTCTCATTCGACTATCTCGGCCTCCTATTCGACCTACTATTCCGATACCGATACTTTGAACCTTGATCTTAACCCAAACCTATATACTGATCGATACTAATCCGCTACGCCCGATACTAAGTATATACGGTCGATACCGATAGCGATAGTCCGATACCGATAGCGATAGTCCGATACCGATAGTTCGATCGATACCGATAGTTCGATACCGATAGCGATAGTCCGATACCGATAGCGATAATTTAAAAGTTTATGGATTATGTGCTAATTAGTTCATGTTTTCATTTAGAGGTTATGCTCTAGTTTTCATCAAAGTCAATTCTTTTGTGTTTTGGATATGTTGTGTAGTTGTGATGGATGCTTCATATTTGTGATTCTGACTGACTTTACAGAATCTTTGACAATTGGGATATATTATATTATCTATGAAAGTTTTTATGGAAATGAATGTTATGTCTTGAACAAATGTGGAGAGTTGTGAATCTCCTACATTCTCCTACATTTTATAATTTAAAACCTATGGGTCTTACTATTCTACAAAATGAGCTCCTACATTTGAAATCTAGAATCTAGAAATTGGGATGAGCCTTACTAATGATGCTCTTAGGTAACATATTTAACAGATGAGATTTTCATGTTGCACTTACGCATTTTGTAGCTATAAACTGCTTAAGCAACAACATATTTAGAAGACCACCTATTCATGCAACTATCTCAAACTGACAATTATTTTGAGTAATCTCTTTCATTTCTATCGATACATGCCAAATATACTCTTTACCACATATAAAATAACACTAATACCCCGCTTTTCATCTCACACTAATAACTCACACACACATAATCATATACATACAAATACTAATCTAGTATTTCAAAACTCTCGACTTTGAAGAGTCATTTCTGTGTCAGTGTATACGACTCTCCTTGAAAGCTTTCATATTTGGTAGTAGACTACATTTTAAGTATTCTAGTATTTTTTTACCTTCGAAATAATTACTTAATTGACAATATTGTGTACGAATATTGTGTCGTGTCAGCCTGTCGTATCGTGTCTATGTCAGCACATCAGGAGGAGGAAGATAGGGTTAGGGTTTACCTTCCTTGGTCAGAATTGGGTCGGGGTCGGGGATGGAGCAGCGGCAGAGGGGACTAGTCGGGTCGACGTCGACGAGGAGACTTGACGGTGGAGGAGCGATGGAGGGTCGCCGGACGCCGCGGGAAAAGAGGTCACCGTGGGGAGGGGGTCGCCGCAGGGCGGGGGGTCGCCGTGTGGGGGGGTGGTCGCCGCGGGGGGGGGGGGGGGGTAGTCGCCGGAGGAAGGGGACGCAAGAGGGACGAGGACACCAGTGGGCGAGCGGGGTCGCCGAGGTAGGGAACGAAGGAGAGGGGTGTCTCCGGAGGGAGGGGTCGCCGGGGGGAGGGGCTCGCTGGTGGGAGGGGGTCGCTGGTGGGAGGGGGTCACCGGAGACGAGAGGGGGAAAGGGAGAAAGATTTGGGGCTCGAGCGGGAGAATAAAATTTTGGGTAAAAAAATGAAATCGATCTGGCCAGCAGAACCCTATATGAAATATTTAGCGACGTCATACGAAGACGTCGGTAAACGTTGCTAATATCAGTGATTTTAGCGACGTTCACCGACATATCCACGACGTACGTTTTTATAATACAAAACTTAGTCGCAATACGTCGTTGAACGTCGCTAATAGTGACGTATTGCGACGTTATAAATTTACGTCGCTAAATTGCTAAAATATAGCGACGTCTTTCATAAACGTCGCTAATTACGTCGCTAATATGACTTATTTTGGTAGTGCATAATGAAAACAGAATGAACTGAATTTCCATATATCTGATCAGATAAATATCCAAAATACTTTAATACATAAATGTGTCCAAGACCAGATAGCACCCAAATACATAAAATACAAACTCCCACTAAACTGACATATCATCAAATGAGATAACACCCATATGAGCAGTGTGCTCATGAAAGACCTTGGGTGGTAACCCTTTTGTGAGCGGATCCGCTAACATGGAGTTTGTCCCAATGTGCTCTATGGACACTTCACTATTCTGAATTATCTCCTTCACAACTCGGAACTTTATGTCAATATGCTTTGACTTATACGAGCTCCTGTTGTTATTAGAATATAGTACTGCTGATTTATTGTCACAATATAACTTGAGTGGTCTTTCAACACCCTCCAGAATGCGCAACCCAGTGACAAAATTTCGCAACCATATTCCATGATTAGATGGCTCAAAACATGCTATAAACTCTGCTGCCATAGTAGACGAAGCTATGAGTGTTTGTTTGACACTCTTCCAAGATATAGCTCCTCCAGCTAACATGTAAACAAAATCTGACGTGGATCTCCTGCTGTCTTGGCATCCAGCAAAATCGGAGTCGGAATACCCTATGATCTCCAGCTGATCCGATCTCCTATAAGTAAGCATGTAATCCTTTGTTCTCTGTAAGTATCTCATGACCCGTTTGGCTGCTTTCCAATGATCCATCCCAGGGTTACTTAAATATCTGCCTAGAATTCCAACTATATACGTAATATCCGTGCGCGTACACACCTGAGCATACATTAGACTCCCCACAGCTGATGAATAGGGGATCAATTGCATTTCCTTAATTTCAAGGCTATTCTTAGGGCACTGATTGAGACTGAACTTGTCTCCTTTAGCGACTGGGGTATCACCTGGTTTGCTTTCCTACATGCCAAATCTTTTAAGCACTTTATCGATATAGCTCTTTTGTGATAATCCAAGAATATCTCGAACGATCTCGATGTATTTGAATTGCTAATACAAAAGAGGTGTCACTATGATCTTTCATCTCAAAGTTATTTGATAGAAATTTCTTAGTGTCATGCAATATGCCTATATCATTTATGGCAAGCAGTATGTCATCAACATACAAAACCAAAAAAATAATTTTACTCCCGCTGAATTTGTGATACACACATTCTTCAACAACGTTAACCTCAAAACCAAACAAGATAACATCTTGGTGAAATTTATAGTTCCACTGACGAGAAGCTTGCTTGAGTCCATAAATGGATTTTGTCAATTTGCAAACCATATTTTTTGGATCTCCTGACACAAAGTTTTATGGCTGCACCATATAAATAGTTTCGTCAATGTTACCATTGAGAAACGCCGTTTTGACATCCATTTGATGTAACTCAGGATCAAAATGTGCAACAAGTGCCATGATTGTTCTAAAAGAGTCTTTTGAAGAAACCGGAGAGAAAGTTTCTTTAAAATCAATCCCTTCCTTTCGAGTAAAGCCTTTAGCTACAATACGTGCTTTATACTTCTCCACATTACCCTTTGAATCCTTCTTGGTTTTAAATATCCATTTACAACCAATGGGCTTCACATCTTTTGGTAATGGGACAAGTTCCCAAACTTTATTGTCTTGCATGGACTTATACTTCTCATTCATTGCATCAATCCATTTTTGAGAATTGGAACTTTTTATGGCCTGACGGAAGTTGATTGGATCATCCTCCAATATTCCATGATCTTCCTCATGTTCTTGGAGAAATATGATAAAATCATCCGAAATTGCATTTCTTCTTTCTCTGGTGGACCGTCTTAATGGCACCAATTCTTGAGGTTGTTGAGTTTGTTCCTCAGGAACAACTGCCTCATCTTGAATGGAGGGTGCCTCTATATTGTCTTGTTGAGGTAGCTCAACATCGACTTGTAGAGGTAAATCAACATTGTCTTGTTGAGGTTCCGGATTCACTTCTTGATCAATGACAGGTACAGAAACCTGTACATCGTCAAAAGTGATAGTAGGGATCGTAACCGATTCCTCCTCAAATACAATGTCCCTAACTTTATTTCTTCCCCCAAACTCAACATCCTCAAAAATATAGCTATTCCCGTCTCAAAAACAATCCTTTTTGTGGGATCGTAAAATTTATAACCCCTTGATCGCTCCGCATAGCCAATAAAGTAGCTGCTTACAGTTTTGGGATCCAATTTCTTTTCATATGGCCTATAAGGCCTTGCGTCAGCTGGACAACCCCAAATATGTAAATGCTTCAAACTAGATTTTCTGCCTGTCCAAAGCTCATAAGGTATTTTTGCAGCCGCTTTAGTTGGTACTCTATTCAGAATGTAAGCTGCTGTTTTAAGTGCTTCACCCCAGAGTGACTCTGGTAAGGTAGAATGACTAATCATACTCCTTACCATATCCTTAAGAGTCCTATTTCGTCTTTCAACTACACCATTCATGCTAGGTGATCCTGGCATGGTGTACTGTGGGACGATTCCATATTCCTCTAGGAATTTAGCAAACGGTCCTAGACATTATTCACCTGATCTATCAGATCTACCGTAGTATTCTCCACCACGGTCAGACCTGACAACTTTTATTCTTCTGTTGAGTTGGTTCTCAACTTTGGCTTTAAATGATTTGAATACGTCCAAAGACTGTGATTTCTTATGAATGAGATATAGGTAGCCGTATCTAGAATAGTCGTCTATGAATGATATAAAATATTCTTGACCATTCCAAGAAGCCGAAGGGAATGGTCTACATATATCAGTATGAATCAATTCTAAGACTTCTGTAGACCTATTGGCACCTAATCTCTTTGTTTTTGTCTGTTTTCCCTTTACACATTCAACACAGACATTAAAGTCTGTGAAATCAAGGGAATCCAAAATCCCATCAGACACGAGTCGTTCAACTCTATTTCTAGAGATGTGACCTAATCGATTGTGCCATAATGAGGCTGAATTTTCATTATTAATTTTGCGTTTAGTACCACGTGACTCCACATGCAAGGTTTCATTGTAAGATGCAATAGTTTTAAGTGAATATAGGTTATCATAAACATTAAGGGAACCACTACCAACAATATTTGAATTTAAAGATAGACTAAACTTATTGTTTTCAAATGAACAATGATAACCAGATTTGTCCAATAAGGAAACTGAAAATAAATTCCGTCTAAAAGACGGTATAATAGAAGTGTCTATCAAATCCAAATAATAATCGGTTTCCAATAATAACCTAAAATGTCCTATTGCTTCTACTTCTACCGACTTGCCGTCACCCGCATAGATGTATCTTTCACCATCAATTGGCTTTCGGTAGCTCAGACAACCTTGTCTAGAAACACTAATGTGGATAGTAGCACCAGAATCTAACCACCATGAGTTTCTAGGTACTGAAGCTAAATTAACCTCAGAATTGACCAAATTGAGAAATGTACTTTTTCTTATGTGTCCTGACTTGTCACAGAAGAAACAACCCTTAGTTTTATATTGTTGTTTCTTTTGAGCCAGGTCCTCAGCAGCTTCTGTATTTCTTTTCTTTTTGCCCTTAAAATTTATCCCACTAAGCATGTAAATTGAATTCGTATTGGCAGATATTATAGCAACATTAACTGAAAAGAGAACAAAAATAAATAAACAAATATGCTCTAGTTAATAACCAAAGAATAAAATATAGTCAAACAAATTCAAATAATGGTGAACCCCATCTCAAGATACCTAGTACATCATTAATATCAAGTCTTTGGACAGTGATATTAACTGCAAGTGGTACTCTTGGTGTAGTGATCAAACGTTGACAATAAGTCATGTCAAATAATAAGCCTATCTTTGGATTGGGTTATTATTCACATGTAAACCATATAATTGTCACACATTTATCACCACAAGTATGTGTGCAATTCGGCCAAGTATTAACCTTCCTTTGGGCCGGCTAATACCCGCATGAATATACACACACAAACATCCGACATCCCTCGTAGACTATCTACGCAAGAGAGGTCACTTTGGCGACATCTTGTTTCAATGAGTCTACTTAGAATATTGGACAACTATTTTCAGTCATAAAAGACACCAAAAAAATTGAACGTTGACTAAATTTTACAAAACTGAATCATGTCCAAAAACTTTATATTCATCCATATTCATGAGATTATTGCTCAAATAAAGTAATCAAAATCATAACCATGAATTTTAATTTGACAAAATTGGATATTATGAATATAACAAAATTCATTAAATAATCTACAGAGGATATGCATCCAACGATAATATCAAATAATGCATAAGGATTACTTTAAATAGAATAATCTATTGAAGACCAAATATATGCATTAACAGATTACATCAAATAATCTATAAAGATTATACTAAAATTGATCTACTAAAGACAAAATAAAATAATCTAAATTACCAGCATTATGGTATTCAAATCACTGGAAACCCATCCCATTATAATTGTAACGCCCCAGTCCCATAATACATAGGACCAAGAACGTGAACTTGCCAGCTGCACATATACCAAGAATACTCCAATATATGGAATCCTTATATATGTACATAAGCTGTAAATAAAATAATCACAGGCCAGAATAACATCATCTAATCTCATCACAGCTCAACACAGAATAATATAGAGTCCAAATAATAAATAAGAGTATCAAAAGATAGCCGGGTGAGCATGCTCACTCCAAACAGCTATAAAATATAGTCTCACAAGATCGGAGTCCAACCTCCGCATTATAGAAAGAAAAGAGATGTAAAAATAATGTCCACTAATGTCTCAAACAAAGAATAGACTAGAAATCAGCAAGAACTGACTCGGTATCAATATAAGCTGGATCCAGAGCTGCTCTGTATTCCTGCGGGAAGTTGTCTAATGCTGGAGAGATAACCAGGTCCTCAGAGGGACGCAACAAGATACAAGAAAACACCATGCCATAATAACTGTGATATATAATATAAAGGAAGAAATATGTATGCAATCAGGTGCCGAACAAGTCTACAATGATAATGCAATAAGAACAAACCTTTGACGCATGGGCAGGATCAGGAATATTAGGAATCAGGACTGTATCTCCCACTGGAGATAACCGGTAATCAGGACCGTACCTCCCACTGGAGAGAACCGGTTATCAGGACCGTACCTCCCATTGGAGATAACCGGCAATCAGGACAGTGCATATATGACCCAGACGTTAAGGAACTGTTCTTCCTACCCAATTCCTATTAGAGTCATATCCATGACTCATATGTACCTCTAGTAACTGCCAAGTCAACTAGCATGTAATCTATTGGCAGTTACTCCTATCCGTCGCACGCCTCATACGTATCGGTGGCCGGCCGACTACGCGAGTACGTGTCCTACATGAGACTCACAATACGTGGTAAAGTATGTGTCAAGGCCGTATGAGATATACCAATACCTCACCATCAATGGGTAGTCACTAAGCTAAGTTAATGCAAAAATAATATAAAAGCAAATAAAACGACCGATATGGTCGCTTGCACCCAAGTGTGACTTGGACGCACAGTGATGTAAAATATAGAGCAATATATATGAAACTAAAAATAAATAACAGGAAAATAAAGTAAAATAATCACAGAGTAAGGTGGCAAGGTATCTTGCCTGATGGTGCAAAGTGGCAAGTCCTGAAAATCACAATGTCAGCCAAGAAACGTCACAATCTCCAAAGAACTCTGGACGCTGAAACAAATATCAAAAACATACTCGGTGTAAAAGATATACCTAGGAAATGCCTGTCCAAAAGTCTAATTCTGGAACAGGGGCAAAATCGTAATTTCGGATCAAAATGATATCCGCCGTTGGACCCGCTTTGCACCGAAACGCATGCCAAAGTCTATGATCTCTAAAGTCTTCAAACAACATGTCTACGTATTCAGTTTGATGAGAGAAACTCAACGGTATGTCCAGTTTTGGA
This sequence comes from Iris pallida, assembly GCA_029216955.1. NCBI lineage: Eukaryota > Viridiplantae > Streptophyta > Magnoliopsida > Asparagales > Iridaceae > Iris > Iris pallida. The sequence goes on along the minus strand of JANAVB010016197.1, from coordinate 42,828,328 downwards.
TTCTGATGAGCCATGTACAAAATCGCCAGTTTGAGTGGATCGCGGGCCCGCCAAAAAGGGGTTCCGATTCGACCTTCTCAGAATCGAACCAAACTTGGCACATAGGACCAGAATTTCGATTCGGACCTGTTGGCGCAAGTTTCGTCTCGAATCGACGAATGTACACGAAGTTAGGACGGAGTTTGCAAATTGGCGATACGGAGGTATCTCGACGGATACGGACTGATTTCGTCGCGCACACACGACAAAACTGAGTTCCGTCAGTTCCCACACGTCGGCAACGTCTATACGCGCCTTTTGATGCGCATCGGTTTGTTGGGGCGCACGCCGTATCGGACAGAATTCTAAATTTTTCAATGTTTTTAAAGTAGTTTTTCTCCTAAGTTCATCGATCCGTAACTTCCTGTACATTACATAAAAATTGAATCCAACAGATGGATTTTCATCTCGTATATGTTAACTAGGACTGTCTAAGTTATTTCCTACAAATTCTCAATATCTGGGCTGAAATCGCCCTTCCAAAGTCAGGGGTTTTGGGGATTCTCGGATTTCGTTTTCGAGAAATTTTTCTCTACTTTTCCGAATCTTTTCTGGGATTTCCTCAGCATGAGAAAATTTTCTAATTGCTAAGGTTTAGAGATGGTTATGTTGTCTACGCACAGAAGTCGATAGATCAACTTTTTGTCGAACACAAGCAAAGATATAGGTTTCAAAAGTTGGGTACCTGGTTCTTCATAAAACATGGTATTCTCTGTTTCACGGTCGACCGCGGGCGGTTGTCCGGCGATCTGGTCATCGACGACGGCGAGCAGGTGGCCGACGTCGAGCGCGGGGGTGTGGGGGAAGTCCTGGAGTCGAAGCTTCAGGTTGAGGATGCAGTTGATCGATGGTTTCTCCAAAAATTCTATTTTTGAATAGCTATATAGGATAGTTAAAATCCTATTTTAATTCGGATTTTTGATTTGGATGGGGTTTGAATCTGAGTTTATCTAGAAGAGAATCTTGTGGGGGTTATCTAGGGATTTTATTTGGAATTTACTGGGTTACGTTTGGTGTAGATCAAATATTTTTTTTTCTAAAGAAAATTGAACTAAGTAGAAGGCTAGCAGCTGTTTGCTGCTTCTGGGAAGAAGGGGGCACCTTGCGGGTCGGATGAGTACTGTAGCCCACGGGCTACAGTAGCTCAAGTCAACATTTTTTTTTCTATTTTTAAACGCATATAAATTGGCCTTGCCAATCATGCAATCCCTTAGGTCGCCCATCACTGAGCCTGGCCTGCCCCCTTTGCTGGGGTGTGGCCGGGCCCCATTTCTTTTTTTTTAACTAAAACATTTACAATATATATATATATATATATATATATATATATATATATATATATATATATATATATATATATATATACATTTTATATATATATATATATATATATATATATATATATATATATATATATATATATATATATATATATATATATATATATATATATATATATAGTTGCATATATATATATATATATATATTTTTTTTTTTTTTTTTTTTATATATATATATATATATATAATTATATGGCCAAAAATAATTACAGAAAATTCCTAAAAATCCAAAAATATTTTTCTAAAATATTTAACTACATATCCTATCTTATTTATATATATGTGTGTAACCATTGCTTGTTACCCACAATATGTAAAATGCCCATATATGATTAAAAGCCATATAATTTAATAACAAACTATTAAAATAAAATATTTTTATACTAAAAGGAAGAAAATTTTTTGGGAGGGGGTTTACATCCTACCCAACTTACAAAAATTTTGTCCTCAAAATTTAGGAATATTATGGTAGATTGGGTTGGGGGATAAATAGAGTAGTTTAAGGTGAGGATACATCCGCACGATTTAAAGTGGTACCTTGGGTTCATTCACCGTGCTTCATCTTTCTAAAAATAAGTAAAGGACAAGGTCCATAAAGAATTCATAGACGATGCTACTGAGCACGAATACGAGGTCCATAGGCTATGAAATAATTCAAAGGGGAATTGTCAAGGCGGTCGCCGATGAGACTCCGGGGACGAGTTTGACTATGTCTTCATCCACGTAGAATAATATGTGAAGACGAACCAAAATGCACTAGGTTGATCAGACCATCATGTATCGGTTCTGATTAGACAATATATTAGTGGGTGCGCACCCAATAAATCATGTCATGATCAAGCTCGATGAAGAATAAGCTTGCAAAAACTAGGCTATAATTGCGGTGTTAGTCAAAGTGCTCAAAGTATGTACGCGGGATTGGTGATTTGAAGGAAAACACAATTTGTTCAAGAATCTAAGCTGTGTCCGGTGTTCGTGCTTATCCAATCATTCTACAGTCTGATGTCTATGGCCAAGACTAAACTAATGGGGTATGGATTTTATGTCAAGCCATGATAATAGGAAATATTACAATTAAAACCATACCTGCTATGACTTCTCCTTCTACTCCCACATTCTCCACTGGCAGCGAGAAGGCCTGTCCATAGTTCTGACTGAGTTCCCGAGTTCTAGTCCTGTCGTGCTGTACTGGCTGGGGAAGTAATGGTAGGCTAGGTGATCCTGTTACTGGCCCGGGTGCTGGTAGTGCTGGAACTGCCGGTCTCCGGGCATGCTTGGCATAAATTAGTGACTGCTGCTCTGGACACTCTCTCACCTTGTGTTGTAACGAGCCACATCTCAAGCACGCTCCAAGTCGAGTTCTGCAGTCTTTTTGGAGATGCCCTGGCTTTCCACAGAAATTGTAAATAGGCTTCTGATAAGGCGTAGACCTTTCCTGCTGCTGTCCTGTAGCCCTCCTGATAGGTCCACTCTGTGTCGATCCCGTAGGTGTAGCTGCCAGCGTATGGCATCTTGGGGGTCTGCTGCTGCTCCTTGTGAAGAATCTCTTGAGCACGAGCTTCTTCCAGGACAGCTGAATGGGAGACTCGAGACTGGGTAGTCGTATAAGACTTGAGCTCTGGTGCAAGCCCCTGGTGAAATCTCCTCGCCTTCTCTAACTCTGTCGGAATCAATCCCGTACCAAATCTACTCAGGCGATTGAACTACGAGTCGTACTCATCAACTGTCATATTTCCTTGCTTCAGATGAAGGAACTGGTCGTAGAGACCATCTCGAACATGAATATGGAAGAATCTCTCATAAAATAAATCATATAATTGCTTCCAAGTGGTCCTAGTGCCTAATCGTCTCTCTTCCGCCTTCCACCAGTGGTGAGCATTATCTTCTAGCAGTAGGTCCACTGTTATCATCCAATATCGAGCTGGCAACTGGGATGCCTTCAGTAGCTTCTCTGTACTAATAAGCCACTGTGACACCTCTAGTGGCTTCTCCGTTCCACTGAAAGGCTTAGGGTTCATATCTGTAAATTTCTTGATGGAGCCCTCATAAGGATGTAGAGCCGGTGCTGGAGATGCAGGTGGAGTTCTAGTCATAGCCGCCATTATAGTCTATCTCATCAACTCTATCTGCTGCCACTGCACCTGCATCACGGCATACATGAACTGGGTAATAGGGCTCCCATCAATCTGTGGGGGAGGCATCTGTGGGCCCGACTGTGACAGAAATTACTGAGGAAATGGTAGGGGAGGTGGTACTGTCCCTCCTAGGGGTGCTGCAGGGACCTGCCCAGTTTGATTGGCTGGGGGAGCTTGAGTCTCTTAGTGCCCCATTGTTGGAGGTGTGGTAGTCTGCTGCTGTCCCGGCTGGTATGGTGTCACTGGAGTCATCGGAGGATTCTGTCCCTCCGGGTTGGCCTCTTCGCCAGATGTGAGGGCCAAGGCAGAAGAATGTTCGCTTCTTAGATTCATACTTTTGGCATGAAGAATAATAGGACGATATTAGGAAAAGTTAGATATGAGGTAAATTGAGAAATCAAAGGATTTGAAAAGGATTGGAAGTCATGGAGAGCAGTAGTTCTGGATGAGATGTTATTTCTATTCCTATATGCAGGCTTGTTGGGCACAGTCATGTAACCCAACAATATATACTCTGACCTGCATGGGCCACCACAAAAACATGTAACGCCCCAGTCCTATAATACATAGGACCAAGAACGTGAACATGCTAGCTACACATATACGAAGAATACTCCAATATATGGAATCCTCATATATGTACATAAGCTGTAAATAAAATAATCACAGGCCAGAATAACATCATTTAATCTCATCACAGCTCAACACAGAAGAATATAGAGTCCAAATAATAAATAAGAGTATCAAAAGATAGCCGGGTGAACATGCTCACTCCAAACAGCTATGAAATATAGTCTCACAAGACCGGAGTCCAACCTCCGCAAGATAGAAAGAAAAGAGATGTAAAAATAATGTCCACTAATGTCTCAAACAAAGAATAGACTAGAAATCAGTAAGAACTGACTCGGTATCAATGTAAGCTGGATCCAGAGCTGCTCCATATTCCTGCGGGAAGTCGTCTAATCCTGGAGAGATAACCAGGTCCTCAGAGGGACGTAACAAGATACAAAAAAAAAACACCATGCCATAATAACTATGATATATAATATAAAGGAAGCAATATGTATGCAATCAGGTGCCTAACCAGTCTACAGTGATAATACAATAAGAACAAACCTTTGACGCATGGACAAGATCAGGAATATCAGGAATCAGGATCGTATCTTCCACTGGAGATAACCGACAATCAGGACCGTACCTCCCACTGGAGATAACCGGCTATTAGGACCGTACCTCCCATTGGAGATAACCGACAATCCGGACAGTACATATATGACCCATACGTTAAGGAGCTGTTCTTCCCACCTAATGCCTATTAGAGTCATATCCATGACTCATATGTACCTCTAGTAACTTCCAAGTCTACTAGCATGCAATCTATTGGCAGTTACTCCTATCCGTCGCACGCCTCATACGTATCGGTGGTCAGCCGACTACGCGAGTACGTGTCCTACATGAGACTCACAATACGTAGTAAAGTATGTGTCAAGGCCATATGAGATATACCAATACCTCACCATCAATGGGTAGTCACTAAGCTAAGTCAATGCAAAAATAATATAAAAGCAAATAAAACGAACGATATGGTCGCTTGCACCCAAGTGTGACTTAGACGCACAGTGATGTAAAACATAGAGCAATATATATGAAACTAAAAATAAATAACAGGAAAATAAAGTAAAATAATCACAGAGTAAGGTGGCAAGGTATCTTGCATGATGGTGCAAAGTGGCAAGTCCCGAAAATCACAATGTCAGCCAAGAAATGTCACAATCCCCAAAGAACTCCGGACACTGAAACAAACATCAAAAATGTACTCGGTGTAAAAGATATACCTAGGAAATATCTGTCCAAAAGTCTAATTCTGGAACAGTGGCAAAATCGTAATTTCGGGTTAAAACGATATCCGCCGTTAGTCCCGCTTTGTACCGAAATGCGTGCCAAAGTCTATGGTCTCTAAAGTCGTTAAACTACATATCTATGGATTCAGTTTGAGGAGAGGAACTCAACGGTATGTCCAGTTTTGGATTTCGATGAGTCGTGTACAAAATCGCCAGTTTGAGTGGATCGCAGGCCCGCCAAAAAAAGGTTCCAATTCAACCTTCTCAGAATCGAACCAAACTTGGCCCACAGGACCAAAATTTTAATTCGGACCTGTTGGCGCAAGTTTCATCTCGAATCGGTGACTGTACACGAAGTTAGGACGAAGTTTGCAAATTGACGATACGGGGGTATCTCGACGGGTACTGACTGATTTCGTCGTGCACACACGACGAAACTGAGTTCCGTCAGTTCCCACACGTCGGCAATGTCCATAAGTGCCTTTTGATGCATATTGCGTGCGATTATGTCGCCTGGTTTGTCGGAGCGCACGCCGTATCGGACAGAATTCTAATTTTTTTTAATGTTTTTTAAAGTAGTTTTTCTCCTAAGTTCATCGATCCGTTACTTCCTGTACATTACATAAAAATTGAATCTAACTGATGGGTTTTTATCTCGTATATATTAACTAGGACTGTCTAAGTTATTTCCTACAAATTGTCAATATCTGGGCTGAAATCGCCCTTCCAAACTCAGGGGTTTGGGGGTTTCTCGGATTTCGTTTTCGAGAATTTTTTCTCTACTTTCCCGAATCTTTTCTGGAATTTCCTAAGCATGAGAAATTTTTCTAATTGCTAGGGTTTAGAGATGGTTATGTTGTCTACGCACAGAAGTCGATAGATCGACTTTTCGTCGAACACAAGCAAAGATATGGGTTTCGAAAGTTGGGTACCTGGTTCTTCGTAAAACATGGTATTCTCTGTTTCACGGTCGGCCGCGGGCGGTTGTCCGACGATCTGGTCGTCGACGACGGCGAGCAGGTGGCCGACGTCGAGCACGGGGGTGTGGGAGAAGTCCTGGAGTCGAAGCTTCGGGTTGAGGATGCAGTTGATCGATGGTTTCTCCAAAAATTCTATTTTTGAATAGCTATATAGGATATTTAAAATCCTATTTTAATTCAGATTTTTGATTTGGATTGGGTTTGAATCCGAGTTTATCTAGAAGAGAATCTTGTGGGGGTTATCGAGGAATTTTATTTGGAATTTACTGGGTTATGTTTGGTGTAGATCAAATGTTTTTTTTAAAAAAAAGAAAATTGAACTAAGTAGCAGGCTAGCAGCTGTTTGCTGCTTCTGGGAAGAAGGGGCACCTTGCGGGTCGGATGAGCACTGTAGCCCACGGGCTACAGTAGCTCAAGTCATCATTTTTTTCTATTTTTAAACGCATATAAATTGGCCTTGCCAATCATGCAATCCCTTAGGCCGCCCATCACTGAGCCTGGCCTGCCCTCTTTGCTGGGGTGTGGCCGGGCCCCATTTCTCCTATTTTTTAACTAAAAACATTTACAATATATATATATATATATATATATATATATATATATATATATATATATATATATATTTATTTTATATATATATATATATATATATATGGCCACAAATAATTACAGAAAATTCCTAAAAATCCAAAAATATTTTTCTAAAATATTTAACTACATATCCTATCTTATATATATATATATATATATATATATATATATATATATATATATATATATATATATATATATATGTGTGTGTGTGTGTGTGTGTGTGTGTGTGTGTGTGTGTGTGTGTGTGTGTGTGTGTGTGTGTAACCATTGCTTGTTACCCACAATATGTAAAATGCCCATATATGATTAAAAGCCATATAATTTAATAACAAACTATTAAAATAATATATTTTTATACTAAAAGGAAGAAATTTTTTTTGGGAGGGGGTTTACAATAATATAATCTTTAGTATAATAAAAAATATATTATAATGGACTTCAGCATTATGGTATCCCTGGATGGGATGGGTATTCAAAATAAAATGATCTACTAAAGATTATCCTTTGCTCAAAACACCAAGTGCTGGTGGTTCATCTCGATTGGTTGGAAGCAAGTTTATACGAGAACCTGATTCTGATAATGGACTTCATGGCAACCCTGAAGATGATACTCCAGAAATTCTGAAGGACACTCGTCAACCTATCAAGACAGTAAAGGCTACGTCTCCTAATCAGAAGAGGGTGTCTCCACCACATCAAATCTTATGTATATTCTTAACTTTCCATAGTCCACATTGATCTTGATGGAAAAATCAGAACCCTAAATTAAGTTAGATCTAACGATCTATGATTTCTGAACACCAACAAAAAATTGAATCTGAAACTTCAAACTCATGAAACAAATAAGGAGGCTCTGATACCACTTGTTAGAAATTTTATTATGCCCTGTCGATTCATGAGATGAAGAACATAAATTAAATTGCGGAAGCGTACCTGAATCCATTGCTAGACTTGATGGATCTTGAAGCGAATGTCTCTTTATTGGGTTCGATCTTCCAACTTGCTACGACCCTTAATGACAAAGAAGAATTCGAACCCTTTGTCCCTCTCTTTCTGTTGATGGGGATACAGAAGAGAAAAAGAGAAAACCTTCTCTTTGGTGGCCGTATAAGTTGGTATGTGTGTTGTGATATTTCTAATTTGGTCTCTCATCAAATTAGAATTATCTTCGGTATCTACACATTAATTCCATGACAATTATACCCTTAAGCTAATTTTTCAAATAGACCACTTTAATTTTGCTTAATTATTTAGATAGCCCAACACAATTAATTTTACATGTGTGGTCCATATTATTGAATAATTCCAATATAGCACCGTGTCGATCTTTTCGGTATGCATAGCGCGCGCGCGACTGTCGGCTCCGGTCGTGCGGCATCTCGACTATTCCTCCGGAAGCAAAGACAGCGACTAGCGCGTGATGAACTCTAGCCGTGGACTGTACCATAGGAACTTATATCGGACACCAGCCCCTCTACGACTTCGTCGATGCGTATCAACGTGCTTCCTTCCGGGGAACGGGTGGTTTTTGTCTCGACCGATCTCCCCACGGGTAAGCTCTTCCCTAAAATCTCGCCTCTGTTGATAGCCGCGGCAGCCTGAGAATGACAGTAGATTTAATTATCTGTTAACTCAATGCACGTAATGATAACTGAATAGAAAATTTCTAGTTTTCTTCTTCCCCGAGCATGAATCATACGAGAATGGTTGTGTTTACACTAAGTGGAGATAGCAGCACATGCAAGCTCCCTCTCCTTAAGTTTAAATACAGTGAACATTATGAAGGGGAGTCGGGGACAATATTGGTGTGGTTTGATGAAGTAGGGACCAGTTGAGTCTCGTTGAAGAATTTGAGTGTGTTAATGGTGTAAGGAGTGTTTTGCTATGTTGAACAGAGTATTGTAGGAACCGAGTCTCCCTTGTAACTATTGGATTTATAGCAACATCCTTCTGAGCATAAATATTGTGGACTACTTGCTGACATATAGTGCAAAAACTCGCTATTGTACACTAGGGAACTCATGATCCCAGGATGATGTGTATATCGGTGCCTAAGAGCATCATTAGTAAGGCCCATCACACATTCTAGATTTTATATTTAGAATGTAGGTGCTCATTTTGCAGAATAGTTAGTCTTATCTCTAGTTTCAATTTCTAGATTTTGGGTCCCATCCCACCCATCGGAGCTATAGGTTGAGCCTTCCAATTTCTACATTCTAGATTGTTGGAACTCATCTCGTAGAATAGTAAGTTCCTATTGGAGCCCAATTTTCTATATTCTAGCTTTTACATTATTTTTTTCCTACATTATTTTTTCCTATATATTTTTTGGGATCGGAGCTCACTTTATCATTTCTTACTATTCTCATACAAATCCAACCAATTATACATTTACCTTTGTTCGAAATTTTGGACTCCAAATTGCATTGGAGAGTCTCAACTACTAGTGATGCTCTAATGGGCATTGAACCTTGGTAAAGAACATAACAACCTATAACTAGTACATAGCTGACCTAGAGGAATTTTTCTTTAAATAATCCCCTATATATATGTTGCCGTGGGTTAAATGGGAATGATTAGGCTCCAAATGACTATTAACTAATTTCCCTTTAATTAATAAATATGAAATAAATAAGATTAACAATTAGGGTTTTGATAGATAGTATTACTAAAAAAAACCCTTTTTCTTCTTATAGATGAATTATTAGTTAGTTGGAAATTATATCAATATTTTTAGGGATCAATTTTAATAATGTGACTATTGGAAATTGGGAAACGTTTAGAAATATAACCTAGGCTTGAGTTGGTAATTACCTACAAAACCCAGGATTGTATAAGTTGGGCAATCGTAATTGAAAAGAACATATTTTTCTTCTATTAATTGAGCTTAACCTAACTTTTATTACTTTACCTCCATAGGATAAAATTTTAGTTAATTATTAATTAGTCCTAAATATCCTTTTAGGTTCCTTAGGCTCTTCAGACTTGGACGTGGTACCAGATCATTCTCATCAGATTTCGGAGACATGCAAATGTACCTTGCCATTCTTGTACTTCAGTTACCATATTTTAAATTTTTAAATATTTATTTGTTTCTATTATAGCATCACCTAGGGCCGTGTTCGGTACTACACGTCTGAATCACATTCGGATGCCGATGGTCGTTAGCACCATCGGGTATCGAATTAGATTCTAACATTTACGTTACCGCGATAATTCGTTACGAGGTACATCAGACCCTAGGACATGTTCATGGTTACTACATACTGACGGATTACCGTACTTGATTACATCTTGCAATACGGAGGCCCATGTTTGATACTAGGATGATGACATGAGATTTTTATACTGTATTTACTATTATGACCCGATGTCCTAGCTAGAGGGTCCGACCGAGCGTCTCGTGGATACTATTCATGAAGTCACATGGGAGGGGAGAATATACACCATGTGCTTAGGCTACTTTCCCACATAGTACGTCGTTGCCTCATTACCAAAGCCTCAGGGTTTTCATAGTTTGCCACAGCTTCCGTACCGGAACTGTGGGGTACTTCATAGTTTGTTGGAGTGCCAATCAAGTTTCGGGGTACACCGTGACAATGAGCGTGTTCGAGTGATGTTCTCAAATTGCATTTTCATATTAGTTTGGTTATGTTAGATTTACCCATTTTATTCAGTCTTACTTTACTATATCTTTTTATTCATCACTGTTGTACACTTGGCCTGTATATTATGTACCTTATTGCGTTCCGCTGAGGACTTGGTTTCTTCCAAGTTAGCTGCATCGTCTACAAAGGTCCCTGCTTGATTTTTGATGAGCTTCCATTATATTTTCATGTATATATACTTTGTAGGTATTCACTCTTTCGTAGTTTATATTATCTCATTTTCTGCTGTTCGTATCTGCTTAGTAGTCTAGTATTTATAGACTCATATTATACTTTTCGAGTCTATTCGGGCGTATAATTATTAGGCTAAAGACTGGTTCTCATATTTCACATTCTTTATGTATGTGTTCTGTGGATTGAGCTAATGACATATTATAATAGTAGCTACACAAATCTAAAACAGCTTTCTATATTCGATTTTTAGACTGGAGTCCACTTGAATACGAAGCTGGCTATTGCCACGTAGCCTAGTCTCGTGTATTTTGGGACTGGGCGTGACACCAAGACTACCACTCCCTCCCCAAAACCCTATAAAATTTGGAACCTCTCTCTCTCTCGCTCTCTTCCAACAAACCTTCTAAATCGTAGCATCACCTATATTTCCCCATCCCCGGAGGAATGATAATGCCAACGACGTTTGGACTTAGCCATGCAACGGCCTGTTCGAAGTCCTGCTCGGACGGTACAACTCCTCGCTCAGGTGGGTGACTTTGGTGAACTTACCTCAGCTTGGCCTTCACACCAATAAAACAAAAAATTTTAACTGTACAAGTAGGCTTAATAATAAAATAGAAGAATCCACGTAGCTAAGGGAATAATACCAAGTTGGGTCGGATTGAGTTAGAATATGAAAAGGTCCCAAGGCCGGCTTAGAATTGTGCACGATGTGCTTTCAAATTGACACTCGGTCCTTCGTCCCGTAGCTCGGGAGAAGAAAAAGTTGGTTTATGTTGCCACAAGACTATGGACTTAGCAGAGCTAAATGCTTGGTAAAGCATGCACCGTCCTACCGTCTAATGCTTGGCATAGCATAATTGTCCCACAAGTCTCAATGCACGTTTCCATGTTGCAAGGCTTGGCATAACCTTTGCTCGGTCGTACCATTCTACGGCTTGATATAGCCACGTGTTCCCACGGTCTCAAGGCTTGTCATATAGAATATGACTTAGGCGATAGTGTCGCACAAAACACAAGTTGGTTTAAGGCACGAGACACGATTGGTCCAATAAAAAGTAAGCCACGGCCTATGGCCCTTCAAAAAGAACATGACTTGTTCGAATTAAACATGAGGGCTATCAAAATTGTCGTTCCTGAGTTAAGTCAGAAAAAGAGTATGACAACACTGAAAGTCGAAATGATATGGTAACACCGAAAAATATGTCGGGACTGTAGGTCAGTTACCGAGGCAATTTCTGGTTTGGGCTCCGCAAAGAAGTACGACAAGTAAAGAAGTGAGACAAAGGAAGTAAGTTGTGACGGTTAGACTATACATTTACGTTGAGTCTAGAAGTTCTCGTAGGTACTGGTCATGGACAACTTGTGCATAAGATTTCGTGCCCTTGATTCGGTAGCCTGGGGCCACATAACCGTATCGGCCTAGAAGGAAAGCAAGATATTTGGGCAAGAATACATCGCGATGATTCGATAACTTGAGTAGGGCAAGCTACCTTGGCTGTAAGGGTCTCTTCTGCACCACTTACATGTCCACGATGGCTTGAATTGCCAGTGACCTTTCATATAGATAAGTTGGTGTGCTGAGTGGCAATTCGCATGCATGGTGTCGCTCGAATCAAAGAAAGTACAAGCACGACACGAATTGAGTCAAGAAGGTAGGCACGATTGCAACACCATTATGGAGCCTAAGATTTGGCTAAGTAAAACGTACTTCGGCACGAGATGCGACGTCGAGTATTGAGTCGTTTACTCAGAATTACGTAAGTTAGGATTTGAGTCATTTCGAGGCCGTAAGACAAGTTTGGTTATGTCATATTGAGTTGTGAGGCACGGCCTCGATGTTGAAGTACGAACAAAGTTTATGGCACGACCATGTTGTTACGTCTCAAAGTATAGGCTGAAAGTCAAGCACGAGTCGATACGTTGATATTGTTGGCACACGAATGGTTTAGTGACACGATAAGCAAGTTATCGGTGCAATGGCACGATAATGGTCTAGAGACAAAAAATAGCCAGGTGTTCATGTCCTAAAACTGATCCTAAGACAAGATTAGAAAGACAATCGAAAGGATATGTTGCACAAACTAAATGAATTTGTTGTTTTTGTATGGGTGGGCGAGAAGCTCACATCACTAGTACGGTTGTGTACTGACACCCACAAAGTTTTCATGTGCAGGTACAGATAGAAGATCGTTTATCATGGAGCTCGTTTGGATGCGTCGAGGTACGGAGTTCCTTGACGTTTTGAGGAATACGACCGTACGGAGTCAGAACTTATACGAGGCATAATATATGGACGTCGCTTATCTGAAGCATCCGCTGGCTCGTCAAATTGTATTGAGAGATGAGAGAGAGCAGAGTAATTATAATCAAAGAAAAAGTTAGCTTAAGTGACTGTAATCTTGGCTTCGTACCATTGTAATTTATTTTAGTATCAATAAAAGACTGGATTTTGTTTATGTACTCATGTTGTCTTGTTATTTAACTTTTTTGCTTGAGACTTTCGTACGACGATCTCGTCGCAAGCTGTTGTAATCAGCCGTTATGGAACCCTCCTTGTGTGAGATCAACCTAGGCTCACGTGGTATCACACCTTAGCAAGGATGATCGCTCCTCCGGAAGCGGGACATGACATAATGGTATTAGAGCATTGCTTTACTTCCTAGAACTCTCGATTGAATTCTTTAACTCTGATGTTGTTTCTGCAATTGATATCATTGGTGCGCTCTTTCTCAATGTTTATTGAGATTTTCTATAAATAAGTCTATATATTTTAAAAAATCTCACGAGAGGAAATTTGATTGAACAAAAATAATTTCACGTAATTCATGGTTGGCTAAGTTGGCCTGGGCATATACACCAAGAATTCCATCGACCTTAGCAAAGTCGTTTGCGGATGTGTCAAACAAGAATGAGTTAGACTCGATTCATAAAAGTGTTGGGTAGTTGTGATAGAGATGCTATCGAACGAAGATATAGTCAATGCGATATATATGGATTTTGAGGAATGGTTCTAACAGAAATTCGAAGTAGTCGGTTGTGATTCAAAACTTGTTTCGAAGATTTGTCGAATGACTTCATCCCTGAGTGATGTATGGGATAGCCTTGGATATGTCGATCGATTGAGGATGCGGGGGTGCCAATGAGTCTATCAGCAAGTGTCACCTTATGCAAAGCCTTAGATTGAGTATCATTAATTAAGTTATAATCTTGAAAATTTTGACGAGTTGATTCGAACGAACTAGAAACGGCACACATGGGATTGGGATTGCGCAAGTATGAAATACGAAAATGATTGAGTAGGTAAATTGAATCGATAAAAAGTTAAGATGTAATGAACGAATGACTCAATCGAGGAATCGATACGAATCACATACAAAATGTTAGCACGATTGGACGTTAGCGTGCATAAAGATGATTCGAATGTCCGAGAACGACTCTAAGAATTTAGGAAAGTTGTTCCTCGCTGACATAAGTTAGCCTAGAACAATACGATTTGAGAAATATATTGCATGAGTTAAGATAGACGGATGGATATACATGATTTTTGAGTTTGAACGAATTAATAATATAACTAGTTCGGGGGATAATGATCGAACTTTATCTTGAATGTTGAGGAGATGATGGTATATCCAATTTGGATGGTAGCATCAGTTGCATGACCCGGAGTTCATTGCAGAGAAAGATTGTTGGGTTATGTATATCATCGATGGTATTGAGGTGTATCCAAGATCGATGTGTGATAACCCGGGGGTACTCTGATTCAAGAAATGGTGATCGTGTAAAATATTATTGTTTAGATGGATGCTATACTTAAAATTTTGATAGAAATGAATGTTTGGATGACAATAAAAGTATTTTGATTGCTTCAATGATAACCACAATGTTGGCCTTCTTGTCTTATACGAGTGCAACTCCAGCCTCACACATGTGTCATGCTGGATTAAGTCGATCATTCTGCAGGAGCGCTGGCATGGTGATTCATGTCCAGCGCGAATGATCGAACGTGCGGGAGATCATGGCATGGCAATTGGATTGTTTCGACTTGTGATTTGACGCGAAGGTAAATTCGAGGATTTTTGGGACTTGTGATTGACGATAAAGTAAGTTTAAGGATTGGGTAGACATAATGTGCATGTTGAGAATGAATTAGCCTATAATCAAAGCAAGAGTTACGTCCCGAGAAGGACGATTATCTTACGGGAGCATTGGCATGGTAATTTCATGTCCAGCATGGATAATCAGACTTACGGGAGATTAGGATGTGACATATTGTTATGCGAGACGACCCTGCGATCGAATACATAAATTGTGTTAAACGGCTTAGGGAATATGGTATAAAAATTATGGTTTGATGACAAATCATATCGTGGTGTCATTATCTTGGACAAGACGGATAGGTGGATTATACGAAATATTTTTGAAGAGAGAGACTACGTGAATTGCTAGTTTGGACATGTGATAGTGATGTGAAGAAGTATTATTTGAGTGGACTTACCGTAGGATGGCTTTGTTGTATGACTCAGACCCCTTGGCTAAACGATGCGAGTGCGAATAGAAGAAAACTATGCTCGAAGTTTAGAAATCGGAGTGATGCGAGCTTGGGTAGAAAACCTCATACTATCAACTTTGGTTTGACCTTAGGATTAGGGTCAGTGTTGATATTATTGTTTGGGAACGGTGATTCCAATACTGAGAGTTGACTTTAGCCTGGAAAGATGGCCTAGCAGTTAAGCAGACATCCACGTACGGAGAGATAAAAATTGTGCGGTCGACCCTAGTGAGAGATGCCAAAGTATTCTTGGAAAATCTTGAAGATTGATAGGATTGGATATTAGTATTGACGAATAGAATGATTCAACTACATAGAAACACCACTAACGAGGCTTGTTTGAAATGCATATATTTTAGGGGACGCCTTGAATATGTGCATGATCTGACTCGAATGGTAATGGAGGATTATCTGTTACGAGACTTGGCTGAAATGAATGTGTTTTGGGGACGTCTGAAATATGTACACGATCCAACTAAGTGATACATTGAATTCAAGTGGGACTAAAGGAACGAAACGGTATCGAGGATTTTGGGATATAGTATTCGGGTTGAAAAATAAATAAAGCACGATCGTGGCCGGATTGAGAAAACGCATAGGCAAAGTGGGTGCGAGAATCATTGGATTGATCCATATTTATTCCTAATCCTTTCCTAGCTAGAAAACCCCTCACCCTATATAAAGGGAGGCTTCACTTTATCTTTCTCACAAATTCCATCAACACCACAAAACATCTCATCGTGTTGTGCACCGTGTCTATGTCCATCACCATCCCTTGCACTATTTTTTTCTTTTTTACATCTATAATTTCTTTCTCGTGTCCACATACCGGACACGGACTTGACCCATAGTCAGTATTTCGCAGGACATAATTCTCAAATCCCTAGAAATCCCTAATCCCCAAATCCTAAATCTACCCTAACCCTAACCCTAATCCTAATCCTAATCCTAATCCTATTCCTAATCCTAAATCCTAATCCTAATCCTAATCTGGCTTGGCCATGGTCTCCGGCCAATGGCACCCCCTGCAGCCTCTATCCCCATCATTCCGACTGGCGATGACCGAAGTATACCCGATTCCAATTGCTGCCTCCTCAGCGATCCCTCGCCCATCGACCTCGTGCGAGCCGACCCACCACCCGACTGGATCCCCTTTGCCGTGTCGAGGCTGGCCCCCGCTTACACCAGTGCCTCCAGCGCATGAACCTCTATGAAATTGGCACCGACCATCGAGGCCCGGCCACTGTGCACGCGCATCCCCCTTTCTTCGCCACTGGCCAGTGTCGTACGACCGTCCGTGCTTATCCTCCGACTCCGGCAACCCGACCCGCAGAGCAACACCTCTCCTTGACGAGCCCTTCCTCTTTCTCCGTGTCTGCTTCCTTCCTCTCTTGAACCTCTCTCGCCTTGCTCTCGACTTCTCATCCTCTTTCGCTCATCCTCTTCTCTTCCTTCTTTCGTACTCTCTAACTGCTCTCTCTCTCTTTCCTTTGAGGTTATAAAAATGTATCCTTGCTGTTGTTGTTTTTGGAAGAAGAAAAGATTCTTCTCTCTCTCTCTAATATTTTCTCTCCATCCATTCTTTCCCCTCTTTCCAATGACAGCAACAACAACTGTCCATTCATTTTTTCTAATTCTTTTTTGTATTTTATCTAATATCAATATAAAAGTATAATATTATATATATCTACTGTTTCATAAAATAAATATATAGGGTAAATATTTTCTAAAAATTATTTATAAAATATATTATTTTGATTATACCTTATTTCTATATTTTAAATTGGTTTGAGACTCCTACAATATATTATTTTGCGTTATTTTAAATATGTAATTTTTGACCAAAAGTATTGTTGAATTTTCTAAATTATAGTTTGACATAAAAATATGTTTTTTTATATTTTAAGTATCTATCAAAAAATTATTTTGATCAATAAGAATATAGTTTTTAAAGCTTATATATAATTTCCAAATATTATAGATATTTCTCAAAATAGTTAAATATTTATTTATACCAAAATTGCTTTGATTACCAAATCTTGTCCATGGCTAGTCATGTTGCTATCTTCTTACAAATCTCAAACTTCCTTATATCATCCCTAGCCAATCGGACCGTTTCGGATCCAATGACACGGTCCGTCCCATCGGTTGAGATCATCTTACTTACTTTTGGCTCTACGACTATTTTGTGCCAACACAATCATACGCGCATCAGCTGCAACCAAATCAAGGCAAGTTTCACTATGACATTATATTACCTTTATTTTGTACTGTATGTATCTTTATATCTTCTTCTCACTATTACATCTTTATTTTATGTTGTCACTGTTCTTGATTGATCATTATTACTGCTTGTACACGAGAGTTAGATTTGTTATAGAATGTACATGTTTATGCCTAACTTCTAGTTTATCATGTTATTAATGTTAATCGTATTGCATATGTACTTGTGAGACAGTCGGGTAAGAGAATACAATTAGTAGACATGTGGTACCCAGTGTAGCCCAGAGTTTATTCGGTTAGGGGACCATCTGATAGTGTTTATTCAGTTATTACACCTCACGTGTTGACTGTCCGATTCCTAACCTAACAACGTGTTGAACATTGGTATTCTAAAACACAGTATACGTAACCTCTTGTTGCTATATTGTTCATTCATTTCTTTTCAATCGAGTCGACTGTCATGTTGTCATTATGTTGTAGCTAAACTCTTTTGTGTCATGCATATAGTTCGTTTTTTTATTATTGTTTCCTTCATGCATGTATATTGTATTGTGTAGTGTGATGTTATGGTGAACTTGTTCCAATCTTGACTAGATATTTTTTTCAGTTGACAGATTCTTGATTACTTGCTCTCTTGCTTTGGGTTTCTTCGGGTGGAGCTAGACATATCTTGGAGGCCAGACATAGATTCTAGTTGGATTAGATAGTTCTTGTATTTAATGTTTAGCAGATTTTTATATTATTGGAATTATAAATAAAATAAGTATTGTGAATGAGCAATTAGATTTGTTTGATGTATTGAGATTGGCATTGAGACCTAGACATCGCACTACCGTCGATACCACGACATAGGCTGGGCTTGGATACGCATTCATATCCCGAAAAATGGGTATGGGTCATGATAGTTGTTCGGTGTAAAAAAATAAATAAGGCACGATTGTGGCTCGAATTGAGGAAACGCATAGGAGAAGTGTGTGTGAGAATCATTGGATGTTGAATTAAGTGATAAGTTGATGAGTGTGAACTCAGTAAGTTTTAAAGACAAAACTTTTTCTGAGTGGTGTATAATGTGATGCCCCGTCCCACTCAGCTCAACCAGAGGAATGAAATGGCCAACGACGTTTAGACCTAGCCATGCAACGACCTGCTCGAAGTCCTGCTCAGTCGAGGCAACTCCTCGCTCACGTGGGTGGCTTTGGTGAACTTGCCTCAGCTTGGCCATCACACTAATAAAATGAAAGTTTTTAAATGCACAAGTAGGCTTGATAATAAAAGAGACAAATCCACATAGCTAAAGGAATAATTCCAAGTTGGGTCGAATTGAGTTAGAATATGGAAAGGTCCCACGATCGTCTTAGAATTATACACGACGTGCTTTCAAATTGACACTCTGTCCTTCGTCCTGTGGCTTGGAAGAAAGAAAAGATGTTTATGTTGTGACAAGGCTATGGACTTAGCATAGCTATAGGTGCCGCACGACATAAATGCTTGGTAAGGAATGCACCGTCCCACCGTCCCACCGTCCAACGCTTGGCATAGCATAATTGTCCCACAAGTCTCAATGCAGGTTTTCATGTTGTAAGGATTGGCATAGCCCTTGTTCGATCCCATGATTCTATGGCTTGATGTAGCTATATGTTCCCACGGTCTCAAGGCTCGTCATATAAAATATGACTTGGGCGATTGTGTCACACAGAACACAAATCGTTTTAAGGCACGAGACACGGTTGGTCCAATAAAATGTAAGCCATGGCCTATGTCACTTTAAAAAGAACACGATATGTTGGAATTGAGCATGAGGGCTACGAAAATAGTCGTTCATGAGTTAAGTCAGAAAAAGAGTATGGTAACACTGAAAAGTCAAAATGATATGGTAACACTGAAATATATGTCGGGATTGTAGGTCAGTCAACGAGGAGAAAAGATGTCGGGACTGTAGGTCAGTTGCCGAGGCAATCCCTGGTTTGGGCTCTACAAGGAAGTAAGAGAAGTAAAAAGTGAGATAAAGGAAGTAAGTTGTGACGATTAGGCCATGCATTTATGTTGAGTCTAGAAGATCTCGTATGTGTGTGATCATAGACAACTTGTGCACGAAATTTTGCGCCCTCGATTTGGTAGCTTGGGGCCACAGGCCCAAATCAGCCTAGGAGAGAAGCAATATAGCTAGGCAAGAACACGTCGCGATTATTCGAGGACTTAAGCTAGGCTAGCTATCCTTAGCTGCAAGGGTCTCTTCTGTACCACCTACATGTCCAAGATGGCTTGAATTGCCACTGATCTTTCATATGGATAAGTTGGTGTGCTGAGCAGCAATCCGCATGTACGGTGTTGGTCGAATCAAAAAAAGTGCAAGCACGACACGAATTGAGTCAAGAAGGTAGGCATGGTTGCAACACCATTATGGATCGTAAGATTTGGCTAAGTAAAGGCATATACTTCGGCATGAGATGCGGCGTCGAGTATTTAGTCGTTTACTCAGAGTTACATAAGCTAGGATTTGAGTCATTTTGAGTTAATTCAAGAAGGGCCGTAAGGCAAGTTCGGTTAAGTCATATTGAGTTATGAAGCACGACCTCGATGTTGAAACATGAACAAAGTTTATGGCATGGCCATGTTGTTACGTCTTAAAGTATGGGCGGAAAGGCAAGCACGAGTCGGCACATTGATGTTGTTAGCATAAGAATGGTCAAGATACATACGATAAGCAAGTTATCAGTGCAATGGTACGATGTTGGTCTAGTGACACAAAAATAGGCTAGGCGTCTATATCCTAAAACTAATCCTAAGGCAAGATTAGAAAGATAATCAAAAGGATATATTACACAAAGTAAATGAAAGTGCTGGTTTAATATGGGTGGGCGTGGAGCTCATGCCACCAGTACTGTTGTGTTCTGACACCCCATACAGTTTTTATGTGCAGGCATATGTAGAAAATCGTTTGGCATGGAGCTCGTTTGGATACGTTGAGTCACGGAGGTCCTTGGTGTTTCGAGACATGCGATCGCATGGAGTCGAAACTTATACGACACATAATGTATGAACATCGCCTTCCGAAGCATCCGCTAGCTCGTCATATTATATTGAGAGATGGGAGAGAGCTGAGTGATTACAATCAGAGAGAAAAGTGAGCTTGCGTGATTATAATCTTGGCCTTGCACCTTTGTGATTTTATTTTAATATCAATAAAAGACTAGATTTTATTTGTGTACTCATGTTGTCTTGTTATTCAACTTTTCTGTTTGATACTTCTGTACGATGACCCCGTCGCAAGTTGTTGTAATCGGCCGTTATGGATCCCACCCTTCGTGAGAGCAACCTAGGCTCACGCGGCATCACGTCTTAGCGAGTACGATCGCTCCTCCGGGAGTGGGGTGTGACATAATGGTATCAGAGCATGGCTTTACGTCCTTGGACTCTCAATTGAATGCTTTAACTCTGATGTTGTTTCTGCGATTAATATCGTTAGTGCGCTTTCTCTCAATGTTCCTCGAGATGTTTCATACAATAAGTCTGTATATTTTGAAAAATCTCACAAAAAAAATTTGATTGAATAAAAAATAATTTCACGTAAGTTACGGTTGCCTAAGTCAGGCTGGGCATATACACCAAGAATTGTGACGACCTTAGCAAAGTCGTATATG
Source organism: Iris pallida (assembly GCA_029216955.1). Taxonomy (NCBI): domain Eukaryota; kingdom Viridiplantae; phylum Streptophyta; class Magnoliopsida; order Asparagales; family Iridaceae; genus Iris; species Iris pallida. The sequence continues at coordinate 42,807,141 of JANAVB010016197.1, read as the reverse complement.
GGATTCAAATTATGTCGCACAAGAATGAGTTAGACTCGATTCATAAAAGTGTTTGATAGTTGCGATTGAGGTGCAATCGAACGACGATATTGTCAATGTGATATAGATGGAACGTGCTTGGATTTTGTGGAATGGTTTGAACAAAAATTCAAAGTAGTCGGTTGTGGTTCGAAACTTGTTTCGAGGATTTGTCGAATAACTTGATCCCTGAGTTTGAGATAGATGTTGCTCACTGAATTGAGTTAGTTAGCATAGAACGATGCGATTTGAGGAAATATGTTGCTTGATGAGTTAAGATAGACAGATAAATATACGTGATTTTTGGGTTTGAACAAATTGATTATGTAACTAGTTCGGAGGATAATGATCGAACTTGATATTGAATGTCGAGTAGATTATGGTATATCCAATTCGGATGGTAGCATCAGTTGCACGCCCCGAAGTTCGTTGTAGAGAAATATCGTCGGATTATGTATATCATTGATGGTATTGAGGCGTATCAAAGATCAATGTACGATAACCCGGGGGGGTACTCTGATTCGAGGAATAATGATCGTGTAAAATGTTATTGTTTTGATAGATGCTATACTTGATATTTTGATAGAAATGAATGTTTGGATGAAAATAAAAGTGTCTTGATTGCTTCAATGATAACCACGACATTGACATTCTTGTCTTGTATAAGCGCAACTCCAACCTTGCACATGCGTCACGCTGGATTAAGTCGATCATTCCGCGATAGCGCTGGCATGGTGATTCATGTCCAATGTGAATGATCGAACTTGCAGGAGATCATGGCGTGGCAATTGGATTGTTTCGACTTGTGGTTTGATACGAAGGTAAATTCGAGGATTTTGGTACTTATGATTGATGATAAAGTAAGTTTGAGGATTGGGTTGACCCATTGTGCATATCGAGAATAAGTTAGTCTAGACTCAGAGCAAGAGTTACATCCCGAGAAGGACGATTATCCTACATAAGCGTTGGCAGGGTGATTTCATGTTCAGCGTGGATAATCGGACTTGTGGGAGATTGGTACGTGACATATTGTTATGCTAGATGATCTTGTGATCAAATGCGTAAATTGTGTTAAATGACTTAGGAAATATGGTATAAAAATTATGGTTTGGTGACAAATCGTGTCCTGGTGTCATTGACTTGGATAGGACGGATATGTGGATTATATGGAATATGTTTGAAGAGATAGACTACATGAATTACTAGTTTGGACGTGCAATAGTGATATGAAGAGATATTGGTTGAGGGAACTTACCGTAGGATGGCTTTACTGAATGACTCGGACCCCTTAGACTAAATGTTGTGAGTGCGAATAGAAGAAAACTATGCTCGAAGTTTAGAAATCAGAGTGATGCAAACTTGGGTAGAAAACCTAATAATATCAACCTTGGTTTGACCTTAGGATTGGGGTCAGTGTTGATATTATTGTTTGGGAACGATGATTCCAGTACTGACAGTTGACTTTAGCTTGAAAAGATGGCCTAGCAGTTAAGCAGACGTCCCTCTGTGGAGAGATAGAAATTGTACGGACGACCCTAGTGAGAGCAGCCGAAGTATTCTTAGAAAATCTTAAAGATTGATAGGATTGGATATTATTATTGATGGATAAAATGATTCAACTATATGGAAACACCACTCACGAAGCTTGGTTGAAATGAATATATTTTACGGGATGCCTTGAATATGTGTACGATCCAACTCGAGTGGTAATGGAGGATTCTTTGTCAAAAGGCTTGGCTAAAATGCATGTATTTTAGGGACGCTTAAAATATGTGCATAATCCAACTAAGTGATACGTTAAATTCTAATGAGACTAAAGGAACGCGACGGTATCGAGGATTTTGAGATATAGTTGTTCGGGATAAAAAACCATTAAGGCACGATCGTGGCTCGGATTGAGGAAACACATAGGCGAAGTGAATGCGAGAATCATTAGATGTTAAATCAAATGCTGAGTCGATTAGTGTGTACCCAGTAAGTTTCGAGGATGAAACTTTTTCTGAGTGGTATATAATGTAATGCCATGCCCCGTTCAGTTCAACCGGAGGAATGAAAATGCCAACGTCATTTGGACTTAGCCATGCAATGACCTGTTCGAAGTCCTGCCCGGTCGAGGCAACTCCTCGCTCAGGTGGATGGCTTCGGTGAACTTGCCTCCGCTTGACTTTTACACTAATAAAATAAAAGTTTTCAACTGCACAAGTAGGCTTGATAATAAAAGAGACGAATTCACATAGGTAAGGGATTAATCCCAAGTTGGGTCGGATTGAGTTAGAATATAGAAAGGTCCAACGGTCAGCTTAGAATTGTGCACGACGTGCTTATTGCCGCTCGGTCCTTCGTCACATGGCTTGAGAGAAGAAAAAGTTTTTTATATTGCAACAAGGTTATGGACTTAGCATAACTATAGGCGTCGCATGGCATAAATACTTGGTAAAGCATGTTCTGTCCTACTGTCCCATGCTTGGCATATCATAATTATCCTACAAGGCTCAATGCATGTTTCCATGTTGCAAGGCTTGGCATAGCCTTTGCTCGGTTCTACAGTTCTATGGCATGATATAGCCATATGTTGCTACGGTCTCAAGGCTTGTCATATAGAGTAAGACTTGGGCGATAGTGTAGCCCAAAACAAAAATTGATTTAAGGTACGAGACACGGTTGGTCCAATAAAAAGTAAGCTACGACCTATAGCACTTTAAAAAGAATATGACCTGTTCGAATTGAGTATGAGGGCTATCAAAATAGCCGTTACTGAGTTAAGTCAGAAAAGAGTATGATAACACTAAAATTCGAAATGATATTGTAACAATGAAAAATATGTCGAGACTGTAGGTCAATCGTCGAGGCAATCCCTAGTTTTGGGCTCTACAAAAAAGTATGAGAAGTAAAGAAGTGAGGCAAAGAAAGTAAGTTGTGATGGTTAGACCATGCATTTACATTGAGTCAAATTCTCGCAGGTGCGTGGTCATAGATAACTTATGCACAAGATTTTACGCCCTCGAGTCGGTAGGCCGGGGCCATAGGACCGTATCGACCTAGGAGGGAAGCAAGGTAGTTAGGAAAGAACACATCGCGGTGATTCGAGGACTTGAGCAGGGCTAGCTACCCTTTGTTGCAAGGGTCTCATCTGCACCAACTACATATCCAGGATGGCTTAAATTTTCAGTGACCTTTCATATAGATAAGTTGGTGTGCTGAACGACAATCTGTATGCACATTATCGGTCAAATCAAAGAAAGTACAAGCACGGCACAAATTGAGTCAAAAAGGTAGGCATAATTGTAACACCATTATGGAGCCTAAGATTTGGCTAAGTAAAGATACGTGCTTCGGCACGAGATGCGACATCGAGTATTGAGTCATTTACTCAGAGTTGCATAAGTTAGGATTTGAGTCATTTTAAGTTAAGCCAAGAAGGGTCGTAAGACAAATATGGTTAAGTCATATTGAGTTGTGAGGCATGGCCTCGATGTTGAAGCACGAACAAAGTTTATGGCACGACCATGTTGTTATGTACTAAAGTATGGACTGAAAGGCAAGCACGAGTCGACATGTTGATGCTGTTGGCACAAAAATGGTCTAGAGACACGATAAGTAGGTTATCAGTGCAATGGCACGGTGACGGTCTAGAGACACAAAAATAGGCCAGGCGTCCATGTCCTTAAACTGATCCTAAGGCAAGATTAGAAAGACAAGCGAAAGGATATATTGCACAAACTAAATGAACTTGTTGGTTTTGTATAGGTGGTCGAGGAGCTCACACCACCAGTACGGTTGTGTATTGACACCCACACAGTTTTTATGTACAGGCACATGTATACGATCGTTTAGCGCGAAGCTTGCTTGGATGCATCGAGATACGGAGTTCCTTGGCATTTTGAGGCGTGTGAACATACGGAGTCGGAACATATACGGGATATAATATATGGACATTGCCTATCTGAAGCATCCGTTGGCTCGTCAAATTGTATTGAAAGATGAGAGAGAGCTGAGTAATTGTAATCAGAAAGAAAAGTAAGCTTGAGTGATTGTAATCTTGGCTTTGCACCTTTGTAATTTTTTCAATATCAATAAAAGACTGAATTTTGTTTGTGTACTCATGTTGCCTTGTTATTCAACTTTTCTGCTTGAGACTTTTGTACGATGTCCTCGTCGCAAGCTGCTATAATTGACCTTTATGGAATCTGCCTTGTGTGAGCACAACCTAGGCTCAGCAGCATCATGCCTTAGCGAGGAGGATCTTGTGTTAGTATGGGTCAAGATGGTCAAGGTTCTTCACTAGTAGATTAGATAAAGCTTTTGGAGGGTTCATTGTGTTAGTATGGGTCAAGATGGTCAAAAAGAGTCTGAGCAACTACCAACTTACAAGGTGATGCTGAAGAGCTACTTAATACACAGGTTGAGATTAATAAAGAACTTCAACATAGGCTGAGACACAACATTATAGAGATGAACCAACAACCCTTGACCATTCATTTGAGGATGAAAGATAGGAGGAAGAAGAAGAAATAGAGGACAATGACGAATATGTACCATCTAGCAGCTATGATGAAAGATGAACTTTGTCAAAATATATTCATATTTCAGAAAACAACAATCAAGAATGGGGAAAGAAACCAAGTTTCAGGTGGGAAGAGGTTCAAAGAACAAATAGACTTATAACTGATGAACTTGAGCCTGAAAAGGAATACCATAACTGTGGCTCATCTGCTTCTGAATGTGATCACCAAGCGGGAGTTGAAGTTAATGATTTGTACTGTAAAGATGAGTTGTGTTAGGAGGAATACAGAGATACTGAGGTGATTGATCTAGCCCTAGCTCAGCAATAGATGAATCCTAGTGAGTGTAGAAGATATTTAAGGACTTTTGCTATAAAAAATGAGTTTGAAATTAAATATGTTAAGAATAAAGTAAAGGGGATATAGGGCGTATGTCAAGAAGAGACATGTCCATGGATGTATATGGTCAGAATTTCACCAGATAAGATAACTTGTATACTTAGACAACTTAATTAAGCACATACTTGTAAGCACACCTCAAAGCTGCCGAGCAAAATGAGTAACAACAAATTCATCTCTGTAGTGTTGAAGATGACTTTAAGGCACACCATACTTTATGGAAAAGGATGTTCAGAAGCAAATATAGTCCAAATTTATAGTCAAGGTCTCATATTGGAATCCACACATGGTATTAGTCGGAGTTAAGCAGATATTATTTGGTGGTTATTATAAAAGTTATAGAAAAGCTCTTGTGGTTGCAAACCATGTTGTGAGATCCAACCCTGGGAGTGTAGCTTTTATGGGAATATACCAGGATTAGGAAGTAGCTGTAGAAGTTCGGCTAATCTTTGATGTTCGGCCTTGACCTGCTGGCAAACCAAACATCTCGCTACAAAACATGTAATCTCTCTCTTCGTCCAATGCCATCAGTAATTCTGCCTCAAATCTCGGTACACCTTCGTACCTCCGGGATAAATAGAGTAGATAGAATGGTGAACTTCTTCCATCAATTCCTGTCGAAGCTCTCCATTCGAAACATATAGGTGCTCTCCATACCTCAATATCATGTCCTCATGAATGCGCAATCATGTCTGTTCTCCTGCTTTATTCTTCTCACGAAGTCTCTTGAATCTCGCATCCGTAGGCAGAGATGTCTTGATCCTCTCAACTAGTGAAGACCAAACTTCCAATTGAGCTAATACACCCTCTGTGCCCGACAGTATAACCTCAATTCCAAGCTCTTGAAGATCCTCAAACATATGATGCTGTGTTGTCAAGAAGTAAGCTGTGGGTGTAGAAGCATGGAAAAAGGCGTATTACTTTTAGTCCCACATCGATAGGAGAATAAGAGAAGCCTCATTCCACCCTATATATAGAGCCCCCTGGACTCCTTTAAAAAGGGCACAAAAAGAAAGAAAAAAAGTAAAAGGAGCCCGTTAAGTCCAGAAGCCCTGTTCGGATCACAAAAAGTTGACTAGCGAGCATTCCAGAGGTTCTTTGAGAACTTGCTGGTTCCTTGAAGCTGATCGTATAAAAACTAATCTTGCTTTGAGCAAGAGTGCTTATTCTTCTTCTTGGTTGGCTGCAGGTTCTTCACTTGCCATCTTGGCAAGAAAAGTTGGATTCTGAGTATTATGCACCTTCGCGGGCTAATACAAAGAATTTTAAAGTGGCATAGGCCATGCGCCATCAACGTGCTATGCCAGCAGCAAGCCAAAAACATGCGATAAAAGTCAAACGTGCGGCTGATGGCAAGCTGTGCAGAGTTGACTCAGATGCTTATGCATACGTCTGGAATGGGTCAACTCTTAAAGTCCCCTCCCACTTGGGTGCATTTTGAAGAACAGATGGCAACTCTAGAAGGGGGTGAATAGAGTTTATAACGATAATAGCCAATTAAAAATTAAACTCTTTCACAAGCTGGAAGTAATCAGAGTAAATGCGGAAATAAATAAGGAGCAAGAAAGCATACGCAAACACAACCGATTTTTAACCTGGTTTCCCTCGTGGAGGACTAGTCCAGGCCTGAGAACTCTAGCTCAGGATTAAATCCACTATTTGTGAAATAGTAGTTACACCCCGTGCCTTTTCTTCAGAAGAGCACGTCAACTTCTTACAAAGATCGCAGTGGCGATGCTTGGAATTTTCCAATCGACTTCTTGAACTCTTGCACAAACTCCTAACTAAAAAAATGCTGAGCACTTGAGGCTTAGGGAGCTTGTGGCAAGTAGATGAAGAAGGGTATGGCTTGTATTGAGCTTTAGAGAGAAGAGAAGAGAAGATTGGATGATATAAAATGAGAGAATTCATGGCCTATTTATAGGATACCAGGTAGGCAGAATTCGGCCAGAATTCTGGTTGGATCATTCAAAAATTTGGCCGTTGGACAACTTGCAACCAGCCAACCCTAAAAATTAGGGTGCTGATTTTTAGGGGACAGAGTTCGGTCCGAACTCTGTGTGGAGGCAGAGTTCGGCCCGAACTCTATCTCCAGAGACAGAATGGTTCATTGGTCCAATGGGCTTATTTGGATGTGTGTGGAGCTTTTGGATTTTGGATAGGGTATAGGTTAAGTCTCAGATGCTCAGTACAACTCAGCTTATATAAGTCTAGACTCAATAAAAATTATAAAATACAGACTCAAAAATGACTTGCATTGCAAAACTGAGCTGTCGTCTGACTTGTGCTGGATGTAGTCTTCATGTGTCGTATTGAATTATCACAAGTATTATTTAGTCAATTCTATCAATATTTGGTTGACTGTGACTTTGTGTCAACAATCTCCCCCATATTTATAATTGACAAAATAATAATTGTATATTCAATATTCATACCTGGACACAGTTAAGGACAAAAAGCATAGCTCCCAAAAGCATAACTCCCCCGTAATCAGTGTCGAGCTTAAAAAATAGCTCTCCCGTAAATATTGCTTTGAATCCTGTTGGCCTGATAAGAATATTCTCCCAAAAGCACAGATACAAAGAATATAGAATATACCAAAATATCTCCCCCTTTTGCCATTTAGCAATTAACCATAATCAAATAAGAACTGGTAAGCACACCAAAAGATAATAGAAGAAACTGCATAGAAACTGATAAAGCTACTAAATGTCTCAAGAGTCACAACTCATAATAAGTCTAATACAATCAAAGTGCATAAAAGCGACTATATCAACTAAAATCCAAACTGCATAAATCATAGGCTATGATCCTCAGTAGCAGCAGCAAGTAGAAGTCCATATCCATCATTGAGCTCATGAAGGCCCAGCGTCGTCTGATGGATCAGTGAAGGAACGACGAGGGTCCACGAAGGCTGCATCCGGATCCAAGTAGCGAATAACCCAAGGGTCATCGATACAATATCCCTCATGACCAGGGTCCCGCTCCATAGGAATAGGCATGGAAGGATGGCGAGACATGGAGTACCGAATATCGTGCAACGAGTTGCTGATGGCACTCATCTGCAGGGTGGTCCGGTAATCCAGCTGAGTCCAACGATCATCCTCTAAGGTGAAGCGATCGCGGAGCATAGTCTGAAGAGACTCGAGAGTGGCAGGAGGAAGAGGAGGATCCTGTCCAAGAGGAGGTGCATCGGGCTCATCGTCAGAGTGCTCAGACACGACGGGTAAGCCAACGGCTGTCTGAAGCCTCCGTGCCTTAGAGAGGAAGGCAAGGGCAGGTAAGAACTGGCACTCATCAAGTGGTATACGAAACGCATGAAACACCATAGGAAGATACAAAGCATAAACCAAGGATCTTGGTTTTTTCCTACAATTAATCATCCAGTCCATCATGGTACGTGGAAGATTAAATGGTACATGAAAGTGAAGGTGATACAAGGCCGAGATTTCAAAGTAGGTGACTTCATCGGTGGATCCCGCTTTGGGTAGAATAGTGTTGAAAATAATCCGATGAAGTTCATAAAAATAGGGATTGAGATACTTGGCCAAAAGCTTACGAGGACGTGTGTTAGGGGTACACAAGTCGTCCTTGAAGCTTTCAAGTGAAGACCCATCGGGAAATTGAAACGATCGAGCTTCAACAAGCTTTTCCCATGAGTTTGGCTCTTGGAGTTCAAGGTGTTCGGCCAAATCGAAATCATCAAAAGAGATGTCAATTCCCGCAACCCGTGAGAAAATATGTGTATCATCATGAGTTAGTTTGCAGTAAAACATTTGAATAGCACTACGATAAATGACCGAGTTGGTGGTGACAAGTTCGTCAAGGCAAAGGTCATGAAAAAGTGAGTCATATTGAGAGAAAATAGTAAAATTGATAGGGTGACCCGCAAACACCGGACGTGTCCGAAAATCACTAAACCAATCATTAGATGCGTCGAGTGATACAAATATTCGGTCGTCAAATGTGTTTGGTTCAAGTGGACGAGGTGGGTTGAACAACGGGTGGATATGTGGTTGTTGTTCAACGGGCGGTGCAACAGGCAGTTCAACGCGAGGAGGAGCATTCGAAGAGGACGCTCCATCGGTTCGAAGTCTGTTTCCGCGATTGAACAAACGTGGAGCCATGAAACAATAGAGATAATTGAGGAAATTGAAATAAGAAAAGTGTTGAGATATACCTCAAAGTGATGATGAACAATGAAGGAGAATGGTGAAAGAGGCCTTCTCCTTGAGTTTGGGGAAGAGATGAGCTCTAGAAAGGAAGAACTAGGGTTAGGGTTTTGAGAAAAAGTGTTTGAAGAAGTGGAAAAGGTGGCAATGGAGGAGAAGAGAGAGGAAAGCCCGAATATATGTGAAGGGTTCCAATTGGTCGGAACAAATATGGGCCATTGGATCTATTTATGATCAGCGGCTGAGACTGTTCCTGGTTCTGGAACAGCCAGACCGAATTCGGCCCGAACTCTGGTTAGGGCAGAGTTCGGCCCGAATTACGGATTCTATTGACAGAACAGGAATCAGGCTGAGAAAAAGAGAAAAATGGTTAAGTGTGAGATACCAAAGGAAAAGGAAAGTGAGGACATATACAAGAAAGACTCAAGTGGAGAATGACAGAAAGTTAACTTTGAAGCAAAGTAAAGTTTGGAAAATTTGCATTTTAGCATGTAATAAATTAAAAATGAACCATGTAATAAACAAGGAATTATGTCATAATTCTATATTTTGAAGCTACCATGGGTTAGCTGCAGGGGCCGGATCCCAGCTAGCGGTAGTCCTGAGGACTAGTGCACCGTGTCGCTTAGGCTTTTACGCCTTGTTGTCAGAAGGACCCTTTCGGCTTGTACACATAGAAATTTCATCATAAAAGAATCAAGACATACTCGATATTTACGCAGGTTTATTTTAATTAATAACAGCTTCATCCAAAATTCCAAGTTCACGACAGAGAAAATTGAAGCACTCTTCGGATAATGGTTTTGTGAAGAAATCTGCTAGCTGATGATCAGTGTCAATAAATTCTAAGTTAATAGTGCCATTTTGCTGATGATCACGCAAAAAGTGGTGACGTATTTCAATATGCTTCGTGCGTGAGTGACAAATAGGGTTCTTAGTGAGATTAATAGCACTAGTGTTGTCACAAAAGATTGGAATGTGCATAAAAGATAAGTTGTAGTCTTCAAGAGTTTGCTTCATCCACAGAATTTGCGTACAACAACGCCCAGCTGCGATGTATTCAGCTTCTGTTGTGGATAGTACGACAGAATTCTGTTTCTTGCTAAACCAAGAGACTAAAGCCTTTCATAATAAATGACACGTACCGCTCGTACTTTTACGGTCGACCTTGCATCCGGCGAAATCAGCATCAGAGTAACCAATGAGGTCAAATGATGTTGACTTAGGAAACCATAGGCCCACTGTAACCGTATCCTTAAGGTATCGAAAGATACGCTTAACAGCAGTCATGTGTGATTCCTTAGAATTTGCTTGATATCTAGCACACAGGCAAACGCTAAACATAATATCAGGGCGACTAGCAGTTAAATAGAGTAGACTGTCTATCATACCTCGACACTTATGTTGGTCCACGGGTTTGCCGCTTTCATCTGGTTCTAGTTTAGTTGTAGTAGCCATTGGAGTGTTGATTGGTTTGACGTTGTCAAGGTCGAATTTCTTTATCATGTCTTTTGTATACTTCGACTGACAGACGAAAGTTCCATTTGACATTTGTTTGACTTGCAGTCCAAGAAAGTAGTTGAGCTCCCCCATCATGCTCATCTCAAACTCGGTCTGCATACGCTTGGCAAAATCTTGACAGAGGGTTTCATTAGTAGAACCAAATATAATATCATCTACGTATATTTGGACTAAGAGAATAGTGTCTTTAAAAGATTTTACGAAAAGTGTGGTGTCAATTTTCCCTTTAGAAAAACCTTTCTCAAGCAAGAAATTGCTTAGCCGTTCATACCAAGCTCTAGGGGCTTGTTTGAGGCCATATAGCGCTTTCTTCAGCTTGAAAACATGGTCGAAAAATTTATGATTTTAAAAGCCAGGAGGTTGTTTCACATAAACTCCTCCTTAATAAATCCATTCAAGAAAGTACTTTTAACATCCATTTGAAATAATTTGAAATTTTAAAAATTTGCAAATGCACAAAGCATCCGAATGGATTCCAATCTAGCAACAGGAGCATACGTCTCATCGTAGTCGATACCTTCCTCTTTGTTGTATCCTTGGGCTACTAGACGAGCTTTGTTGCGTGTGACTGAACCATCTTCATTTACTTTATTTCTAAAAACCCATTTAGTACCAATGATCGAGTGATTGGCCGGTCTAGGAACGAGTTCCCATACTTGGCTCCTCTCGAATTGGTTGAGTTCCTCTTGCATAGCAGAAATCCAAAATTCATCATTTAAAGCTTCTAAAATATTTTTCGGCTTGTGAAATAAAAGCAGTACTAGCAATAGAGTCTCTTAATGATGATCTAGTAGTTACTCCACGTGAAACCTCACCTATTACAAAATTTTCTGGATGTGACGGCTTGAAAGAGAATTTCTTTGGTAAGCCCTCCAGAGAATTGGTTTCGGTTATGGTATTCATTAGAGTAGAAGTTGATGGCTCAACATCATCATCAAGAGTAGCTGCTGCACTGTTATCTTCATCAAAAGTCACATTTGTAGACTCTTCCACAATTAATGAGCGTTTGTTAAATACTCTATATCCCTTGCTCTTGGCAGCATAGCCAAGGAAAATACCATCGTCAGCTTTGGCATCAAATTTTCCTAAGTTGTCTTTGGTGTTAAGGATAAAACATCTACAACCAAAAACTCTAAAATAAGAAACATTTGGGATTCTCCCAAACCAAAGCTCATAGGGCATTTTCTTCGTAATAGGACGAATAAGCACCCTATTTAAAATGTGGCATGCTGTACTGACAGCTTCAGCCCAAAAGTATTTCGAAAGTGAAAACTTGTTCAACATGACTCTAGCCATATTGCCAAGAGTCCTATTCTTCCGCTCCACAACACCATTTTGTTGAGGAGTTCGTGGACAAGAAAACTCATGATCAAAACCATTAGAATCACAAAACTTTTTAAAATTAGTATTTTCGAATTTGCCTCCATGATCACTTCGGATTCGAATAATCATGTAGCCTTCTTCGTTTTGAACTTTCTTAACAAAAATCTTGAAAACCGAAACAGCATCACTTTTATTTGTAAGAAAGAAAACCCATGTAAATCTAGAAAAATTATCAACAATGACAAAAGCGTAGAGTTTTCCACCAAGACTGGCTACTCTACTAGGGCCAAATAAATCCACATGAAGTAATTGCTAGGGTCTAGTAGTGCTTACAGAGTTTATGGAATGAAAGGATGACTTGGTTGCCTTATTCAATTCACATTCGGCACATACCGTGTCCTTTTTGAATGTGATGTCGGGCAAGCCTCTAACTAGCTTCTTAGTCGATAGCCTGGATATAGTATCTATATTGGCATGACCAAGACGCTGGTGCCATAGTAATCTTTCATCCTTATGAGCATATAGGCATCTACCTGCATTATTAGTATCTGTAGACAAATAAAAAATATAAATATTATCCTCTCTTATCCCTTCAAAAGCGATGTCTCCTGTTGACCTATCATAAATAAAGCATTTATTTTGTCCAAAGTTAATGTCATATCCATGGTCAGCAAGATGACTAATGCTGAGCAGGTTATGCTTTAACTCGGTCACTAGGCAGACATCCTTTATTACGGGAGAGGGAGGATGACCAATAATACCATTACCTATAATATACCCTTTTAGGTTGTTACCGAAGGATACGTATCCTTCTCTCTTCATCGATAGTGACGCGAAAAGATTTGCGTCTCCCGTCATATACCGCGAGCATCCACTATCGAGAATCCACTTACTCTTAGTTGAGGAGGGAAGGTCCACCTACATCAAGAGTAGATGTGACCTTTGGTACCCAAGTCCTTGAGGGTCCTGAAAAGTTAGTTTTCGGAAACCATGCATATATCTTTCTATCTACCAATTTTCTAATTCTATATTTTGGTGAAATGTGTCCATGTAATCCACAATAAGTACATATAGCATTCCTATTTATGTTAGGAGCATGCATATGATGTCTATGAGTAGAGTGATGTGGAGTAGCATGATGATATGTAGAGTTAGCATGGTGATGATGTCTATATGTAGAGTGATGAGGAGTAGCATAATTGTATGTAGTGTTAGCATGGTGATGATGACTTTATATAGAGTGATGTGGAGTGGCATGGTGATATTGTCTATATGGAATAGCATGGTGATGATGTCTATATGTAGAGTGATGGTGATTTTGTTTTTGTGCAACATAGTGATGGTTGTATCTATGTGTAGCATGATGATTCTGTGACATATGAGAATTATTTCTACGTGTATGTGGTTTGTGTGTTTATGAAAGTGTGTGTATATGTAAGCATGATTATGAGATGCAGGTGGATGACGTGGTTGACTAGTATGAGTAGTGTCATGCTTTGTGTGTGTCTCATGTGATTGGGTTTGAGGTTGAGCAACCTGTTTTTCCAATTTAGTCTCTAATTTCTTGGAGACAGCCTGCAGTTCAGTAACCTTAGCATTCAAATCATATATCTTAGTAATAGAAATCTTGTGTCTACTCTTTTCTTCTGTAAGCTCAGTATTGAGTGCTGTGATTTCTTGTGTCTGTTGTTCAATGCGTGCTTCGGCATCATGTAAGCTTATTTTAAGCTTAGATACCTCATTTGTGACATCCGTGGGTGAAGTGTCTCTAATGTTATCAAGCAGTAAAGAAAGTCTTTGAATTTCGACTTCATGACTTTTGATCTTTTCTTTGGCATATTTATATTTACCAATGACCTTTTTGTGATCATCAAGTAAATCGGTGAAAGCATCGCCAAGTTCATCAAAAGTGAAATCATCAAGAGTTTCGTTTGATACCTTGTCAGACGTTGCCATTAGGCACACGTTTGCAGCATCTTGAGGAGAGTCCTTTTCTTCCTCGGAGTCACTAGCTTCGCTTTCATGCCAAATGCTTGTGTTGGCATATTTCTTTTAGGAAGCCTTCTTGTATGGTTTCTCATAGCGGTTGTTCTTCTTTAAGAATGGACAGTCTTTTCGGACGTGTCCCGTCTTCTTGCAACCGTAGCATGTTGGCTCTTCTTCGTCATCTTCTTGTGGTTCCTTCTTTCTTCGGTTGAAGCAAAGGAATTTCTTGAAGTTGCGGACAAGGAGAGCTTGATCATCACCTTCCGAGTTGTCGTCATCTGTCTCTTCGGAGTCAGTCCTTCGTCGGTGAGCTTTGAGGGCGATCTCCTTAGCCTTAGGAGCAGGCTCTTCGAAGTCCTTGAGGTCAAGCTCATGAGTCATCAGCTTTCCCATCAAGGTCTCCATGGACATGGTTGTGAGATCATTTCCTTCTATGATGGCGGTCACCTTAGGGTTCCAAATCTTTGGTAGCCCCCTAAGTAGCTTACGAATCTTCTCGTGATTTGAATATTGTTTGCCGAACGAAGATAGGGGATTGATGATGTCGAGGAATCTTGTGAACATTTGCGTGATCGTCTCATTTGGCTTCATCTTGGAAGCCTCATATTCTTGAGTGAGACGGCTTATCTTCGATTCCTTGACTTGGGTGGTTCCTTCATGCGTCACTTCTAGAAGTCTCCATACTTCGTGAGAGGTGGTGCATGTTGAGACCCTGTTGAACTCATTCCTGTCTATAGTACAGAATAAAGCATTAATAGCTCTAGCGTCGATACTTGCCTGTTTTTTTTCCTCGTCAGAATATTTGTCATGTGGTTTCTCAATGAGATCACCATTGACGACTATCCTGGCGGGCTTTTTGTAACCATCGGTGACGATGGTCCATAGGTCGAAGTCTAGCGACTTGAGATAAAAGCTCATCCTTGTTTTCCAATAGGTGTAGTTAGTTCCATCAAATATGGAAGGCCTATGAGTGGACTGCCCTTCACCGTGATTGGAAATCAAGGATTGTGTGGTTGCCATGGATCAGCTCTAGGATGTTAGTCCTTGTTGAGAGAACAGAGCTCTGATACCAATTGAAGAACAGATGGCAACTCAAGAGGGGGGTGAATAGAGTTTATAACGATAATAGCAAATTAAAAATTAAACTCTTTCATAAGCTGAAAGTAATCAGAGTAAATGCGAAAATAAATAAGGAGCAAGAAAGCATACACAAACACAACCGATTTTTAACCTGGTTTCCCTCGTGGAGGACTAGTCCAGGCCTGAGAACTCTAGCTCAGGATTAAATCTACTATTTGTGAAAAAGTAGTTACACCCCGTGCCTTTTCATCAGAAGAGAACGTCAACTTCTTACAAAGATCGCAGTGGCGATACATGAAATTTTCCTAGCGATTTCTTGAACTCTTGCACAAACTCCTAACTGAAAAAATGCTGAGCACTTGAGGCTTAGGGAGCTTGTGGCTAGTAGATGAAGAAGGGTACGGCTTGTATTGAGCTTTAGAGAGAAGAGAAGAGAAGATTGGATGATGTAAAATGAGAGAATTCATGGCCTATTTATAGGATACCAGGTAGGCAGAATTCGGCCAGAATTCTGGTTGGATCATTCAAAAATTTGGCCGTTGGACAACTTGCAACCAGCCAACCCTAAAAATTAGGGTGCTGATTTTTAGGGGACAGAGTTCGGCCCGAACTCTGTGTGGAGGCAGAGTTCGGCCCGAACTCTGTCTCCAGAGCACAGAATGGGTCATTGGTCCAATGGGCTTATTTGGATGTGTGTGGAGCTTTTGGATTTTGGGTAGGGTATAGGTTAAGTCTCAGATGCTTAGCACAACTTAGCTTACATAAGTCTAGACTCAATAAAAATTATAAAATACAGACTCAAAAATGACTTTTATTTTAAAACTGAGCTGTCGTCTGACTTGTGCTGGATGTAGTCTTCATGTGTCGTATTGAATTATCACAAGTATTATTTAGTCAATTCTACCAATATTTGGTTGACTGTGACTTTGTGTCAACACATTTCATGTGCTGGAACCAAGTCAAGGGGTAAATCTTGTCGTGTCGAACCCATGCGCCGACGTGGGCTATGCGCATGAAGTAGGTTTAACTCACAATACTTGTTGTTCTCCCAACAATGATCTGGGTGTATTTTATGCACTGGAATTGGATCATCACTCACATACACACCCTGGCGCTTGGGTTTGCCTTGCACCTGAAGAGGGTACAAATGTGAATCTCTCCTCACATGATCTATGTAATGTGACCGCTCACAAACGTAGATCGAGAGAGATGACTACCACGTACAAAGCACCCCTTACGGGGCATACTTGTGCTACGGTCACCATTAACTGCAAATGCTATAAAATAGTGGCCCTACTACCAAGGCAGTCCGTGTCCGAGCGACTGTAACCTGCTGCACCTATCCGACATCGTATCGAAAACATGATGCCAATTTAATACTTTTTCTTTGATATAGAAAATCTACTAGCCTAGTCTAAACTCTAAGGATAGGCACATTACTTTGGCGTCTCAGCATAGGCGGATCTCTTCCTCAAGCAAATCACTTCCTCGTAAAAATGAGCGAACCACTTCCTCGTCTCAGTACAGGCACATTAATTTTCGTCCTGAGGTTCTTCCAGCATAATGAGGATTGGGCACATCAATCCCAAACCCGGTACTCAACCTTTTGGTACTCGGTGTTGTTTTAAAGAAGAATGCTGCCAGTAAGGTACACAAGAAAGAACTGCTATGTCCATAGCTAACTTGATGTATCTCGATCCTCAGAAGGAGTTCATCATCAAAATCAAAGCTTCTTTGGATGAGAAGATCTACAACCGATATTATGCCAACTCGTCAATGAGGAGGATCGGTCGAGTTTATTTTTCGATGTAAAGTTGTATGAAATAAGAATAAATAAACTCTCTTCAACACAAACACACCTATTTATAGGCTAGGGCAACCAAACCCATGCGACAAGTGGTAGCTCTACCGAAGTAAATGCGATGAATCTTGCATTAATGGCAATGAACTGCCATCTCGAAATCAACCAAGCCAAAAGTTATTAAATTTGAGCATTGAAACACTCAACAAGATTGATTGAAGGTGATGTGCCGCACAGTTGATGCGCCCCTCAGTTTTATGTGGCCCACAATAGATGAGCCCCACTCCTAATGTGCTCCTTAGTTCATGCGACCCCACAGTGATCCGCCTAACTGAGCACGTAACCCATCAAAGCATTTAATGCTAAGAGACAGAAGCCTGCAACATATAATTCAAAGGCACTAACGATGACAAGTTTTACAGAAAATGAAGGGCTGCCTACATCCATAAATATAGGCATAATCTTTACTCACAGCTGTGCTTTGCCATGTGGTTGACCGAGTAAATCTTGCATGCACCTCGAAAGCCATGCGTCCAGATATACATGCGCCTCTAAAGCCATTTGCCCAGACTTGCTACCGATCTATAGAAGCCTCTCTATGTGTTGGATCTTCCAGGCGTATTATTCCAATTTTCTCTCAACAAATTAAGATCTTTGAAGAGATGTGAATGTGCCACGTGTCATTGACTCTTCTCCACTCATGAACGGGTGCCAATCACTCAAAGTCTTAGCAACAAACGAATCTCAATAACTGCCACATGTCAGCTCATCCGCAGCCTAACAATGCAGTTACAACAGATTTAGATCAAGCTTCCTGGCGCAGTCCCTCGCACCCAACAACGTCTTGTGCATAGCATTCCTATGTGCAAAATCTCCATGCATGCATCTCACATGCACGCATGAGTGGATCATTCTACTACATATAAATAGATGATCATTCCTTCATTTATTATCCATTTCGCTTTCTCTTCGAAGTAACTCAAACACTCAGAGAGCTCGAGATCGTCGTTAGATCGTCAATGGAGTAAAGAATCAAGTCTCCATCGCCAATGTTCCAAAAAAACAAAAGAGTACTCAAATGATTCCATCGAGGGTCCGAAATTATCCTCTGTTTCGTTTGTTATATATAAAAGTTTTTAATCCTTTTTAATGAAAAACAAGCTGGCGACTTTTCTAGGGACCACTTTCTCCTCCAACATAAAGGTAGTGCCGCAATCTAACGACAAAAAGCTCAGCTCCTCCCAGAAGACGCTTGTGGTACGCTTTCATCATCAAGCGTACGAGAAGTTTATCTCTGAAGATAGTGCGAGTCCTTCGAAGTGGCTGCCAAAGTCGAAGAAGACTTACCAAGTCTGGGTACCTAGGGGCGATGCGTCGAGCACCAGAACCAAAGAAGCTATGTTGGGAAGCTCTTCTGAAAGTCTTCCTTTCGCACTTTGATCTGATGGTATTCGAACTTGTGGTCGATCTTGAAACACACTCGTGCACCACTAAGCTGATCAAATAGGTCATCGATACGTGATAATAAATATTTGTTCTTGATCATCACCGTATTTAATTTTCTATAGTTGATGCACACGCACACCGACCCGTCCTTATTTGGCACAAATAAGACGGACACTCCCCAAGGAGAAATACTAGATCGAATAACGTCCTTATCCAAACAATTCATCTATTTGGGCCTTCAACTCTTGTACTTCTTTTGGTGCCAATCTGTACACATTAGAAGAAATTAGCTCCGCTCCTAGAACCAACTCTATTGTGAATTCAATCTCCCGGTCAGGTGGCAATTCAGGAAGCTCTTCTGAAAATATATCTTCAAACTTTGATATAACCTGTGCCAGTGTTGGCTTCTTCTATGCTATGTGGGCCTTTAAAGTGGAATCGGTACCCTGCTCTATAGCCCTTCGAAGGAATTCAAATTACGGAAGACCTAGATGTCTAAATATCACACAACCTCGATGACAATCTAGCATTGCATGGTATTGGCTTAACCAATCCATGCCAAGCACAACGCCATAGTCTTACACAGTAAAAACAAGAAATCGTGCATGCATCTCTCTACCACAAACAACTACAGAACATGATCTATAAGCAACACTTACAGTTACAATACCTCCTTCCATAAGAATTCTTATATTCTTCGGAAGGGGTGCGGTTGTGACTCTATGGATAGCTAGAAAACTAGCTGCTAAGAAGAAGTATGTGTGGCTCCGGTGTTAAATAAAGCTACAGTTGGTAAAGTGGCTACAAGTATAGTACATGAAATAACCTCTCCAGTATCTATGCCTCCTCTACGGTCATGGCAAAGGCCTAGGTGCTAGTGCTCTAGGCTGTTGACGAGCATGTTGAAACTTTGCCCTCTAAGGTGCAACAGGTGGTCCCCTCTGAAATCCTCCTAGTATAGATGGTCGTGCTGCTCCAACTACTGCTGGTGGTGCTCTTGGCGCTGGGAAATCTGGCCTAGGCGACTACTAAAATGGTCTCGGTACCGGCAAGGCCTAGCGGTCCGACATCGATAGCACAAGACGTGGCAGCTTTGGACAATCTCGAAAGGCGTGCTGGTCTGAACTGCATCTCAAGCATACCCCTAATCTTTTTCGATAGACTTTGCTAGCTAGGTGCCCCTTCTTAGCACAATAGTTGCAGATGGGAGTCTCCTGAACATGTGGAGGTGCCATCCTTTGTTGCTGGAATGTCGGTGGGCTCTTTGTTGGTCCTCCAGGTGGTGCTCAAATCGTCGAAGTCATTGAATGTAGAAGCTTCTGGCTGGCCTCTCTTTTGTTGATCCGTTCCTAACATCGTGTGGCTGTCAAGACGATTGAGTAAGAAATAGGTGTTACTAATCACACTAGATTCTATATCTCAAAATTGAGTCTGTAGTAGAACTTTTTTGCCTTTTGCTTTTCGGTCGTTATTAGGTACGATGCATCTCGGCTCAACTACAAGAAATCAGAGTTGTACTCTTTGACTGTCATGCTGCCCGGAGTGAGGTGGATGAATTAGTCTCGAAGCTCTGCTCGTGCTGTAGTGAAAATGTACATCTTCTTCAAGACTTTAGAGAATTTTTTCTAGTTGACTCCATCAGGACCCAATCGCTCCTCTTTGGCATCCCACTAATGATGGGCATTGCCAGTCAGCTACATTCTGACCACTGACCTCCACTTCTCCTTGGATAGTTAAGTTAAGCATGAAGAGGATTTTGATTCCCTCCCCTTCCTCTACAGTCTGTCACCTTGTGGCTAATGTCCCCACATCTGAAGCATCCAACCCGGCATTCTACCCGACGATGTCATACCGGTTGTACCTGAAGAAACACAGTCCCTGATGTTCACCTATGTGCTAACATTTTGGCACATCATCTCTGCTAGCATCCATAGGTCATTTATGTTGATTGCTATAGCTGTTCCGTGTTCCCCTCTAGCAGCTGGACGATGTAACTTTTCTATTTCAAGAGTAGCTTCAAAGGTCTCACCGAACGACGTACACTTCCGGCTCAGAACATTGTATTATAGAACCTTACTCAAACCTTGTACGAATCACTCCCGCTTGGCATTGTCATTCGGTACCATGGAGCCAGAAAACTAGCCCTCTTAAGGAATTCTGTCCTATAGTCATCCACCGACATACTGCCTTGTCAGAGCATTACGAACTCCTCTTTTCTTTGGCAAACAGTAGGTGGAATAAATTGTGTGATAATATCCTGTTTAAAAGTCTCCCATGGTATCTTCATATCAGGATTATTGTCGCAGAGAGCTTGTCTCTGAGAGTTCCACCATTCTTGGCCCTTGAGATGAAGCTGCAAAGCGGTACAATCCACCCGCTTACTGCCTTGTATATCCAACCTACGAAAGTAGCCCTCTAGTTTATTCAGAAACCCTATCACTTCATCTGGTTTTGCCTTTCCGTTGAACTCAGGCGGGTCACAGTTCTTAAACTCCGAGTGTAAACCCCCTAAATTTACTATAGACTTTTTTATTTTGATATTTATATGTCGATTAAAAATACGTATATACGAAGTATTTATTTTATATATAAAAGTTTTATTATCTTTTTTTTAGAAAATATATATTTGTTTCGATATAGTAAATGGGTAAATATTTTTACTAAAAGATATATATTATATACATATATACTTGAAATATTTTTACGTAAATAATTATACTATTTGCGTGCGAGGTACATGAAAATATATTCATGTATATATGTAAAAATCCTTCTTCTAAAAAATTTATTTGAATTTATTTTTAGTTTATGAAAAAGTATTTAATTTATTTAAAATTATTTCATTTATAAAAAAAGTATTTTTAATGTTTAAATATTTAATTGTGATTTAATTTGGGATTGAATTTATCGAACTAGATTTTAATTAGATTTTAAATAAATGTGAGATTTATCGGAAAGGGTTTAAATCCTTCCTACTCCTTATCTACCTAGACGTCACCACCCCCTATATAAGGAGAGCCCCTTTGATCCTTTTTCTAGAAATGCCATAATCTCGAAGTTTCCATCCAAATTTTGTGTGTGCACCGTGTCGGTGTCAACTTCCACCGTGGCAGTCATGACGACCTCGGGTCTGACCCCGGGTGTCATTCTACTATGATATATTTTTACACGTACACCCAAGCCATCGTCTCCGTGTCCGACACATCGGACACATGTCCAAATACCAAAAGTATAATCCTCCGTATCGGACATACCCGACACTATTCAAACCCTAATCCTAAACTAACACCAGATCCGCCGTTGCCTCGATTGCTGGTGACAGCACCACCCATCACTGTGATAGTACCACCATCCCGGCCTGGGCTGCCCTTTGTCATAACAGTAAAAATCTAGGCCAAACTATTCACCTGCTTCTATTGTACATCCAAGTGCGCCTGGAACTGAACTTGGAGCTGCTCCTGAAGATAGCGATGTTAGGCCTCACTCTAATTCCTTTGAGCCTCCGACAGATGCAACATTTTGTCCATCGGGTCAGACGATGAGTTTGCCTTTGAGTTATTGCCCTTGGTTATTCTACAAATAAAATAGTCCCATTAATACTCATAAAATATTTATGGGCTTATTGTATGGAATATTATTTTATACTAGCCCTATCGACACCATGAACCAAGATAATCGCATCAAAAACTTCCATTTGAAAATATTTTCAAAATTCGAGGAATTGAAATCGTGGTTTGATACTATAACACCCCATTCCCAAAATACGTAGGACTAGGAAACGTATACATGCCAGCTATGTATCGAGAGGACTCCAGCCCAGCTCGAATACATATAAGCTGTCTAGACTATGGTAATAAGTCTAATCATGACAAGTCAAAACTAAATCTCAATCCACATGAACTAATAAGCATCAAAAAGGAACAATATGGTTCGTGGTCTGCTGCCCACTAACATATGTGTTTGATTAGACCCGAATAACATGATAGGTTTATAAACTAAGCTATATCAGCGATAAGAGATATGGTAATAAAGATAAATACAGAAGAAAGATAATGAGTACCATTATTGATACCTGAAATCCTGCAGATAATTATCAACCGACTCCCTATTCTACGCAGCCGCTCATCAATAACCTGGAGAGATCACCAGGTCCTCAAGGGACTAGCAAGATACATATAAACATGCCAAAATATAGTGGTATAAAATATGTAGAGAATATAAGAAATAGTCGAGAACAAATCAACTGAGAGACAAAGAGACTACGACATAAGGAACCTAAGACAGTGGAACTAAGACACTGTCATGCCACACTAAAAATATGGTACTAGACATGACTACAAGTAAATCGAGGTAACCGTAGACCGATAGGAGCTCACAGTCCTATAGTTAGTAGGCCGATGGGGACTCCCTAACTATAGTAAGGCTCATTCGTACTCGATAGGAGATCACAAACGATGTGGTCCGGTATAGTCAACATCTAATAACAGGTCATAGTCAAGTCGAAACAAGTACAGGTGATCAGATTGAGTCAAGGTCAAGTCCAAGTAATAAAATAAAGTCAACGCACTAAACATAAAAGTCTAAACTAGCATATTGAAACATAGATCCAGTAGATAATATAAAAAAGATAACGTGTAGCATGTGAGAAAACATGTAAAAGAACATCATAAACATGTACAACAATCAGGTGACAATACAAGAAAGAATAAATATAAACAAGAATGACAGGAAATAAACATACATAATACTGTATAAGTTTGACAAGCTATACTTGCCGGGTGTAGAATCGACCACGTCGAAATAAGCAACTCGTCAACCAATGATCCACGAAAGCTGAACTTCCGTAAATGCCTCCGGATGCTGAAATATACATCACCAATATTCTAGTCATTTAAGAAATGTCTAGGTTTGACTACCCATAAGTTCTATTCTGGACACAGGAGCAAAACGGTAATTTGAGGCCAAAATAGTGTCCGTCGTTGGACCCACTTTGCACCGAAAAACGTACCAGAGTCTATGGTTTCTAAACTCAACAAATTATATACCTAATAGTTTATTTTTTGATACTAACTCAACGGTATGTCCATATTTGGATTTTGATAAGCCATGCACAAAATCACCCGTTGGGATCACAGGCCCGCCAAAATAGCGTTCCGATCAACCTTCTCAGAATCGGGCCAAACATGGCTCACAGGACCAGAAAACTGATACGAGTCTAGTGGCCTAAGTTTTATCATGATGTGACGAACGTGGACAAAGTAATTAAATTTTTACAGAGGGGCCGATATAGTATTTTTTGACGGATACGCCACGAATTCATCGTTTACATGCAACCAATTCGAGGTTTGTCAAATCTCACATGTACACAACATCCATATGCATCTTTTGATGCTTATGGGTTGCGACCAAGTCGCCCGGTTTGCCAGGAGGGGCCTCGTATCTGGAAATTTGTAAGTTTTGAAAACATATTTCTGGCCAACTTTAGCCTAATTATAAATTGAATATAATAATCACAAAAGTAAACTTATTTATGGGTTTTAATCTCGGTTCAGTTGTATAAAATATTGTTGAAGCGATTTTACAGGATTCGCAATGTCCTGGTCGCAAATTGACTGCAAATAGGGAACGTTGGGACAGTTTCTAACGTCCAATACTCGAGTATTTTTCTCGACTTTGGAACTCGATTTTCGTCGCACATGATGTAAATTAAAACAAACTATTTGAAGAAAATTAAAGGTGTATAGGTTCTTAACATACCAGAGGAAATGGCTCGTAAAATGAGCGATCGAGGTAGCGGGAAACTGTTTGTGAAGTTGGCGCTCCACGGCACGTTGCTGCTGTACGTACTGCTGTGACTACTATTATTGTCGTGCGCGACGGCCATCCGGTGGCTCTAGGCGGCACCCAGGTGGGTGGGGGTAGCGTTCCAGGGATATGGGCTGGTGAGCTAGGGATTTAGGTTGATGTAGGGTTAGGGTTTTGATCTACTTCACCTTTCTCTTTCTCGTTTATAAAGGTGGTCGAGCCTGCTGTCCTTTAGGCTTTGGTTTTGGTAGGTACTGTTTCTCTTGCGGGAACAATATGAAGTAACGTGTAGGCAACTCTAGAGGGGGTGAATAGAGTTTGTGTCTATAACGACCATTTAAAAAATTAACTCCATGCTAAGTCCAGAAGCAACAACTGAGAGAATATATAATCAGAGAGTAATAATGCAGAAAGTATAAGAGTTTAGAAGAGCACACACAAGCACAGCGATATAACCTAGTTTTTCTCGTGGAGGACTCATCTAGGCTTGAGAACTCTTGCTCAGGATTGAAATCCACTATTTGTAAAATAGGGTACACACGTGCCTTTAGTCAGAAGAGCATGCCAACTTCTTACAGATACGAGCCTTGGAAGCACTCGCTACTTTGACTTCGCAGATGCAAAATTTATAATTTTCCAAGTGACATCTTTTCAAACTCTTGCACAGAACTTCTAGCTGATTCGCACTGAGCACCTTGGGGCTAGAATATTTTGTGGCTAGGGGATTTGGAAGAGTAAGGCTTAGAGCATATAAGGCCTTAGAAGATAGAAAGCTTGAGAGTGAGAGATGATATGAAATAGGAGAAATCAATTCCTATTAGGTGTTCCTAAAAATCAGATTGCTGATTTTTGTCACGCCCCAGAACCAGAATACTGGAGAGCGGGGGCAGACATAGCCAGCTATGTATATTGAAATAGATTCCATCTCGCTATACGGTCACGGCTGTCTAGGATACATGAGGGTTTATCTATAAGCCAGCAGTCTCTTAAGGTCATGAACAAGCCTATTGTCTCAATCACAAGCAAGTAAGTAAAAGTTACAAGATGTATGATCATTAAATATATAATAATAAGGCGTCCCAAATATTACATATTCAGCTGATCATGAAGCTAGTCGTTACAAAATGTCAGGACTAGCAAGAGTTTAGTCATACATGATCAACCCTAGGATCTGTTAATCATGTTACAGCCCGTAGGCAGACAGTAAGTAAAATGCAACCGAGCTAAACAGGTGCTCGTCGGCTAAACGCCTCAAAAGAATATTTTTACAATAAAGTGGGGGATCCAAAAATAAACCCACTCGTTGCCAGGGTTCCGTCTAGTGGCCACCATCTGGCTGGAAGGTCGGTAGATCCTCTGGAGCTGCTCCGAAATCTGGCCATACAAAACCAGCTGGGTCAGACCCCAGAAAGAGCAAGTGCCACAAAGGAGCTTCACTAAAGAACTAAAACCAGCAATCAGCACTGGAATATAAATAATATAATAAAAGACAGGAAAATATAAATAAATGGTAAAAACTGGAAATAAGGAAAACATGCCAGGGTGATATACGACGAGATAACCATGGAACTATTCAGATAGCCAGGTTACAACCCGTAAACCAAACAAGGACCGGGGTTGTAACCTTTCGTCTGAATGGAGCTTGGTTTCTCACCATTTATCGAGAAAATAAATACAAGCATGCTGGTCATGTAACAGTCTGGAACAAGATCAGGGCAAGACTAGACTGGTTAGACTCCATCCAATCATTTTACGGCCAAGCAAGACCTACGGCTTGATACTTTAACTAACTAGGGTTATCACAGTCCTAGTTACTAATAAGATGCAGCGAGATTGTTCCACAGCCACAAGCCCTGCAGACCATCCAGGTTACCCAGGTCGAAAGATTAGGGTTGAATTCAGGTGGGTACATCGTCCAGGAAATGCATGTACCCTTAAGTTGCTTGAAGGGTGCAACACATGACAGTGTGCTGGAAATGTGCCCTACTCGACGGCAGGCTACAGATCCCAGGCGCGCCCAGGTAACGGGATTGCCTGTAGTTGGGAAATCTCTTCATGACTAATGCATTAATCTAGTTATTAGCCTTAGTCCATTTCAATAGGTGCTCCTGACCGTGGTACTCAGGAGCCCCCTCCTAGACATGATGCAAGACAGAACTGGATTATTTGTACAAGCACAATCACCCACGGTGTCCAGGTTAAGTTATACAGGTCATGTCATGCCAGGTAGCCGTCGCAACAGCTATTCAAGATATAACATATCAGATTATCAGGTCAAGTGTACTAGTCAGGAGTGCGCCACGACGGGCCACTATCAGGTCATGTCAGGTTACTCATGTCAGGAGTGCACCACTACGGGTCACAATCGTGTCAGGCTTAGTTATCAATTCCAAGCATGTTACATCAATTCAGGATTATCAAGTTCAGGACAAAAGGCGTAAGGATATAAAATGGTCGTAAAATATCTAAATATATATCAATAAACAGGGCTATAAAAGAGCCACGCTGACATAAGACCAAATCAGCCAAGGTCATACGCTCAGGTTATGCGTATGAGGTCCATATGCTTCCTACAGGAAGCGTACGCAAGGGTCTGCGTGCACAAGGGCACGCTCAAGATACAGGTCAGCGTACGCTCAAGCCAGCGTACGAGAAGGTCTAGGGCACGCTCACGCTAGCGTACGCTCAAGCTAGCGTACCAAAAGTATGCGTACGCTCAAAAGTCACGCTGGCAACAGTCAGCGTAACCAAGCTAGCGTACCAAAGACACGCTAGGCTAGCGTACGCTCAAAAGTCACGCTGGCAACAGTCAGCGTAACCAAGCTAGCATACGCACGCTAAAGAGCAGCGTACCAAGGCTAGAGTACGCTCGCTAAAGAGCAACGTACCAAGGCTAGCGTACGCTCGCTAAAGAGCAGCGTACCAAGGCTAGCGTACGCTCGCTAAAGAGCAGCGTACCAAGGCTAGCGTACGCTCGCTAAAGAGCAGCGTACAGCTCAGCGGCGTAAGCTAAAAAGCTAGCACACTGTTCACTGTCTTCTCCAAAATGGCAAGAACAGCAAGAACTCTAAGGGTTAAATCTAGGACTCCAAATGCTCATAACTTGGTTAAAACAAGTCCGAATCCAAGTTTCCAAAGGTCGAAATTGGGTAGAAGAAAATTTCCAACCTCATGGAACCATCAGAACTCGAAAACCAAGAAGTTAATTAGATCAAAACTCCAAAAATCCGAAGAAGACAATTTTTTTCCTAGATCTATAAAACCATGCATCAAAATGAAAATCTTCAAGTTCTAAAGTGGGTTAGATCCATGCTAGGAAGCCATCAGAACCATAAAAAGGGGTTCTTAAGTGAGAGCAAGGTGCACTTGCCTAAGGGGTTGGGGAGTTGTGGAGAGGAAGGAAGAAGAAGAAGAAATAAATGAGAGTTATGGAGGAGAGAGAAGGTTGGTGGGGAAATAAATATCATGGGTGGTGGTAGGTAGGGGGTTCATCCCTTGGGTTCATGATGAACCAAGCATTGGGCCGGTCGAACCAATGCCAACCCAAGCCAACCCAAACCGAGAGCAACCCAAGCCAAGAAATAAACAAGGAAAAATACAAGAAAAATACGTACACGTATTTCCAAAATACGTAATACGAACACAGGCATTACAACTCTATCCACCTTAAAAGAATTCCGTCCTCGGAATTTAATCAAGAGGCTAGAGGAACAATGACAAGCTACACTAATCACAAGCAAGTTATAACTAGGTAATCAATCAATCAATCATGCAAGCAAGGAATCGAAGGTATGAGGCATAAGAAGGACATTATACCTCACGAGTCAAACAAGTCGGGATATCGCGATCGGATGTCGTCCTCACGCTCCCACGTTGACTCACCCAAAGAGTGATGACCCCAAGCAACTCGGACTAACTTGATAGTCTTGTTCTTGAGGATCTTCTCTCTCCGGTCCAATATAGACACGGGCCTCTCCTCATACGAAAGGTTGGTACCAACAACCAATTCTGAATGATCCAGGATATGGCTCGGGTCTGGAATATACCGTCGTAATTGGGATACATGGAATACGTCATGCACCTCGCTTCACGATGGTGGAAGAGCGAGACGATAGGATACATCTCCTACTCGCTCCAGAATGTCAAACGGTCCTATATACCTAGGACTAAGCTTGCCCCGTACGCCGAAACGAATGACGCCACGGTTAGGCGAAATCCTTTGGAATACATGATCGTCGACCGAAAACTCGAGAGGTCGCCGATGAGAATCGGCCCAATGACGTTGGCGATCTTGGGCAACTCGAAGATGATCTCTGACTCTCCTGACCACTTCAATTGTCTGGGCAATCATCTCTGGACCGAGCATCTGTCTCTTTCCAACATCATTCCAGGCTAGCGGGGATCTGTACTTCCTATCATACAGTGCCTCGAACGGTGCCATCTGGATACTGGCCTGGAAACTGTTGTTGTATGAGAATTCTACCAGGTGCAAGTGATCTTCCCATGAACCACCGAAGTCAAGTGTACAGGACCGCAACATGTCTTCAAGAGTCTGGATCGTGCACTCCGACTGGCCATCTGTCTGCGGGTGATATGCTGAGCTAAACTAGAGGTGAGTCCCCAAACTCTCTTGCAAGCTACGCCAAAAGTGCGACATAAATCTTGAATCTCGATCCGAAGTGATACTGACAGAAACACCGTACAATCTGACAATCTGCCTGAGGTACATCTCTGCTAACTGAGCCGTCGACTGACCAACTCTGAATGGGAGAAAGTGAGCCACCTTCGTGAGCCGGTCAACTATAACCCAAATAGCATCTCTACCAGCTGGGGATCTAGGTAATCCAGTCACAAAATCCATGGTCACATGCTCCCACTTCCATTCTGGAATCGGCAAGGGCTGAAGAAGTCCAGTCGGTCTCTGATGTTCGGCTTTAACTTGTTGGCAAACCAAACACCGAGAGACAAACCGAGCTATCTCCCGCTTCATGCCATTCCACCAGAAATGCTGCCGGATATCACGGTACATCTTCGTACTGCCGGGATGGATGGAATACTGAGAACTGTGCGCTTCTGACATGATCTCCTGCCGAATATCTCCACTGGGTACACAAAGACGATTACCATGCCTAAGTGTACCGTCCTCGTGAACGCACAACTCTGGTCTTCGTCCTGCCTCGCACTCTGCTCTGAGTCGCTGAAGCTTGGAATCTGCCGACTGCGCCATCCGGATCCTCTCGACTATAGTGGACTGAACTTGCATACTGGCCATCAATGCCACACTGGAAGGAAGAACAACTTCTAT
Source organism: Iris pallida (assembly GCA_029216955.1). Lineage (NCBI taxonomy): Eukaryota > Viridiplantae > Streptophyta > Magnoliopsida > Asparagales > Iridaceae > Iris > Iris pallida. Next base: position 42,777,783 of record JANAVB010016197.1, on the reverse strand, counting down.
ACCCATCTTCTGAAGATCGGCTAACAATTCTGGCTGCGCTGTTAGGAAATAAGCTCCGGCTCTCCTGCTCAATGCATCTGCTACGACATTGGCCTTCCCAGGATGATACTGCAAGTTGACATCATAATCCACAAGAAGCTCCAGCCACCTTCTCTGACGTATGTTAAGATCCTTCTGGGTGAAAACATACTTCAGGCTCTTGTGGTCGGTAAAAATCTCCACCCTATCTTCATACAAGTAGTGCCTCCACAACTTTAGTGCAAACACTACTGCTGCCAATTCCAAGTCATGGGTTGGGTAATTCCTCTCATGATCACGAAGTTGTCGTGACGCATAAGCGATTACCTTCCCATGCTGCATCAAAACACATCCTAAACCTCTGTCTGAAGCATCACAGTACACTGAGAATCCTCCGGTACCATCTGGAAGTGTGAGAATGGGAGCTGTTATCAAGCCTCGCTTCAACTGCTCAAAAGAACTCTGACACTCTGTTGTCCAAGCAAACTGCGCATCTTTGCGGGTCAACTGCGTCAATGGTGCTGAAATTCGAGCAAAATCCGAAACAAATCGCCGGTAGTAGCCGGCCAATCCAAGGAAATTGCGAACTTCCGCAACTGTGCTGGGCACTGGCCATGACTCAATAGCCATAATCTTCTGGGGATCCACTTCTACTCCTCCTCTGGTGATGATATGACCCAAGTACGAAATGTGATCGAGCCAGAACTCGTATTTACTGAACTTGGCATATAACTGGTGCTCCCTGAGAGTCTGAAGAACCACACGAAGGTGCTGCTCATGCTCCGCCTCACTCTTGTTGTAGACCAGGATGTCATCCAAGAACACAATCACAAACTGATCCAAGTAAGGCATGAAGATGCGATTCATGAGGTCCATGAATACTGCCGGCGCATTGGTTGCTCCAAAAGGCATAACAAGGAACTCCCAATGCCCATACCTCGATCTAAAAGCTGTCTTCGGGATGTCCTGCTCTCTGACTCTGATCTGATGATAACCTGAGCGCAAATCAATCTTTGAGAATACTGAAGCCCCCTTGAGTTGATCAAACAAGTCATCTATCCTTGGAAGAGGGTATCTGTTCTTGATTGTTACAGAGTTCAAGGTACGATAATCAACACATAACCTGGATGTACCATCCTTCTTTTTCACAAGAAGCATCGGGGCTCCCCAAGGCGATCCACTAACACGTATGAATCCCTTGGTTCTGAGTTCCTCAATCATCTTGTACAATATCTCCAATTCTGACGGCGCCATCCTGTAGACTCTCTCTGACACTGGGGCTGTCCCGGGAATCAAGTCTATAGTAAACTCGATCTCCCGCTCCGGGGGCATCCCTGGAAGCTCTTCTGGAAAAATATCTGGGAACTCATCCACTATTCTGGGCAACTGAACTGCTGCTACTGCCATCCGCAATATCGGAGGAGAAGGCTCAACTTCGCCTCGGGAGAAAGAAAACTCCGGCTCTCCTGGAATGCTAAAAACAACCCTACCAATATGGCAGTCTATCCTAGCATACTGATTTCTCAACCAATCCATCCCTAAGACCACATCATAATCGGTCATCGGGAACTCTATCAATCTAGCGGGAAATTCTCTACCGCTAACTACGATCTGACATGAGGAAAACACTCTATCTACTCCCACAAGTCCGTTACCAGTAAGTATATTGAGCCTTACTAATAATGACTCGGGCTCCAATCCTACCCGTGTCGCGAATCGTACAGACATAAAAGAATACGATGCACCAGAATCAAATAAAGCTGAAGCTGGAAAGGAGTTGACGAGAATAGTACCTGCCACTACCTCTTCTGGTGCCAATCCTTCCTCCACGGTCATCACCATAGCCTGACCATGCCCTCGGGGTGCTGGTCCCCTCTGCTGGAATCCTCGCTGCCTATTCTGACTCAAGGCCTGAGCTTGAACATACTGCTGGGGGTTTTGCTACTGAAATGCCTGGGACTGAGGCGGCAAGGTCCTCAGCAATGGATACTGCTGCTGCTGCTGCTGTTGGACCGGCGCTGGTCCTCTCACCGAAGAGCTAGAAAGGTTGGACGATGATGAACCTCCCCTGTTCGGGCAGGATCCAACCCTATGGTCTGGTGCTCCACAAGCCAGGCATAATCCCTGCGCCCTGTGACATTCTGCCACCACATGGCCTGGCTTCCCACAATAAGAACATCCCACTATGGAAGATTGCTTCTGCTTCTGCTGCTGCTGGGGGTACGTCGGGGTTGAATGCTGAACCGACGTCACTGAGGCCACTCGCCTCGGAGCTCCAATAGTCAAAGCCCTGGCTGCCGGGGCCGGTGCTGAAGACTGATTCATCTGGCCGTGGGATCTCTTCCGACCCCCGGTCCTATCCACAATCCTCTGGGAGGTATACTCATGCCTCCGGGCTGCTCTCAAGACTGCATCAAAAGTCTGATGCTCAAACTGCTCGACTGTCAACAAGATCTCCAGGTGAAGCCCCTGCTGGAACCACTGGGCTCTATCATACTCGGTTGCCACCAAGGTGGGAGCAAACCGACTAAGTCTAGAAAACTCGGCCGCATATCCATCGACCGTCCTGCCACCTTGCTTCAAATTGGTAAACCTCATCTGCAGATCATACCGAGCCACGGCATCAAAATACTTGGTCTGGAATCTCTCTCTGAATACTGCCCATGCAATGGGTGCTGCTAACCCAACTGCCTGTGCTGCCCACCAACTACGGGCAAGATCTAATAGCTGCAAGCGCACCACGGCTACCTTATCATTCTCTGGAGTCTTGGCTGCTTCTAGAACCACCTCTGTGTCCTGAAGCCAAGCATCTGCGGCGATCGCATCTTCACTACCGTCGAAGAATGGAGGGTTCAAGCGCTTGAAGCTGTTGGCCGCGCTGTTGCCCTGATGACCACCCCGGGTCAAAGCATCTGCCACTGCCTGTTGCAAGGCGTCTCCTCTGCGATCTTGGGAAGCTATCAAAGTCCTGATGAGACCTACCAAAGTACCATCATCAGGCTCGGCAGGCTGAACTGGCTGGACTGGTGGCTCTCCCTCAATAGACGCAACTCTGGAGGCTACTCCGGAGTGCTGGACTTGATCTCCAGGTTGCTGCTGGTCCGCGGGAGGTGCTCCGCCTTGCTGATCGGCCGGGTCAGGTACTATGCCGCTGAAGAAGACGACATAGAAAACAATAAGGAAGGACCAGGACAGATCAACGATGCAAGCATATGATCAGGACAAGAATCCAGGGATTCAGAGGATACGAACAGAGATCAAGGGCGGATATTGATTGAGACATCTATTCGGTAAACCCTCACATATCTTGATTTACAAGACCTGTATGGGCCACCACTTAAACTATGTCACGCCCCAGAACCAGAATACTGAAGAGCGGGGGCAGACATAGCCAGCTACGTATATTGAAATGGATTCCATCTCGCTATACGGTCACGGCTGTCTAGGATACATGAGGGTTCATCTACAAGCCAGCAGTCTCTTAAGGTCATGAACAAGCCTATTGTCTCAATGACAAGCAAGTAAGTAAAAGTTACAAGATGTATGATCATTAAATATACAATAATAAGGCGTCCCAAATATTACATATTCAGCTGATCATGAAGCTAGTCGTTACAAAATGTCAGGACTAGCAAGAGTTTAGTCATACATGATCAACCCTATGATATGTTAATTATGTTACAGCCCGTAGGCAGACAGTAAGTAAAATGCAACCGAGCTAAACAGGTGCTCGTCGGCTAAACGCCTCAAAAGAATATTTTTACAATAAAGTGGGGGATCCAAAAATAAACCCACTCGTTGCCAGGGTTCCGTCTAGTGGCCACCATCTGGCTGGAAGGTCGGTAGATCCTCTGGAGCTGCTCCGAAATCTGGCCATACAAAACCAGCTGGGTCAGACCCCAGAAAGAGCAAGTGCCACAAAGGAGCTTCACTTAAGAACTAAAACCAGCAATCAGCACAGGAATATAAATAATATAATAAAAGATCGGAAAATATAAATAAATGGTAAAAATTGGAAATAAGGAAAACATGCCAGGGTGATATACGACGAGATAACCATGGAACTATTCAGATAGCCAGGTTACAACCCGTAAACCAAACAAGGACCGGGGTTGTAACCTTTCGTCTGAATGGAGCTTGGTTTCTCACCATTTATCGAGAAAATAAATACAAGCATGCTGGTCATGTAACAGTCTGGAACAAGATCAGGGCAAGACTAGACTGGTTAGACTCCATCCAATCATTTCACGGCCAAGCAAGACCTACGGCTTGATACTTTAACTAACTAGGGTTATCACAGTCCTAGTTACTAACAAGATACAGCGAGATTGTTCCACAGCCACAAGCCCTGCAGACCATCCAGGTTACCCAGGTCGAAAGATTAGGGTTGAATTCAGGTGGGTACATCGTCCAGGAAATGCATGTACCCTTAAGTTGCTTGAAGGGTGCAACACATGACAGTGTGCTGGAAATGTGCCCTACTCGACGGCAGGCTACAGATCCCAGGCGCGCCCAGGTAACGGAATTGCCTGTAGCTGGGAAATCTCTTCATGACTAATGCATTAATCTAGTTATTAGCCTTAGTCCATTTCAATAGGTGCTCCTGACCGTGGTACTCAGGAGCCCCCTCCTAGACATGATGCAAGACAGAACTGGATTATTTGTACAAGCACAATCACTCACGGTGTCCAGGTTAAGTTTTACAGGTCATGTCATGTCAGGTAGCCGTCGCAACAGCTATTCAAGATATAACATGTCAGATTATCAGGTCAAGTGTACTAGTCAGGAGTGCGCCACGACGGGCCACTATCAGGTCATGTCAGGTTACTCATGTCAGGAGTGCACCACTACGGGTCACAATCGTGTCAGGCTTAGTTATCAATTCCAAGCATGTTACATCAATTCAGGATTATCAAGTTCAGGACAAAAGGCATAAGGATATAAAATGGGCGTAAAATATCTAAATATATATCAATAAACAGGGCTATAAAAGAGCCACGCTGACATAAGACCAAGTCAGCCAAGGGCATATGCTCAGGTTATGCGTATGAGGTCCATACGCTTCCTACAGGAAGCGTACGCAAGGGTCTGCGTGCACAAGGGCACGCTCAAGCTACAGGTCAGCGTACGCTCAAGCCAGCGTACGAGAAGGTCTAGGGCACGCTCACGCTAGCGTACGCTCAAGCTAGCGTACCAAAAGTATGCGTACGCTCAAAAGTCACTCTGGCAACAGTCAGCGTAACCAAGCTAGCGTACCAAAGACACGCTAGGCTAGCGTACGCTCAAAAGTCATGCTGGCAACAGTCAGCGTAACCAAGCTAGCATACGCACGCTAAAGAGCAGCGTACCAAGGCTAGCGTACGCTCGCTAAAGAGCAGCGTACCAAGGCTAGCGTACGCTCGCTAAAGAACAACGTACCAAGGCTAGCGTACGCTCGCTAAAGAGCAGCGTACCAAGGCTAGCGTACGCTCGCTAAAGAGCAGCGTACAGCTCAGCGGCGTAAGCTAAAAAGCTAGCACACTGTTCACTGTCTTCTCCAAAATGGCAAGAACAGCAAGAACTCCAAGGGTTAAATCTAGGACTCCAAATGCTCATAACTTGGTTAAAACAAGTCCGAATCCAAGTTTCCAAAGGTCGAAATTGGGTAGAAAAAAATTTCCAACCTCATGGAACCATCAGAACTCGAAAACCAAGAAGTTAATTAGATCAAAACTCCAAAAATCCGAAGAAGACAATTTTTTTCCTAGATCTACAAAACCATGCATCAAAATGAAAATCTTCAAGTTCTAAAGTGGGTTAGATACATGCTAGGAAGCCATCAGAACCATAAAAAGGGGTTCTTAAGTGAGAGCAAGGTGCACTTGCCTAAGGGGTTGGGGAGTTGTGGAGAGGAAGGAAGAAGAAGAAGAAATAAATGAGAGTTATGGAGGAGAGAGAAGGTTGGTGGGGAAATAAATATCATGGGTGGTGGTAGGTAGGGGGTTCATCCCTTGGGTTCATGATGAACCAAGCATTGGGCCGGCCGAACCAATGCCAACCCAAGCCAACCCAAACCGAGAGCAACCCAAGCCAAGAAATAAACAAGGAAAATACAAGAAAAATACGTACACGTATTTCTAAAATACGTAATACGAACACAGGCATTACAATTTTAAGGAGGCAGAGTTCGGCCCGAATTCTGCCTTAGGCAGAGTTTGGCACAAATTCTGTCTACCTTAGACTAGAAGCCCTATATGGGTGAGGGTAATTTGGTTTGGTTCAAGAATTGGTTTGTTTTATATGGTAGAGTTTGGAGAGATATGTCTAGGATTTGAGATGACTCAGTGCGACTCAATGTATATTTTCCGAAACTCAATAATTTGAAAAATTACAGACTGAGAAAAAACATTTGCAATGTAACAACTTGTAGATGACGTTTGTCTTGAACTTGATACGTTATATTTGATCATAGATGATATTCTGTCTTAAACTTGATGTGTCGTATTAGATCATATTAGACATCAGTTTATTAATTATCTAAATCAGGTTGACTGTGATCCAGTTTGGGTCGACAATCTCCTCTATTTTGATAATTGACAAAATAATATTTGTATGTCTCAATATTTATACATGGACACATGTTGAAAGAGAGAAAATAATTTGCACATATGACGTAGCTCCCCCGTAAATGAATAATTTCGTCCTGATAAAAAGCTCTATCCAAGCACAACATAATGTATATACAATATCACATCAAATATCACATAGTATGCTATTTGTCTCCCCCTTTGTCATTTAGCAAAATAGTACATAGCTCTCCCGTAAAGGGATAAAAAAGAGACAAAGTGAAAGAGCAAACGCACAACATAACCATAACCAACCTTAATATTAAAACTAGTAGTCTGATAATCCAGCAGGTGAAACTTGCATACATAAACTACATAGTGCATGAAATGAAACTAAAAAGCAGAGACATAACTAGAGTGCATCAGCAGCATCATGAAGTAGTAGACCACAGGAATCATGTAGCAGATAGTCTAAAATTGGAAAATAGAAGATTTTATTGGCCACAAAATAAGTGAAGCATGCGACAGACTTGTGAATCATTATTCAGTATATATGAATCATCTCAGGTTAGCTGAAGGGGCCGGTTCCCAGCTAGCGACAGTTCGAAGACACTTGACACCATATCGCTTAGGCTTTTACGCCTAGTTGACAGAAGGACCCTTTTGGCTTGTATCCAAAACAATACAACATATGCAAATTTTGATTTAACAAGTATTTGTGCATGTGAGACTTATTGTATGGCATTTTTATCCAAGATTCCCAATTCTCGATGAAGAAAGTTGAAATGCTCTTCGGGAAGTCTTTTAGTAAAAAAAATGCTAGCTGATTATCAGTGTCAATAAATTCCAGATTAATAGTGTCTTGCAATTGATGATCTCTTAAAAAGTGGTGTCGTATTTCTATATGCTTAGTGCGTGACATATTGGGTTCTTTGTCAAGTTAATAGCATTATTATTATCATAGAATATAGGAATGTGCTAAAAAGATAAATTAGAGTTTGCTAGGGTTTGCTTCATCCACAAAATTTGAGCACAACAACATGTGGATAGTGCGATAAAGTTTTGTTTCTTGCTAAACCAAGACTAAAGCTTTGCCTAATAAATGATACGTGCCGCGGGTAATCTTACGGTCGAATTTGCATCCAGTAAAATCAGCATCCGAATAATCGAGTAGGTCAAAGGATGTGGTTTTAGGATACCACAAGCCCACTGTAACAGTGCCTTTAAGGTATCGAAAGATACGCTTAACAGCACTCATGTGTGATTCCTTAGGGTTGGCTTGCTAACGAGTACATAGGCAAACACTAAACATTATATCGGGACGACTGCCAGTTAAATAGAGTGGACTACCAATCATAACTTGATACTTATGTTGGTCGACTGGTTTGCCGCTTTCATCAGGTTCTAATTTAGTTTTAGTAGCCATTGGAGTACTGATTGGTTTGATGTTGTCAAGTTCAAATTTCTTCAGCATGTCCTTTGTACTTTGATTGACTGACGAAGACTTCTTATGAGTTTTGTTTGACTTGTAATCCAAAAAAGTAGTTAAGCTCCCCTATCATCACTACAATAAAAATACCTTTTAATGACGGCTAAAAAGCTTCATTAATTACAAACCATGACGCTTTTTTTCTAATCCAAGCGTTATGAAAACGGGTGTTATAAATATTTTTAAAAGCGTCATAAATAATTCTTCCAAAATCGTCATTAATAGGTTGAATTTCTGCTACGGTTTATTTTTTAAAGCGTTATAAATAGATGATCTGTATATGGTCATGGTATCACATTTATAACGCTCTATACTGCATGTTATATATTACATTACAAACACTGCTCAATTCAATTCGAAAACAACAACTTTGAACCATATTCATAACAAAACATTAAAATATAATATAAAGTACCATTCTCCATTTCAGTGTCTCAAAATAGGGTACATCAACATCTCACAGATATAGAGTACTTAAGCTAGGTACATTTCATTGCCTCAAAATAGAGTACTTTAGCATATCAATTGAGACCAAATTAATGAACGAGCAGATGTATGGTATACCATCCTTGAACAAGCAACAGCAAGAGAAACATGCTTGACACATCATCTTGATGCATCACTAGATCTGCTCCTCATTCCTCTCCCTTATGTTAGAGAAACCCTTCCAAAGTACAGCCACATGATCCTTTGGAACTATTTGCAACAGAACTGCATATCAATTGAGACCAATATAAGCATTTGGAGGTATAAAAAGGAAGCAAGAAACTCCAATGTCTTAAAATTTTGTTTTGAGTTCATAAGCATATATTACAGAATATATGATTTAAAAAAATAAACCTATCAGCTCATGAGGCATCCAACTCATATTTATAGTACAAGAAATAATATTCACCATGTCAAGAGTAAAACAAAAGAAGACATCCAGATTTCTCAGTGCCTCTAGTTCTTCCCAAGAGCATTTCCTAATCTAAAGATAAACTATCAAAATGCTGTAATCAGGATCAATTTTATCAAGAAATGGAAATAGGCTTAATAATAATATCATTAATATCTGCAGAAAAGTAGATCTAGCATCCTAACCCCTTACCACCCCTTCTAAGGGGTTAGTAGTCTCAACTAAGAATTTTAGAAATGGACTGAGACACCTCTATTTTGAACCAAAATTAGTTGTAACACTTATTTGAGTGAGCAAAAAAAAGGAAACAAGAAGTCTGAACCATACCATATTATAATGCCAAAGAATAAGTGTAAATACTGCACTGAAGAAATAAAGGAACACAATACCAAACTACTAGGCTCAAATGACCAACATGGGTCAAAAAACAATAGAATTATAGGAATTGCCAGAATTGGATGAATGCACCATCATCAGGAGTAACACAAACTTCACAATGTAGCAAAGTGGGCATCAAGGAAGGCTTCAGCTGGTAATGACCGACTTCCTGATTTGGTCATTACGAACAACAATGAAAAAGAAAAGTTGCTTGGTACCAGATTAGATTGCGGAGAGAACATAGATAGCTTTATACGCTTTGAATCAAAGTTTATCCATCGAATGACAGATTTTAGCATGGAACTGTTGCACTAAAGGCTCGATATCTAAGTATCTATGCAGGGTATTACCAAATACAATTATGAAAATCTTGCTAGAAAGTATGTTGCAGATATAAGATTTTAAATCCGTAATCAAGCCAAACTCTCAAACTTAGTTTAATCAAGTGCGAGAAATTTTGCAAGGAACAATAGCAGAAAATCTGTTGATACTAAACCAAGAACAAATTCTTGATCTCCAAACAATTTACAGATTATCAAGCCCTTAATATTGGGATATGGATGTGTAATTATTATATTTATTACTATGCAGAGGAGAAACCCCAAATCCTAAAATTATCAGGGATTCATTTCAATATTAAATTTGGAAAGATGTCTCAGATCAACAAACTCTTTGGTCCCAACTACGTCTTTCTCTAGGTATATGACTCAAAGACCCCCTTTTTTTCTGGTTCACACAAATAAACCATGGCAGTAAGCAAACAGAGCTAACAGGGGAGTCAACCATTAAGATCTTTAGCATAGGAAGACGATTGAGAGAGAGAGGAGGCCAGGCGTAGAAGAAGGAAGCCTTACTTGCAGAGTGGATCATCTGAGTAGGAGTGACGATCCGCAGAACCAGGCCGAGAGCGGCCTCTATGCCCTTGGCCAGCGAGATTATGATGGGGACGCTGATCCTCTCCATCCAGTACCTGCTGATCTCCTCGAACACCTCCCTCATCTCCGTCGACGGCAGCCCTTCTACATTGGTATCGAAGTGAAAGAACTTGGTAACCCTTCTGCAGAAACCTTCATTTGAAGCGATCACTCGCTTCATTGGCTCGGAGTACCCAGCAAATATTACGACCACTTTTCTACTGTCCATTACCGACATTATCTCTTCCAAAGCCTCGATGCCATAATCCTTATCATCTGATTTTTGCATTGGTATCAGTCTGTTGGCTTCATCTACAAAAAGAACTCCTCCCTCTGCTTCTTTTTTCTGTAACATAGGTTTTTTTTATATGTCTATAACTTAGAATAGATCTTCATTTCAGCGAAGGAATCGACAAGTTCAACCTGCATCCTTGAGGTAAGGGTATGTATACCTTGCGCCTAGACTTTGGTCCAGTATGCCCTACAAATTCTCCAACCAGGTCAGTCCTTTGTACTTCAGTTACCTTGTCAGTAGGTAGAACTCCAACCATGTGGAGAAGTCTGCCAAGAGCTCGGGCTACCATCATTTTTCCTGTCGAATAATTAGTACTCCAAGCTTAGCTTGTTACTTGCAATAAGAAGACATCAGGCTTCTACATTTGTGACAAATGAAATTTAAGTGCAAGCCTTGTGTTTTTTCCCATAATAGTACGGGACTTGTGAAACTGAAGCTAAAGCAAAGATGTTTATTTACAATAGTCAAAAAATGCATTTAGATGAAATCATAAATTGAGAAGAAGAAAAAAAATCCATCCATACTTGCTACAAACAATTTCTTCCAAGACATTTATAGAATAATATAATAAAAACAAAAAAAGTGTTTTTTGTCATGAAATACCTACATACAGGCATCCAAATCGCCTCCTCGAGAAAAGCCATAATCATATATATAAAATCCATTTCATCTCAAACATATCGACAACAAAGCTTTTAACATAACTTTACATAATCCTCTTCTTCTGCTCAAGCTCTATTAAGGTTCACCTCCTCTGTACGATTAGCAGCAATCATATCATTTTCTAACCCCTCCATCCATTTTAATTCTCCTGTCTATTCCTAGTCATACCAGCTCCTTAAGCAGGAATCCAATTGATAGATTTAGCTCAAGTTGTAACCAGCAATTTCTCAATAATGAATCAAACACTAGCAGCAATTTCTAAATAACTTGTTGCCTGCACCAAATGATGCAAGTCCCCGAAGAAAAAGGAGAAAAGTACAGATCAACGAAGAATGAAAGAAAGTAAGAAAAAAACTAATTTTTTTCCTTCGCTTGTCCTCATGCTTTGACTCTTTGTATATATCAAGTGATCACCATCATCACCTTTTCTAGCTAGGTTTATATTTCTGGAGACTAATTTTCCTTAAAAATTATGCATACCTAGATCTTGTCGCAGAACCGGCCGTAGCCGTCCTGTAGGAGGGCGGCAAAGACGTTGCCCCAGGCGCCCGCGCCGATGCCGACGATCTTGAGCGGGTCGCCCACCGGCTTGTCGAGGAGGCCACGGAGCTCATCGAGCTTATAGCTTCTGCTGCCCCTGCGGTACCGGAGCTACGGAGGGATCCGGAAGAAACCCTAGTAAATAGATTCTACCATAGGAATACATCGATCAGAAAAACCTAATTTTTGAAGAGAAACCCTAATTTGAGAAAAATAAAAGAGGGACAAACCCTAATTTTGGCAAGTATGCCCTTCTTCTCAAGCGTGCGAGTGACGAGAGTCTCCAAATCCATCATCTCTCGAACGTAATCCATCATCTCTCATCGAGTTGGGGAGTTGGGGAGCGGGGGGAGAAGGAGAAGGAGAAGGAGAAAGAGAGAGGATGAGGGCTGGGTTTTTTCTTAAGTGCGGGAGAAGTGTGGGGGAGTGGAGGTTTTAACTTAAATTTTGGTACTTTTTTTTATGACGCTCGTATGACTGAAAGACTATCAATAACGTTTATACTGGACACCGTCATAGAATGGAGTCTTGCTAAACTTTGATGACGCTTCTTTATCAGCCGTCATAAAATCCACTTATTAAGCGTCATTAATATGTCTTTTTGTTGTAGTGCATGCTTATTTCGAACTCATTCTGCATACAGTTGTCAAATTTTTGGCATAATACCTCATTAGGGGATCCAAAGATGATGTCATCTACATAAATTTGCACTAATAGAATTGTGTCATCAATTAATTTTATAAAAAATGTCATGTTAATCTTTCTTTTTGAAGAACATTTTTCAAGTAAGAAAATGCTTAGGCATTCATACCAAGCACGAGAGCTTGTTTGAGGCCATAAAGAGCTTTCTTAAGCTTGAAAACATGATCAGAAAATTTATAGTTTTCAAAACCAGGTGATTGCTTTACGAAAACTTCTTCTTTAATAAAATAATTTAGAAAAGCACTTTTAACATCCATTTGAAAGAGTTTAAAATTTTAGAAATTTGCAATGGCACAAAGCATACAGATTGATTCAAGTCGTCCAACAGGAGCATACGTCTCATCGTAGTCGAAACCTTCCTTTTGGTTGTATCCTTGGGCTACGAGACATGCTTTGTTACATGTGACTGAACCGTCATCATTAACTTTGTTAGAAAGACCTATCGAGAACCAATGATCGAATGGTTAGTAGGTTTAGGAGCAAGTTCCCAAACCTGATTTCTTTCGAATTGTTGAGTTCTTCTTACATTGCAGATATCCAAAATTCATTAGAAAAAGCTTTTAAAACATTTTTGGGTTCTATTTGGGATATAAAAGCAGTGCTAGCTATAGAATCTCTAACAGATGAACGCGTACTTACTCCTCTAGATACCTCACCTATTACCAAGTTTTCTGGATGTTCTGGTGTGAAGCAAAACTTCTTTGGTAATCTATCCAGAGAATTGGTTCTAAATGTTGTATTCTCAGGGGTAGGAGTTATTGATTTGATATGAACATCATCGTTGTCATGTCCCGCATCCACTTTTGGGTTACGAGTACGTCTCCAAGTCCAGCCTACGCCGCATTATCGGCAGTAGTACGCTGTCTATGATAAGCATTTTTTATACAAGTACACAGTTCACATTTATCATCCACAACTAAGTTGTAACAAAAGATTAAACTCAAGTCTCAATAAATAATTTAAAGAAAGATCAACTACAACTCAACTAGTCTCGGGAACAAACCCGCTAAAATAAATGTAAAACCACTGAAACCAAAGTTCGTTAAGATCACTAGCTAATAATAACAAGAAAAAGCATAAGAAAGAAATATGCTACTCCATATCAGTAGAAGTAAATGGCACATTTGTAATGTTAGTGTCACCAAGATACGCACCATAAACCTCAGGGCAAACCACGTCATCTAAAGCTGAAAAACAGATATCCAGTCAGGATTGGAGCAATATCACCATAACACTATGCTACACAATATAATATACAAGCACGCAAAATAGCAATAAAGAAAAAAAATATGATATGATACAACAGAGACCACTATATCGTGGGAAACAGTTCAAGTGTACAATTATGACATAGAATAGTTGAAGGTATAATTAAGACACGAAGATAATACAAGAGAATGATGTATATAAGACAAACCTCTGGGCAAAATGTCAACACAAAATAAATTACGTTTACTGTGTGTTTTAGAATACAAGTATTTTGCATGTGGACTGGTTAGGATATCCTGCAGTCGGTACGTGAGGTGCAACGACTGCTATCAACATTGACATTGGAGAAAAATTGTACATTACTTAGACCACATGCATACTAGTTGTATTTTCCTCCCGACTCTCTCATAAGTAAACATGATCACTTTAACATTAACTTTAACTTTAAACATTGAACATTGAAAATAGAACATTGAAAGAAAATATTAAGTGAACATGTATGGTTATGGTAACAAGTATAACTCTCGTGCACCAATGATATAAAAGATAAGACTATCAATTTAAGAAAAAAATAACATGAAGCACAAAATAAAGGCAACATCGGTCATAGTGATACTTGCCTTGCTTCGCTAGATGATAAAGTCACAACTCAGACGTCGTAGACCGATCTACCCCGTCACATAAATAACCATAAGTTAGATTATGAAGATCCCACTCTAAAAACCCTAGAAAGTGGCTACTAGTTTAATATAACTTATCCTATTTAATTCTAAAATAAATCATCTTAAACCTAATTTATTTTATTATAATTCTAAAACTAAAATTAAATACTAATTTTTAGCCAAGGAAGATCACAGTTTCCAATTTGGAACAAGTGGCATACAAATCGAGGCGCATCGATGACTAAATAGACAAACGACATAAACTCTATGACTTGAGTGTGCATCCTAGTAGATTTTAGTGCCATGAGTGCACTGGAATCGACGGTGCCACAAAATCACTCTTTGGTCCAAAGATATCGCCGTTATGGCTATCTATGACCAAATTGGTGATTTATTGACAAAACTAATTTCTATGAATTAATAAAAATACTAGATTAACTAATTAATTTCTGGGAAAATATATTTCATAGAGCTCTGTGTTAGCTTTCCGAAACTTCAAACGGTTCATAATTCAGATTTCTGGTTCTCCTGAAATCTCGAAAACACCAAAATGTGTCAAATTTTGGACAACTAGCACTCTACGAATTTTCCAGAAATTTAAGTTCAGAAATTACGAAAAAATATTACATATTCAAAAAATATACTTCAATACGCTTCCAACAAAAAAAATGGCATGCAAAAAGCTCTTCTAGTTTGGCGGCAATCACTTCGGGAAGTTTAAGGACTCCAATATGAAACCTCTCTCAAAATCGACAGAAATTTAATTAGCGTTTCGAATGTAATAATATATATGGGAGAGAGAGAGAGAGAGGCGGTGCTGACTCATTCTGGCACCGATAGGTGGGCCAGGGGTGGTTGACTGTGCTGACGACTGTATAATTAATTATTTTAATTCAAAAAATTATTTAAAAATTATTTTAAGTCCAAATAAATCAAAATAAATTGCAGAAAAATCCAGAAAATTTCTAGAAATTTCTAAAAAATATTGCTAACTATCTAGAATCTAAATAAAATATTTTAACACAAAATATCATCGTGTGACCTCGCAGTAAATTCCAAAAACCTATAAAATACAAATTCTATATGTTTTAATTATCTAAAAATTCTAAAAAGATCGAAAAAAATCCTAGAATATTCTAGAAAATATTTATAACCTAGTAGAGCCTAAATAAAATACTGGGTCCCAAAAATAACTTCGAATGGCCATATGGTAAATCATGAAAGTCAATAAAATATATAAATCCTCACAAAATAAATATTTAAAAATTATCTAAAATATCTAAAAATCATAATAAACTATAAAATAGCTACAAAATGTTTATATAACCTACCTAGAGGCTATATAACCATAAGATGGTCCTAACTTACCTGTGGGCGTAGGTATGACATCCTATGATCATAGAAATAAACCATAATCTAATCAAATAAAATTAAAAAAATCTATAAAATTTTAATCTGGGTGGAAGATGCCACATACTATCCCCCTTGAAAATATTTTTTTTCCTCAAAAATCAAACACACAAGTTTATATATAAATATAGTAATATATGCAAGCAATCTTCTATGGCAATCTAATAACAATTCTTACCGTAAATCATGGGAGGGTCATTATTGAAAAAGAAATCAAACTATCATGGCCATAGGGCAATACTTCGTGTCTTCGATTGCTTTTTTTTCGAAATAGGTGACAAAAAATAATAAGAGTTCAAGGGAGATGGGATCAATTTGCAAATATGGGTTTCAAGGGCGATTGGATAGTTCAAAAGGGAGTTGTCAAGATCGTTGCGGTTGAGATCCTAGAGAAAAAATTTAACTATATCTCAATCCATGTAGAATAATCATGCGAAGAGCGAACCAAGTGCACTAGGTTGATCAGACCATCATGCACTGGTTCTGATTAGACAATACATTAGTGGACATGCCCAGATAACATATGTCTTGAACAAGCTCGATAAAAGAATGAGCTTACAAAACTAGGCTATTATAGCAGCATTAGTCAAGATAGTTAGAATTATGAGTACACGAGAAGATGAAGAAGGTATGAATAGTTCAAGTTCTTCAAATAAAATCTAAATTGATCTGGTATTTGTGTCTATACATTCGTCCTATATGTCTAAGGCCGTGGTTAAGGTCAAATGGAGTGTTAATTCGTGAGGCATTCTACACAACTTACACGAGTAAAACTAGTAATGTGATGGGACAATAGAACATGTCTACCTAGTATGAGTCACCTTTCTAACCTTTATCAAGCACGAAAGAAGAGATAAGAATTACAATAGAAGGAATCAAGCAAGATGTAAATCAAGGAAGTCAGGCGAGAGTTTAAAAATGGAATCGAGGAAGAAGGTCAGGTATGTGGATGAGATCCTAGACTCTAATACTATATGTGGATGATGTAACTCTCCTAGAAGTTATTCTAAGTCCTCTTTTCAATTCTATTTTACAGGCTTACAGCTAGTACAACTAAGTTGAAGTACTAACCATAAGTTCGTAACCTTATGCGAAACCGGACCTGCATGGGCCACCATAAAAATCGTCGTCATCAAGAACAACTACTGAACTATTATTCTCATCAAAAGTAACATTAGCAGATTCTTTAGCAGTCATGGAGCGTTTTTTGAACACTCTGTATCCTTTACTCTTGGCAGCATAACCAAGAAAAATACCTTCGTCAGCTTTGGTATCAAACTTGCCTAAGTTGTCTTTGATATTCAGGATAAAGTAGCGATAACTGAACACTCTAAAATAAGAAATAGTTGGGGTTCTACCAAACCAAAGTTCATAGGAAGTTTTCTTCGAAATAGGTCGAATTGAAATCTTATTCAAGACATGGCATGTTGTACTTACAGCTTCTGCCCAAAAATATTTTGGAAGTAAAAATTAATTTAATATGACTCTGGCCATATAGGGTAAAGTTTATTACATATCTTATATGTTTCACTGCTGCTTTGAGTTGAATGAACATGATAGATTGAATGATGCTAATCCCTAATAAATGCTCATATGCTTTAAATTTATTGTCATTAATTTCAAAATTGTTGGTTTAGCCGAGTGGGCCAATGGGGACTCATCAGTACATTTCAAATGTGCTGACCCCTCCTCAACAGGTACTGGAGAAAATGAGGGCGTACGTAAGAACTATGACTTTTGCTACTGCTGTTTTCAGAGTTACTTTCAAATAAGGACGCACAAAGTATTGCGAAGTTTCAAGATTTGTTGCTTAGATTTTCTTTGTGATAAATGGGCATAATGTATGGGTGGAAAATTATTTCATGATAGCTAGATATTTTGACTACATGTACGTATTTAATTTAGATTATGCATTTACTTTTCATGATAATTCTGTTCATTGTTTCCTTTACTTGTTTATAGATTGTACTTGTTTTATTATTATAGATTGTACTTTACTCTACTTCTGACTGGATATATTGTAGGTGAGCATGAGGTCATTTGTACCACCTACTATGGGTAGGTGTCCGAGGCCATATTTGAGCAGGATGACACCACTCAGGACTTGGGAACTATTGACATTTAGACTTAGTTTCATTATGTTCAGTAGATTTTACTTTTGATACTGTATTGTGATGGACTTGTGGTTGTGGACTATCACCTTTATTTATGTCTTCGATTTTGTCTCCGACTTAGTGTGAAGGTGTAATAATGGCTGGATTTGTGGTGGTGTATTGCGATGTACTCTGGGATGTTGTAGATGCTGTGATGTGATTTTATGATATTACTTTGAGTTATTAGACACTTAGTACAGCTTACTACATTGAGTCTACAAAGTAGGCTGGACGTGTCTGACTCGTATCCAATTATTCGGAAGCAGGTCGTGACACTTCAACATGAGGAAGTCTACTAGCATGCTAGGTCACACACACCCACTATAAGTCATCGATGGCATCATTGACTGCACCCAAGTCACACTTGGATGCTCTCCTAACACATATAATCCTAACACACAACAACACATCCATATATAGCAGGAAATAAAATAGGATCACAGTGGCACGGTATCTTGCCTAGAATTGACGTGAATGAATAAAGTGCAGGTCCAGCTTCAATATTTATAGTCACGATCTCACGAACTCCTATAAATAATAATAAAAATAGTTACTAAAATTAATAACCACACTTCATTATTACAACCATATACCATATATACATATATTTATAATCCATAGGGTTAACTAATCTATATACTAGTCATAATTATCTAACGAGTCATAATGTTCCTTCTAGGGCTAACAAAATCTTATAAAATATATGCATAAAATATTCAGTATTAATCTTAAAATAATTCTATAATATTCTAGAAGTATAAATCATATAATTATTACAGCATAAAAACCCTTTAAAAATTATCTCATGATTAAACTAGTATCCACATTGATAAATCAACGTTATTAGAACTTGTTTAACCATACACAATTTTTTTTAATATGCTAAAATAAATGGTAAACAATTATTTAAATTATCAAATATTCATGATCGTAAGTCGAGAATCAATAATATGGAGCATTGTGTGCACACAAATATATTTTGGGACTCACAAGATGGTAATTTCGATAGTTCGTTTTAGGACATAATTTTGAACTTCAAAGATGGAAAGATTTACATAGCAAAACATTAAAATTATGAAAACATAATTGAAGGGGATTGTAGATAATTGAATTATGATTGTTTTCATATATAACATCAATGGTAAAAGTTATTCTAACTAGATCAAAACCTCCATATACCAATCAATATCAATTCCGGACACCCTTTGGTAAAACGTGTGCCCCGACTAATCTAGAAAAAAAATTTCAACATAAAATTTATATGAAGGTAGCAGACATAGGGAATCCAAGATTTTTGGTTTCACTAACTTTCGATGTCTAGAAGTGGAGAAAACGTTGTCGTAATATGGCATAACTGTTGTGTTGTCCGGATAGCACGTTGGAGGTGTCTTTGGGCGCCTGTCACAACTTGTAGGAGTGGTTCTAGGTAGTGTACGGCCTTGGAAAAGTGGAGGGGTATTGGGCACGTCGTGGATGTGGTAATTGGGATGGAGGTGGTCAGAAGGTGGCGGAACAACAGCGCAAAGAAGAACAGCGGTAGCAGCAGGTCGGCATCAAGTAGGGGGTAGTTTCTTAGGATTTTGGTGAAGGATTTCGGGTACATGGTGTTATATATACAGGTATTTGGATAGGGGGTTGGGTTGGGGTTGTTATAGGTGGGTTTTGGGTGAGTTTGGGTAGGTTTATAGTCCAATAACTCAAAAGATTAATATATGAATGTCTAAGTTTTCTAATATAGAAACTTGGATTTATTGAGTTTCCTTGTTGGAGTTTAACCCAATAAATACTCAAATGAATCTGAAATAAAAATCCAGGATGACCCTACCTTTGTGGGGATGGCCCCAACAAGATAAGTACAACAGGTTAGACAAGTTTAGGCTCAATAAAAAAATTTCGATTTGGAAATAGGCTTAAAAAGTCATATAAGGGGTCTTATAAGCCATTTGAATTTAAATAACACATGGGGCCTCGATTGAATGAGACACCCTAGGCATGTGTGTATTAGGCTCAAAAATAGGCGAAATCATATATTGGGTTATTTAGGTTGGATCGATGTCGAGTCCTGAATTCAGGTTGGAAGTTATGACAAGTCTTACGGTAGATAACTTCTTGGCCTAATTTGACCCCGAAGTTGTACGAAGCAAATAGAATACAAGAAGACATATTTGAGTGGAATATGATAAACCAATTTGAAGATAATTTTTTCTAGGTCAAAACTCATAAAGGTAGTATTTAGATTTTGGCATTTCTTGCGCTCTAGAAATCAAAACTACGAAAAAGTGTAATTAACGATAACAAATAATAGTGGAAAAATATATGTTAATAAATATATTAAACAAAGTGATTAAAAAAGTCCAAAAATCAGGGGTCTTACAGATTCTCCTTATTTTAATGCAAGAAATAGTGTTGAACCCATTTCCAAATCCACTACGATTTTTCCCATGGAGTCTGGTTTATCTCATCCATCCACCTCTATGGAATCATCACAAAATCATCATCTTCCCACTTCAAATGAAAAATTAAATACACCGACTCCGTCTCCTTCTACAACATGTTCAAATTCTTCATCACCTTCACTTTCATCTACAACATCTTCTCCATCATCATGATCTTCTCCTTCTGAACCTATTTCTCCACCTAAAAGTCTAGTTCGCTCTCATTGTGCTCCACAATGGCTCGATGACTATGATTGTTCTATCAATACATGTACAACATATTCTTAATATCCACTCACTACTTCCTTCTCTTTTGAGACATTTTCTTTTGCTTGTAAAGTAATTTTATCTTCTATCATCAACTCTGATAAACCACATACATTCAATGAAGTGATGAATTCTACTCATTGGAAAGATGACATGGCCAAACAAATTCAAGGTTTGGAAATAAACAACACCTGGACAATAACTCACTTTCTACCAGGAAAGAAAGCAGTTGGTTGTAAATGGATATATAAAATTAAGTTTTGACCTGATGGTTCTATCGAATGGTACAAAGCCCAACTTGTTGCCAAAGACGACACCCAACAGGAAGGCATCGATTATTATGATACCTTTGCTCCTGTTGTGAAGCTCGTTACTGTTCGTGTACTCATCTTTATTGCTGCAGTCAAATACTGGCTGCTTCAACAATTAGATGTCAACAACGCATTCTTACAAGGAGACCTCTCTAAAGAAGTGTATATGTGTATCCCACTAGATTTTCAAAAGAAAGGGGACTCTTGGGTATGTCATCGTAATAAATCCCTATATGATTTGAAACAAGCATCTCGCCAATGGTTTGCAAAACTTTCTTCACACTCATTGACGAAGGTTTCTTTCAATCTCGGGCCAACTATTCACTTTTTACCTAAAACTCTTCTAATATCTCCATCATCATTCTCGTTTACGTTGACGACATCATTATCATTGGCAATGATGCCTCCTTTATCTTCTCTTTAATATTACGCCTTGAATCAAGGTTTTCTATCAAAAATCTTCGTAATCTTCGATACTTCCTTGGTATTGAAGTATCTCGTTCCTCTCCATGAATATTTCTATGTCAAAGGAAATACATTCTTGACATATTCTATGACTCTAGATTTACTGATGCCAAATCATCTCCTTTTCTAATGGAACAACACTTAAAGTTGCTTCCTTCTGATGAAAGTCGCTACTTGACCCAAGTCAGTATCACCGTCTGATTGATCGAATCCTATATCTCATAGTAACTAGACCAGATATAAGCTTCTCGATAAATTATCTTAGCCAATTCATGCAAATTACTCGCACATGTCATCTTGATACAGCTTTCAGGTTTTATGTTATCTACGAGAAACAATTAATCACAGTATTTTTCTATCTTCTTCGAGCAACTTACAGTTGCAAGGTTATACTGATTCTGATTGGGCAGGATGCCCCACAACCCGTCGATCCACTACTGGTTATTTTACCATGCTTGGTACAAGTCCAATCTCATGGAAATCAAAGAAACAACCAACAGTTTCTTGATCCTCTACAGAAGTCGAATACAGAGCTCTTGTTAATCTTACTGTTGAGCTCCAATGGCTTCATTATCTATTTTGTGATCTCGGTCTTCCCCTATCTTGATCCCATTCCAGTCTACTACGACAATCAAGCAACAATCCATATTGTTGGCAACACAGTCTCCCATGAACATACTAAGCATATTGACTTGGATTGCTACTTCGTTCGTGAGAAAATTATTTCCGGACTCATCTCTCCAACTCATATTTCCTTCAAAAACTAGCTTGCTGACATTTTTACAAAGCCATTGGGGGCTGAAAAATTTCATCGACTAGCTAGCAAGTTGGGTGTGCATACCAAAGGTTCTCCCTCTCTAACTTGGGGGGGGGGGGGGGGGGGGGGGGAGGGCTATTACGTTCTCCCGAAGGTCCAGAAGACCAACTCAAATATTGGATAGGATTATATTTATTATAGGATTATATTTTGTTAGTTTGAATTTTGATCTTGTTGTTACATATTGATAGGTTTGGTTTGTTCTTTTGGTTAAGATTTTGATTTTGTACTTATCCTTTAGTTTCAAATCATGTAACCTTTATCTATATATTTTAGTACATTTCACTGCAAAAAAGTAGTCTTTTGGGACGCCTAAAATTCGTGTTAAAAAGTGTCTAAGTCGTCATAAATAATTATTTGGAACAGATTTTAGGACGGATTGAAACAGTGCTATTATGGTGGCGTGGCAAAAGTTTTAGGACGGAAAAAACTATCCTAATTAGGTTTTAGGGTCTAAATTATTATATTTTATGACGAATTATAAACCGTCCCAAATTATAAGTATTTGTGACAAATAAAAACCGTCTTAAAAATTATGGACGGGGTCACAAAAGAATGTAGTTTATTTTTAGGACATTCATATATCTGTCTCAAAAAAGTAATAACAATTGTGCTAATTATTGTGAAATTATTATTTCCATGTTCCACCTGTAAAAAATACAATTAAAATACATAAATAACAAAATCTATTTATAACTATCTATATAAGTTCCATTGCATATTGTAATATTGCATTAGCAAACAAATTTAGTATTTATACAACATCATTAAACGTATATCTGATCGTTTACAAAATAAACCCAAAGTACATTATAACATTGAGCGTCTACAAATGAAAAAAAAGCTCTTTACATCATTAAATGTATACAAAAAAGATCTAATAAACCCAAAGTACATTACATCATCAAGCTCGAACCTTCTCACAATCGGGCTACATAAGAGTTGAATGACATATTTAACCCACCGATATGGATTGTAAGTCTGGGATTTCTTGGCTATCTGCAAGTATCTTACCTGCATTAGAAGGAATTCACAGTGTTAGTGATAAGGAGTGTAACATATAACTATTACCTAGTTTGAGTATTAGCATCTTTTATGCTAAATAAATGTTATAGATGTTTCTGTACATACAAACCAAACTAGGCCTATTCTTGTTGGAATCAATCTACGAGCCCATAATTTGAGTGTCATGTGTGAGATTATTCTATAGGAGGATTAACATAAAGAAATTACCCACATACGAAAGATTTAAGATATTGTAAATAAATTTATACTAGAGATCAATTAGTTTGAATCATACTTAAACAGTTCATGTTAAATTTATGTTTGTTATTGTCATTGTCACGGTATGTCTGAATATCTTATTTATACGAGTAATGCTATTCGTACCTCCAAATTGTCCCTCAAATACATCTCTCCTTATGTGGCATCTGACGTGGCATGTTAAATAATATTATGTGTCATCTGACATAGCCCGATGACGTAGCAAATTTTAACCCAAAAAGTTAATTATCCAATTTTGTCCATGTTAATTTAATGTTAATACTAATTAATGTTAATATTAACTTTAATATTATGTAATATTAATATTAATATTAATATTAATATTAATATTAATTAATTTTAATATTAATGCTAATGTTGATTTTAATGTTAATGTTAATATTAATATTATTGTTAATGTTGACGTTAACATTAATTTTAATGTTAACATTAATTTTAATGTTAATTTTATGTTAATGTTAATTTTAATTTTAAAATTTGCCAAATCAACTGCCACATCAATATGCTATGTCAGCTGCCACGTAAGGAGGGACGGTTTGGAGGTACAATTTGGAGGGACAAATAGCATCATTCTATTTATACCCTTGTTGCCAAAAGCAAAATATGGCTTGCTTTGGCTACATATCTAGTTATGTTGTTTCTTTTTGTAAACAGTTGGTAAGAGTATTAATCTTTAGCTTTGTATGAAATTCTTAGTTGACAGTGGTTTGGTATATGTAAGATACCCATGTCACCTGAATTGTTAAACTGTTGGGTAGGTATGGTTAAGTGGGTTTAACCGTACTGTTGTTTTTGCATATCCTATTCTTTTAAATATCACTGTAATTGTACTCAATACGCGATCAAATGCACAAATATAGTCTTTTATATGGTTACACAAGTTTCTTTTGTCAATAATGTGTGTTCTGATCTTCTTCCTCTATAATATAGAAAAGAGAAAGTTTTTTAAAACCATTTCATTGACTCTTTAAAATGGTTCCTGAAATTTAGGTTGTAGTCATGGACTTCTATCAAGTACTTAATTTTCACTTGCCATATAAGAAAGTTCTTTATCTATGATGACAGGGAAAAAATTGTATCCTCTACAACTAGAGAATAACCTGTACATTTACAATTCCCGGATCATGTACTCATCAAGACAATTTCAACCAACTCGCATGCAAGAGTAATAGGGTCAGGTCCTTTCTTTCCCACCCAAACTCACAAAAAGCAACAACAATTGCTACAGGATACAATGGCATGGTTTTGCCTCTTTACTCTCATTTATTCTCCTGTCGCCTCCATGCTATGAGAGAATTATTGAACTTTGACCTCTCAAAAAACATGGGGGTTCACACCTCTAACCTATTCTCGCTTAAATCCCTTACTATCCCCCACCACAGTCATCAAGAACAGAAAGGCACTACACCAAAATTATGGATTTTAACAATTCTAGTCAATAGAGATAGAGACATTTCAATTACCAAGATACAAGAAGTCTTGAACGTCGAAAAGTTGCATAGGTCTGTTTGGTAAAACTTTATGGAAGTGGCCAACTTAGGCATGCATACTAAGCCTTTCTAGCTTTCTAGAGTATCATTGCATCAACTATAAGTTGAGATGCATTGAATATTATTACTTGTTGAACCAAATTCTATTGGCATCATAGAACAAGTGATCAAGTCCTAAAAATAAGTATCGGGAAGTATCAAGGGTATCAAAGGGGGAATGTATCAGAGTTTGTAGAATTAACGTGTGCATCTGATACATAAACCCATGAGTATTTAGTGTGCATAATCCTGCAACAGATATTTGTATCTAAGATGTGCAGATGGTGTACCAGTCTAAACTGGACTATAGTAACAAGTTGGCAGATACTGTTATTGTCGGGAACGCCAGGGCATGCTATTCGATAGAAAATACAGAAACTGAAACAGTTGTCAAGACAACGTTTCAAATGCAATTCCTTAAAGAAGGTTTTGCAACAGAGATCCAGAAGGATTCTGCAAATTACGAGATCTAAAAAGATATCGTAATACACGAATAATCTAAAGAGATTTTCGTGATCGTAGCAAACTGGCAGTAGTGCCTTCTAAAAAGAAGATACTGACAGAACTACTAAAGGCAACAGAAGGATGACAGGCGAGAGATGGAAATGCTGGGGTGAATTATCACCGTTGCTCAAAGCTTTATTCGCCCTCTGCGAACAGCTTCCAGGAACCAGCAAGGTTGACGGAAAACCTTGGAACACTCCTGCTCTTCTGACTCCTCGGAAGACGGCGAACTCCTCTGGCAATGGCTCTACTCTTCTCTCTCTGTTTGAAGTAACAGAACCCACACGTACTAAAAAGTACTAGTGTTTGTGTTAAAGAACACGCTCACTACTCTGTTGTGTTAAAGAACACTTAGAGTTTTTCTCTCTGGAATTCTGATTACTACTGCACTCAGAGAGAGGAGAGAACCTGCATATATAGCCCACGGGGCGGTTGCCAAGCAGTTGCCTGAACTTCAGGGTAGTGGCAGAACCACTCCTGAACGTGCAGCAACTGCTGCAACCGTTCCCGCTCTAATATGCAGCCAGCCATACGCACACTACGCACTCTACGCACACTGCGTACGCTGCGCACACTGCGCACACTGCGCACTCTACGCACGCTGCGTACGCTGCGCACACTGGGCGTACTGGACTGCGTACTGGGCTGCGTAACTGGACCAGCGTAACTGGGCTCGCGTAACGGGCCGCGCAACGTGGTCGCACAAGTGGCTCGCGCAACGAGCGCAACTTAAGCGCACTATGCGCCTAGCGACGATGCTGACGTGCTAAGTACAAAGTGCGCCAACAAAACGCCATATTACGCCTCATGAGCCCGAGTCCGAGCCCGAGTCGGAGTCGGAGTCCGAGTCCGAGTCCGAGTCGGAGTCCGAGTCCGAGTCCGAGTCCGAGTCCGAGTCGCTAAGCTCCTACGGAGCTTAGCTCCATGGAAATAAATTTCCAAGAGCAAAAAGCTTACAGCTTCTTAATTGTTGATTAAGCCTTTATACCATTAATAATTAATCCCACATGGCACACACCCATGTGCACTACATGTGCATCTCCATAAAGAGAAAAGACTCATATATATGGAGATACACATTCCTTTCTAGCCGATGTAGGACTAAAAACCAAAACAAAAGGCTATAAACCCTACAATCCCCCACATATCTCTATATATATGAGTACGAGTGTTCCCCACAGTAGCTGTCCATTATGCTTTTGGGATAGATGCCACTTAAGACTTGAATCTTCCCACGTGAGTCAAAAATCAAACTATAATACAAGAATGGACTAAGTCTTGAATTCTGCATCATAGCTGAAATTCTTTCCACTCACATAATGTAGTTACATGTGCTTCTGGCTACACATTAAAGGCCCTGTGCCAGCCTGGTTTCAGTGTATAATTTTGGGTGTCTACAAGTTTACCCTCAAGAGACGGCCTGATATCTCTGTCATACACTATAGGTGAGTTCATTATAAAGAGACATGGTATGAAGCGCTTTGCGCTTCCCTTGCGGTGCTACGCCGCTATGACATGGCTTAAAGCCGAGGCCTTACCCCGTACCGGGAACCTCATCGTAGTGTCATACTACAGTAGCATGAGGCAACCGCCTCTTTGTAGTGCCAAACTATCCACTATGAAGCCTTAGGCTCCTTTGCGGTGTTACGCCGCAACGACATGGCTTGCAAGGCCGAGGCTTTATCCCTAACCGGGTACCTCATGTGGTGTCGTGCCACTGTAACATGAGGAACTCCTCCTCTTTGTAGTGCTGACTACACCCCTATTTATATTTAACATACAGCATTAGGCTAACTGCCTATTTGCGGTGCTACACCGCTGTGACTTGGCCTGCAAAGCCGAGGCTTTATCCTATTCCTGGGCATCACCCCACATATAGGAACCTCATCGTGGAGTCAGCCCACTGTAGCATGGAGTTTCACTCCTTGTAGTGCTGTTCTACCATGCTTCCGGTAAAGCATACCAGGCATTCACTCTGTCTGAGAACTCATTAAGGCAATTAAGCCAACCTTCCCACAGGAACCGTTTTCCGCAGAAAACAATAGTAGACAACAGTGGTTATAGGTCCGTAACCTCTCCATGCCCAATAGAACATGTACCCACCGTTTCTGATATTCTTCCGATTAGTGGTCCTCCCTTGAACCAAAAGCTAGATGCCTAGTAGATAAATCTTTGAACTATTAGCATAAAACTTTATGGTAGGAATACAAAAATCCAATATCAGAATGCCTTCAAGCCCATTTTACTAGCTGTGTCATCAATCAGCTGGCGCTTGAGGCCCTTGGTGAACGGATCCGCCAGATTCTCCTGACTCCGAACATCAATTACTGCAATAACACCTCTCTTGATAAGATCGTGTACTGCCCTGTGCTTCAACCGCACAGTCCTCTTCTTCCCGTTGAAAAGGTCATTTGATGCCACCGTCGCAGTCGCCTGGTTGTCGCAGTATATCGGTATCGCCGGTATGTGTGCCCCAACCACTGGAAGATCATACATGAGCTCCCGAAGCCATTCTGCTTCCTCGGCTGCAGTATCAAGTACAAAGAACTCAGATTCCATGGATGACCGCGAGAGCATAGTCTGCTTCTTCGACTTCCACGATATAGCAGCTCCACCCATTGTGAAAATGTATCCACCTGTGGACCTTTCGCTCTCCACCTCTGAGCACCAACTGGTATCACTGAAGCCTTCCACTACCTGCGGATCTCCGCTGTAGTACAGTGCATATGTCTGAGTCTTCTTGAGATATCTCATAACCCGTTTCACAGCTTTCCAGTGTTCAGCACCTGGATTGCTCGTGAAACGACTCAGCATTCCCATGGCGAAAGCTATGTCAGGCCTTGTGGCAGTAGTAGCATACATCAAACTCCCGATTACGCTTGCATACTCCAGCTGCCTGACGCTTTTCTCTGAATTAGGCTTCAGCTTCAGATCACACCTGTACGGCGTATCGATCCCTGGAAGATCCCGATACCCATAACGAGTGATCATTTTCTCAATATAATGAGACTGTGACAGCGCTAGTCCAGTGTCTGTCCGGATGATCTTGATCCCTAAGATTACATCAGCTTCCCCCAAGTCCTTCATACTGAACTTGCTTGAGATGAATTTCTTTGTCTCCGTGACACAGCTAATATCCGTACCTAGGATAAGCATGTCGTCCACGTACAGACAAACGATCACACCTCTTCCATCAGCGAACTTCGTGTAAACACACTTGTCCGTATCGCTGACTATGTAGCCATTTGACCTTATAACTTTGTCAAATTTCTCATACCACATCTTGGGAGCCTGTTTAAGACCGTACAAGGATTTTACCAACTTGTAGACTTTGTCTTTAAGACCCCTGATGACAAATCCCTCTGGCTGTTGCATGTAAATCTCTTCGATCAGCTCGCCATTTAGGAAAGCCGTATTCACATCCATCTGATGTATCACCATCTTATGTATTGCTGCGAGAGCAATCAACATTCTGATGGTGGTCATCCGGGCTACTGGAGTATACGTGTCAAAATAGTCAATCCCCTGCTTCTGAGAAAATCCCTTGGCTACCAACCTAGCCTTGAACTTGTCAATAGTTCCGTCTGCTTTCATCTTCTTCTTGAAGATCCATTTGCATCCGATGGGTTTCGCTCCTTCAGGAAGATCAACCAACACCCAAGTGTTATTTGAGGTGATGGAATCAATCTCATTGTCAATCGCCTCCTTCCAGAAAACTGCATCTCTGATCTTCATCGCCTCATCATAGGTAAGCGGATCTGCTTCCACATGATAGGTGACAAAGTCACTTCCGAAGTCTTTCGGCCTCCTCACACGCTTAGCTGACGGCTCAGCTTGTTCTGGTTCAACCGTTGTATCAACAACAACATCTTCTTGGACCACATCTTTATTGAAGACTTTAGTCTCTTGTGCACCCTCATTATTCTCCGGAACATCCGGAAGAACAATATTCTTGTGCCTTACAAACTTGTCTTCAAAATATTCTGCATCGCGAGATTCAATGATATGATTTGACTCAATATCAAGAAATCTCCGAGCATCACTCTTTTCGGCATACCCCAAGAAGATCGTCTTTGTAGTCCTTGTCCCAAGCTTCTGAATCTTTAGATCTGGAAGCTTGACATACGCCAGACACCCTCACACTCGAATGATATTCAAGTTAGGTCTGACCTTGAACCAGAGTTCATGAGGAGTAACGTCTGAAGTTGCATGAGGCACTCTATTTAGAATAAAAGTGGCCGTCAATACAGCTTCTCCCCAGTAGCACTTAGGAAGGCCAGCAGTCAACAACATTGAATTTATCATTTCTGTCAACGTCCTGTTCTTTCTCTCAGCTACTCCGTTTGATTGAGGAGAGTACGGAGCCGTAGTCTCATTGACAATTCCATGTTCCTTACAGAACGATGCAAATTCATGAGGCCTGTACTCCCCACCTCGATCACTTCTTATCCTTTTGAGTTGTTGTCCAGTCTGCCGCTCAGCTTCGGCTCTGAACTCCTTGAACTTCTCGAATGCTTCGTCTTTAGCCTTCAGTAAGTAGACGAACGCATACTTTGAGAAGTCATCGATGAAGGTTATGAAATACTTCATCCCGACCTTTGTAGAGAACTGTTTGAAGTCACAGATATCGGAGTGAACCAACTCCAGAAGATCTGTACTTAGATTAACCCGAGGAAAGGGTTTCCTTGTGATCTTCGTTTGAGCACAAACTTCACATTTCTCTACCTTACCCCCCACATTTGGAGATAAGTCCTAGACTAGACATTCTGTTTATTCATTTACAATGAACATGTCCTAGTCTATTATGCCACAACTCAAGAGTATAAGCAGAAGGAGTGATTTTATTAATCACATTAATTACATTGGACTGATTTACAAACTGAATTTTGAACATTCCTTCGGTATAAAAAGCTTTCCCGAAATATGTTCCCTTGATAGACATCATCATCTGGCCAGCATTGATGTCCATCCTGAGGCCTGTATTGCAGAGTAGGCCTTCCGAGACCAGGTTCTTGGCGATAGCAGGTACGTGCTTTACATCTTGAAGCGTCAGAGACTTCCCCGAAGTCAGCTTCAACACCACCGTCCCGATCCCGAGCACTTCAGCTTGTGCTTGGTTCGCCATCAAAACCGCTTCAGAAGTGGGTGTGTATGTGGTAAACCACTCCTTACTGGAGCAGACATGGCAGGTGGCTCCAGTATCTACCCACCAGTCTGAATCAGATCCTACAGCATCAACCTGTCCAATCATAGCAATTACATCAGTAATCATTGAGACTTTGCTAGGCTCACCTTGCTCTGATTTTTTGGCCGGTGCTGTGCATTCACTTTTGAAATGGCCCAACTAGCCACACTTGAAACAAGGCATCTTTGCCTTAGATTTCTTTGACTTGAAAGAAGTTCCCTTAACATTCAAGTTGTTAGGGTTCTTCTTCTTCTTCTGGAAATCTGCACGCTTTCCCTTTCCCTTTGGTTCCTTTGATGAAACCAAGTTTGCGTTAGCCATCTGCTTGAAAAGCGTGTCAACTTTATGTTGAGCCCTTATCTGGTCTTCAACATAAATTTCCTGCAGGAGATCTTCAAGGGTGATCTCCAGCTTCTTCCTATGCATGTTTGCATAGAACTTACTCCACCCAGCGGAAAGCTTTGAGACAATCCCTCCAACAACAAACTTGTCGGGGAGGGGCATAGCCTCGTCTTCCAACTTCTGTCGCAGCTTCAGAAATTCTTTGACCTGTGGCAGCATGGACTTCTCGTCCTCAAAGAGCCATTTATGATATTTTTCAACCACAAATATTTTGCTCCTGTTCTTGTCTTCTTCGTACAGTTTTTCCAGAGACTCCCATATGTCTCTGGCAATTGGTTTCTTACTGTAGGATTCTGCTAGAGAATCCTTCATAGCATTCAGGATAAGCAACCTACAAATGCTATTCTCCCTTCTCCACTTGGCCTGAAGTTTAGTAGCCGCAGTGATTGCGACAACAGACCCAGTATCTGGAACAGTAGGTTCCTCTTCAAGCAGTACGTGATCAACATCTCTAAGTTGAAGAGTGAGATAAACCTTCCTCTTCCAGACTTGATAATGCTCTCCATCAAACTTCTCTAACTTATAGAAGTCAGTGTTTAGGAGTGAAGCATTAATATTTTCCATCGTAGCAATAAAGCTTTGAGATTGTTATTGTCGGGAACGCCGGGGTACGCTATTCGATGGAAAATACAGAAAATAAAACAGTTGTCAAGACAATGTTTCAAATGCAATTTCTTAAAGAAGGTTTTGCAACCGAGATCCAGAAGGATTCTGCAAATTACGAGATCTAAAAAGATATCGTAATACACGAATAATCTAAAGAGATTTTCGTGATCGTAGCAAACTGGCAGTAGTGCCTTCTAAAAAGAAGATACTGACAGAACTACTAAAGGCAACAGAAGGATGACAGGCGAGAGATAGAAATGCTGGGGTGAATTATCACCGTTGCTCAAAGCTTTATTCGCCCTCTACGACCAGCTTCCAGGAACCAGCAAGGTTGACGGAAAACCTTGGAACACTCCTGCTCTTCTGACTCCTCGAAAGACGGCGAACTCCTCTGGCAATGGCTCTACTCTTCTCTCTCTGTTTGAAGTAACAGAACCCACACGTACTAAAAAGTACTAGTGTTTGTGTTAAAGAACACGCTCACTACTCTGTTGTGTTAAAGAACACTTAGAGTTTTTCTTCCTGGAATTTTGATTACTACTGCACTCAGAGAGAGGAGAGAACCTACATATATAGCCCACGGGGCGGTTGCCAAGCAGTTGCCTGAACTTCAGGGTAGTGGCAGAACCACTCCTGAACGTGCAGCAACTGCTGCAACCGTTCCCGCTCTAATATGCAGCCAGTCATACGTACACTACGCACACTACGTACGCTGCGCACACTGTGCACTCTATGCACGCTGCGTACGCTGCGCACACTGGGCGTGCTGGGCTGCGTAACGGGCCGTGCAACGTGAGTGCGCCAACAAAATGCCACATTACGCCTCATGAGCCCTTGAGTCGGAGTCGGAGTCCGAGTCCGAGTCCGAGTCCGAGTCCGAGTCCGAGTCCGAGTCCGAGTCCGAGTCCGAGTCGCTAAGCTCCTACGGAGCTTAGCTCCATGGAAATAAATTTCCAAGAGCAAAAAGCTTACAGCTTCTTAATTATTGATTAAGCCTTTATACCATTAATAATTAATCCCACATGGCACACACCCATGTGCACTACATGTGCATCTCCATAAAGAGAAAAGACTCATATATATGGAGATACACATTCCTTTCTAGCCGATGTGGGACTAAAAACCAAAACAAAAGGCTATAAACCCAACAGATACTATATGTGTAGGAAGATACTACAGTTTGGGCACTAGTAGGTAACTGTAGTTGAAGCAATAGGTAAAACCAGTGTATGTTATGATGGTTAATTGCAGCAGACAAGGGTTAGTAGATAAGATTTTGTATCACATGTGTATTTGTGTGTAATAGCAACATCTTTGTGCGTATCAGTATTAGAGGGAACTTTATATGTCATAGTATATGATATGCGGACGTTTGTGTGTTGCAGATATACACAGGTGTAGGTTTGGGGTAGTTAAAGTGCAGTTGTTAATAAAGGATATGTATGGATATCAAACTATCCTGTAGTGGTCCCGGGGGGGGGGGGGGGGTAAAGGAGGCATGAGAATTATCAATTGACTAACACTAACTGTTCAAAATCTGTCGGTATACATGAATGTGTACATGATATGATTCCAAGGGTTGTGTATCCTCTGTGCCTGCACACGTTCACCAACATTTCTCTTCCATGATTTCTTTCCCTCTTCTTTAGTCATTCACTCCCTCAATCATCTCCCTTGTACTTTTATTATGGTTGTGTATCTTTTGTGTATCCTCTGTGTTTGCAAAGTGAAATGCAACATTTTTTAACTTTTTTTTCGAATGAAATATTATATACAACACCAAATAAAATCTTATCCAATTAAATATTGACGAATTAGCGGCCCCTTCTCATTCTTTCAGAGAAAGAACTTACTGAACGTGCTCATGAACTTCGATATGAGCCAGATAATGCAGCAGCCGATGTGTTTGGATTGTTTCTGAAAATTGGTATGTGCTTTTACATGATGTATCGGCAAAAAGTTTACATGATGTTACTTCTTCTCTTTGAAATTCTGAGTGTTTGGTTTTCAGAACGCAAGGATAGGATTGAAGATGAAAACAATACTCATATAAAGAAATTTCAAGCTTAACTCTCCGAACAGTTGGAAGTCATGCATAGGATTGTGTCAGCTTTCGTGACTCAACAGGCGAACCAAAAAACCCATAACCAGAGGAGAGGGGTTAGGGTTTTGAACTTTTTTAAGAATTGGCAGGCAAGAAACATACCTCTTCATTCCTTCTGGAAGGAAAGCTAAGCGCACAGACGTCGGCCATAGGATTTCAATAGGATTTTCTTTCCTTTGGACCGGATCCCGACCATCCGATCGAGCCGCCGCACACGAATATCAGTGCACCACGCATTGTCAGGAGAGGGAGGGTACAGTATGGGATGCTAGGGGTGGAGGAGAGGTGTCAGTGGCGGAGATTAAGGCGTCCGCTCCCTAACGTGGGCCTGGACGGTAGCGAGTCGGAGTTTATGGAGATCCATAGGGTATACTCGATCCTGTGGATCACATGAGAGGGAAGGACAACGAAATCCTACTAGAGAAGGAGGGTTTTCCCTGTGGTTTTTAATTCCTTCTAGAGGAGAGATTTGGTGATGGGGGTATGTGTGCCAGATTGGAGAAAAATGGATTGGATGCTTTGTTAAGGTCGCGTGAACTAAATTTCTATGATTGACATGGTTTTGGAAAAATTTATATGTGTTCCAGACTAAATAATTATTTTTGAAAAAATATTTGGAACATTTTTTATTTTGGCACGGTTTTTGTCCATTCCAAAACTTAGGCACACTAAATAGGTGTTCCAGGTTGGAATACACCTAACGTTCCTAATTAGTTATTTTGGTGTAGTGATTGTCGATCCAGCATACCTACATAAGATAAAGGATATAATATTTACCGTCCTTGCACAAGATAATCATTAACATGCATTCGGACTTGGTTGGTAAAAATTGCACCAGAAAGGACATCGCCACGTGGTATTGCGATGCACCTTTCCAAAGCAGGTTGCAAGACTCAATGAATGTCTTGCAATACCTCATGCTACCATAGCATGACCAAATGTTTCTTCCTAGGTCGAATCGGACCCAGTGACCCAGGTACTGTTCGAGGAAACCAACTCAAACCTTGTGTACAAGACGTCCATGACCATAGAATGCATAAATGACTCAACAGTTACATATTTTACATGGTATTAAGTAAGCCAACAGTAGGAAACCCAACATTTCATATTCATCATCTCATGCATCAATTTGGAGACTCATCAGTCCCCCACATTCTCAACATTTCATCATCTCATCATTTCATCACATTTCACATTTCTAAGCATTTTATTATTCATAGGAACAAGCAACATTTCTCAAGCATTTTACTGTCGCTCTGAGTCATAATGGCATTTTGTAACGTGCCAATCGGAGACAAGATTCCATCTTATGGGTCAATTATCTGTATGATAGAAAAGACCCATTAAACAATAAAAGATCCAAGTAAAATGCAAATGAAATAGAATATTTAGAAGTCACATTTAGATGTCAAACGCGGTAAATTAATGTGGATAAGATCATAGTTCGATTATAGTCCTAATTCACATGCTCGCTTGGTAAAGTCATGTAACAAAGACGATTTAACATTTAACCTACATGGGCCACAACAAAAAAATATCACACCCCAGTCGAAAAATATAGGACAAGAACATGTGGCATACTAGCAGACACACTTCATAGGCATACCCAATTTAATTGACCAAATGGAATGTAGCTTAAGTTGTAAAATAATATAATACATGGTAGTCACAAGAAACTTACTCATCTATAAATACAAAGAGAATCACAGATAATGACAAGACAATATCGTGCTGAATAAAAGAATTTCATAATGTCAAATAGAATAAAAATAGTCACTTGGAGAAAATCCCATGTGTACAAGTCTCAAATGAAAATATAAATAAAACGATACAAGTGCATAGCTTTGACATAAAAGTAAATAATAAAAATGTCTACTCAGGTGCAACCTCGTTTTCTTCATGTGGTGCAAAAGAATAATAGATTTCTGGCCCATGCTCCTTGGGCAAATTCTCGTTACCTATATCTGGAAAATAACAAGATCCTTAGGGGACATAGCAAGGCATATAAAATACAAGCTAAAGTACAGTAAATAAAATATCCAGGATAACTAAACCAAATTGATGTGACGCTTTGAGGATAACGTTCGTAAGTGCAGACATCTCCAAAGTAAAATACACCAGGGAAGGAATATACATATAGCCATAGCGCCGTGTCAATTTCTCAATGATAAATGAGAGAGAAGCATATATCATAGGAAACACGTATTCTCTCCGAATAAATATATACATAATACAAAGTCTAAGTGCACAGCATAGCCCGCACAAGTAGTAATTGTCCTCAACTCTCAAGAATCAATAAGTTATAAACTTACCATTCTAACCTCTACAAGACGGCAAATGCTATGAAACACTTCTATACAGAAAAATAAAATGACAACACCAACCCTTTCCTTCAGTCATCAGAAAATTCGATATCTCAGGAAATCAATATACTGGTATCAGGATAATATATGTGTCAATTATGTGTCGTATCCTACAGGTCTCAACGGAAATAAAATCTATAGAATCACATAAAGGCTATAGATATCAATACTAGACAACTCAACAGTTGAATGAACCCGAACATAATCCGAAAGCACGATTTATATATCCACTAAGGTCCAAGACAATAACATAAATACAAGAAATAAAATACAAATTGTAAAACATGAACTGATAAATAGAAATGTGCACTTACCTGATTCTGCAGTGTGAAGATAGAATGTCGCTCCAGTGTCAACACCTCCGAAATCCAATGCTCATAAATAATTAATTAACTACTTCAAGTATTTAACCAAAAAACTTATAATATGACTAAATTATTTAAATTATTATTAAAAACCATAAGTAACCATGTCCAAATATCTCATGCAACCATTAAATTCATATACAATATCACACATGTTTTAATGAGATATTGGTACCTAGTTTTACGGCGTCCGACTCCCAAATTTTGCGGTCAAGTCTCTACTTCAAGGGCATGCATATAAATCATCAAAAATCATAAAAATAATAATTTTAATAAATTTTATATGTATTTTAACCTCTGAATCTAGATTTGAAATTTTAAGGAGAATTGTGGCTAGTCGATTTCTATGTAAGCTAATCTACCCGAACTTGTTCGTAACATCACCAAACTTCTAGAATGACTTAAATACATGAAATAATATTTTAAATAATAATTAATAATAATTATTTATCAGAAAATAAAATCATATTTATTTGTCAATTCAACTTCTAAATTTTAGCTATTCCATGTCAGTAACTTATCCGAAAAGCTAGTATATTGATCCTACTTTTCTTGATCAGATATAAGATGATAAAATCATGAAAATATGTTAAAATAATATTTTAAATAAATAAATGTACATCAAATTCAGTTTTGATCAATTTTAACAATTCCTTAAAGTTTCACATTAATGGTGCTCAAAACTAGCTCTAACGTAACCTGGTTTCTCAACAATCCAACATACAAGTTCTAGAGATAAAAATATAGAATAAAAGACATCAAAAATATACTTTTTAGGATATTAAACTCATTATCTATAGAATTATTAGCATGGAGTTTGAGATGGAAAAAGATAGAATCTTTACCTAAATACCTTGCTAGAAGGGTTGTGGGTGTTCATCCATGTCAAAGATCCCAACTTTCCTACTTTGTTTACTTGCTAACCCCTTCTTGATGGGTTCAAAGATGTTGGCAATCCTTCTTGAAGGTTGGATGATGAAAATGATGCTTCTAGGGTTTGTTTTGAGTTGTTGGATGGATGGATGGTGAAAATGATAGTTTTTGTGAAGGAGGATGAAGTTGTTGTTGAAGAAGATGATGTTGATGGTGTTTGTGTGGCAAGGGGTGGCTGAAAACTTGGAGAAGAAGGAAGAGGGTGGTCGATCAAGGAAGGAGAGGAGGTTTGCTAGGGTTAGGGTTAGGGTTTGGTTGAAGTTTGATATATATATAGGCCTCTTAATAGGTTTAAATGCATTATAGGGTTTCCTATTGGATTCGAGGGTGACGGCCACATAGGGGCTACCATGGGTGGCCGGCCCTAGCATAGGGGCCTCATGTATGGTTGGGTTTGGTTAGTTTGGGATTTTGTTTATTCGGGTATTGTGTGGTTAGTCCATTGCCAACTAGGATAACACCTAGGACGCTTACTATATTTAGAAACTTTCCTAAAATGGAAACATATAAATTTTAATAAAATATATATACAAAATATATAACATGATGGTATTTGAGGGTACTACAACCAACATACGTTTAGGTTTAGTACGGGTCAAGTTCGAGCTAGTTTGCTACAACCGGGTCTCCTAAAAACTCAAAAGCTTATATAATTAATTAATTAATCAAAAATACGATTTGGGCCACAACTTGATGTGTTAACATGCAAGAAACTAAAATATAACTATGATATCCCTACTATGGCTAATATGCTAGTCATGGCATCCGACTAAACTAGGCATGCCATAATTCCTAGTCAACATGCGTACCAAAACTCAATCATGACTATGATCTTTTTTATATAATAAAAATAGAATTAAAATAAATGAAAAATGACAATTAAAATCCGTAAAAATAAATTTAATTTACTTAAAAATTTATTTATTTATAGGGTTTTACATGCATTCATGAGTAATTAAAGGAGATCCACTCCTTTATGGGTTCGATCAAAAGGGGGCTGATGCTTGGCAAAATTTAGGTGGGATTCTCCCATGTAGGGTTGGCCAAGATAGGTTCTAGGGTTTGGAGTTAGTTCAGAAAGGTTATTAGCTAGCTGGTTAGGGATTTAATAGATAATTTTATATATAGAAACCAATATATATATATATATATATATATATATATATATATATATATATATCCTGACTACGAGTTCGTTTGGTGCAAGAGTCTGCCAGGAAGATGCAGATTTGTGTCTACAAGCTTCTACTGGGCCGACTTTTGACTAGGGATCGACTGAGTTCGTTTGGAGTACAGGTTCCGGATCCTAAGTGTGTGCTTTGCTGTCTGGAGCATGAATCTATAAAGCACATTTTCTTCGAGTGTGCACTGGCATGGCAGATCTGGTCGGAGTAGAGTAGAGTGTTGGAAGTGTGCGTCTCCGGAAAGGGTATTGGGGACATCATTATGGTGCTCCGGGATAGCAGGAGTCGAGGGCAGGACTGGTTCCGGATCGTCATAGTTCGTTTGGCTGCTTCAGTTTGGCATATATGGCGGGAACGAAACCGTCAAATATTTGAGGGGCTGGTCACCCCTCCGGTAGGCATTCTCCATAACATCGAGTTTGATGTAAATGCTATGGGAAATTGATAAGTGGGAGTCCTACTTTGATTGTATGTTGTAAGACTATTCTTTACTTTGGAATAAAATTTACCCTTTTTCCAACACACATATATATATATATATATATATATATATATATATATATATATATATATATATATATATATATATATATATAACCACTCACTTTTGCATCCCCTCTTTCACATCCGTTGGATCTTGTTTAAGTCATTTAATCTTAACCATTGAAAAATCAACAGTTAAGATTAGATGACTTAAAACAAGATCCAATGGGTGTTATCATGGGGGTGCTTGGGGGACACAAAAGTGAGGGGATGTTGATCCCTCCTCTCTCTCTCTCTCTATATATATATATAGAAGGATGCAGGTGATGGCGCTAGGGTTTCCTCTGGACACAGGAGACGCATATGAGATCGAAGGGACGAAGCACCAAGGAGAAGGGACCTCTGCCGGAGAACCTGATGCAGTAGACTCTGGAGGGGGTTGGACAATGGTAGAAAGGTGGAGGCGCTCAGGGCCTCAGAGGAGAGGACCAAACGGAGGGAGTAAGTTCTAGTTGGGAGAGGCTCGAATGGAGGGGACGAGACCACCACCACGGGCCAGAATAGGGCGGCAGGGAACAAACTACCATCCGCAAGGGCGCACATATAAAACACTCGTGGCCACAACATCCCCGCTGGCACCGGATAGAAAAAATCTTCCCAAGATGAACAACCCCAGGAACGACATTGCAGGCGAAGCGCCAGGAAGCTCAAACTCTAGTAGCATGCCAACGCAAGGGGTTCACCGCAAAGGGAGATGCGAACAATGCCAAAACCAGTAGCGTAGGTGGATCTATGTAAACCAACTATGGTATAGGAGGAAGCCGAACCGCAGTACATAGAGCCAAGCATCATTAACAGGAAGAAAGTGGCAGAAATCACACAAGAAGACATCCAGGCAATGATGAAATACTGGAAACACACACTTATTCTTTATGTGATGGGTGATAAGCCGTTCTACGGCCAACTACAGGCGTTTGCGACGAGAGTTTGGCGGCCTAAAAGAGACATGGAGATATTCTCACGAGAGAACTGGTTCTACTTCGTTAAGTTCTCTCTAGCTGAGAATCTAGACAGAGTGCTGGAGGGGGGACATTAACGTTCGATGGTCGGCTAGTTGTGCTCAAAAGATGGAAGCCAGAATCGAGCTTCGAAAAAGATTGCCTATCGATGGTCCCTATCTAGATTCGATTGCCCTGGTTATCGCCGCAAAACCCATCTGAACAGACCTGCCCACGGCTCATCGACAGAGACTATCATATGCGCATGTGTTCATGGAGATCGACGCAAAAGGAGAATGCCACGTCAAATAAACATTTTGCTACCTAATGGAGAATGGTTAACACAAAATGTCGAATACGAATGGGTTCCACCCTCATGCTTAAACTGCCACTGCTTCGGCCATGTACAAACCCAATGTTATGACCCAATAAAGCCTAACACAGGGGAATTACCACATTCGATAGGGCAAGAAGAAGATGGCGGCGATAAGGGAGATGAGATAGCTCTTAACGATAATCAAGAGGAAGCTATGACAGAGGCACGAGATGAGACTATGCTTGGCAGGGGCCTATGAGACACCATAATTGCTTCCTCAGTCTTAAGGAATAGAACGATACCAGAATGCACCCATCGTAACACATCGAACAACGAAGCATCATTGGTAGTATACGGCAGCAGGAAAGATCAAAGTAGAAACAGGGAGTCCAATTAGTACACGTAATTAGAAGATGAGGAAACAACTGATGGAAACAAGGAAGCTAAAGCTAGTAAGGCATACCACAATCAAGGGGATATGAAGACACGTCCTTAGGGGACCCAATGAACAAACATGACAACGCCGACACCAACCCTCAAAGCAAGGCGCTCACCAAGGACAACCTAGAGTGGCTCATGCTACAACAAGACAACCGCACAAGCAACAAAGATGAGGATATGGCTCTCTTCCCATTTCCACGAGGAAGCCAACGACGACAACGGGACGCATCATCACCCAGTTTCTAAATGACATTCCTCACTTGGAATGTCAGGGGAGACAATTCCATTGGTCGATGGAAGGAGGTACAAAATACTGTTTGTAGGAACAAGTACTCAATTTTCTCTATTATTGAGAGAAAAAATCAAATCAAAGGGCAGCTCGTGGAATAGACTCCTCATAAGTTGGAAGCTTTTCACAACCTTCACATCTGCGAGATGGCACACATTTGGATCCAATGGGATACTCAGATCTGGTCGAGAGAGGTAAGACACCTATCTGATCAACTGATTATTGTTGATTTTACTAACAAAGGTGGATTGAAAGTCATCCTGGGTACGATTTACGACCACAATAAAAGGAGACGCAGGTTCAAACTCTGGGTGGAAATCATCCACGTAGCAGCCGAGATTGGTGACAACATGCCTCTGCTACTATGTGGTGACTTCAACTCAATACTCACAACCTCAAAAAAATAGGCGGGCGCCAGTACCAGACTCCATACTTGCTGACTTCTAAAATTGTCTCATGGGATCAGGCAAGAGCTGTGTCAACATAACGGGTCTGCTTTGGTCATGGAACAACCGTTCAACAACCAGCCGGGTCGTTTGCCAACTTGACCAAGCCGTATGTAACAACAAATGGTTGGACACCTTACCTTTAATACTTACAGAAGGGCTCACAGTGGCACTAGCAACCATACTCCCATCCTTATTAGATTGGTGGCCAACATAAGCATTAAATGGAGGCCATTTTGCTATTGCAACACCTGGACTGAAGAAGAGGGGTACCATGAAGCTGTCGCGCGAGTACTCGACCTGTATATACCAGGCAACGCCCAATTTTGTTTAACAAAAAAACTGAAAAGGGTTAAGGCTACTCTCCGTAAATGGAATACGCTGAAGCCGCGGACGTCTATTTCCAAGAAGGAAAGAGTCCAAAGCGAGCTACATGAAGCCCTCCAGGTGACGCCTATAAATGAAACCATTATTGCTGTCGAAGTTCAAGCCCAGGCAGAGGTCAGAAGAGCTCGTCAGTTATAAGAGATTCAACTTCAGCAGAGAGCCAAATGCGCATGGCTCAAAGACGGCGACCGCTGCTCTAAATTCTTCTACGCTACCATCCGAGCTCGACAACACACTAACTCAATGGCAGCCCTGATCGGTGATGATAGGAAAGCGCTAAAAGATGAGGGTTCAATCCAACAAGCGTTTGTTAAATTCTATCAGGAGTTTACAACCAAGCGGATTACAGTGACGTATTCCCATACCTAATATTCAAGTGAATTATTACTGAGGAAGGGAACAAAATCCTCCGTAGCTAGGTTACTATAACAGAAATAGAAGCTATCGTCAACAAGGTTGACATAATAAGGTGCCCGGTCCAGGTGGGTTCAACGCCAAATTCTATAAGCAATACTGGGGTCAGCTTAAGGGACAGGTATTTAAGGTTGTTCATGAGTTCCTGCAAACTTTTGAAGGAAATGAATCACACCTTCCTTTTTTTGATTCCAAAAAATGAAGGGGCTACGGAGTTGGGTGACTACCGGCCGATTTTATGTTGCAACTTCATCTACAAAATCATCACTCAGCTGATGTGTAGTAGGATGCAGGATATCATGATTGGGCTTATCTCGTTCAACCAATCAGCTTTTGTCATAGGGAGGTCCATCGCTGAGAACTGCCTACTCGCACATGAGATGGTGAGAAAATTTAACAAGCCAGAGGCCAACAAAAGCTGCATAAAACTTGACCTCCACAAATCATATGACATGGTTAATAGGAAATTTGTATGTGCAGCTATGAGAAGTATGTTCGATAACTGGTGGGTGGATCAAATTGATGAGTGTATATCCACTCTGACCTTCTCCATTATCATTAATGGCCACCCTTATGGTTACTTAGGAAGCGAAGGGGCCTCCGATAGGGCGACCCTCTCTCGTCGTACCTGTTCACAATAGCCATGGAGCACTTCTCTTGCCTGCTAGACATGGTAGTACACAAGAGGCATGTTACACCCTACCGATACGTAGCACCTAGCGTATCTCATCTAATATACACAGATATATGCTGGTATTCATTGAACCGACTGATAGAAGAGTGGAGAATCTCAATCTGACTCTTAAAAATTTGGAAGGGCAACTGGGCTGGCACATAATAGGAACAAGTCTCATGTATACTTCAGTAAAAGCTATCCGCAACCAGTCTATTGGGCCAATCAGATGGGAATAGAAAAGGGACAACTCCCAGTCTGGTACCTTGGACATCCACCTTCAGTAAACTATGCAAAAGATACGGATTGTGTAGGACTGGTCCAGTATGTCCATAACCGACTGGACGACTAGCCGTCGTAACTACTATCATTCGGGGGACGAGTAGAACTAATTCG
The DNA here is from genome assembly GCA_029216955.1 of Iris pallida. Taxonomy (NCBI): domain Eukaryota; kingdom Viridiplantae; phylum Streptophyta; class Magnoliopsida; order Asparagales; family Iridaceae; genus Iris; species Iris pallida. The sequence continues at coordinate 42,734,310 of JANAVB010016197.1, read as the reverse complement.
CTCTACTATTCCGACAATCACAGCATATTGGCTTCAAGCCATCATCATCCCTAGTAACGTGGTACGTAGAATTGAGAAACTCTACACCAATTTCGTATGGAAGGGCGGCATGCACATAATAGGATGGGAGGAACTATGTCAAACCAAAGATGAGGGCGGCATTGGGTTGAGATCCCTACAGATGCTTCACGAAGTGGCTATACTGAAGCTCGCTTGGCACTACTTGGAAGGCACATCATTATGGGCATCCTGGTCTGCCAATCGATACGATAATGATGGCAACTTTTGGGTGATGAACACTAACAACAACATGTCAGTTACTTACAAAATGATGCTAAAACAATGTAACATGCTAAAACTCTCCATGCAAAGAGTTATATGCGATGGGCAAGCAACTAGTATTTGGAAGGACCCATGGATCAACCACGAGTCCTTGGTTGGCAAAGTCGGGTAGGACATATGAAATCCTCGACAAAAAAGACAAGGTATCGGTCCTCAGGAGGAATGTCGATTGGCACATAACGAATAGGCACATCCGACAATGGCTACATGCAGATGTTAAGGGGATACCAATTGACAAGGAGGGCACCGCTGACTACTGGGTATGGGTCGGTTCGAGCTCTGGCAAGTTCCAACACAAACTCGCTTGTGAGAAGTTGCGGACTATCGGTCCATTGGTCGATTGGAATCAGTAGCTTGGACTAAGGGAGTGGCTTCAAAAATGAGGCTCTGCATGTACAAAGCCATTCAGGATAGGTTGCTCACCAGGATCAACATTCAGATCCAAATTGACCTTTGTGCCTTCTGCGGTAATGAGGTCGAAACTCGGGACTATCTTTTCTTCTAGTGCAGCTTTACTACTCAAATAAGGCGACATCTCAAACGTCAGATATCCATCAATTCAAGTGATCCCCAGAGGCTACAGGAGGTTATTGGCGAGGTAAAATCTCTCTCAAACAATGAAGGACATATAAAAGAGCGAGATACAAACTACTGGTAACTGTTTGGCATGTTTGGCGCAACCAAAATCGTAGAATATTTGACGAAGAAGCAACGAATCTATCAGGTATCCTGAACAATATAGAGAGTGATATCACCTGTATGGAAGCTAAAGACTGAATGCATAGGAAGAGGGGAGTTTATTTAGAGATTATAAAAGCACTGTACACCATAATTCTTTATCATTGAAGTACCATTCCTTCATATATATATATATATATTTTTTTTTTCTTTCATATATATATATATATATATATATATATATAATAACACCAAACCCCACTTTTATTCATGTATATGTGCAAAATGTCGACGCCTTTACAAGAAGCACGAAACCGTCAAACGGCAAAATAAAAAGGAGTGAGCGAGGATGTAACCCCTCTTCCCAGAATTTTTGATAATATTTTTTTATCTAATTATTTAAATTAAATGGTGATTTTTTTAAATAATTACTTAGTTAATTATTACGGTAGATGACCTTTAGCCATAATAGAGTTTTGAAGTACAAGGTGACTAGGAATCGTGGCACGGGCAGTGTAACGGCGTGCCTTAAATAGAGTATTAGCCCCGGTAGGGAAGGTCGAGCCATAGGGACGTCCTAACTAGGAAAACCAGACCAAGTTGCGACTTGACTTCTATAAATAATTTAATTATTTATTATTAAGGTTTATTGGCTTGCAGAAGAACCGATTATACAATTTTAGTCCGGACTGGACTCGAACTGAGCCCAAGCCCATGTAGTCAGGCAGCACGTCCAAGGACATTCGAGTAGATAGAATTTGGTATGAGGGTGTTGTATTTCGTTTTAATAGTTTAATGAATATTTTCTAAGTATTCGTAATTAAATATTATAAATATCATATTTGTATAAAATAGGTCATTGTACAATTTTGGGATTATTAGACTGTGCATAGTGGTGTATACATTATTATTATTTATTGAATTTTATTATTATTATTATTATTTTATTATCAAGGTTATTAATATATTATATTATTATTATTGGTGATATTATTATTATTATTATTTTATTATCATTATTATTATAATATATATATATATATATATATATATATATATATATATATATATATATATATATATATATATATAGGCCCTAAAAAAAAAAAAAAAAAAAAAAAATATATATATATATATATATAGGCCCTACGCTAGGAAAGGATAATATAGAGATTTTAATTAGATTTATGGAAATACTATATAAGTATATATATAAATACATGGATAAATAAATACATACATAGATAATTCATATATACATATAGATAAATATATATATATGTTTATACATATATCATTTTAGCAAAACTAAAGCAGCAGCACTGTGAATAAATCCCGGCCCAGTCGGGCCAGAGGCCCACAGGCTCACGGATGCTCAACCCAGCAAACCGAGAGGAAACTCTAAGCCAAATGCCAGGCCGAGCCCGAGCACCCGCTCGAATTTTTTCGAACACGGTATATATATTATGCGAGTACGAGAGGGAGAGGCCGAGACCCAAACCCTAACACTCACGCCAGCCTTCCTCTCCCCTGGGCGTACCCCCACGCGCGCGTGCGGCACCGCGAGCCGCCGTCGGCGGGCCAAACCGCGCGCAGGAGTCGACTGCAACTACAGCAATTGTTGGGCGAGGAGCCACCTTCGCGATGCAATATCTCAACGATCGCTCGATCGTTTTGAGTCCTGTAAACCCTGGTATGATCTTGATATGACCCTCTTTAATCCCTATTAATTAGTTTAAATTCTAGTGACCCGAAACTCGAGATAAATCGAGTTGAAGTTGCCGAAAAACCTGTTTGGAAACATGACATGTAACAGTCCAAACACCCATATTGGGAGGCAAATTGCCGCCAAGCCGTAGCGATAATTAGAAATATATTTGAAGTCACTCCTAGACAACCTATAGGACCCTGTAACCTAAGTTATGGAAGTCGATTTCGACGACGGTACGTCGAGAAATTGGATTCCTAATTTGGCAAAAAATCTATTTTAAAATATTGAAAATATTGAAAAACTCTTCGATACGACGTGCGTCCCGCCAATTCGGGCGACGTGGTCGCGAACTGAAAGCATCAAAAGTTGCGTAACGGCTTCGTGGACGTGTGGGCTTTGACGGAATTCAAATTGGTTGCGTGTGCACGACGAATTTGATGTGTATCCGTCGAAATTCACCGTATCGGTCTCTGTTTAAATTTCCCAATTACTTTGTGTACGTTCGTCAGATCGAGATGAAACTTACGCCAACAGGACTCGTTTTCTGGTCCTGTATGCTAAGTTTGGTCCAATTCTGAGACAGTTGATCGGATCGCCGTTTTACGGACCCCACGATCCGATTCAACGGACGATTTTATGCACGGGACGTCGGAATCCAACTTTGGACATACGGTTGGGTTCGTATCATCAAAACAAATCCGTAGACATGTAGTTTGATGACTTTAGAGGCCATTGACTCTGGCACGCATTTCGGTGTAAAGTGGGTCCAACGGCAGATATCGTTTTGACCTAAAATTACCGTTTTGCCCCTGTGTCCAGAATTAGACTTAAGAACATGCAATCCTAGCTAATTTGACTATTTTGAGAACATTGGTAATGTCTATTTCAGTATCCGGAGACTGTTGTACGAGTTTTGACTATTATGACATACTGAGTGGTTTGGATTATCGGTTTCACCAGCAAAGGACCTCAGACGAGTACAGTTTATTGTCTACATTTCAATATTGATCTTCACTATATTATATTGATTGGCCATTGGTTATGTGATTTTTATATTCTATTATAAATTATTGAGTCGAGAATAAGAAGTACCAAGGATGTGTGATCTGACCGTAGACATTGTTTATTTTCATGCAATAGACCTCGTAGACATTGTTTATTTTCTGTAAGTAGACCTCGTAGACATTGTTTATTTTCTGCAAGTAGACCTCGTAGACTTTGTTTATTTTCTACAATTAGACCTCGTAGACATTGTTTAATTTTGTAAGTAGACCTCGTAGATATTGTTTATTTTTTATGCAAGTAGACCTCGTAAACCTCACGGTGTAGTGTCCCAGACTGATCACATATCAAAGGTACTTCTAACAGTTGAAAAAGTATTTTTGTCTATTTATTTGCTACTGATTTTCCATCTTTTTTGTTTATTTTTTAAGACATGTAATTGATGTCTAACCTCTGTTGTATAGTCATTTTCAATTATTGAATTGCATTCAGTGAATTGTGCTCGTTCCATTCCTGACTGGAAACCAATATTTTTTAGGTTAGCCGTGGATTCACTTAGCATTGGGAGATATGGGTGTACTTGCTGACGGAAATCCAAGAGACTAGCTAGATAGATGAGTTGTAGTCATTACAATATTTGTACGAGTTTATATTTTTCAGTAAATATAAAACCTGTGAATATTTTAAATTGTATTAATTTTGTGAATGAGCATTATTTATGATTTTGAGCATCTTGGTCGTGACAGCGTTCTACCGCCGACTCTGCGACGTAGGCTGGCTTGGACGCGTCTCGTATCCCAAAAAAATGGGTGCGGGTCGTGACAAGTTTTTGTGGTGACCCATGCAGGTCTATTTTTGTCACGACCCGCACCCACCGTGAGGGTACGAGTACGTAACAACGCCCAGCCTACGCCGCAGTGTCGGCGGTAGAACGCTGTTCTAGGTCATGAACTATAACTAGCATAATATGAATACTCTCCATAAGGAGGCCAACACAGAGGTACAACTCAATCACAATCTAAGGTAGATTGATAAAGATAGATAAACATGAAATCCAAAAGAGATACAGGAGATAGAAGTCTAAGTGTCTAAGATACAGTAATCCACAAGTAAATACAACTCCAAACAAAATGAAATAACTATCTAAACAACCTCTACTGTGTCTCCTCTAGGCTAGCAGGCAATCCCCGGCTATCTGTAAAATTTATCAACAGGTCCAGTCAGGATAGGAACGAGCACATATCTCTCAAACAGTTCATAGCAGGTTAGGAGTATAAATCATGTAATAGAGTAAAATACAGGAAGTGCTGAATGGAAGTACGAGTAAACAGGAGATATTTTGTAACTGAAAGTAAATACATGATAGTAGAGACTGTAAGTGACTACGTGATTTAGAGTACAATATGGTTAAGTAAACGGCTTAGGGGCACATGAATACAAATAAGGAGGCACATTTATACAGCTACTGGGGATAGTGTTCACATAACCAATTCTACTCACCCCGCCCCAATCAATACACAAGGATCCATTCAAGTTACATTATAGGCACATGAATACAGCTAAGATACGTGAACTCATGTAATTAGTACATGAGGCACATGATAAAGTACATGAAAGCACATGAAGCACATAAAAGCACATGAGAACATGTAAAAACATGAACTAGTACGAGTACAAGGAGTACCTGATGCACATGATAAAGTACATGAACATAAAATACCCGATGCACCCGTAGAGGGATAACATCTCAGGAAAGGATCCATATAGTACTAATCCGTGAAGATACGTGTCAGCATCAAGTAGAGTAATCTAGAGCATGAATATAATCCAGGTAAGTATGAAAAGATCGGAGAATGTACTCGCCTGATATCTGAATGTCCAAGGTAAAGGTATTGTCCGAGGAGAGGTGTCTGGCTCCTAATTAGAACAGCACAAGTCACAACATGTCCAGAAGGGTAATATAAAGCACTACAATGCATTCTACATAAATCTAGGTCAAACTAGGCCAAAGTCAACCCTTGGTCAACTCTGGTCAACTGTACTAGTCAAACTAGGTCATGTCCTAACCCAGCAAAAGTCTTACTAGGACTAACCAAGACTATCCTAGCAAGCACACATCAATACAAGGCTATATAAGCCAACATACACCCAACTCTATATAGCATGCAATTATTCAATACTCAAATAGGCAAGAATTCACATTGGATATACACTAGGTAATCTATTACTTTAAACTATATATGTCTACACATATATACACATGCATATATTGGTATTCAACATTAGGTCTATAATCATGGTATTTCAAATGGTTATATAAACTTATATATTACAACACAATATGCTAACATATATATAATATACATACATAGCTAAGTTAACTGTATTCATAAATACTTATTTAAGAGGCTATGTGTGTGTATGTGAACATGGCAAAGGGGCAAGTGAGGGTTAAATGGGCATACATAGTGTATACATATCAAAGAGTGTCAAAGTGTAAGTGAACAAAGTGTCAAGTGTGATAGTGTCTACATAGTGTAAGGGGTACATGAGGTAATATAGGATTTGTGTTAACATAGAACATTACATCTCATTAACTTGTATATTGCATACATTACATCTATTATTATATTACATTCATGCTTGCATTCATTCATCATTCATTTATTCTCTTGCACTACTATATGCACCATACATTACATACTATGGAACCTACATATTCATTACAAGCCATACTTATACATGCTTATATTAGATAGGATACTTACACCTCATACATCATTTATTTAAACATTTACTCATGCTTGCATTATCAATTTAATTACATAATGTATATACATTAACATGGGTTAAAAATCAAATAGAATATTATATTACACATAAGGGTGCACAAAATGTATATGTCGAATAGTAACTCCTACTAATAATCAATACTGTACCATCTCAGCATGAATTAAAATCCAAGATTAAAGTATGTTATAGATCTATGTGTTAGCTTTCCAAAACTTCAAACGGATCGCGTTTTCGTTTCCGGAAACTCCCGGAATCGCAAAAACACCGAGAACGCGTTTCTCTTTCGTACAGCTGACAGTCAAATAATTCTCCAGAAAGTTACAAAAAGAATTAGGCCTATTAATATATGTTTTTGGTAAGCTAACTTCAATACGCTTCTTTTAAAAAAAACGGGAGATTAAATCGAGCTTTGAGCTAGAAGTTATGATATTTCTAAGTTAGGACTGAAATTAAAAACGTGGATAAAAATCATGACGGATTTGGGTAGTTTGAGACAAAAGAACACAAGTATATAACATAATATATCAAGAACTCACTCTCTACACTAATATATATATATATGAGACACTATAGAACACATCTCCAATACAAAAATATGAGATTAAACATGTAATAATTTATTCATACATAACAACAACACATAGTGTGTCCAAATTTGGGGTTTTCCCACATGGACATAACCACAACACAAGGGTCACTCCTATGACCTCCAAATGGACACGAAATGGACACAAATGGAGATACAACCATGGGGGTCATTCCTATGGGTTCAAAATAGACCTATATGCATGAGGAAATGAAAAGGAGAAGGGATTTATACCTCCCGGTAGATCGAATCGAAGAAAAGCCTTCCCGGAGCGACACCGACACGTAGAGATTCCAAAAGGACACGAACGAGCTCTCCCAAACTTGGGTAGCTTCCTCCTTGGCTAGAATGGAGAAGGAAAGAAGAAGATTTGGTGGCAAAATGGAAGGATTTGGTGGAGAAATTGCTAGGGATTGCTCTCTAGGAATTTGGGGAAGAACAAGAGAGAGAGTGTGGATACGAATAATGAAATAAACTTGAGCCTATCCTCTCCCAAAGTGGCTCGCCATATGGGGCTATTTGTCCTATTATGGTAAGGTCCAAAATGTCCCCACTAACCTATTCTATGAGTATTAGGAAAGGACTAATTGGTTGGGGCTAAATTAGTCATTCTAAAGTCTCTAATCACACTAGCCTTATCCATAATAATTAGTCTAACCTCTAACTAAAATATTTCTATCATGTGGACTAAAATTAATATCATGTGGGCCATGTCTAACTAGTGTGTGGGTCCCACTAGAGTCAAACTACCCCCGGGTCCCCGTTTCAAGTCGGATTGAGTTGAAATTCGAACCCGACTCAAATAACCCCAAAACAATATCATAAATAATAAAATAAATTTCAACCTCAAAATAATATCATAAATAATAAAATAAATTTTAAAAATATTTAAAAATGTAAAATGACAAAAATACCCCTGTTTCTGAAAACTGGAGGTGACGAATCTATCCACCTTAAAAAAAATTTCGTCCTCGAAATTAAAACAAAGCAATCACAGAAAACACATGCAGAAAACAATCTCATTCAAATACTTTTAAAAAAAAATCAGCAATAAAAAAAATCTCTTTGAGGCACATCAAACATTTGTAAATAAAAACTGATACGTGTCCGATACGGACACAAAACTATCATAAAATCACACCTATCAAAGGTCAAAATCAACAATCACCAACGCAATAAATATCAAAATAATTCAAACAGGTCAAATGCAAAATATCCTTAGGCCAGAAATGACATTAAAATATCCTAATCACATGGTTAGGCTCTAGGTCAAACAGTCTCTAGGGTTTCACTAGCAAAACATCAAAATCACAAGTCATGATTTTAAATAGTTTTAAAATGATTTAAAAATTACCAAAAATCATATCATGATTTAAATGTCAAATCAATAAATGATTAAATTACAAAATTTTAAAATTAGCCTCATTTTAGAGAACTGGGTGTTACAAGTCTACCCACCTTAAAAAATTTCATCCTCAAAATTAAAATGTTCATACTTCTTCTAGGTCAAACCCCCCACAATCAAAGGCTCAGAACTTAAACAATCATACGATTTAAAAGGATGACATACAGGGTCATGGCATACGGTGGTAGTGAAAGTCTCATCTAGGTATACTAGTCATGCTAGACCAAAACGGTCATATGGTATCAAAACACACAAGCAATCTAGGGTGCTAAACTAGAAAAGATACAGAAATAACAATCATCAAGACTGTAAGGCAGTCTACCATCCTATATGAAAACTGGTACTTATCAAAATAAAATAAAGTTAACTACCATTTATCTAATAAGGGGTACTATTCAAGAAAATCAAAATCAAAAGTTAAAGAATGAAAGCCAATTGCATGGAAATCCAATCACAATATATTTATATATATAGCGTTAGAGAGGGAAAAGCTAGCATTATGTACAAGTTATGTAGTTCGTGTGTGTATGGGTGTATGTGGACATGTTCATATGGTTAGATAATAGGCGTGTGTGTATGTGAAATATACATAAAAGTGCATAGGAGGATTTGGGATTTCAAACAATAACTATCAAGTTACACTAATCATGGCATATTGGTAAAACAATCTACAATACACAACTCATTTGCTCATAACATGCATGGCTAACCATGTATATATGTATATATAAAGAGGTAGAGATTTAGTTATGTATGTATATACATTATAACATGTATGCCTAAGCTCTATATATATCTATATAGATATATAATCATGACATAGAGAGGAAGAGTTAGGTTACATGACAGGGTATACTAAGTTAGGGTGTGTGTGTGTCCTTGTACAGGGTTATAGCTTAGTATTGAAAGGTTAAACCCAGTTTTAGTTCAGCATTTACATACAAAATCTGAAAATAAGCTAACATTTAAACCAGTGCAATATTAACATAATGTAATTTCAAAATTTAGGAGTTTGAAATATCACAACTAATCTCAATGCTCCAAATACATCCTAACATGATAGAAATGAAACCCTAATATATTATCAATACATTTATCTACGCATACAGTTCAATATTACTTGTTAAATCTGAAATTGAACTAAACATGGAAATCAATGTAAAAATGTTAACATGTATTCAGTTTTCAGGATTTTGGAGAATTTGCACATCAAAACCAACTTAATGTTTATCACAACCTAACATGTAAGAATATGGAACCTAAATTTATATCCTTACAACAACAATGTACACAGCTCTAAATATTACATTTAAAACAATTAATTTGAACTAACATTTAAAATCCCGTATTAAGGGTTAATATGCACACAGTCTCAGATTTGACAAATTTAAACACAAAACTCAACCAAAATTTTTTTTTGAATTGAAACCCTACGTATAACATACATGTGCAGTGATATAAATAAAACTATTATCATGAAATTTTATATTTAAATTACGAGTTAAGCTAGGAAAAGCAGAGAATCAGAAATATTGGGGTTTTGAAAATTTAAACATTAACGACATATTAATATGTATTCAGATAGGTGGAAATCAAGTGTAGCGTGCATAAGTGTCAGGAAAGTGTCCACTATATATATTCATATATATTCTCATGTCCCAATATAAAATTTTAATTCTACGATAAGGCCAACAATTAGATTCCTACCAAGGTTGCAAGCAGGTGATTGACGTAATCAAGATAGTATTATTATTATTATTATTTAATACAAGAATAATAGCAAGAAAGAAATAACGATAAAAATCTGTTTTTGCTTATCTGTTTAAAAGAAAAACCCATTTTGAAACCCAGAGCTAAATTTTCAAATCCAAGATAAAGTCTAGCAAAATCATCGATTCATTGTATTAAGAAGAATTTCATAGTAAGAAGTTACACAAAGTTTATAAAAACAGCTAAAGCTACTCCTAAGTTAAATAAATGAGAAACAAAACAAAACAAACAAATAACAATTCTCTCTTTCTTTCTTTTTTCTTTTTTTTTGAAGGACTGAAACAAAAGTAGAGAAAATATGTTCAAAAATATTTAAGGTACAATCTGATAATCATATTCGTCTTCTTGAAATTATGTTGTCAGAATTCTGCCACGCCAATAAGCATAGCTGCAATAAACGATAGAGTCCATAATAAGGCATACACTCTATAATCATGTTATCTAGAATTCTTACCACGCCACCCGGTATGGCTGCAAGAAAATCTAGATTTCATAACTAAGATAAGTATAGCTATATCATGCTCTACGTCCTTATCATGCTAGCAAATATGACTGCAATAAATTCTAAATTCCATAATAAAGTAGACTTTTACCTTTCTCACTGTCCTTATCAAGTATGTTATCAGGTTATACCTTAATTCCAAAAAAATGTACATATACATATAAATACAAACTCAAATTCAATAACTAACATCAAGATTCAAAATTCAACAATAATCATAAAAATACAGACTCAAATTCAACCACTATCATCAAGATTCAAAATTCAACAATAATCCATCAAAAATCATAAAAATACAGACTCAAATTCAACCACTAACATCAAGATTCAAAATTCAACAATAATCCATCAAAATCAAGTTCAATAACAGGAAGTAAAGGTAAATCAAATCAGGGAAAAACAGATTTCAAATCGAAGTTAAAATAAGATTCTCAAGGGTCGTCCCAGGAATCTCTCAAGGAATCCTAACCGTGATTGAGTACCTTCAAAATATATTCTATTCCTACTGTAGGCTGTAGTGGTACTCTAGTTCGAATACCACTACATAAACTCGACCTGCATGGGCCACCACTAAAAACGTGTCACGACCCGCACCCACCGTGAGGGTATGAGTACGTAACAACGCCCAGCCTACGCCGCAGTGTCGGCGGTAGAACGCTGTTCTAGGTCATGAACTATAACTAGCATAATATGAATACTCTCCATAAGGAGGCCAACACAGAGGTACAACTCAATCACAATCTAAGGTAGAATGATAAAGATAGATAAACATAAAATCCAAAAGAGATACAGGAGATAGAAGTCTAAGTGTCTAAGATACATAATCCCAAAAATACATCTCAAAACTCAAATACAGTAATCCACAAGTAAATACAACTCCAAACAAAATGAAATAACTATCTAAACAACCTCTACTGTGTCTCCTCTAGGCTAGCAGGCAATCCCAGGCTATCTGTAAAATTTATCAACAGGTCCAGTCAGGATAGGAACGAGCACATATCTCTCAAACAGTTCATAGCAGGTTAGGAGTATAAATCATGCAATAGAGTAAAATACAGGAAGTGCTGAATGGAAGTACGAGTAAACAGAAGATATTTTGTAACTGAAAGTAAATACATGATAGTAGAGACTGTAAGTGACTACGTGATTTAGAGTACAATATGGTTATGTAAACGGCTTAGGGGCACATGAATACAAATAAGGAGGCACATTTATACAGCTACTGGGGATAGTGTTCACATAACCAATTCTACTCACCCCGTCCCAATCAATACACAAGGATCCATTCAAGTTACGTTATAGGCACATGAATACAGCTAAGATACGTGAACTCATGTAATTAGTACATGAGGCACATGATAAAGTACATGAAAGCACATGAAGCACATGAAAGCACATGAGAACATATAAAAATATGAACTAGTACGAGTACAAGGAGTACCTGATGTACATGATAATGTACATGAATATAAAATACCCGATGCACCCGTAGAGGGATAACATCTCAGGAAAGGATCCATATAGTACTAATCCGTGAAGATACGTGTCAGCATCAAGTAGAGTAATCTAGAGCAAGAATATAATCCAGGTAAGTATGAAAAGATCGGAGAATGTACTCGCCTGATATCTGAATGTCCAAGGTAAAGATATTGTCCGAGGAGAGGTGTCTGGCTCCTAATTAGAATAGCACAAGTCACAACATGTCCAGAAGGGTAATATAAAGCACTACAATGCATTCTACATGAATCTAGGTCAAACTAGGCCAAAGTCAACCCTTGGTCAACTCTGGTCAACTGCACTAGTCAAACTAGGTCATGTCCTAACCCAGCAAAAGTCTTACTAGGCCTAACCAAGACTATCCTAGCAAGCACACATCAATACAAGGCTATATAAGCCAACATACACCCAACTCTATATAGTATGCAATTATTCAATACTCAAATAGGCAAGAATTCACATTGGATATATACTAGGTAATCTATTACTTTAAACTATATATGTCTACACATATATACACATTCATATATTGGTATTCAACATTAGGTCTATAATCATGGCATTTCAAATGGTTATATAAACTTATATATTACAACACAATATGCTAACATATATATAATATACATACATAGCTAAGTTAACTGTATTCATAAATACTTATTTAAGAGGCTATGTGTATGTATGTGAACATGGCAAAGGGGCAAGTGAGGGTTAAATAGGCATACATAGTGTATACATATCAAAGAGTGTCAAAGTGTAAGTGAACAAAGTGTCAAGTGTGATAGTGTATACATAGTGTAAGGGGTACAGGAGGTAATATAGGATTTGTGTTAACATAGAACATTACATCTCATTAACTTGTATATTGCATACATTACATCTATTATTACATTACATTCATGCTTGCATTCATTCATCATTCATTTATTCTCTTGCACTACTATATACACCATACATTACATACTATGGAACCTACATATTCATTACAAGCCATACTTATACGTGCTTACATTAGATAGGATACTTATACCTCATACATCATTTATTTAAACATTTACTCATGCTTGTATTATCTATTTAATTACATAATATATATACATTAACATGGGTTAAAAATCAAATAGAACATTATATTACACACAAGGGTGCACAAAATGCATATGCCGAATAGTAACTCCTACTAATAATCAATACTGTACCATCTCAGTATGAATTAAAATCTAGGATTAAAGTATGTTATAGATGTATGTGTTAGCTTTCCGAAACTTCAAACAGATCGCATTTTCGTTTCCGGAAACTCCCGAAATCGCAAAAATACCGAGAACGCATTTGTCTTTCGTACAGCTGACACTCAAATAATTCTCCAGAAAGTTATAGAAAGAATTAGGCCTATTAATATATGTTTTTGGAAAGCTAACTTCAATACGCTTCTTTTAAAAAAAGCGGGAGATTAAACCGAGCTTTGAGCTAGAAGTTATGACATTTCTAAGTTAGAGCTGAAATTAAAAACGTGGATAAAAATTATGACGGATTTGGGTAGTTTGAGACAAAAGAACACAAGTGTATAACATAATATATCAAGAGCTCACTCTCTACACTAATATATATATATATGAGACACTATAGAACACATCTCCAATACAAAATATGAGATTAAACATGTAATAATTCATTCATACATAACAACAACACATAGTGTGTCCAAATTTGGGGTTTTCCCACATGGACACAACCACAACACAAGGGTCACTCCTATGACCTCCAAATGGACACGAAATGGACACAAATGGAGATACAACCATGGGAGTCATTCCTATGGGTTTAAAATAGACCTATATGCATGAGAAAATAAAAAGGAGAAGGGATTTATACCTCCCGGTAGATCGAATCGAAGAAAAGCCTTCCCGGAGCGACACCGACACGTAGAGATTCCAAAAGGACACGAACGAGCTCCAAATCCTCCCAAACTTGGGTAGCTTCCTCCTTGGCTAGAATGGAGAAGGAAAGAAGAAGATTTGGTGGCGAAATGGAAGGATTTGGTGGAGAAATTGCTAGGGATTGCTCTCTAGGAATTTGGGGAAGAACAAGAGAGAGAGTGTGGATGAGAATAATGAAATGAACTTGAGCCTGTCCTCTCCCAAAGTGGCTGGCCATATGGGGCTATTTGTCCTATTATGGTAAGGTCCAAAATGCCCCCACTAACCTATTCTATGAGTATTAGGAAAGGGCTAATTGGTTGGGGCTAAATTAGTCATTCTAAAGTCTCTAATCACACTAACCTTATCCATAATAATTAGTCTAACCTCTAACTAAAATATTTCTATCATGTGGACTAAAATTAATATCATGTGGGCCATGCCTAACTAGTGTGTGGGTCCCACTAGAGTCAAACTACTCCCGGGTCCCCGTTTCAAGTCGGATTGAGTTGAAATTCGAACCCGACTCAAATAACCCCAAAACAATATCATAAATAATAAAATAAATTTCAACCTCAAAATAATATCATAAATAATAAAATAAATTTTAAAAATATTCAAAAATATAAAATGATAAAAATATCCCTGTTTCTGAAAACTGGGGGTGACAGTTTTCGCAAAACATACGAACTCGTGATAGTACTTAAGTTAGTCGTACTATTGCGAGCCAACGACTAGGAAATGCTCACTCCCGAGTTAGGATTAAATTAATTTAAGAGAATGACTAGGACTAGGAGTCCCTTATACAAGTTTACCGATGGATGGTCTAGGCTATGAAATTTAGAGGAGGAGTTATTAATTTTGATAGTTGTTAGATCTCCATAGGTACACTATTACCTCTTAATATGACGATATGATCCAATGTGGATAGGTTATTCACTTGGTGAGACAGGACTTCATAGAATTAATGATCTAACCTTGATAAATTATTCAGTTCCTTCTCTTGCCTCTTTAGATATTGTCATCATATCTTAGTCCGAATTGCCTATTTAGTTCCAATTTTGTCCTAAGAATTATTATTTTTATATAATTTTTGATTAGGTTATCCATATACGGCCCTCGAGTTAGTTTCGATTCAAGTTTTTCTCCATGGTTTGAATACACATGGAATAGTTAGAATGTTGGTATTTTTGTCTTCAGTTATTTTCCTCCCTGTTCACCTTTTATCTTAAGGATTATGACTGATAGTACTTACGCTTTATTTCATAGTCAACTTGTTCGAATCTCGAAAAGCTCATAAATTTTTACAGATATAGTTAAAGAAATGTTAGCTAACTCATAATGGCAGGACAGCAGCGCACTGTCGCCATTTATTTAAATTATAGAGACTGGATTCACTACAGCCAGCAGCGCACTGGCGAGGCACGACCCCTAGAGTTGAAATTAGATTAGGAAAATATCGGTTATAGAATATTGCTAAAACTATGGCCAGTGTTCCTCTTGATCGTAGTTACCCTGGAGTCGAGATAAGGTAGAGTATCTGATAGCATATCACACTTGAATCACGGAACCAAGAGTTTACCACCGCCCGGATATACGGACGAGGCATAATTCTCTGTGAAATGACTTCAGACATGATTACCAGTTAGGATACTATAGGGGATAGAAAAATACCCTGTATGTCCTCTAAGATCCAAAACCAATACTAGTGGAATTTCTGTAGGTCGGGTAGCATGTCTCCCAACCTAGCATTCCATGGTCCTTGTGATCTATTGACGAGGTAATTGACAGACACTAATAAGTTTACCTAGAATATAGAATTTAGAGGTCATAACCCATTAGTTGACCAAGGCCTTATGGACAAAAAGATAGTAGGAAGACCGTATAAGAAAGAACACCTGGTGAATTTTTGATGCTCACAAAACTCGAACTACTTGTGCCCCTTTCAAAAATCTCGCATGCTTGTATTTTGACTATCTTGACCAATGCTGCTATTACAGCCTAGTTTTGCAAGCTCACTATATTCTCGAGCTTGATTCAAGACCTATGTTTAGTGGAGACGCCTACTAACATATTGTCTAATCAGAATCGATGTATTACGGTCTGATCAACCGTAGTGCACCCGGTTCGCTCTTCCTCTAATTAATCTACGTGGATTGAGACGTAAATGTCTATAGGGTCTCATCCACGACTGCATTGAAAATTCCTCTTGAATTATACATACGCCTTTGAATCACGTAATTGCATTCGGTGACATCTTTCTTGAACTCTTCATTATTTTTTGTCTTCCACTGATTTGGAAAGACGGAAGCTCGTAATTGATAGATGGATACAAAGTATCCCCCCATGACTGTGATAGTTACGTACACAAGTGTAGCTACCATCGACCAGCCATGTGTCCAGTTACTCGTTCTTCTCTCGACTCCCAAACTGCTGTTGGGACCCTCTAGCCATCGGAATTTGAGAATGAGTAGGGTTTTACCCTTTAGTCAAAATGCCAACCTAGGAGACTATCTATTCTCAAGAAACCAAATGTGGTGAGTTTCTAATTATTTGCTTGAAGTTTGCTTTAACTAGCAGCCTTTATGCCTTAACAACCGTTCTTCGACTAAAGCCCACGGTTAGACATGAGATAAGTGGACAAAGAAAATGACAATCATTTATCGTGACTATGGTAGACACTCATCACGGAATTGGTTTCCAACAAATATTGTCCTAGTTATGTAAATTTCATTATTAAGACCTAACTAGTATTGGAACACCACAGTCACTATCCTAGCCAATATCGCAGCTAAAATACCTTGTCATATTATGACCTACCAGTTGTCTACAGCAATATATGGTCACTACAGCCATACCACTAGAACCCTTGTGACAATAGTCTGGCAGACGTGACACAAATAGAAATTCACGACTCAGTTGTTAGAAATCTTTTCATATGATGTTCTTTAGAGTTGGTTACCCCGTCGACAACTCTTGTATACCGTGGACGAGCATATCATTCTATTTTATTGACCATGTGTCTTAGTACACACTCGTTTCCATTTATTGAGGAACGATCTTTGACTTGACTTATATCTACCATACCCCATTACGCCGTGTCTTATTCTTTATTAACAAGAGTCGGGGTACAGTATCCGGACTTTAGAGTTCTTCTAATCTCATTATTCCTAAAACCATGTCCTAGCTTCTAAGGTGGGTAGACTGTAAGCCTTCTAAAATTTTAGGATATACGAGGATTACCGATTGATTAGAATAATTTTCATTAGGATGATAATTAGTGCCCCATGGACTTCCATTATCCATTTAGATTATTTTGTGTCCCCGGCCGTGTCATTAACAATCGGAGCACGAGACCAGCTGTTACCTTCCAACAAATTTTATATGCAAGATCTAGACGAGTCCACCTTCATTTAGGTATATCATATCCTACTCAAATTTGTCCTCTTGTACTCTATTTTTATGGTACGACTTTCAGGTCAAAGGGACTAGCTATAACCCTTACCATAATAACCGTAAACTTCCCCACTACAATTAGAGACTCAACCTCGACTCAAACCTTTTGACCCAATATATGGTTCTAATCTAATCGAAGCCCACTAAGAACATGTCACTAGTGTACCACTCAATTGTGCCTTCTCGTGCTACCTAAACACAAAAGTCACGGAAGATATATTTTTGGGCTTTAGGAACCTGGCTAACCAACCTGACTGGCATCTAACTCAACCACTTGGGTGAAAACCTATTCTAGGTTACCCTAACCTAGCAGAAATAGTTTTATCATTGGGATCTTGCCCAGTCAATATAAGATTAAATTCCAAGATTCATCCAACCAACGATTGATGCCGATTAGGGAACCCATTAAGACCCAGTAAAACCCATCCATACATACCACCATAATTGGACTATAAAACCAAACTATTTGAAATAGGTCCCTATATCTATTATGTAGTCCCCATCTCTTAGAACGTGATCTGTAACCCTTTCCCATCTACCTGGAAGTCGCATCCGGTATTGCATTTTATCCCTTGCTCGTGTGTTTAAATAACTACGGAAGAGATCACAATCTTGATTTCTGAAATTCCGTTCTATTATGAATCTTGTTTTGATTAAATTCGAGAACGAAACTTCTGTATTGCACGGAGTGCAAGCCCTCGAAGAAACGAAGGGTTCCTCGAGTTAGCAAGTGACTGGACTAGAGTAGCCCAATCTAGCAAATAAGTCAATGGTTTATAAACCTTCTTGTTGTCAGCATCATTGAATACTCTCTACCGTTCTGGAAACTTCATATTACTCTCGATTATTCTCCTTATCATCCTGTCTTTCTTATTGTAGAGCGACGAATGGTCATGCTTATTAGAATTTACCAATATTCTTAGCTACTTGTACAAATTTGTTGCTTGTTAAATTTTTGGGTTGCTTGATAAATAAGAGAGGGTTATAGATGCCACATACAGTAGATATATATTGGTAGAAATTTTTAGCAATTAGTTGGATGATTATAAACTTTTAGTGACATAGCTTTGAGGGAGTAGTGTGACCAAAGGTGGGTAGAAGTCCTCGAGATTTTTAGTTGCCAAAATGGCCAATGAGAAAGATATAAACTATTTTTTAGGAATTAAATTTAAGGAGATTAAGGTAATAGTATATCTCCTTTTTGAATTTAAGGAATAGTTATGAATTAGAATTTTGAGGACGAAATTATTTTTAAGGTGGATAGATTTGTAACCCGTCTTCCCAGAATTTTTAATAATATTTTTTTATTTATTTATTTAAATTAAATCATGATTTTTTAAATAATTACTTAGTTAATTATTACGATAGATGACCTTTAGCCATAATGGAGTTTTGGAGTACAAGGTGACTAGGAATCGTGGCACGGGTAGTGCAATGGTGTGCTTTGAATAGTGTATTAGCCCTGGTAGTGAAGGTCGAGCCATAGGGATGTCATAACTAGAAAAACCAGGCCAAGTTGCGACTTGACTTCTATAAATAATTTAATTATTTATTATTAAGGTTTATTGGCTTGCAGAAGAACCGGTTATACCATTTTAGTCCGGACTGGATCCGAACTGAGCATAAGCCTATGTAGTCAGGCGGCACGTCCAATGACATTCGTGTAGATGGAATTTGGTATGAGGGTGTTGTATTTCGCTTTAATGGTTTAATGAATATTTTCTAAGTATCCGTAATTAAATATTATAAATATTATATTTGTATAAAATGGGTCTTTGTACAATTTTGGGATTATTAGACTGTGCACAGTGGTGTATACATCATTATTATTTTATTGAATTTCATTATTATTATTATTATTATTATTATCATTATTATTTTATTATCAAGGTTATTATTATATAATATTATTATTATTGGTGATATTATATTTGTCAAATAAACGTTATATATATATATATATATATATATATATATATATATATATATATATATATATATATATATATATATATATATATACATATATATATATATATATATATATATATATATTATTATATAATATTATTATTATTGGTGATATTATATTTGTCAAATAAACGTTTTATATATATATATCACCAATAATAATATATTATATAATATATATATATATATATATATATATATATATATATATATATATATATATTATATATATATATATATATATATAAAATATATATATATATATATATATATATATATATATATATTTATTTATGTAAATAGGTCCTACGCTAGGAAAGGATAATATAGAGGTTTTAATTAGATTTATGGAAATACTATATAAGTATAATATATATATATATATTATGTGTGTGTGTGTGTGTGTGTGTGTGTGTGTGTGTGTGTGTGTGTGTGTTTATATACAATATATATATATTTCTATATATATATATATATATTAAAAATATATATATATATATATATTAAAATATATATATATATATATATATTTATTTTAATATATATATATATTTTTAATATATATATATATATATATATATATATATATATATATATATATGTATATATATATATATATATATATATATGTATATATATATATATATATATATATATATATATATATATATATTATATATATATATATATATATATATGTTTATACATATATGTTTATACATATATCATTATAGCAAAACTAAAGCAGCAGCAGTATGAATAAATCCTAGCCCAGTCGGGCCAGAGCCCCACAGGCCCACGGATGCTCAACCCAGCAAACCGAGAGGAAACTCTCAGCCAAATGCCAGGCCGAGCCCGAGCACCCGCTTGGATTTTTCCGAACACGGTATATATATTATGTTAGTACGAGAGGGAGAGGCCGAGAGCCAAACCCTAACACTCACGCCAACCTTTCTCTCCCATGGGTGCACCCCTACGCGTGCACGTGCCGCCGCGAGCCGCCGTCGTCCGGCCAAACCACGCGCCGACTGCAACAGCAGCAATTGTTGGGCGAGGAGCCACCTTCTGGACGCAATATCTCAATGATCGCTCGATCGTTTTGAGTCCCGTAAACCCTGGTATGATCTTGATATGACCCTCTTTAATCCCTATTAATTAGTTTAAATTCTAGTGACCCGAAACTCGAGATAAATCATGTTGAAGTTGCCGAAAAACCTGTTTGGAAACAGGACATGTAACAGTCCAAACACCCATATTGGAAGGCAAATTGCCGTCAAGCCGTAGCGATAATTAGAAATCTATTTGAAGTCAGTCCTAGACAACCTATAGGGCTCTGCAACCCAAGTTACAGAAGTCGATTTCGACGACGATACGACGAGAAATCAGATTCCCAATTTGGCAAAAAACATGTTTTAAACTATTAAAAATATTGAAAAACTCTTCGATACGATATGTGGGATTTGACGGAATTCAAATTGGTTGTGTGTGCGGGACAAATTTGATGCGTATCCGTCGAAATTCACCGTATCGGTCTTTGTGTAAATTTCCCAATTACTTTGTGTATGTTTGTCAGATCGAGACAAAACTTGCGCCAACAGGACCGTATCATTTTTCTGGTCCTGTATGCCAAGTTTGGTCCAATTCTGAGACAGTTGATCGGATCGCCGTTTTGGGGGCCCCACGGTCCGATTCAACGGGCGATTTTGTGCATGGGCTGCCGGAATCTAACTTTGGACATATGGTTGGGTTCGTATCATCAAAACGAATCCGTAGACATGTAGTTTGACGACTTTAGAGACCATTGACTCTGGTACACTTTTCGGTGCAAAGCGGTCCAACGACGGACACCGTTTTGACCTAAAATTACCGTTTTGCACCTGTGTCCAGAATTGAACTTAAGAACAGGCAATCCTAGCTAATTTAACTATTCTGAGAATATTGGTAATGTCTATTTCAGCATCTGGAGACTGTTGTATGAGTTTTGACTATTGTGGCACACTGAGTGGTTTGGATTGTCAGTTTCACCAGCAAAGGACCTCAAGCGAGTACAATTTATTGTCTGCATTTCGATATTGATCTTCACTATATTGCATTGACAGGCCATTGGTTATGTGATTTTTATATTCTATTATAAATTCTTGAGTCGAGAATGAGAAGTACTAAGGATGTGTGATCCGACCGTAGATATTGTTTATTTTCATGCAGTAGGCCTCGTAGACATTGTTTATTTTCTGTAAGTAGATCTCGTAGACATTATTTATTTTCTGCAAGTAGACCTCGTAGACTTTGTTTAATTTCTACAAGTAGATCTCGTAGACATTGTTTATTTTTCGTGCAAGTAGACCTCGTAGACCTCGCGGTGTAGTGTCCCAGACTGATCACATATCAAAGGTACTTCTAACAGTTGGAAAAGTATTTTTGTCTATTTATTTGCTACTGATTTTCTGTCTTTTCTATTTATTTTTCAAAATATGTAATTGATGTCCAACCTCTGTTGTATAGTCATTTTTATTTATTGAATTGCATTCAGTGAATTGTGCTCGTTCCATTCCTGACTGGAAACCAATATTTTTCAGGTTAGCCGTAGATTTACTTAGCATTGGAAGATACGGGTGTACTTGCAGACGGAAAGCCTAGAGACTAGCTAGATAGATGAATTGTAGTCATTACAATATTTTTACGAGTTTATATTTTTCTGTAAATGTAAAACTTGTGAATATTGTAAATTGTATTAATTTTGTGAATGAGCATTATTTGTGATTTTGAGCATCTTGGCCGTGACAGCGTTCTACCGCCGACTCTACGGCGTAGGCTGGCTTATCCGAAAAAAACCCGGATGCGAGTCGTGACAGAGGACCTGCTCGTATCCCCAAAATAAGTCAGATGAACAGGGAGTGTCAGAATCCCACCCTACCATGTTTGCAGTGTCTGCTGATTTTGTGGATCTGTTTGAGGACCTCCCTGATCAGTTGCTTAGCATTGTATTGGTATTCTTTGTATCTGAATTTATCACAATTCTTCTACAGGCCCCACATGCTGGCGGCTGCGACGATCTGGTGGTCGAGTGATGCTTTGCCCCAGATGGCAAGATGATCGTTGAAGCCCCCTACCTCCTGATCCTGTCTACACCTGCGAGAGAGGGCAGTCTACACCTGAGTGACTAGGTCTCCAGAATGCAGAACATGGTCCGTAATGTCCGACTGATGCTCTGTGCAGCAGTAACACCCAGAGGCTAAGCTATAACCGATGGTGGTGAGTGCGTCGTCCGTGTGGAGCTTTCTGTGGGACGCTCTCCAAATCAGAAAAGACCATTTTTAGGAATACAAGGCTGGCAGAAAGGGGCAGTAATTGGGCATAGTATACCGGTGCTTCGAACGACTCTCCTTGCCGACGCTAGCATAAAGGTTCCATCAGTAGTGACAGACCATCTCAACGTGTTGAGGTCGTTCTTGACTTTTTGTCCGGAGGCTACAATGCCTGCTGTCGCCTCCGTTTCTAACCACTCCCTAGCCTTGTCCCACATCCACCCGGTCTCGCTATCCCACAGATCGTGGATGGCACTATCATGGGGGGCTGTCGGGGCCTACTGGAGAAGGGTCTCCCCGTACCAATGTTCGTGGAAGAGGGACAAACTGCCCGAACCTAGTTGAAAACGGATGAAAGGCTCGACAAGGTGGCATCCGTGAAGGATGCGGTGCCAGGGCACAGAAGATCTGTTGTTGGAAACTGCAACAACAGGGTATGAGTGCCGAAAGTATCTGGCCTTCATGAACCAGGTCCAGATAGAGTAGCTTGTGCGAAGCTTCCACCACGACTTCATGGTACAAGCGTCAACGATGTACGTCAATCTGCTGAAGCCCAGCTCTCCCTCCTCGGCAGGACTAGCCATGGTGTCCCAACTGGCCCAGTGGTTCTTATCCTTGTCGTCGCTGTGGCCCTAGAAGAAGTTGGCAAAGAGGGTCTCAATGGAGGTGAGAACCTTTTTAGGGGGGAGCAGGTGGCCAGGGTGTAAATGGGGATGGAAGAGAGGATGTGCTGGATCAGAATCATTTTTCCTCCCAGAGATAGGATCGTATTGTGCCATCCCTCGATTTTCTTCCTAATTTTGCTTACCAACCCTTCAAAAATACTCGCGTTGGATCTGCCATACACCAACGGGCACCCTAAGTAGGAGAACGAAGAATACATAAATGAGAACGAAGTGATGTTGGTGGAGTTGTCCCTGTTGGCCTTGTGTTGGGTATAGATGACACTCTTGTTGTAGTTGACACATTGTCCGGAGCATTTGGTGTATCTCTCCAGCATATTGTGAACCACCTCCACGGATGCCATGTCGTCGGAGGAGAAAATAAGTATGTCGTCAGCGTAAGCTAGGTGGGTGATGATAGGACACCCGGTGGTGGCGTGGAAATATTGAAAGAGGGAAGTGTCGACCATTTTGTTGAGGTTTTTGCAAAGAGCTTCTACAGCAATGATGAAGGTAGTGGAGGATAAAGAATCTTCCTGCCTGACTCCCCTACTAGATCGGAAGAAACCCTCGGGTTGGCTGTTGATGACAGTGGAGAACCAAGAATTACTGATGGATCTGTACACGATGTCAATCCAGGTCTCCGAAAACCCGAAAGTCCTGAACATCCATATCATGAATTGCTAGTCTAACCGGTCATATGCTTTCTCCATGTCCAGCTTGATGGCAATGTTCCCACCCATATTCAGGAATTTTAGGCACGCGATTATTTCTTGTGCCAGCAGGATGTTGTCTAAGATATCTTGACATGAGACAAAGCCGCTTTGCTCCTCGAATATAATCTTGGGGAGTTGTCCGGACATACGGTTGGTGATGATCTTTGAGATAATTTTATTAGTAAAGGTGCACAAGCTGATAGGGCAAAAGTCTCAGAACGTTTTTGGATTGTCCTTCTTGGGGATGAGGATAAGGTTGGCACAAGAGATCGATCTGGGATATCTCGCACCTAGGAAGAAGGTGTTAGCCGCCTCATGTCATATTCGATAATGTCCTACCAAGTTCTGAAAAAGACTCCAGAGATTCCGTCAGGGCCTGGCGCACTGTGCTCGTTCACGGTCCAGAGATTCTGCCTCATCCTTGACGATGGCTTCTTTGGAGAATAACTAGGAATAGTAATTAGCGGTGGCGGCTTGGATACCCAGTTGGTCTTTGAGAAGGCGCTCGCTCTTTTCGACGATTTGGTATAGGTTAAGCTATTGTTTATGCCCCTTGACGCAAGAGTGAAAGTATCTTGAGTTTCTGTCCCCTTCAATGTCCCAAGTGAGCCTGGCTTTCTATTTCCAGAATTTAGTTTCGATTTCAACCAGAACTTGAGCAGGGCTCTGGTGAGGTTACGAGAGGCATGAGCTGTCGGGGATCTGTCGATCGCGTAAAGAATCTCCATACGAGTGACGTCGTCCTCTGCCGTACGGACTGCCTGGAAGATGTCGTCAAAGGCGTTCATGCTCCAGATTGTAAAGGTTTTTCTCGTGGCTTTGAGTTTGGCTGCCACTCGTGTGAGTAGGTCAGGGTCATCAGTAGTGCTCTAGGCTGCTGCCACGATGTTCCTGAATTAGAGGTGGTGGCTCCAAATGTCGAGAAACCGAAAGGTTCTCTTGATCTAGTTCGAGTTGCTGTTGATCTCAATGAGGAGGAGGAATGATCTGATTCTGTGGTATTAAGATAAAAAAGTTTGGATATGAGTCCCATGTCAGACTACATAGTGTTGACCAGGGCATAATCCAGGCGAGAGTATTGCCACCGGGAGCCTTCTTGCATGTTGTACCAGGTGAATGCGTTGTCAAAGAACTGAAGGGGAGACAGGTGGGTGTTGAAAATGAAACTATTGAAGTCGTTCATGGCCGTTTGAGGGGGTAGGCGACCTCCTGACTTCTTTTCTCTGCATGTAATTGCGTTAAAGTCCCCCACGTATATCTACGGGAGGTTGATGAAGTTAAGGTGAGTGTCCCTCAGATTATTCTAAATCTGTTTACGTTCTGGGATGTCGCAGCTGCCGTGAACCACGGATAAGAGGGAATAGGTCTGGAGCATGGGGTGTTCCATCCAACAGGAGAGCGCCTGTCTCGAATCATAGATGGTGTCGAACTTGATGTCTACAGAAAGTAGGATCCAAATGTCGCTGCATCCTGCTGTAGCGGAGGGGAAGCCAGCAGAAGCTGGATGGATTTGAGTTTCTTGTGAGGGAGTTTGGGTTCGATGATTACTAATATATCAATCATGTGAATTTTCTTGAGACTGATTAATCTTCTCACGGTTGGTTTATCCGCCAGGCCCCTAACATTCTAAGAATGGATGTTAAGCATTAGGGTATGGGGGGTTTGGTGAGTTCGTAGCCGACCTTGTGGTCATGGCCGTGGACTCTTTGTCTCTCATCTTTTTCCTTTTTTTTTTAGATGGTACGGTGGATATGTCCTCTATTCCGCCTTTCGTAGCGGACGTGGTTTCGATTGGGTCAACAACTTCCTCGGTGGAGTGCATGTAAGCCTCTCCCTCTATTTCTGCTAGGGCACCGAATTGGCTATTCGGGATGATGAGACCAGCGTCCATGGCTTGTTGTAACCTGGACACTGGGGTTAGGACGATGTTGGCCAGGGCGTCCGTGCGAATGCTCTCTAAGTTGTGGGGAGGAAGGGTAAGCCTAGTTGGGAATTGGTTTGACTTTGGGCCAAATATAAACTAATGTCAACTTGGATTACATCTAAGACACTTTCTATAAATATAATCTTTCCATAAAAGAAATATATTAATTTAAATAAAATATATGTACGATATATATCTATACAGACGTATTTTGGATGCAGTACATATTGGGTTTGGGTCAAATTTAGGCTAGTTTGGTACGACTGAGTCTCCTAAAAATTCAAAAGCCTTTATAATTAATTAATTATGCCAAAAATATGGTTTAAGCCACACTTGACTTATTATCATACAAGGAAAATAATATGGCCAGGCCATCCCTACCATGGCTAATATGCTAGTCATGGCCCATGACTACACTAGCCATGCCATAATTTATAGTAAACATGTATATTAAAACTTTAACCATGACTAAGTCTATATGTAATTAATAAATACTTTTTTAAAAAAATAAAAAATCCAAAAAATCACTATTTAGTCCAAATAAATAATTAAATTAAATTAAAAATTTATAGGGGTTTACAAGTTAGGCCATTTGTAGTTGCTTAATCATGAAATACTTTGACAAAATAAACTATAGGAGGATTACTGAAGCATGTTTGCCTTCTTTTTTAGTGAAGAAGTGATATTTGATTTAACTGTAATGAAAGTTTTTGTATGTTTATCTGGAGGTTTCGTAATGAAAGTTTAATATCACCCTATGGGAGAAAAATGCCGTAGTTTGCACATTGTAGTTTGCCAGTTAGTGAGAAGGTTTTGTATTCTTTGGAATTACTAAAAAATATTAAGGATTTATTATGTTAACTATCAAAAGATCATTTATTCATTTATGGTGGTACTCTATAATTTTACAACTCTGGTTCGCATTTGAACCTTCAGACTTTTTGGGGCATATTTCGGTTGTAAGTGTGATACATTTATAAGAGTTGAGAAACACTCCGCGCAATATTGGAATGATATGTAAGGAAAATACCATTATTGCACTCAACATATAGTTAGAAGAAAATATTGTTTGTTGAATTTTCAACTATTTTATGCTTGATATAAGAGGTCCTGAACTTAGTTTAAGCCTGTAAGCTACTTACCATAAAACAGCTTTGGGTTCAAATATCATTTTCCAACAAAAAAATATATGCAGCGGACTGATTATAATAGTAAAGTCTATAGGAAGACAAAGAAATATCATGAGACGTCTTAGAAATTTATAGGCAATGACAGCACAGCACACAATCAATTTACAACAAAGTAGTATTGAGCAATAATGATCTGTTTTCTTCAAACATTGTTGCATTCATATAGTTGATCAAGTACATTATTTCAGATTTCAACTTTACATTGCCAATCTTTTTCCAAATTTTTACACAATTGTTCTAAAGTTGTGCTCACTGCAATTTGATCAGGGATTTTAAACTAGTTGTCACTAACAATAGCCTCATTCATCAACTGGAATACATTGTTGCATATCAAGTAATGTAAGGATCTTCTTTCATTGTTGTGACTCCTCTTTGACATCAAAATAGCTCTCTTTCCTCTATAATTTGGATTAGGGCAAGTGGCTTTTTCTACTACCAAAATAAGTTATTTTAGCGACGACATAAATCTTCCCTAAAATATTAAAATACGTTTAATCTAGATTAGCGATTTATTTAGCGAAGGATTTGTGATGTAGCTATTTCATGGTCACTGAGACACAAAATGTTGCTGGTCCTCGCTGTAGCGACGTTTTATAGCAACGAAAGCACGTCGCTACTATTCTTGTAGATAGTGATGTTCATCGACGGGTGTTTCTAATCCGCAACATCGGTATTCGTTGCTAAACGTCGTCGATTATCCGGTACTTAAGGACGTAGATAGGAACGTTTAGCTACAAAGATGCTGACATGGCAAGCTTTACCACATCTGCAGTTTAGCAACTGTTTACAACGTCACTGACACAGCGACATTCCGATACACGATTAGCGACGTTATCGCCCGTCTCTTGCCATCGTTAAACTGTAAATGCAAAAGAAAATAAAAACAAATTTTTGTTTGTTTGTTTTCCATCCAAAATTTACCTGCAGTTTAAATCACAGTTTATAAATAGTAGAGCCAGAGCAACCCTCCATAGAATTTTCTGGGTTCGTCGACCCTTCGGTGGAACACTCAACACCTGTAAAAGTATAGAATTATAATGTGTCATCCACACAGACGAATGACAAAAATGTTCCAATAATCAAACAAATAGTACCAAATGATAAAATATTCGGATGGAGACAAATCCACTACCAGACAGCTATAGGAAGAGTTTATTTCCAACAAAAACCAAAGAATGGGTCAATATAACACATATTGTCACTAAATGTATAAAATAAATACATAAATACCTAAGAATAGGTTAGCAAAGAACAACATAGCACAATATGCCAATGAAGGACTACGGCTGATTAGCAGAGGATGAGGATGAGTAGGACAGTACATCTGGGATAGCTTGAACCTATACTGCTACGAAGAATGCGCCATCGATAACGGCTCATCGAGAGGAGGAGAAGAATATAGTGGAATCGATACAATCAGTTTAGATATCGATGGACAATGAGGAAGCATCTACTCCCTGGCTAGCAGACTAGAATTATATGAATCCATGACAAATGTCAGCCTTGAATGTTGATCGTTTGTGGCCAACTACGTCCCCTGTACCGTCTGAACGACACGATCTGTCCTCTAGCTCATCTACCTCATGGTCCCTTGCGTCTCCAGTATGGTGCACTCGAATATATCAATTTGTGCGATGAGCGCCGCCTCGTCCATCTGTGGCTGAGACTGGGGCTACTCCGTAATCCTTCTCAGCATCTCGTCATGCAGCTCAACAACCTGGCGACGCCAGCTCTACTCGACTCAGGCCAACTCCTATAAGAAATATGGAGAACGCACACGAGCAGAGGGGGCCCTGTATGACTGTGTCGTAATGAAGGCGTCGTAGGGTCCTATACCGTAGTACGTACCCCTTTGAAGACCATTAACGACGATCATCTAGAGCTCGTCCTCCGTCTGAGGCGGAGTGGGCTGCAAGGAAGTACTAGTCTCTCCCTCTGCATGTGTACTACCACTCACATACTCACGCTCACACTCACTTTGCCTAAGAAACTCATCCTTGGAAAGTATGCATCAAGATACGCAAAATATTTACTATCGAATCGTCATAATTGTTAATCCCTAATATATTTATTAATAACTGTACAATATCTATGTGTATTTTCTAAGTTATATTAAAGTTAACGAAACATAAAGTAATACTTACATAGCTCTGTGTGGCCCTCTTATCGATGAGCTTTCCGTCCTTCCTATGTGTGGCCAGGAAGTCGGTCACCATATTTACGTCCTCACCCCTCTTTAGATGTTAAAAATAATTTGTTTATTATTTAAATTAAAAATATTTTTCCTACTTTTATTAAAATAATATATATTTAATAAAATATATAGCAGACGACAGAAATATTTTGTCATGGTAATTGAGCCACCACACCACTTTTTTGCCCTTATCCTAACTGCCTTCGCCTTCTCTGACCTTTTCTTCTACCTGAGATCGTCGAATCTAACCCTCAACGCAGTCCACAACTCAGGCATGATCCAACCTTGGACCACTTTTTTGGAGCGTTAATGAGCCTTCTGGTCATTGATCTCATCACAGATCAACTTGGCGACAACGGTAGAAAGTTGCTTCTGAATCTGCTCAGGCTAGTATGGGCAACAAAAATATACTTTTTAGAAGAAGTAAAATATTTAGTATATAATATGCATAAATGATGATTGATATTAAAAGTAATATACTTTAATTACCTTGAAATAGGATAATTAGATTGCCTTCCTCTCGTCCAAGGCATCCAAGTAGTTGATCCAAGAACCACCGTAGTTGGACCTCAGAAATAGCCCCAGTGCCCTTTGCACCGATGAGGGACTATCTCTACTAAACTATAATTATGTTAATATAAAAAAAAAAAATATATATATATACATATATAAGTTAATGTTAGTAATTAACTTACTTTGTATGCCAGTCGGCCCAAATCTCCATCCTCGTCTCGTTTGAAGGCACGCATGGAGGATCGTACTGATACAGAGATGGAGTAGGGTCGGCCTCCTCCATCTGCTCCTTTATCTCCATAGTGTCATAAGCAAGAGGAATTAGACGGGGAGTAGTCTCATGCTTGGAACTACCTGTCCCAGGAGTACTGCCATGTATCATCAACGCAGTCGGAGATGTGACTGGTTGGTACACTAGAGTACTCAAAGACGAGGGTCCAAAACCATTTTTCGATAATGTAGGAGAACTCCATCCACCGGTAGAGCCAATACCTAGACGGGGTGCTCCTCTACCTTGGGACTGACCGAGGTACGATCCTATTCATCATGTCATACGTGATAATAACATATAATAAAAAAACAGACATATACAAGAAATTTAATACATATTTTAAACCAAATCTGCATGCATGTAATAGATCAAAATTTATAAAAATTAGAACCGGAGCAACCCTCCGTTGAATCACTAGATAATAACATCCAGAAACATCTAAGCCTAGATAATAACCAAAAAGCCTAGTCCATAAATAAGACAACAACATCCAATAAATATGTCTACTAGAGACAAATTCCGGCAAAAGTCTAATCCAAAAAGAAGTCTAATATAGAAATAAGTCTATTGGAGATAAATTCAGCAAAAGTCATATCATCTAACTCTAAGCTCTACGTTGGGAAAGATACTTGTCCCTCAGATACTGCACATAAGCAGGGTTCAGGTGATCCAGATCCACTATAGGAGCTGGGTGACTGAACTCCTAGTGTCACTGCCTTCTGGTACCAATTCCTCCTTAACAGCAATCTCGGCTTTAGGAATCACTTCCATCTTAATAGTAGGAGGTACCAATTCCTTTTTAACAATATGAAGTAGCACTTTCTCCTTAACAACAATTTTATCTTTAGATATTATATCCTCAGCAGCAGGAGATACCATATCCTTCTCAGCAGCAATCGGTGACTCTCTCAAGCGATGTGTTCAAGTCATGGGTACCATCTGGTAAGATTAATAGAAATATAGAGATTAATTAGTGGTTTAACAAAATGGCAGTACATTTCTTAAGTCCAAATAGATGTTACATGACAGATTCTATATGTAATTTTCGATCATCTTCTAAAAATTTATCTTCTTTGTTTTTCCCATCCTTATCTTCCTTTTTTTCTTCGTCTTCGCTTTTATCTACTTCATCTTTCTCTTCGGATACTTCTACCTCTTCTACACGATTAGCCGTGTAATGAAAAACTTTTGTTGAGTCCATATCAACTATATTTGTTACAAGAGGTAGCTCGTTCTCTTGATAAGCTATTTTGTCAACATCGTAGGTGTTTCAGGCTTTAGTCTTGCATATTGCCGACCAAACCAACCTCGTTGTTCTCCATCTAGGATAACTAGTGAAGTAAATGAGCTGAGCCTGACTTGCTAGAGTAAATGGTTCGTATCTTTGATAGTGATATCGGTATTTAATATCCACAAGACCATGCTTGTCAATTTTCTAACTTTGATCTTGAATCAGATATCACACTTGAATAATCCGATCTTAGCATGCTCTATGCCATAATTATGTGTTAACTCCACAATCTCCCGTAAGCTGCCATAGAAATTTATTACCTGGATCGACATCTTTGTAGTTTGTAGATTTGACACACAAACAACTATTTTTTATGGAATCAAGATCCAGAAAGCTCTCTCTAATCGGAGCATTTGTTGACTTGAACCTAACCCTTTCACGCAATAGCTTGGCCAGGTTTTGATGCCATAAATTGGCCCCTTGGCTAGAGTTCGAATAGATTCATTCACTAGTGTTGCGTCTGGACAATCGACCTAAATACCACAAGATAAGAAATTAAGTTCAACGTTCCGTTAATTATTGTGTAAAGTGCATATACAAAAAGTAACCATCGAGCTCCTTACATATGCACTCAACCATTAAGGAAAATGACGTCTCATTTCCTGTTCTACTTCTTTATTTGTTATGTATTGACTACTCGACTTCATCTCATCATTAAATGTGCTAAAAATAACAATACATCGGCCAATTAGTGTAATAATAATATTGGATACTATTACATTGAACGTAAACGTAGACGTAAAAGATTAGCCAATCAATCATATCATGTGACATTGGAAATGATATTCTATTTCGGCTTCCTTATTGCTTATGCTGTCAAATTGCCGATTATACCCCTACATGCATGGTTACCCGATACTCATGGAGAAGCGCATTATAGTACATGTATGCTTCTGGCTGGAATCTTATTAAAAATGGGAGCCTACGGATTAATTCGGATCAATATGGAATTATTACCGCATGCTCATTCTATATTTTCTCCCTGGTTGGTGATAGTGGGGACAATCCAAATAATCTATGCAGCTTTAACCTCTATTGGTCAACGCAATTTAAAAAATAGTTACTTATCCCTCGAGCTTCTCTACTGTAGGTGCATGGGTCACGCGCCCCAAATGAGCAAAGTAAGCCTTGCGCCTTACTCTAGCACTAGTCTAGCGATGGGCTACTCACGCCTAATTTGAACCGTATATGGCGCTTACACCTCTTCTAGGTATCATGAAGGGATGACTCGATCCCTCTACAGATGACAGCTGTCATAATAACTTTGGGCCACTCACGCCACATTAAGGGTGCACCCCCACTCACGCCTTATGTCATCCCCAGTTTTTAAAAACAGGAGTATTTTTGTCATTTTACATTTTTGAATATTTTTAAAATTTATTTTATTATTTATGATATTATTTTGGGGTTGAAATTTATTTTATTATTTATGATATTGTTTTGGGGTTATTTGAGTCGGGTTCGAATTTCAACTCAATCCGACTTGAAACGGGGATCCGGGGGGTAGTTTGACTCTAGTGGGACCCACACACTAGTTAGGCATGGCCCACATGATATTAATTTTAGTCCACATGATATTAATTTTAGTTAGTAGTTAGACTAATTATTTATGGATATGTTTAGTTTAATTAGAGACTTAAAACTAGACTAAATTGACCTCAACCTTTAACCCATTCCTAATTTAAATCAAATAGATTAGTGGAGGGCATTTTGGACATTCAAATAGGGGACACCTCACCATTTTTGTGCAGCCACCTATGGGGGGGATAAGGAGTGAGTCACTCCTTCATTCATTTGTTTTTATCCACTTTCTCTCTCTTGTTCTTCCCCAAATTAATTTAGAGATGAACCTCCATTGATTTCATCTCGAAATCAACCCCTTCTTCCACCAAATCTTCTTCATTTCTCCTCTACTCCATGGTTAGAGGGTGCTAGCCAAGTTTGGGAGGATTCGGAGCTCGTTCGTGTCCTTTTAGAATCTCTACGTATCGGTGTCGTGTCGGAAGGATTTTCCTGAATCTCTCTTCCGGAAGGTATAATCTCTCCTTTAATCCATTCCTACATGCATATAAGAATAGTTTGAACCCATAGGAATGACTCCCATGGTTGTATCTCCATTTGTGTCCATTTCGTGTCCATTTGGAGGTCGTAGGAGTGTCCTTTGTGTTGTTGTTGTGTCCATGTGGGAAAACCCTAAATTTGGACACACTATGTGTTGTTGTTATGTATGAATGAATTATTACATGTTTAATCTCATATTTTTGTATTGGAGATGTGTTCTATAGTATCTCATATATATATATATTAGTGTAGAGAGTGAGTTCTTGATATATTATGTTATATACTTGTTTTTTCTTTTGTCTCAAACTACCTAAATTCGTCATAATATTTATCCACGTTTTTAGTAGCAATAGCAACTTAGAAATGTCATAACTTTTAGCTTAAAACTTCGATTTATCTTCCATTTTTTTTAAAAGAATCGTATCGAAGTTAGCTTTCCAAAAATATATTTTAATAAGCCAAATTCATTATGAAACTTTCTGTAAAATTATTTGAGTGTCAGCTGTACGAAAGACGAACGCGTTTCGGTGTTTTTGCGATTTCGGGAGCTTCCGGACATGAAAATGCGATCCGTTAAAAGTTTCGAAAAGCTAACACAAAGATCTATAACATATTTTAATCCTAGAATTTAATGAATGCCTAATTTGTACAGTATTAATTTTAAGTAGAAGATTACTATACGACATATGCATTTTGTGTATCCTTGTATGTACAAATATGTATGTATGCATGTGTATATATATGTGTGTGTGTTAAGAAAATGTAATATAATATAAGTATGTGTAAATGATATAATGTATGAAAATATATAATGTATTCAAATATGTATGTATAGGTGCATGAATGAATGAATGAATACAATGCAATGCATGAATGAATGGATGAAATACAAGCATGTGGGTAATGCAAGGTATTGAAACATGTATGCAAGTATCCATATATAAGTAAGTAACGTAATCAAGTATAAATGTATGCTATATATAAATGCCAACATGATAGGAATGTATGATGCCATATTAGCACTTAGCACCATGTTCATATGTTAAAACCCCCTTATACATGTTGACAGTAACCCCAAGCATGAATACACATAAAACCTACTTACTGTTATGAGTAAACCTTTTGATGTATAAATAAACCATTTTGTTATGATTAACACCCACACACACACATGGTAAACCTATGCTTTACATGTTATTTCTTCTATGTGACACAATGAACCCTTGCTAAATATTATCCTTCTAACATAACCCCCTCACACTTGAACCCATTGTACTGCTATGTACACATTGCCATATCCACATTCATGTATCACTCACTCCTTGTCTTTATGCACCTTGCTTGTAATAAAAATATATATGAATATATATGTAATGTGTGTTTGATAACTTGTGTAGCTTTGTGATTTTGTGTGAGTGTTAGTCTAGGCTTGGTTAGGCCTAATGAGACTTGTTAGTCTAGATTTAGACCTAGTACTGCCTAGTTAACCTAGTTTGACTAGTACGGTTGACCAGAGTTGACCAAGAGTTGACTTTGACCTAGAATGACCTAGAATCATGTAGAATGCATAGTAGAGCTTTATTTTACCATTTTGGACTTGTTGTGACTTGTGCTGTTCTAAATAGGAGCCAGATACCTCTCCTCGGATAGTACATTTTCTTTGGACATTCAGATAGCAGACGAGTACATTCTTTAATCATTTCATATCCTGCTTAGAATTATTTTCCTGCTTTAGATTACTTTACTTGATGCTGTCACGTTGGTAACACGGATTAGTACTATATGGATCCCTTTTTGAGATATTATCCCCTCAGGGAGCATTGTATACTACATGTTCTGTGCGTTTCACTTACATGGTGTATCACTATGCTTCACGATTCATCGATCACTTGTGACATGTACTCTCATGATCCCAGAGTCTTTCCTGAATCACCCCATTTATGGGCATTCCCAGAATCATCCATTTATTAGGCATTTCCAGAATCACCCATTTATGGGCCATCCATGTATCACCCCTTGTGGGCCTTTGCATGGAATCATAACATAACCTGGTTGGATCCTTGTGTATTGATTGGGGGTACGGAGGAGTAGAAGTAGACATGTGAATAATATCCAAGTAGTGTAGTTTCCAGAATCACTCCATAGTATAGTTCCCAGAATCTTCTATGATATTCACATGTTTATATTATACTCTGACTCACTAGCCACTGTTAGTTCTCTACTTATAGTAGATATTTCTATTACAGTTCTCTCTCTCTCTGTTTACATACTGTATTTCTTTCAGATCCTGTATCTTACTTTACTGCATGATTATATTTTCTAACCTGCTATGATTTGTTGAGATGTACTGTGCTCGCTCCTGTCCTGACTGGACCTGTTGATAAATTTTACAGATAGCTTGGAGGTTACCTGCTAGCCTAGAGGAGACACAGTAGAGGTTGTATAGATAGCTAGGGTTTTGCTCATAGTTTATTTCTAGTTGTCTTGAGTTGTATTTATGGATTACTGTATTTGAGCTTTGAGATGTATTTCTGGATTTGTGTATCTTAGACACTTAGACTTCTATCTGCTGTATCTCGTTTGGATTTCATGTTTTATCTATCTTTATCATGCTCTACCTTAGATGTGATTGAGACTGTATATGCTATGTCACCTCCATTCGAAGAGTATGTACTGTACAGGTACCTTTATTTTGTTAGATGTTTGATCTAGGACAGCGTTCTACCGTCGACACTGCGGCGTAGGCAGGACGTACCCACGTCTCGTGCCCTTACTCTAGGGTACGGGTCGTGACATATTTTTAGTGGTGGCCCATGCAGCTCGAGTTTGTGTAGTGGTATTCGAACTAGAGTACCACTACAGCCTGCAGTAGGATTAGGATATATTTTTGAAGGTACTCAATCACAGTTAGGATCCCTTGAGAGATTCCTGGGACGACCCTTGAGAATCTTATTTTAACTTCGATTTGAAAACTCTTCTTTTCTTGATTTGATTTATCTTTACTTTCTGTTGTTGAGCTTGATTTTGATGATGATTGTGGAGTTTTGAATCTTTATGTTAGCTGTTGCATCTGAGTTTGTATTTATATGATTTGATGGATTATTGTTCAGTTTTGAATCTTGATGTTCGTTGATAAATTTGATTTTTGGGTATCCATTGTTGATTTAATTTAATTTTTGTCAAGATGAAATCATATGGGCTAGGTCATCTAAGTTATGGAATCTAGTCTTCTACAGTCATATTAGCTAGCATGGTGAGGACATATAGTCTGATTTTGGATATATTTCTCGAGTGTAAAAATTTAAGGTTTTCGCAGCCAAGCTAGCGGCATCGCAAAAATTTTAAATACCATGATTCTAGAGGTATGTGCCTAAGTCGAGGACTCTGTGATTATCGTAGCCTTGCTTACTAGTATGATGAGGATTTAGAGTACCATGATTTTGGACAGACGCATATGATTATCAGATTGTACCTTAAATGTTTTCGAACATGTTTTCTCTACTTTTGTTTCAGTCCTTCAAAAAAAATTATTAATTATTTTGTTTTGTTTTGCTTCTCATTATTTAACTTAGGAGTAGCTTTAGCTATTTTTATAAACCTTGGGTAACTTTTTGCTATGTGTTTCTTCATAATACAATGAATCGATAATTTTTACTAGACCTTATCTTGGATTTGATAGTTTAGCTCTAGGTTTCAAAAGGTTTCCTTCTTTTAAACAAATAAGCAAACATATTTTATCGTTATTTTTTTTTGCTATTATTCTTGTATTAAATAATAATAATAATAATAAAACTGTCTTGATTACACCAATAACCTACTTTACAATCTTGGTAGGAATCTAAATATTGCTGTTGATATAGAATTTGATTTTTATATTGGACATGAGAATATATAGTGGACACAGACTCTTTGCCTAACACGTATACATGCTACACTTGATTTCCCCACCTATCTAAATACATATTAATATGTTGTTGATGTTTAAATTTTCAAAATCCCAATATTTCTGGTTCTCTGCTTTTTTCAGCTTAAACTCGTAATTTAAATATAAGTTTCATGTTATTAGTTATGTTTATATCACTGCACATATATATATATATATATGTTATACATAGGGTTTCAATTCAAAAAAATTTGGTTGAGTTTTGTGTTTGAATTTGTCCAATCTGAGACTGTGTGCATATTAACCCTTAATACTGGATTCCAAATGTTTAGTTCAATTTGCTATTTTTTTTCAAATGTAATATTTTGAGCTATATACATTGTGGTAAGTAGGGATATAAATTTAGGTTTCATATTCTTACATGTTAGGTTGTGATAAACATTGGGTTGGTTGATGTTCGAATTTTTCCAAAATCCTAAAACTGAATACATGTTGACATTATTTTATATTGATTTCCAATGTTTAGTTCAATTTCAGATTTAATATGTAATATTGAACTGTGGGCATAGATAAATGTATGGATAGTATGTTAGGGTTTCATCTCCATCATTTAGGATGTGTTGGGAGCATTGAGTTAGTTGTGATGTTTCAAATCCCTAAAAATCTGAAACTGCATTATGTTAATATTACCCTGGTTTAAATGTTAGCTTATTTTCAGATTTTGTATGTAAATGCTGAACTAAAACTGGGTAACCTTTCAATACTAAGCTATACCCTGTACAAGGACACACACACCCTAACTTAGTATAAACTGCCATGTAAACCTAACCTTTCCTCTCTATGTTATGTTCATATACATGTATAGATATATATAGAGTTTATGCATATATGTTATAATGTATATAGCTACATAACTAAATCTCTACCTCTATATATATATATGGTTAGCCATGCATGTTATGAGCAAATGGATTGTGTATTGTAGATTATTTAACCAATATGTCATGAGTAGTGTAACTTGATAGCTATTATCTTAAAATCCAAATCCTCCTATACACATGCCTACTATCTAACCATATGAACATGTCCACATACACCCATACACACAGGAACCATATAACATTTACATAAAGCTAATTTTTTCCTCTCTAACACACTCTCTATATATACATATTGTGATTGGATTCCATGCAATTGACTTTCATTCTTTAACTTTGATTTTAATTTTCTTGAATAGTATCCCTTAATAGATAATTGCTGGTTATCTTTATTTTATTTTTTTGATGAGTACCAGTTTTTATGTAGGATGGTAGACTGCCTTACAGTTTTGATGATTTGTTATTTCTGTAACTTTTCTAGTTTAGCACCCTAGATTGCTTGTGTGTTTTGATACCCTGTGACCGTTTCGGTTAGCATGACTAGTATACCTAGATGAGACTTTCACTACCACCGTATGCAATGACCCTGTATGCCGTCCTTTTTGATGGTATGATTTGTTTAAGTTCTGGAACTTGATTGTGGGGGTTTGACCTAGAGGGAGTATGAATATTTTAATTTCGAGGACAAAATTTTTCGAAGGTGGATAGACTTGTAACACCCAGTTTTCTAAAATGAGAGTAATTTTGAAATTTTATAATTTTAATCATTTATTGATTTGACATTTAAATCATGATATGATTTTTGGTAATTTTTAAATCATTTTAAAACTATTTAAAATCATGACTTGTGATTTTGAT
This sequence comes from Iris pallida, assembly GCA_029216955.1. Classification (NCBI taxonomy): domain Eukaryota; kingdom Viridiplantae; phylum Streptophyta; class Magnoliopsida; order Asparagales; family Iridaceae; genus Iris; species Iris pallida. The sequence goes on along the minus strand of JANAVB010016197.1, from coordinate 42,694,935 downwards.
GTTTTGCTAGTGAAACCCTATAGACTGTTTGACCTAGAGCCTAACCATGTGATTAGGATATTTTAATGTCATTTATGGCCTAAGGATATTTTGTATTTGACCTCTATGAATTATTTTGATATTTATTGCGTTGGTGATTGTTGATTTTGACCTTTGATAGGTGTGATTTTGTGATGGTTTTGTGTCCGTATCGGACACTCAGTTTTATTTACAAATGTTTGATGTACCTCAAAGAGATTTTTTTTATTGCTGGTTTTTTTTGAAAAGTATTTGAATGAGATTGTTTTCTGCATGTGTTTCCTGTGATTGCTTTGTTTTAATTTCGAGGACGAAATTTTTTTAAGGTGGATAGATTTGTCACCCCCAGTTTTCAGAAACAGGAGTATTTTTATTATTTTACATTTTTGAATATTTTTAAAATTTATTTTATTATTTATGATATTATTTTGGAGTTGAAATTTATTTTATTATTTATGATATTGTTTTGGGGTTATTTGAGTCGAGTTCGAATTTCAACTCAATCCGACTTGAAACGGGGACCCGGGGGGTAGTTTGACTCAAGTGGGACCCACACACTAGTTAGACATGGCCCACATGATATTAATTTTAGTCCACATGATATTAATTTTAGTTAGTAGTTAGACTAATTATTTATGGATATGTTTAGTTTAATTAGAGACTTAAAACTAGACTAAATTGACCTCAACCTTTAACCCATTCCTAATTTAAATCAAAAAGATTAGTGGAGGGCATTTTGGACATTCAAATAGGGGACACCTCACCATTTTTATGCAGCCACCTATAGGGGGGATAAGGAGTGAGTCACTCCTTCATTCATTTGTTTTCATCCACTTTCTCTCTCTTGTTCTTCCCCAAATTAATTTAAAGATGAACCTCCATTGATTTCATCTCGAAATCAACCCCTTCTTCCACCAAATCTTCTTCATTTCTCCTCTACTCCATGGTTAGAGGGTGCTAGCCAAGTTTGGGAGGATTCGGAGCTCGTTCGTGTCCTTTTAGAATCTCTACGTGTCGGTGTCGTGTCGGAAGGATTTTCCTGAATCTCTCTTCCGGAAGGTATAATCTCTCCTTTAATCCATCCCTACATGCATATAGGAATATTTTGAACCCATAGGAATGATCCCCATGGTTGTATCTCTATTTGTGTCCATTTCGTGCCCATTAGAAGGTCGTAGGAGTGTCCTTTGTGTTGTTGTTGTGTCCAAGTGGGAAAACCCCAAATTTGGACACACTATGTGTTGTTGTTATGTATGAATGAATTATTACATGTTTAATCTCATATTTTTGTATTGGAGATGTGTTCTATAGTGTCTTATATATATATATATATATATATATATATATATATATATATATATATATATATTAGTGTAGAGAGTGAGTTCTTGATATATTATGTTATATACTTATTTTTCTTTTGTCTCAAACTACCTAAATTCGTCATAATATTTATCCACGTTTTTAGTAGCAATAGCAACTTAGAAATGTCATAACTTTTAGCTTAAAACTCTGATTTATCTTCCATTTTTTTTAAAAGAACCGTATCGAAGTTAGCTTTCCAAATATATATTTTAATAAGCCAAATTCATTTTGAAACTTTCTGTAAAATTATTTGAGTGTCATCTTTACGAAAGACGAACACGTTTCAGTGTTTTTGCGATTTCGTGAGCTTCCGGACACGAAAATGCGATCCGTTTAAAGTTTCAGAAAGCTAACACAAAGATCTATAACATACTTTAATCCTAGAATTTAATGAATGCCTAATTTGTACAGTATTGATTTTAAGAAGATGATTACTATACGACATATGTATTTTGTGTATCCTTGTATGTACAAATATGTATGCATGCATGTGTATATATATATGTGTGTGTGTTAAGAGAATGTAATATAATATAAGTATGCATAAATGATATAATGTATGAAAATATATAATTTATTCAAATATGTATGTATAGGTGCATGAATGAATGAATGAATGAATGAATGCAATGCATGAATGAATGGATGAAATGCAAGCATGTGGGTAATACAAGGTATTGAATCATGTTTGCAAGTATCCATACATAAGTAAGTAACGTAATCAAGCATGAATGTATGCTATATATAAATGCCAACTTGATAGGAATGTATGATGCCATATTAGCACTTAGCACCATGTTCATATGTTAAAACCCCCTTATACATGTTGACAGTAACCCCAAGCATGAATACACATAAAACCTACTTACTGTTATGAGTAAACCTTTTGATGTATAAATAAACCATTTTGTTATGATTAACACCCACACACACACACATGGTAAACCTATGCTTTACATGTTATTTCTTCTATGTGACACAATGAACCCTTGCTAAATGTTATCCTTCTAACATAACCCCCTCACACTTGAACCCATTGTACTGCTATGTACACATTGCCATATCCATATTCATGTATCACTCACTCCTTGTCTTTATGCATCTTGCTTGTAATAAAAATATATATGAATATATATGTAATGTGTGTTTGATAACTTGTGTAGCTTTGTGATTTTGTGTGAGTGTTAGTCTAGGCTTGGTTAGGCCTAATGAGACTTGTTATTCTAGATTTAGACCTAGTACTGCCTAGTTAACCTAGTTTGACTAGTACGGTTGACCAGAGTTGACCAAGAGTTGACTTTGACCTAGAATGACCTAAAATAATGTAGAATGCATAGTAGAGCTTTATTTTACCATTTTGGACTTGTTGTGACTTGTGCTGTTCTAAATAGGAGCCAGATACCTCTCCTCGGACAGTACATTTCTTTTGGACATTCAGATAGCAGGCGAGTACATTCTCTGATCATTTTATATCCTGCTTAGAATTATTTTCCTGCTTTAGATTACTTTACTTGATGCTGTCACGTTGGTAACACGGATTAGTACTATATGGATCCCTTCTTGAGATATTATCCCCTCAGGGAGCATCGTATACTACATGTTCTGTGCGTTTCACTTACATGGTGTATCACTATGCTTCACGATTCATCGATCACTTGTGACATGTACTCTCATGATCACAGAGTCTTTCCTGAATCACCCCATTTATGGGCATTCCCAGAATCATCCATTTATTAGGCATTTCCAGAATCACCCATTTATAGGCCATCCATGTATCACCCCTTGTTGGCCTTTGTATGGAATTATAACATAACCTGGTTGGATCCTTGTGTATTGATTGGGGGTACGGAGAAGTAGAAGTAGACATGTGAATAATATCCAAGTAGTGTAGTTTCCAGAATCACTCCATAGTATAGTTCCCAGAATCTCCTATGACATTCACATGTTTATATTGTACTCTGACTCACTAGCCACTGTTAGTTCTCTACTTATAGTAGATATTTCTCTTACAGTTCTCTCTCTCTGTTTACATACTGTATTTCTTTCAGATCCTGTATCTTACTTTACTGCATGATTATATTTTCTAACCTGCTATGATTTGTTGAGATGTATTGTGCTCGCTCCTGTCCTGACTGGACCTGTTGATAAATTTTACAGATAGCTTGGAGGTTGCCTGCTAGCCTAGAGGAGACACAGTCGAGGTTGTATAGATAGCTAGGGTTTTGCTCATAGTTTATTTCTAGTTGTCTTGAGTTGTATTTATGGATAACTGTATTTGAGCTTTGAGATGTATTTCTAGCTTTGTGTATCTTAGACGCTTAGACTTCTATCTGCTGTATCTCTTTTGGATTTCATGTTTTATCTATCTTTATCATGCTCTACCTTAGATGTGATTGAGACTGTATCTGCTATGTCACCTCCTTTTGGAGAGTATATACTGTACAGGTACCTTCATTTTGTTAGATGTTTGACCTAGGACAGCATTTTACTGCCGACACTGCGACGTAGGCTGGACGTACCCACGTCTCGTGCCTTTACTCTAGGGTACGGGTCATGACACCTTACTCATACAGGAATATTTAATTTATCATGCCATCACCCACGCCTCTCAAGGCACTATCCCCGAGAATATATTTAATGAGCTCGGACTCCTCTTGAAGACACTAATATGATGCTTCGACTCTTGTGCAAAGAATGAACACCAAAGTCAAGATTCATTCTTCTCGAAAGAAGTACAAATAGGCGCGCCAGGCATAAGTGTCCTTAGGTGCGTATTGTTTGATCAAACTCTGGTGTGTGTCACCCTGAGTCCTTAATTCCAAGCATGTGTTCTTTCACCCCGAGCCCACAATTCTTTCCAATAACAAACAAACCACCTAAGACAGCGGCTCTGAGGGGAGTTAGGCATACGCCATGTGTTGCAGACTTAGTCGCACTAGTGAATGAGTTTTTGACATCTCAAGATCTCCTCCAACAGTAAAATCTTAAGTCAGCTATGTGGCAGTCAGCCATGCCCTCTCACTAGTGAAGTGATCGCTTGGTTGCAACTGACTCTTGTTTAGGAGTGCTACGTGGCAGTCGAAGACCTACGCGCCTGCCTACTTATAGGCTCGCGTGCTATTCTTCCTTCCTATTATAAATAGGAGGGGTTCTCCTCTATTTGAAGCTCTGGATTCCTCCAGTTCTTCTATTTCCTCAAGAATTCCTGAGCATTCCAGAGAGAGTTATTGCTGCTCCCTTAGCCAGTAAAGTTAAGCCCAACAACCCTTTCTCTCAATCAGATCGTCAAGGGAGTAACAAAGCTACCCTCTATCATCATGACCCAGATCAAAAACAAAGTGTAATTAGGAGATTCATGTTCAAGGATTCCCTCTTGCATTCTCGTTTGCAACCTTCAATGCTCTTCTCCATAGCAACAAGAAGCGATGGCAAACAAGATGACGAATCTGCTGGGGACGTCCTTCTCTTCCAATAAGAACGCTGTGATGCAATCTAGTACAACCATGCTTAGGACCTCTGTAAAGATGTTAGTCATCAAATTCGACCAATCTGTATTTAAAGAAATGCTCTCTGGGGACAATACATGTCCTTCTCCTAACCTGTCGGAGTCTAAGAAGGTGAAGAAGGTGTGGGTACCTAAGGCTCGTACAGCCTACCTATAACCTGCTGAGGAGGCACAACCCATGCCGACACAACTCTTACCTGGCGTGTTGACAGCTGCATTCCCTGTCCCTTCTCAGGCGTGTGGCTCTGAGAAGCTTAACACTCGAAGAAAACGTTTGCCTGCCGATAGGAATAGAAAGAATTTGACACAAACCTTAGACTGCTTGGGGGCAACAAACCCTAAGTGCACAAGACAACCTTAGAAGAAGGAGCGGCACACAACAAGTCTAAATCCAAGAGGAAGGCATCAGCTACACAAGCCACATCTTCCACGCCAACAACTGGCATGAGGTGCGTACTGTTAACTGTGATGTGCGTGCCTGATAGAAGACTTTAGAAAGCCTCCCAACGTGCATCTGCGCCAGGACTCAACGAAACTTTAAAGTCTTTCAGTTACCCGAACATGCTGTATGCACATTAACAAGACTCAGAAATACCTCCAATTACATGCCACAGCACTCACGGGAGCTTAAGTGGGCATAAAAGTGAACCTCCCTTCTTATGATTTGCGTCACGTAATTAATCACAAGCGCAAAAAGAAGGAAGCAACTAGTGCTACTACATATGAGATACCCTCGGTTGGGCATACGTGTGCTAGAATAGTCATTAACTATTGTTGTACAAAATCAGCAGTAGTTCCAAAATGACACTCCGTGTTAGAACGGCTATAGTCTACCACATTCGCCCGATAGTGTCTCGGCGAATAGATATGGTCAAATGATGCGGAGGAGCCACTCTTCGCCTCATGCCATGTTACAAGAAGTTCTCCTCTGGACGAAAAGAACTCTCATCTTCGGCTAGCACGCCGAAGAACCGATTCAAGACCAGCAAGTTGGCTGTGCCCAATACCGAGGAGTTCCAGAGCACCCGTTCCAAATCCAAAATCTTGTCTGAAGCCTCGAAAGCTGGGGTAGCCAGTGCTCCATACCTGCTATTATCCTAGTTAGAGGTATCGGCCCTCAGCACATCCAAGACGCAGGGGTTAGCCAATCCCCGGTAGTGCATCACAATCCTACGTTCCAAAGGGACAATAAATCCTACAGGACAGAATGATAGAAAGTCGGGGGTACCCACCCTCAATATGCTTCTGAAGCCACTGGGATTGAGGACGATCGAAATGATGATCTTTGTGATTACTTCCAGATGATTGTGTATACTGGTGACAATGAAGCATGGGAGTCAGGAACGAAAAGCGAGCAATCTTTTCGTACCCTATCATGTCATCACACAAGAGATACCAGGACACTCGACACTTTGAAATGCTCGAGGAAATGATGCATACTATGAATGCTAGCCTCGCACTCTTCACAGAGACGGTTGATGAGTTGAAGGCAACCCAAACCTCGTCACAACTATTGGTTCCAGCTCCAGAACCAGAAAATAATAGGTTATCTAATGCCCCCAATCACCCGACGACAAGTCATCATGTAGTTTTACTGCCTGCAGCCAGTAATTATACCCTGTCATAAATATCTATGCTAGCAGTGTATTAAGAAGTTCTCAAAGCCATCTGAGATCTCCGAGCTAGGGTCGATGCCAAAGACAAATAAAAATCTCGACGGAAGCTGGGGCATAGTCAACCTCTTTCAGTTGAATAGAATAAGGTGGTCCATCCTCCTAAGTTTAAACATGTGACCATCACTCCCTTTGATGGAAGAAAATCTCCCCATCAATATCTGAACCATTTCGACACCATGACGGGGCATTTACCAAAAGATGACGCTTTTCTCACAAATTTTTTTGTCGATGCCTTGAGGGGAATCGCCTACGAATGATTTTGTAGTCTTCCGAACAACTGTGTGTCAACCTTCGACGACCTTTAGCATTTATTCCTATCTCAGTTTTATGAGCCAAAAATGGATGTAACAATGTTTACTTTGTTGGATACCACTCCGAAGGATAAAAAGTCTGCCCGGGATTACATAGAATGGTTCAGACAAGCTGTACTGAAATTACCGCTCGGCTTTACTGAATCAGTCTTGATGGACACCTGTCGAAAAGGCTTGACTGCTAGACAAAACTTTGCATGGGTTCTTCCGGTCATATAGACTGGAGTGCAATCACTATCAACGTCAATGATGCTCAAAGAAAAGTTAATGAGGCTCATTTGCTGGGAATGGGCTTCCTTAGTGAGAAAGGTAGAAGATCTGCTAGGGCTTCTAACAATAATGACAAGGAGTCCAAAGCAAAGAAAGTTATGACCGCGAGTCTCAGTCGGGGTACGGCTTCTACTCAGAAACCTGAAAGTCTACTGATCCAAAAGGGGAATTACTCTTTCAACGATAAAAATGCACGGCAGCTGCTCAATGTACTCCTCGAGGGTGAAAGCTCCAACTTTTTCCTCCTAGGTGTCCTGATAAGGTAGACAATATGGATGATCCCAAGTATTTTCATTATCATCGGTATGTCTACCACGCGACTCGGAATTGCTACATCCTGAAGAACGACATACAGAGACTGGTCGACACCAACATCCACTTATTAGAATTTGAGGAGAAGATGGTCTCTGCCAATATGGTAACCCTCCAATTTGGTAATTTTCTGCCCACAGAGGCACAAGACGGGGTCATTCCGATCCCAAAAACAACTATGAAGGTCGTTAACCTCCCAGCTGCTCGAACGTTAGGGCTGGTATCCGTCAAAACACCTCGAAGGTTGGTCATGTGGGTACACCTGGACCTGACGAATAATTTAACCCAGCCTGTCGTACGTCCTACCTTTAAGACTAAAGGAAAGAAGGTCAAATCTTGAAATACGATCTCTTCCGCACCCGATGAAAAAATAGTAAAAGCAACCGGGACTGGTCTAGATTACGCATGTAACTATGACCAAGCCCTGGGAAAAGAGGCATCGCCAGCTACGATGTTTGCACATCCCAGCTCATCCGGACCTGGCTCATCCCAACAGCTGGCAACAGATAAGCAAAAATGGAAAGAGGGGCGTTTTAACAAACCTCTCAAAAAAACCCTAATGGGGCTCAATAGGCCCTATAACTTCGATATCCTGGCTTAAATAGACAATACTCTGGCCAGGCTATCATTGTTCGAGCGCCTTCGTCTCTCCAAGAAGACTCGAGAGGCTCTTAGTGAGGCATTGCAGCATGCCGAGTCCTACTTAGGCCAGATACATCAACTTGAAGAAGATCCTGCTGCGTGCCCTTAGTGTCACAATATAATCGAGACCAAGTCAAGCATCACATTCTTGTAACAGGACACACTACAAGAAAAATAACATTTATTGATGGTCTTTCTATTGACGATCGATAATTCCCGTCAACTATTCGATTTTACATGATGTTTTAGACCTTATGTCAAGTAAACCCCGTTTTTGTGTTAAGTATAGAATATTGTACCCATTTAGTTGGCGGGTTTCGAAAAACCGACAATAAATCTACCACCTTTAGCTGACAGCCAAGTTAAAGCCATTAACTAAAGTAATGAGTAAAAAATTGTCGTGCACTTTTTGGATGGCATTTTTGTAATTTTTTTGAAACTTCAACTATGTTGACGGTCCGCGACCAATTTAATCGATGTTACTCAGTTTATTTTTTTCTGTCTCTCCCGAGCCTCTCCTTTTTCCACCAAAACCCCTCTTTCTCACCTCCACTATGAGAGCCACCTCCTCCCCTGACCCTTCATAGAACCTCTTACTTAGAGGACTCCTCACCCTTTGCCTCCTCCACTACTATCCTCTTTCCTATCCCTCGCCAAACCCCGACTCCTATGCCTCCTCCGTCACCATCCTCTTTCCATCCTCTCCGAACCCTAACTCGCCACAAGAAAGAGAAGGCCGTCAACGTCCAAGTCCTTCTTTAATGTCGGTGAACATGCCAAAAAAACCCTAATTTTCTAAGGTTAGGGTTAAAGTTTCGGTAGCAATCAACCCTTTTTTGCAATTTTAGGCCTTTCAGCGAGGGCTTTGTTGGGAGTCTCGAGCTCCGGTGGGCGAGTTCAACTCTTCGCCATCGAGATAAGAAATTTTTGAGGAGCGGAGAACATAAGTCCCTCCGAAGTCGACGAGCTTTCTTCACCGACGAGTAGCGATAGACACATCATTCAAACCCAAGGTTCCTCTCTTTCTTTCTTTCTGGATTTGGTTCGGATTTGTAAGATCAATTGATCGATCTCAAGTTGGATCAGAATACTTTTTTTGTTCTCCTGCCTTCTTCTTGTTTGAGGTAATGCCTCATAGAAGGTGGTCGACTCTGATTGAACGAAGAACGTCAGGCACACTCAGTTGTTCGAGACTCCTTGGGTATTGGTGGTCGTTTGGATCAAAAATACAATATCTTGTATTCGCGTGATACGGACAGGCTTGTATTTGTTGGCCCATTAGTCATGGTCAAACCTGATTTTAATAATTGATTATTCTATCTCGATATACGGGCTACTTAAAGATGTTTTGGACTCTTGGACACTGCCAAAGATCTGCTACCCATTCTGTTCAAGATCGAAGATGTGTTTGCTACTCGAGTCTGTATTTCCTTTATGAAATATAATTTTTACTTTTATTGAGTCTATGAATACATTTTACATCGAGTCGTACTGGCAACTATGCTACCCTAAAAATATTTTCAAAAATATCCCGTGTTTTAAAAAATAGCCCCCTATTTACAAGAAGCTCCTAACTGCTTAAAATAATTTCAAAAAGCCCAAAAATTAAGTTGTAAAAACGCTGACCAACCCTGACAGAACTCGGTCAGCGTTCGGCCAAAATTCGGCCAGAGTTCGGTTAGTAGACGTATTTTTGAACTTGGTCTCCCTGCAGTTACGGATCCTACCGAGATTTTTTTCATAAAGTTCTGCCCGAATTCTGCCCAAATTCTGCCAGAGTTCTGCCTTTGGAAAAACTATAAATAGAGAAGGATTTCGATCATTTCAATTCACTCATTCACTTTCATATCTTCTCTCTAAAGCCTATTGTTCTATTCCAAAGAGTTATAACCTTTATTTTTCAAATCTCAAGCCAGTTACAATTCTCTAGTCGATTTGCCGTTGCAGTACGGTCTAGAAGCTTCAGAGCGATTGTAATCAGAGGCTTGATTGAAGAAAGACTCTTCATAATTGAAGTTTGTCGAGTACTTCGAATCAAAGCTCACATTTATAGAAGTTGCAAAGACCACTTTAAAATAGGTCCAGTCCCTTGGATATAGGTTCCAGTCCATATTTTATTGAAGTTCCATTACCGCCGTATAGCAGAGCAGTATTGGAGGTATTCCTAGATTGACACTATTTAGATGTCCGTTTATTATTCCAGTGTTAGGAAGTGTTACCTTAGATATTGGGTAGGTTAGAGGCTCTAGAAGGAGTACTATCGATCTTAAATTTCGAGGACGAAATTTTTCTAAGGTGGGTAGAGTTGTAGCACCCAGTTTTCCAAATGAGGGTAATTTCAAAATTTCGTGTTTATAATTATTTTAATAATGATATTTAATTCATGATATGATTTTTGGTGATTTTAAATCATTTTAAAATTATTTAAATCAATGACTTGTGGTTTTGACGTTTTGCTAGTGAAACCCTAGAGACTGTTTGACCTAGAGCCTAACCATGTGATTATGATATTTTAATGTCATTTCTGGCCTAAAGATATTTTGCATTTGACCTCTTTGAATTATTTTGATATTATTTTATTATTTATGATATTGTTTTGGGATTATTTGAGTCGGGTTCGAATTTTATCTCAATCCGACTTGTAACGGGGACCCGGGGTAACTTAGACTCTAGTTGGACCCATGCATTAGTTAGCCATGGCCCACATTTTAATTAGTCATGTTAGAAAGATTAGTCATAATCCTAATTATTAGGTTAACCATTTAGAGTTTTTATTTTGACCCTTTTACCCCCAAATCCTAACCAAAATTGTTTTAAACACTTGTAACTAAGGGAGGGGCAAACTTGTAATATTCAATAAAGAGGGGATATAACCATTGTGGCCGGCCCTAATAGGACTCCCATCTCATTTCCTTTCTTTGAGAAGTCTTCTTCCCCAAGTTCTCTCAAGCTCTCCCAAGGAAGAAGCCTTTCTCCTTGGATTTTCTCTCCTTTAGGTAATATTTCCTTCTCTTTTATTTCTCCATTTTGCATTTAGGAAAGTTTTAACATAGGAATGACCCCCATTGTTGTGTCCCTATTTTGTGTCCTCTTGTGTCCATTATGTGTCCTTTAGGGATTTCAATTGTATTATTGTTGTGTCTTGTGTTCATGGGGAAAACCCCCAAACTTGGACACACTTTATATTTAAAATATTGATTAAATGAATTAATTCATATTAAATCTCAGATTTGAATATGTAGAGATGTGTTCTTGAGTACTTTACATTTCATTCATGTATCTCTTATAGATGTGTTCATGTTACATATAAAGATTTGTGTATGTATATATATATATATATATATATATATAATATATATATATATATATATATATATATATATATATATATATATATATATATATATATATATTAAAAAATATATATATATATATATATATATTGTAATGAGAGTGTATCTATATTTATATATGTAATAAATGGTTCATGATGATTATATAATCAAGTTTGTGAGTGTGGTTCCTCATATTATTATTGTCATTATTGTTGTGGATAATTAGGATATATATTGTGTATTCTTTTGGCTCAAACTATCTAAATCCGTTATGATTTTTATCCACGTTTTAATTTCAGCCCTAACTTAGAAATATCATAACTTCTAGCTCAAAGCTCGGTTTAGTCTTCCGTTTTTTTTAAAAGAAGCGTATTGAAGTTAGATTTCCAAAAACATGTATTAGTAGGCCTAATTCATTCTGTAACTTTCTGGAGAATTATTTGAGTGTCAGCTGTACGAAAGACAAATGCGTTCTCGGTGTTTTCGCGATTCCGGGAGTTTTCAGAAACGAAAATGCGATCCGTTTGAAGTTTCGGAAAGCTAACACATAGATCTATAATGTACTTTAATCCTAGAATTTAATTCATGCTGAGTTGGTACAATATTGATTATTAGTAGGAGTTACTATTCGGCATATGTATTTTGTGCACCCTTGTGTGTAATATAATGTTCTATTTAATTTTAACCCATGTTAATGTATATACATTATCTAATTAAATAGAGAATGCAAGCATGAGTAAATGGTTAAATAAATGATGTATGAGGTGTAAATATCCTATCTAATGTAAGCATGTATAAGTATGGCTTGTAATGAATATGTAGGTTCCATAGTATGTAATGTATGGTGCATATAGTAGTGCAAGAGAATAAATGAATGATGAATGAATGCAAGCATGAATGTAATGTAATAATAGATGTAATGTATGCAATATACAAGTTAATGAGATGTAATGTTCTATGTTAACACAAATCCTATATTACCTCATGTACCCCCTTACACTATGTTGACACTATCACACTTGACACTTTGTTCACTTATACTTTGACACTCTTTGATATGTATACACTATGTATGTCCATTTAACCCTCACTTGCCCCTTTGCCATGTTCACATACACACACATAGCCTCTTAAATAAGTATTTATTAATATAGTTAACTTAGCTATGTATGTATATTATATATATGTTAGCATATTGTGTTGTAATATATAAGTTTATATAACCATTTGAAATGCCATGATTATAGACCTAATGTTGAATACCAATATATGCATGTGTATATATGTGTAGACATATATAGCTTAAAGTAATAGATTACCTAGTGTATATCCAATGTGAATTCTTGCCTATTTGAGTATTGAATAATTGTATGCTATATAGAGTTGGGTGTATGTTGGCTTGTATAACCTTGTATTGATGTGTGCTTGCTAGGATAGTCTTGGTTAGGCCTAGTAAGACTTGCTGGGTTAGGACATGACCTAGTTTGACCTAGTTTGACTAGTGCAGTTGACCAGAGTTGACCAAGGGTTGACTTTGGCCTAATTTGACCTAGATTCATGTAGAATGCATTGTAGTGCTTTATATTACCCTTCTGGACATGTTGTGACTTGTGCTGTTCTAATTAGGAGCCAGACACCTCTTCTCGGACAATATCTTTTCTTAGACATTCAGATATCAGGCGAGTACATTCTCTGATCTTTTCATACTTACCTGGATTATTTTCTTACTCTAGATTACTCTACTTGATGCTGACACGTATCTTCACGGATTAGTACTATATGGATCCTTTCCTGAGATGTTATCCCTCTACGGGTGCATCGGGTATTTCATGTTCATGTACTTTATCATGTGCATCAGGTACTCCTTGTACTCGTACTAGTTCATGTTTTTACATGTTCTCATGTGCTTCATGTGCTTTCATGTGCTTTCATGTGCTTATCATGTGCCTCATGTACTACTCATTACATGAGTTCACGTATCTTAGCTGTAGTCATGTGCTTATAATATAACTTGAACGGATCCTTGTGTATTGATTGGGGCGGGGTGAGTAGAATTGGTTATGTGATCACTATCCCCAGTAGCTGTATTCATGTGCCTCCTTATTTGTATTCATGTGCCCCCAAGCCGTTTACATAACCATTGTGCTCTAAATCACGTAGCCACTTACAGTCTCTACTATCATGTATTTACTTTCAGTTACAAAATATCTCCTGTTTACTCGTACTTTCTATTCAGCACTTCCTGTATTTTACTCTATTGCATGATTTATACTCCTAACCTGCTATGAACTGTTTTAGAGAAATGTGCTCGTTCCCGTCCTGACTGGACCTGTTGATAAATTTTACAGATAGCTTGGAGGTTGCCTGCTAGCCTAGAGGAGACACATTAGAGGTTGTTTAGGTAGTTATTTTAATTGTCTGGAGTTGTATTAACTTTATGGATTACTGTATCTGAGTTTGGAGATTTGAGATGTATTTATGGATTTGTGTATCTTAGATACTTAGATTTCTCTCTGTTGTACCTCTTTTGGATTTCATGTTTTATCTATCCTTATCATGCTCTACCTTAGATGTGATTGAGTCTGTATCTGCTATGTCACCCCCATTCAGGGAGTATAAACTGTTTAGCCTTATACTGTTAGATGCATGAGACCGAGGACAACGTTCTACCGCCGACACTGCGGCGTAGGCTGGGCGTTGTTACGTTCTCGTGCCCTAACTCTAGGGTGCGGGTCGTGACAAAGACGAAAGGACACATAAGGAAAGATTGTCCTACAACATCATCATCAACCAAGAAGAACAACAAATATGATAAGGGCTGCCTGAAGAAGTCTACGTCCCAAAGATATGCCAATACAAGCATATGGCATGAAAGTGAAGCTAGCGACTCAAAAGATGAACAATCAAATGATGTTGCAAATGTATGCTTGATGGCGTACGATCAGGTAACCACTAACCCTCTGTTTGATACTTATGATAATTTTACCTTTAAGCAACTAGGAGAAGCCTTTACTGACCTCTTAGGGATTATAGAAGACTGCATAGTAAATATCAAACCTCTAAGAAGGTACTCAAAGAGTACGAAGGTGAAATAGGAAGACTTACCGACCTACTAGCTGAGGTTAGAAGTAGTAATTATTCTAGTAAGGAAGGTAAGCTTTCTTCTGTTAAGCTGTTATTACACGAGACCCAAAGATTATTCGAAGAGAAGGACAAGACCATTACCCAATTAGAGAAAAACTTACTCAAAAAGAAGAAAAGTCTCCAGCAAGCTACTGTTAGAAATAATGCACTCACTGTTAAATATAGCTTGTTATATGATACCTCCAAAAAGTTGGAAATTAGGACAGGAAAACAGCCTAAAGTTGCTGCTTCCTACCCTAACACGTGTCACTTACCGAATCATCAAAACACGGTCAAACCCAACACTGTCAGACATAACCAAACCAAACCATTTCCTAAGAAGAAAAATAGGTATGCATTCTTTTACACTAAAAAACCTAGACCTACCAATAATGCACAACACTCTGCTTTTAACACTTAGCATGCTAGATGTCACTATTGTGGTACCAATGGTCATATTTCTTCTTCATACAGAGTTAGAAAGCTTATTGATTTGAAAATCTGTGTATGGATGCCAAAAACTAACATTCCAGTACCCTACAAGAAATGGGTACCAAAGTTTTCATCTACAAATTCTTTTGTTGGTCAAATGCCCTTCACATGCTAGAAGCAAATGGATCTTCGACAGCAGTTGCTCACGGCATATGACCGGTGATGCTTCATCAGTCGTAACACTGTTGAAGAAGAAAAAAGGATACGTCTCCTTCGGTAATAATTTGAAAGGGTAGACAATTGGTATTGGTAATATTGGTAAGGCTTCCTACCTTGTGATTAAAGATGTCTGTCTAGTTACCGAGTTAAAACATAATCTGCTCAACATAAGCCATTTAGCTAATCACGATTATGGCATTAACTTTGTCAAAGACAAATATACTATAGTTGATAGCTCAACTGGTAGTACTATCATTGAAGGTATCAGGAAAGATAATATATATTTTCTATCTGTTAGAAGATGCTAACGAAGCAGGTAGATGCTTGATGGCCAAAAGTGATGAGAGTCAACTATGGCACATGAGACTCAATCATGCAAACATGGAAACAATTTTTAGACTATCCACAAAGAAGCTGGTACGAGGCTTTCCGGACATTTCTTTCAAGAAGGATACGATATATAGTGAATGTAAAAAGAACAAAGCTACCTAATCCGCTTTTAAGTCTAAAAATGTTGTTATGTGGCAAAAGGCAAAGGGTATAGAGTCTTCAACAAGAGAACCACGACCATCGAAGAATCGATAAATGTTATATTTGACGAACTCAATCAATACTCAGTCGATGATGATGATGATGATGATGATGAAGATATAAGTACACCAAGTACATCTCCTGCAGAGCCTTCACACAAAGTACCAGCTGATTCTCTAAGAAAATCACGTACAGAACCAGAAGTCAAAACCAGCAATCCAGAGGATATGCCAAAAGAAATGAGATTTTTGGCAAACCATCCCAAGGACTTGGCAATTGGTGAGATTACCAAGGGTGTAAGTACTCGTTCCTCTAGAAAAGATATAGCTTCCTGTTTTACATTTATTTCACAGCTTGAACCCAAAAATATTGAAGAAGCATGCAGAGATAATTTTTGGTTAGATGCTATGCAAGAGGAATTGAACAAATTCTAATGGAATCAAGTTTGAGAACTTGTTCTCAAGCCCATTGATCATCCGGTCAGTGGCACCCGCTGGGTATTCTAAAATAAACTGAATGAGAATGGCTTAGTGACTCGTAACAAGGCTCGGCTCGTAGCTCAAGGATACAATCGAAAAAAAGGTATCGACTAAGATGAGACTTATTCCCCAATTGTGAGATTAGAATCCATTTGCATGTTATGTGTATTTGCATGTTTTCATAATTTTATGTTATTTCAAATGGATGTTAAAAGTGTATTTTTGAATGGTTTTATAAAAAAAGTTTATGTAGCTCAACCTCCAGGTTTTACTGATTTCAAAAATCCTGATTATGTTTTCAAGTTGAAGAAGGCATTATACGGTTTGAAACAAGCCCCTTGTGCTTGGTATGATCGTCTAAGCTCTTTTCTACTTAGCAACGGTTTTTCAAAAGGGAAGGTTGATACTACACTGTTTATAAAGTCTTTTGATGGCAATCTTCTTTTGATTCAAATTTATGTAGATGATATCATTTTTAGATCTACTGATGAATCTTTTTGTCAAGAATTTTTAAAGTGTATGCAGAATGAGTTTGAGATGAGCATGATAGGAGAGCTGAAATTCTTTCTCGGATTGCAAATCAAACAAACCAACAATGGGATGTTCATAAAGCAAGCCAAGTACACAAAAAATTTATTTAAGAAGTTCGATCTGGAAGCAATCAAACTACTTGACACTCCGATCGCAACTTCAACCAAGCTTGATATTGATGAACAAGGCAAACCTGTCGACATACGTAAGTATCGAGGTATGATTGATAGTTTACTTTACTTAACTGCTAGTTGACATATATAATTTTTTGTGTTTGCTTGTGTGCACGTTTTCAAGCCAATCCTAAGGAATCACTGTAGAGGCTAAAAATTAAGCTATGCTACTCACCCAGAAGTCATCTCATCAAAAAGCATCATATCAATAGGTTACACCATATCAGGTTGTGCTAGATCAGGTTACGTCTATATCAAGTTGTGCCATATCAGGTGGCGCCTATCACAGGTTGTGCCAATCTCAGGTTGTACGAAAGACACGTGGCAGTTTCCTCGAAAGACTATAACAACATCATCATTACCTAACAACTGACAGCACGTGTATCAAAGAAAATTCGTTCGAATTCTGCGCAAACATGGCACCCGAGAAGATTTAGTCAGCTAGCAGTTTGTATAACGTGTCAGGTTACGCGAGGCTGAACCCAGGCGCAAGTTACTACGTTGTGCTCCCGTACAACCTGATGAAGCTTGTGCATGGTGATCAAACAATATCTAGAGCAGGGTGACGTGGCACGCAAGCCACTAACTTCGTAGAACGTATCCACTACATTGTTCACGACCATACGCATCTCACTCAAATGATGCTACATGTCCGTAGTAGTTGGTGCAACCGCTCGTACAAGTTGCTACACTGCGCCCCCGTGCAACCTGATAAAGCTCGGGCAAGGTGATCAAACAGTATCCAGAACAGGGTGATGTGGCGTGCAAGCCACTAACTTTGCAGAACATGCCCACTACATTGCCAACGACCACGCACATCTCAATCAAACGATGCCATGCATCCACAACAGTTGGTGTAACCGTTCGCACAAATGAACAGGCACGCAACCTAAAGCTTGCGTAACCTAGAATAACTGGTAAACAGTTATTTCTAGAACTCTATAAATGGAGTTTCAAATCAGTTTCAAAGCATCACGAATGATTATAACCGCCTATAAAAGTGTTGTTGCATCCTCTAGAGGCTCGTGTCTTCGGTATCACATCGTCCAAGGAATGAAGTGATCGTCTTCTGATCAGATTTCTATAGTTGTACTTTTCTAGAATTCAATTGTACTTTTTGTACTCTTTTTTAGTTTGTAGAAATTAAAACCTCTTTTATTCTTTGTAAACAAAATGGCGACTCTACTGGGGATGACTTTCTCCTTCGACGAGAAAGTGACAACTCAATGTGATACCGCGTCGATCGGTAAGACGCAGAAGACCATGGTCGTTTAAGTCGGCCATACAGCCTATGAGGCCATGATCAATGCTGGGTGTGCCAAGTGCGCTACTGCCACTGCTAAGAGCAAGACGTGCTCTGTTTGGACTCTTAAGTCCTCGACGGTACAACCTGCTGCCTCTGTACAACTTGCACCCATCACTGTCCTTGCGTAACCTAAAGGAAACAGTCTTTTGGCTAACCCCTCCACTTCTTCGATTCTAAAATTGAAAGGGACTTCATCTCGACGTACTGCTATCGAAAAAAAAAATGCCCTTTGGCCTTTTCTTCCCTGGCATAACCTGTGCATGTTCCTGCTGTGGCATAACCTGCACACATTTCTGCCTTGGTACAACCTAAGAGAAAGAGCTTTTGGCTACTCCCTCTTCTCCTCCAGTTCTGAACTCGAAGAAAAATATGTCCAGTACCTCTTCTGAAAAAAACAAAGGAAAGTACCCTTTGGCCTTTTCTTTTCTGGCGCAACTTGTGCCTGCTCCTGCTCCGGCTCAACCTGTGCATATTTCTGTATTGGCGCAACATAAAGAAAAATACTGTTTAGTGGTTCCCTCTTTGCCATCAAGTCAGAAACTTACTGCGAAATCACTAAATCAAGGAAAATGCTCTTTAGCTTTTCCTCATTCTGCTCGAATCGCTGACTGGGTGGAAAGTACTGCTGGTTGCGCCTTTGCACCTCTCAGCACAAAAGTGGATTCAGATAGAAATCCTACTATCCTTAATAGAGACAACCAAATCTTTGTCAGTAAGAGAGGTTCTATTCAGAATAAACTTTTTATGCAAAAGGGTATAATACCTACTCCAAAGAGGCAAGGGCAGGATCTACCGACCCTACGTATCTCAAGATCCCAACAAGGCAAACTACTAGTATCTCAAATAGATGCACAAGTAGCCCCCCTATCTGACTTAAGCACCTATGTCAACAGGTGTCAATTAGGGTCAAACTTGGGAAAACACAAGATGTATCATGCACAACATGTACCAGTTGCTAACTTACGCCAGTGGAAGAATTCTGAGGTAAAAAATCCAAAGACTTATGCTAATCAGGTTAGCAGGTCTTTGTACACCCAAGGTACGGGACACCTCAAGAATAGGAATCATGTTCCGAATATTGTCAAAGGCTACATTCCTGCAACTTCTTCTCATCCTATTAGTGATCTCTATGAACTCTTGATACAGAAGTGGAAGGTTGCAAAGCCATTCCGTCGAGCGGTGGTCCAACAGCAAGAACATTATTGCAATTACTACCTTGAAGTTGTCATCAAATGCTGCTGTCAGTCAGCCAAGCGGTCTGTCTTTGACCATTTGAACTATGTTCAGACTCCAGAACCTATCCTAGTGGATGAAGATGAACCATTCTACGCTTCTGTCAATATGGCATCTCGAAGCACTAGGGGTAGAAAATGCCCAAGACGTAATGCATCCCGCAATCCTAGTCAATAATACTTAGATCGGATTCATGAATTCGACGAACATACTAGATCAAGAAGCTAAGACACAATCGGTCAAAGGAATCTTCCTTCTGACCAAGAAACAATCGGTTAAAGTAATCTTCTTGATTCCAACCAAGATCCTCTCAGTCAACAGGACATCCCTATCACTTATTATGGGGTGATTCCTTATATGACTTTGATGCTGATAGTGAAAGTTTTGAAAGGACCATATTTTCTACTAGCTCGTCTTCAATGGTTAGAGAAGTGACTGCTTATGTTGCCACAGAAGATCAAGATGCTTCTAGTTCTAACAATCAAAAGCAGAGAATTGTTACTTTGGAGTCTAATTTAAAGAACATGGCTGAGATGATGACAAGCATGCATACTGTGATTATGGCACAATATACGGTTCCACCAGTTGTGAATCTTCTTTCGAATCAAGAACCTTTAACAACACCAGCTCCCATCAATATTAATCTGGAGGTACAGTATCCTCATACCGCTTCCATACATACATAGGCTATTCCAAGCCAATCTCGTGCTGGCGGTGGTACTTATCATGCTGTACCCCCTCTAGCAAATCAGATCAATCTACTGCTCCATAATCATCAGAAGATACCAATGAGGTCGTAAAACTTTTACGTACTCAATTTGAAGCTTTCAAATAGAAAGACGTTTTGGAGGAGCTTGGGATTAAGCAGCCTTATCCTATAGAATGGAAAGAAGTCCAGTTTTCCCCTAAGTATAAACCCCCTACTATTATGTTGTTTGATGGTAGCACATCGCCAAGTCAATACCTCAATCAATTTGAGGTAATGACTGATCAACTCCAGATAAATGATGCTCTACTCACTAGAGTATTTGTCGAATATTTAGTAGGTGCAGCTTACGACTAGTACTGTTGTTTGCCAGATGGTTGTATAAGATCTTTCTCTGGATTCAAACAAATATTCCAGGAACAATTTTATGAGGGAACAAATTGTTGACACAAAGACACAGTCAACCAAATATTGACTACATTGACTAAATAATGTCTGTATTAATTCAATACGACACACGACGTCTGCATTCCGTTCAAGACAGACGACAGCTCAGTCTCCGGTTCTCAGTGTGTTTTCGAGTCTGTATTTTATATTTTCATTGAGTCTAGACTTGTGTACTCTGAGTCATGCTGAGCTTTTGACACTTAGTCTACAGCCTACCCAAAATCCTAAGCTCCACTGAACCAAACACTGCCCAAAAATTCCCTTTGAACCACTCTGTGCTCTGGAGACAGAGTTCGGGCCGAACTCTGCCTCCACACAGAGTTCGGGCCGAACTCTGTCCCCTAGAAATTAGGAATCCTAATTTTAGGGTTAGCTGGTTGCTAGTTGTCCAACGGCCAAATATTTGAATTTTTCTACCCGAATTCTGGCCGAATTCTGCCTATAAAAACACTATAAATAGGGCATGAATTTTTTCATTCTAAACCATCCAATCTTCTCTTCTCTTCTCTCTTATAGCTGAAATAAGCCATACCCTTCCCATCTACTAGCCACAAGCCTCCTAAGTCTCGAGTGCTCAGCATCTCTCAGTTAGGATTCTTGTGCAAGAGTCGAAGAAGTCGTTTGGAAAATTCCAAGCAAATCGCCACTGCGATCCTCTGTTAGAAGTTGACGTGCTCTTCTGAAGTAAAGGCACGGTTGTAAACTACTATTTCACAAATAGTGGATTTGAATCCTGAGCAAGAGTTCTCAGGCCTGGACTAGTCCTCCACGAGGGAAACCAGGTTAAAATTGCTGTGTTTGCGTATGCTCTTTTAATCTCGTTTTATTTTCCGCACTTTACTCTGATTATTTTTTATTGGTGAAAGAGTTATTTTTAATTGGTCATTTTTCTATATAAACTCTATTCACCCCCTCTAGAGTTGCCAAACTATTCTTTAATTGGTATCAGAGCTCTGTTCTCTTTTTAAGGACTAACATCTTAAGAGCTGATCCATGGCAACCACACAATCCTTGATTTCCAATCATGGTGAAGGTCAGTCCACTCATAGGCCTTCCCTATTTGATGGAACTAACTATACATATTAGAAAACAAGGATGAGCTTCTATCTTAAGTCTCTAGACTTTGACCTGTGGACTGTCGTCACTGACGGTTACAAAAAGCCCGTCAGGATAGTTGTCGATGGTGACCTCATTGAGAAACCACACGACAAATATTCTGTCGAGGAGAAGAAACAGGCAAGTCTAGATGCTAGGGCTATTAATGCTTTATTCTGTGCTATAGACAGGAATGAATTCAACAGGGTCTCCACATGCACCACTGCTCATAAAGTATGGAGACTTCTAGAAGTGACGCATGAGGGAACCACAAAAGTCAAGGAATCTAAAATAAGCCGTCTCACTCAAGAATACGAAGCCTTCAAGATGAAGCCAAATGAGACGATCACTCAAATGATTACAAGATTCCTCGACATCATCAATCCTCTATCCTCGCTTGGTAAGCAGTACTCAAACCACGAGAAGATTCGTAAGTTACTCAGAGGGTTGCCAAAGATTTGGAACCCTAAGGTGACGGCCATCATAGAAGGAAACGATCTCACATCAATGTCAATGGAGACCTTGATGGGTAAGCTCATGACTCACGAGCTTGACCTCAAGGACTTCGAAGAGCCTGCTCCGAAGACCAGGGAGATCGCACTCAAAGCTCATCGACGAAGGGCTGATCACGATGAGACCGAAGACGATAACTCGGATGATGAAGACCAAGCTCTCATGGTTCGCAACTTCAGAAAATTCCTTCGCTTCAATCGAAGGAAGAAGGATTCACAAGAAGATGATGAAGAAGAGCCAACCTGTTACGGTTGCAAGAAGACTGGACATGTCCGAAAAGACTGCCCATTCTTGAAGAAGAGCAACCGCTATGAGAAGCCATACAAAAAGAACTCATCAAAGAAATATGCCAACACAGGAATTTGGCATAAAAATGAAGCGAGTGACTTCGAGGAAGAAAAAGGCTCTCCTCAAGATACAGCAAATGTGTGCCTAATGGCAACTTCCAACAAGGTAGCTAACAAAACTCTTGATGACTTCTCTTTTGATGAACTTGGCGATGCTTTCACTGATTTACTCGATGATCACAAAAAGGTCATCGGTAAATACAAACATGCCAAGGACAAAATCAAAAGTCTTGAAGATGAGATACAAAGAATTTCCTTACTTCTTGATAATGTTAGAAACACGACACCCACTAATGACCCTGATGAAGTATCCAAGCTTAAATTAAGCTTACATGATGCTGAAGTACGTATTGAGCAACAAACTCAAGAAATCACTACACTCAACACGTTGCTTGCTGAAGAAAAGAGTAGACACAAGATTTCCATGACTAAGATATATGGCTTAAATATTAAGGTTGATGAACTGCAAGCTGTTTCTAAAAGATTAGAAACCAAATTGGGTAAACAGGTTGTTCAACCTCAAACCCAATCTCATGGGCACAACACCACTCATGCTAGTCAACCACGTCATTCTCATGCAGCACATAACCATGCATTTATATACACAAACTTTCACAAACCACGTGCACGGAAGAATAATTCTCACTCAGTACACAATCATCATGCACAAAGACACAATCAACATCACTCCACACATAGGAATCATCATGCCATGCCATATAGACAAGATAATCATGATATGCCTCATAGACATCATCACCATGCCACTCATTCTATGCATAATCATCATCACCATGCTAACTCTTCACATCATGACCATCCTCATCCTGTTGCTTATCGATATTATTCTCATGCTCCTAGTATAAATAAGAATGCTATCTGTACTTACTGTGGATTACATGGACACATCTCTCCACAGTGCAAATTTAGAAGACTTGTAGATAAAAAGATATATACTTGGTTTCCAAAGACTAACTTTTCAGGACCCTCAAGAACTCGGGTACCAAAGGTCACATCTACTTTTGATGTAGGTGGACCTTCCCTCTTCAACTGAAAGTAAGTGGATTCTCGATAGTGGATGCTCGCGACATATGACGAGAGACGCAAATCTTTTTGCATCACTATCGATGAAGAGAGAAGGATATGTATCCTTCGGTAACAATCTCAAGGGGCACATAATAGGTAATGGTATCATTGGTCATCCTCCTTCTCCTGTAATAAAGGATGTCTGCCTAGTGACCGAGTTAAAGCATAACCTGCTCAGCATTAGTCATCTTGCTGATCATGGATATGATATTAACTTTGGACAAAACAGTTGCTACATCTATGATAGGTCAACAGGAGACATTGCTTTTGAAGGGAAAAGAGAGGACAACATATATATTTTCTATCTTTCTATAAATACTAACAATACAGGTAGATGTCTATATGCCCACAAAGACGAACGACTACTTTGGCACCAGCGTCTTGGTCATGCCAACATGGATGCTATATCCAGGCTGTCTACCAAGAAGCTAGTGAGAGGATTGCCTGATATCACATTCAAAAAGGACACGGTATGTGCCAAATGTGAACTAAACAAGGCAACTAAATCCTTATTTCATTCCATCAACTCTGTAAGTACTACTAGACCCTTGCAACTACTTCATATAGATTTATTTGGTCCTAGTAGAATAGCTAGCCTCGGTGGCAAACTTTATGCATTTGTTATTGTTGATGATTTTTCGAGATTTACTTGGGTTTTTTTTCTCGCTAATAAGGGCGATGCTATTTCTGTTTTCAAAGTTTTTGTAAAGAAAGTTCAAAACGAAAAAGGCTACATGATTACTCGAATCCGAAGTGATCATGGAGACGAATTCGTAAATTATGATTTTGAAAATTTTTGTAATGCAAATGGTTTTGATCATGAATTTTCTTGTCCTAGAACTCCTCAACAAAATGGTGTTGTGGAGCGGAAGAATAGAACTCTCGGCGATATGGCCAGAGTCATGTTGAATAAATTTTCACTTCCGAAATACTTTTGGGCAGAAGCTGTCAGTACAGCATGCCACATTTTAAATAGGGTGCTGATTCGTCCCATTACGAAGAAAACACCCTATGAGCTTTGGTTTGGGAGAACCCCCAATGTTTCTTATTTTAAAGTTTTTGGTTGTAGATGCTTTATCCTTAACACCAAAGACAACTTAGGCAAATTTGATGCCAAAGCTAACGATGGTATCTTTCTTGGTTATGCCGCCAAGAGTAAGGGATATAGAGTTTTTAATAAACGCTCACTTATTGTGGAAGAGTCAACAAATGTGACTTTTGATGAAGATAACAGTGCAGTAAGTACTCTTGATGATGACGTTGAGCCATCAACTTCTACTCCAATGAATACTTCAACCGAAACTGATTCTCTGGAGGGTTTGCCTAAGAAATTCTCTTTCAAACCTTCTCATCCAGAAAATTTAGTAATAGGAGAAGTTTCACGTGGAGTAACTACTAGATCATCACTAAGAGACTCCGTTGCTAGCACTGCCTTCATTTCACAAGTAGAGCCTAAAAACATTTCTGAAGCCTTTAATGATGAATTTTGGATTTCTGCTATGCAAGAAGAACTCAAACAATTCGAGAGAAGCCAAGTATGGGAACTCGTTCCTAAACCGGTTAATCACTCGATAATTGGTACTAAATGGGTTTTTAGAAACAAAGTAAATGAAGATGGTTCAGTCACACGTAACAAAGCTCGTCTAGTAGCTCAAGGATACAACCAAGAGGAAGGTATCGACTACGATGAGACGTACGCTCCTGTTGCTAGACTAGAATCCATTCGGATGCTTTGTGCTTTTGCTAATTTTCAAAACTTTAAATTATTTCAAATGGATGTGAAAAGTGCTTTCTTAAATGGTTTTATTAAGGAGGAAGTTTATGTGAAACAACCTCCTGGCTTTAAAATCACAAATTTCCCGACCACGTGTTCAAGCTAAAGAAAGCGCTTTATGGCCTCAAACAAGCCCCCAGAGCTTGGTATGAAAGGCTAAGTAGCTTCTTACTTGAGAAAGGTTTTTCAAAAGGGAAAATTGACACTACACTGTTTATAAAATCTTTTAAAGACACTATTCTTTGATTCAAATCTATGTTGATGATATCATTTTTGGGTCTACTGATGAAACCCTCTGTCAAGAATTTGCCAAGTGTATGCAGACGGAATTTGAGATGAGCATGATGGGAGAGCTCAACTACTTTCTTGGCCTGCAAGTGAAACAAATGGCTAATGGAACTTTCATATGTCAATCGAAGTATACCAAGGACATGCTGAAGAAGTTCGATCTCGACAACGTCAAACCAATCAGCACTCCAATGGCTACTTCAACCAAACTCGAACCAGATGAGAGCGGCAAACCTGTTGATCAACGTATGTATCGAGGTATGATAGGCAGCTTACTTTATTTAACTGCTAGTCGTCCCGATATCATGTTCAGTGTTTGCCTATGTGCTAGATATCAAGCTAATCCTAAGGAATCACACATGACCGCGGTTAAGCGTATCTTTCGATACCTTAAGGGTACGGTTACAGTGGGCCTATGGTATCCCAAGTCCACATCATTTGACCTTATTGGTTACTCTGATGCTGACTTCGCTGGATGCAAGGTCGACCGTAAAAGTACGAGCGGTACGTATCATTTATTAGGAAAGGCTTTAGTCTTCTGGTTTAGCAAGAAGCAGAACTCTGTCGCACTATCCACAACAGAAGCTGAATACATAGCAGCTGGGCGTTGTTGTGCACAAATTCTGTGGATGAAGCAAACCCTTGAAGACTATAAGTTATCTTTCATGCATATTCCTATATTCTGTGACAACACTAGTACCATTAATTTGACTAAGAACCCTGTCTGTCACTCACGCACTAAACACATTGAGATCAGACACCACTTTTTGCGTGATCATCAGCAAAATGGCATGATTAACTTAGAGTTTATTGACACTGATCATCAGCTAGCAGATTTCTTTACTAAGCCATTATCCGAAGAGCGCTTCAATTTCCTTTGTCGTAAACTTGGAATTTTGGATGAAGCAGTTATAAGTTGAGACTCACCTGCGTAAATATCGAGTATATTTTGATTCTTTTACAACGAATTTGGTATGGGTACAAGCCGAAAGGGTCCTTCTGACAACAAGGCGTAAAAGCCTAAGCGACACGGTGCACTAGTCCTCAGGACTACCGCTAGCTGGGATCCGGCCCCTGCAGCTAACCTATGGCAAATTCGAAATATTAAATTTCAATATATTTCCTTGTTTATTATATGGGTTGTTTCGATTTAATATTACCTAATTTATTTTTCTAAGAGTTCATTCTGACTTCTGTGTACCTCTCTATGTACTTCATTGAATTCTTCAAACTTTTGAATCCTCTCTATTTTTCTTCAACACTTAACCAATTTTTCATATTTTTAGCCTGTTTTCTGTTCTGGACCACTAATCCAGAACTCGGGCCGAACTCTGCCCCTAACAGAGTTCGGGCCGAGTTCGGTCCCTATTGGTCCAGCGTCGGGATCAGCCTCTGCCGTTGGATCAGTTTAGATCATACGGTCAGAATTTCTTCCGACCAACGAAAACCCTCTCTTATATTTCGGGTTTTCATCTCCCTTCTTCACTTTTACCTCCCTCCTCACCTCTCCAAACTCTTTCCTTCAAACCCTAACCCTAGTTTTTGATCTAGAGTGCTCCATTGCTCCTCAAAATCAAGGAAAAGGGGTTTATCATCATTCTCTTCCACTGTTTATCATTTGAGGTATCATTCTTGTATTCTATACGTCAAATTATTTTTTTTATGGCTCCTCGCTTGTTCAATCGTGGAAAGAGGATTCGAACTGAGAGTATTTCCTCTTCGGATTCTCCTCCGTCAATTAAACAAATCATTGAACAACCTCAACCCCCTCATCCGTTGTTCAACCCACCTCGTCCTCAAAATCCTTATACCTATGACAATCGATTATTTGTCTCACTAGATGCATCAAACAACTGGTTTAGTGACTTTCGGAATCGTCAGGTATTCGCAGGACATCCTATTAATTTTTCTATATTCTCTCAATATGATTCTTTATTTCATGACCTCTGTTTTGATGAACTAATCACTACCACATCGGCTATCTATCGTCATGCTGTCCAAATGTTCTACTGCAACATGACCTTTGATGACCTCCATATTTATTCACGAGTTGCAGGTATCAATATATCATTTGACGACTTTGACTTAGCAGAATTTCTTGATCTTCCAGAGCCCACTTCTTGGGAAAAGCTTGTTGACGCTCGATCGTTCCGTTTTCCCGACGGGTTTTCCCTTGAGAGCTTCAAGGACGATTTGTGTACTCCATACACACGTCCTCGCAAGCCCATGGCTAAATATCTTAATCCATATTTTTCTGACCTTCATTGGATAATCTCTAACACCATTCTACCCAAAACAGGTTCTCCTGATGACATCACTTATCTTGAAATATCTGCTCTTTATTATCTTTACTTTGGAATTTCTTTCAATCTTCCACGTTCCATGATGGACTGGATGATTCACTGTAGGAAGAAACCTCGAGCTCTGGTTTATCCTTTGTACCTTCCTATGATCTTTCGTGCATTTCACATACCACTTGACATCTGTCCGTTTTTGTCTGCTCCTGTCTTTCTGTCCAAGGCACGACGTTCTCAGGCAGTCGTCGCCTCTCCTGAAACTTCTGAGCAGTCTGCTGATGAGGAGCCTGACGCCCCTCCACTCGGTCAGGATGCACCACTTCTACCTGCCACTCTTGAGTCTATTCAGACTATGCTCCGGGAACGTTTTGACCTTGAGGACGAGCGCTGGACCCAGCTGGATTATCGTACTACTCTATAGATGAGTGCCCTCGGCAACTCCCTACATGATATACGGTACTCCATATCTCGTCATCTGCACATTCCCATGGAGCGGGATCCTGAGCGCGCGGGCCATCGCATTGATGATCCATGGGTCATGCGTTACATGGATCCGGATGCTGCTTTTCTGGACCCCCGTCGCTCCTTTCCTGGTCCTTCAGACCCTCCAGGACCTTCTCGTGCTCCGTGATGGAGATTGGCTCGATCTGCTGCTGCTACTACTGATTATCTTAGTTGATGCTTTTTGATTTCAGTTATTTAGTATCTTATGGTTTTATGTCCCTGGTTTTATGTACTCAAAACTCTGGTTGTGTGTTTGATACTTGGTTTTGTGGATGACATTTTATCATAGTTTTACTTTATGCTAGTGACTCATTTTGTTTAGTCATACACTGTTTCTTCTCTGCTTGGTGTGGTTGCATCACTCATAATTGTCTATACTGTAGTTTCTATGTTCTATCATTCATATGCAGTCTATATTGCTAACTGCCAAAAGGGGGAGAACTATGTATATTTTCGTATATCTGTTTCGTATATCTGTTTCGTATATATGTACTTGTTTTTGCTTTTGGGAGATATTATCTATCAGGCCACAGGTTCTATGCATTATTTATGGGGGAGAGCTATTACTTCTAGCTCGACACCGTTCACTGATCACGGGGGAGCTCTTCTTTCTAACTCAGCATCGATTATGGGGGAGCTGTGCTACAATCAACTGTGTCCAGGTATGAATATTGAAATATACATATATTATTTTGTCAATTATCAATATGGGGAAGATTGTTGACACAAAGTCACAGTCAACCAAATATTGACTACATTGACTAAATAATGTCTGTATTAATTCAATACGACACACGACGTCTGCATTCCGTTCAAGACAGACGACAGCTCAGTCTCCGGTTCTCAGTGTGTTTTCGAGTCTGTATTTTATATTTTCATTGAGTCTAGACTTGTGTACTCTGAGTCATGCTGAGCTCTTGACACTTAGTCTACAGCCTACCCAAAATCCCAAGCTCCACTGAACCAAACACTGCCCAAAAATTCCCTTTGAACCACTCTGTGCTCTAGAGACAGAGTTCGGGCCGAACTCTGCCTCCACACAGAGTTCAGGCCGAACTCTGTCCCCTAGAAATCAGGAACCCTAATTTTAGGGTTAGCTGGTTGCTAGTTGTCCAACGGCCAAATATTTGAATTTTTTTACCCGAATTCTGGCCGAATTCTGCCTATAAAAACACTATAAATAGGGCATGAATTTTCTTATTCTAAACCATCTAATCTTCTCTTCTCTTCTCTCTTATAGCTGAAATAAGCCATACCCTTCCCATCTACTAGCCACAAGCCTCCTAAGTCTCGAGTGCTCAGCATCTCTCAGTTAGGATTCTTGTGCAAGAGTCAAAGAAGTCGTTTGGAAAATTCCAAGCAAATCGCCACTGCGATCCTCTGTTAGAAGTTGACGTGCTCTTCTGAAGTAAAGGCACGGTTGTAAACTACTATTTCACAAATAGTGGATTTGAATCCTGAGCAAGAGTTCTCAGGCCTGGACTAGTCCTCCACGAGGGAAACCAGGTTAAAATTGCTGTGTTTGCGTATGCTCTTTTAATCTCGTTTTATTTTCCGCACTTTACTCTGATTATTTTTTATTGGTGAAAGAGTTATTTTTAATTGGTCATTTTTCTATATAAACTCTATTCACCCCCCTCTAGAGTTGCCAAACTGTTCTTCACAAATGATATGACTATGTCTGCTCTCATTAAAATTAAACAGCGACACAATGAAACAACTGAAAGGTTCATTGAACAATTCCGCCGTGAGGCACTCGAAATGCCTCTTGGAACTCCAGGTGCTCTGACTATAGACACTTGCAAATCAAACTTGTTGCCTATTGTCACTCATGTTTCCTATTATACGTATTTTTTAGGATACGTATACGAATTTCTGACAATTGTCAGGTGGCCCGTATTTTGACTTATCTTGCATAGCTTAGCCTTGGTTTAAATCTTGACTTGATTGGTTCAACTTGGTTCAACATGACTTGGCTTGGCTTGGCTTGGTTTGGTTTATATTGGATTGAGATGAGAGGTGTTGCTATATAAGTCAACTTTTTCTCTCTCTTTCATTATTTGCATTTACTTCTTCATCTTCTTCATCTACTCCTCCCGCCTACCAAGCCTAGGCAAGTGCAACTTGCTTCATGATGGATCTCAAGTTTTATTGTTCCATTCTCTTCTTTACTTGATTCTAAGCCTCTTTAGAACTTGACATTTTTGGATTTGATGGATAGATTCTTGTAGATCTACGTTTGTAAATTTTTTGGTTTTTCTCGGTTTCGATCTCTAAAACTTGGTTATTTCAAAATCTAATGGTTCTCTGTTGTAAGAAATTTAATTCTACCCAATTTTGGCTTTTGAACCGCTTGATTTCGACTTCGTATGAGAAAGTTATGCTATTTTTGAGTTCATGGGTTCAACCAAGCATTTTTATGCTGGTTGGAGAAGATGAACAGTGCCGCAACCTGGTAAGTGCCGCAACCTGGCAAGTGCCACAACCTGGCTAGTGCCGCAACCTGGCAAGTGCCGTAACATGTCAAGTGCCGTAACCTGGCTAGTGCCGCAACCTGGCTAGTGCCGCAACCTGGCAAGTGCCGCAACCTGGCAAGTGCCGCAACCTGGCTAGTGCCGCAACTTGGCAAGTGCCGCAACCTGGCTAGTGCCGCAACCTGGCAAGTGCCGCAACCTGGCTAGTGCCGCAACCTGGCAAGTGCCGCAACCAGGCAAGTTCCGTAACCTGGCTAGTACCGCAACCTAGCAAGTGCCGCAACCTAGCAAGTGCCGCAACCTGGCTAGTGCCGCAACCTGGCAAGTGCCGTAACCTGGATAGTGCCGCAACCTGGCAAGTGCCGCAACCTGGCACGTGCCGTAACCTGGCTAGTGCCGTAACCTGGCAAGTGCCGCAACCTAGCAAGTTCAGCAACCTGGCAAGTGCCGCAACCTGGCTAGTGTCGCAACCTGGCTAGTGCCGCAACCTGACAAGTGCCGCAACCTGGCAAGTACCACAACCTGGCTAGTGCCGCAACCTGGCAGTGCCGCAACCTAGCTTGGCACAACCTGGCTTAGCGCACTCTTGATAAGTAAGAGGTACACTTGATTTGACATATAAAATCTTGATAGTGGCCCGTCGAGGCGCACTCCTGACAAGTAATCTTGACAAGTAACAAGTAACTTGACATGATAACTCTTGATGGTGGTCCGTTGTGACGCACTCTTGACTTGATAAAGTAACCTAACATGATAATCTTGATATGTCTTGCTAAGTAACTATTGTCTTGACACCGTGGGTGTTTGTGCTTGTATAAGCTACATGTCTCGTCTTGCATCATGTCTAGGATATGAATTTCTGATTCCCACGTCCAGGGATTCGTACTGAATCTGACTAGGATAATGACTAGAGTGATCGAGTAGTTCATGAAGAGATTTTTCAGCTACAGGCATCCCGTTATCTGGGCACTTTAATTGGACTTGTAGCCTGCCGTCGAGTAGGGAATATTTCCAGCACACTGTCATGTGTTGCACCTCTAAGTCACCTAATCCAACTCTCTCAATTTATGACCGGATAACCTGGATTAAGACTGTAGGGCTTGTGGCTGCTGGACCATCTCATTGCATCTTGCTAGTAACTAGGCTTGTGATAACCCTAGCTAGTGAAAGTATCAAGCCGTACTCATTGTTTGGCCGTGAATGATGAATTGAGTCCATTCTAGTCTTATCTAAGCAATGCCAGTCTATGATTACTTTAGCACTTTACTGTTTATGTTTACTTTTTTCAATAATTGGTCGGAGACTAAGCTTTGTTCAGGTGAAGGGTTACAACCCCGGTCCTTGTTTGGTTTACGGGTTGTAACTTGGCTACCGGAATAGTCCCTTAGTTGTCTTATCGTTTATCCCCTTGTTTTCCCTAACTCATGTATGTTCTTATCATTTATGTCTCATGTGCTATATGCTGGTTTTAGTTCTTAAGTGAAGCCTCCCTTGTGGCACTTGTCCTTTCTGGGGTCTGACCCAGCTGGTTTTGTATGGCCAGATTTTGGAGTAGCTCCTGAGGATCTCCCTGACTTCCAGCCACATGGTGACTACTAGGCGCAACCCTGGCAACGAGTGGGTTCTTATTTTGCTCTCCCACTCCCTTGTAAAAATATTCTTTTGAGGCGTTTAGCCGCCGAGCAAGTGTTAGCTTGTTTGCAACTTTACTTATTGTCTGCCTACGAACTGTAACATGATTGACAAATCCTATGGTTGATCATGTATGACTGAAATTCTTGCTAGTCTTCACATTTTGTATGACTAGCTTCATGATTATCTGAATATGTAATGTTTGGGATGCCTTACTTTGTATGTTTGATGATCTAACATCTTGTAACATTTTCTTACTTGCTTGAGATTGAGACATTAGGCTTGTTTATGACCATAAGAGACTGTTGGCGTGTAGATAAACCCTCATGCATCTAGACAGCCATGACCGTATATCAGGGTAGATTATACTTCAATATACGTAGCTGTTGTGTCTGTCCCCCGCTCTCTAGTATTCTGGTTCTGGGGCATGACATGGTTTAAGTGGTGGCCCATGCAGTTCTTGTAAATCAAGATATGTAGGGGTTTTACCGAATAGATGTCTCAATCAGCATTCGCCCTTGATTTTTACTCGTGCTTCCTAATCTTCCTGAATCTTGGCCTGATAAGGTGCTTTATCCTTGATCTATCTTGGTCCTTCCTTATTGTTCCTCATGTCATTTTCTTCAGTGGCATGGTTCCTGGTCCTACCGATCAGCAAGGCGGAGCACCTCTAGTGGACCAGCAGCAACCTGGAGACCAAGCCCAGCACTCTAGAGCGGCCTCCCGAGTCATATATTCCGAGGATCTAGAGCCCCCAGTTCAGCCAGTCCAGCAAGCAGAGCCTCATAATAGAACCCTGGTGGGTCTCATCGGGGAATTGCTTGCATCTCAAAATCGTCGGAGAGATGTCCTGCACCAGACAGTACAAGATGCCATGGGCAGAGTTGGTTACCAAGGGAACAACGCGGCCAACAGCTTCAAACGTCTGAACCCTCATTTCTTTGACGACACTGAAGATGCTATTGCTGACGATGCATGGCTTCAGGACACAGAAGTTATCCTGGAAGTAGCTAGGATTCCTGAAAATGAGAAGGTGGCCGTTGTGCGCCTGCAGTTATTAAACTTAGCCCGCAGCTGGTGGGCGATGTTAGCAGTTGGATTACCGATGCCTGTCTCATGGGCGTTATTCAGCAACAAGTTTCAGACGAAGTACTTCGATGCAGTAGCTCAGTATGATCTACAGACGAGATTCACAAATCTCAAGCAGATGGAAAGGACGGTCGATGGATATGCGACCGAGTTTTCCAGACTTAGTCGGTTTGCTCCCACCTTGGTGGCAACTGAATAGGATCGAGCCCAGCAATTCCAGCAGGGGCTCCACCTGGAGATTATTATATCAGTGGAGAAGTTTGAGCACCAGACGTTTGATGCCGTCTTGTGAGCAGCGAAAAGGTATGAGTATACTTCTCAGACGATTATAGATATAAGCGGAGGGCGGAAGAGGTCTCATGGGAAGATGTCCCAGTCATCAGTACCAGCCCCGGCAGCTAGGGCTTTAATAATTGGAGCTCCTAGGAGGGCAACTACAGTTTCGTCGGTTCAACACTCGACACCGACGTATCCTCAGCAGCAGAAGAAGAAGCAGTCTTCCATAATGGGCTGCACTAATTGTGGAAAGCCAGGGCACGTAGTATCAGAGTGTCGTATAGCACAGGGGTTGTGTTTGGCTTGTGGGGCACCGGACCACAAGATAGGGTCCTGTCCGAATAGAGCCAGTTCATCGTCATCAAACCTAACCAGTCCATTGGTTAGGGGTCCAGCACCAGTGCAGCAGCAGTACCAGTCTCCGAGGCTATTGCTGCCTCAGGCTCAGCAGTATGCCCAAGTTCAGATTCAGAACAGGCAGAGAGGTCACCAGCAGAGGAGACCAGCACCAAGAGGACAAGGTCAGGCTATGCTCTGACCATAGCAGAAGAATTAGCATCAGGTGAGGTGGTGGCAGGTATCATTCTCTTCAACTCTTTTCCAGCATCAGTATTATTTGATTCGGGTGCATCGCATTCATTTATGTCTGCACGATTCGCAACACGAATAGGACTGAAGCCCGAGTCATTATCAGTAAGACTCAATATACTTACTGGTAATGGTCTTGTAGGGGTAGATAGAGTCTATTCCTCATGTTGAATCGTAGTTAGCGGTAGAGAGTTTCCCGCTAGATTGATAGAATTTCTGATGGCCGACTATGATGTGGTCCTAGGAATAGATTGGTTGAAGGATCAATATGCAAGAATAGACTACCATATTGGCAGGATTATTTTTGGTATTCCAGGCGAACTAGAGTTTTCATTTTCCAGAGGTGAAGTAGAACCTTCTCCACCAGTATTACAGATGGCAGTAGCAGAAGCAGTTCAATTTCCCATAGTAGTAGAAGAGTTTCCTGATATGTTTTTCGAAGAGCTTCCAGGTATGCCACCGGAGAGAGAGATAGAGTTCACTATCGACTTGATTCCAGGGACTGCACCAGTTTCAGAGAGAGTCTACAGAATGGCACCATCGGAGTTGTAGATCCTGTACAAGATGATTGAAGAACTCAGAACGAAGGGATTCATTCGTGCTAGTGGATCACCTTGGGGAGCCCCGATGCTTCTTGTGGAAAAAAAGGATGGTACGTCAAGATTATGTGTTGATTATCGTACCTTGAATTCTGTAACAATCAAGAACATATATCCTTTACCAAGGATAGATGATTTATTTGATCAGCTCAGTAGGGCAGCAATATTCTAGAAGATTGACTTACGGTCAGGGTACCATCAGATCAGAGTCAGAGAGCAAGACATTCCAAAGTCAGCATTCAGATCCAGATATGGACATTGGGAGTTCCTTGCTATGCCAATTGGAGCGACTAATGCGCCGGCCGTATTCATGGATCTCATGAATCGTATCTTCATGCCCTATTTAGATCAGTTCGTGATAGTGTTCATAGACGACATCTTAGTCTATAGCAAGAACGAGGTAGAGCATGAGCAACATCTTCGTGTAGTTCTTCAGATTCTCAGGAAGCACCAGTTGTACGCGAAGTTCAGTAAGTACAAATTTTGGCTTGATCGCATTTCGTACTTAGGTCATATCATCACCAGAGGTGGAGTGGAAGTTGACCCCCAGAAGATAGTGTCTATAGAGAATGGCCAGTACCTAGCACCATCGCAGAAGTTCGGAGTTTCCTGGGATTGGCCGGCTATTACCGGCGATTTGTGTCAGACTTTGCTCGGATTTCAGCACCATTGACGCAGTTGACCCGTAAGGACGTGCAGTTTGCTTGGACAGCAGAGTGTCAGAGTTCCTTCGAGAAGTTGAAGTAGAAATTGATGACGGCTCCTATTCTCACGCTTCCAGATGGGACTAGAGGATTTTTAGTTTATTGTGATGCTTCCAATAGATGATTGGGATGCGTCTTGATGCAGCATGGTAAGGTAGTAGCTTATGCATCATGTCAACTTTGTGATAATGAGAAGAATTACCCAACCCATGACTTGGAATTAGCATCGATGGTTTTCGCACTCAAGTTGTGGAGGCATTATTTGTATGGAGATCGGATGGAGATTTTCACCGACCACAAGAGTTTTAAGTATGTGTTTACCCAAAAGGTTCTCAATATGCATTAGAGAAGATGGCTAGAGTTACTGGTGGATTATCACATCAACCTGCAGTATCATCCTGGGAAGGCCAATGTAGTTGCAGACACGTTGAGCAGAAGAGCAGGAGCTTATTTTCTAATAGCACAGCCAGAGTTATTAGCAGATCTTCAAAAGATGGGAATAAAAGTAGTTCTTCCTACCAATGTGGCATTGATGGCCAGCATGCAAGTTTAGTCCAGCATAGTTGAGAGGATCAAGATAGCTCAATCAACAGATTCTAAGCTTCAGCGGCTTAGGGCAGAATATAAAGCAGGAACGAGAACAGAGTTATGTATTCACGAAGATGACACTCTCCGACATGAAAGGCATCTTTATGAACCCAGCGGTGATATCAGACAGGAGATCATGGCAGAAGCTCATAGTTCACAGTATTCAATTCATCCCGACGGTATGAAGATGTATCGTGATATTCGCCAGCATTTCTGGTGGAATAGCATGAAGAGGGAGATAGCCCGGTTTGTCTCTCGTTGTTTAGTTTGCCAGCAAGTTAAAGCTGAACATCAGAGACCAGCTGGACTTCTTCAACCTTTATCGATCTCAGAATAGAAATGGGAGCATATTACCATGGATTTTGTAACTGGGTTACCTAAATCCCCAGCTGGGAGAGATGCTATATGGGTTATAGTTGACAAACTCATCAAGGTAGCTCATTTTATTCCTTTCAGGATTGGTCAGTCGACGGATCAGCTTATAGAGATGTACCTCAGGCAGATTGTCAGATTGCATGGAGTGCCAGTTAGTATCATATCAGACAGAGATTCAAGATTTACATCACACTTTTGGCGGAGTCTTCAAGAGAGCTTGGGGACTCGTCTCAAGTTCAGTTCAGTGTATCATCCGCAGACAGATGGTTAGTCAGAACACACGATTCAGACTCCTGAAGATATGTTACGATCAAGTACACTCGACTTCGATGGTTCATGGGAAGACCACATGTATCTCGTAGAATTCTCCAATAATAACAGTTTTCAGGCCAGTATCCAGATGGCACCCTTTGAGGCCTTGTACGGCAGAAAGTGCAGATCTCCATTAGCATGGGATAATATCGGCAAAAGACAGATACTTGGTCCAGAGATGATTATGCAGACAATCGAGGTGGTCAGACAAGTCAGAGATTATCTTCGAGTTGCACAAGACCGTCAGCGCCATTGGACCGATTCTCATCGACGTCCGCTTGAATTTTCTATCGACGACCATGTATTCCTTAGGATCTCGTCTACCCATGGCGTCATTCGTTTCGGCGTACGGGAAAAGCTTAGTCCTAGGTATATAGGACCGTTTGATATTCTCGAGCAAGTAGGTGATGTGTCCTATCATCTCGCTCTTCCATCGTCGTTACGTGAGGTACATGACGTATTCTATGTATCCCAATTACGATGGTACATCCCAGATCTGAGCCATATCCTTGATCATTCGGAATTGGTTGTTGGTACCAACCTTTCGTATGAAGAAAGGCCCGTATCCATATTGGACCGAAGGGAGAAGATACTCAAGAACAAGACTATTAAGTTAGTCCGTGTTGCTTGGGGTCATCACTCTTTAGGTGAGTCAACATGGGAGCGTGAGGATGTTATCCGCTCGCGATATCCATACTTGTTTGACTCATAAGGTATAATGTCTTCCTTCTGCCTTATGCTTCTACTTTCTTGTTTGCATGACTGATTGCTTGGTTGACTGCTAGTCGTAGATTGCCAGTATTAGTGTAGCTTACGCCGACAACTCTAGCCTCTTGATTAAATTCCAAGGATGGAATTTTTTTAAGGTGGGTAGAGTTGTCACTCCCGTTTTCCGTTATACGTATTTTTCAGGATACGTATATGAATTTCTGACAATTGTCAGGTAGTCCGTATTTTGACTTATCTTGCTTAGCTTAGCCATGGTTTAAATCTTGACTTGATTGGTTCAACTTGGTTCAACATGACTTGGCTTAGCTTGGCTTGGTTTGGTTTATATTGGGTTGAGATGAGAGGGGTTGCTATATAAGTCAACTTCTTCTCTCTCCTTTATTATTTGTATTTACTTTTTCATCTTCTTCATTTACTCCTCCCACCTACCAAGCCTAGGCAACTGCAACTTGCTTCATAATGGATCTCAAGTTTTATTGTTCCATTCTCTTTCTTACTTGATTCTAAGCCTCTTTAGAACTTGACATTTTTGGATTTGATGGATCGATTCTTGTAGATGTAAGTTTGTAACTTTTTCCATTTTTTTTGGTTTTGATCTCTAAACCTTGGTTATTTTTGAAATCTAATGGTTCCATGTTGTAGGAAATTCAATTCTACCCAATTTTGGCTTTTGAATGGCTTGATTTCGACTTTGTATGAGAAAGTCATACCATTTTTGAGTTCATGGGTTCAACCAAGCATTTTTATGCTGGTTGGAGAAGATGAATAGTGCCACAACCTGGCAAGTGCCGCAACCTGACTAGTGCCGTAACCTGGCAAGTGCCGCAACCTGGCTAGTGCCGCAACCTGGCTAGTGCCGCAACCTGGCAAGTGCCGTAACCTGGCTAGTGCCGCAACCTGGCAAGTGCCGCAACCTGGCAAGTGCCGCAACCTGGCAAGTGCCGCAACCAGGCTAGTGCCGTAACCTGGCTAGTCCCGCAACCTAGCAAGTGCCCTAACCTGACAAGTGTTGCAACCTGGCAAGTGTCGCAACCTGGCAAGTGTCGCAACCTGGCTAGTGCCGCAACATAGCAAGTGCCGCAACCTGGCAAGTGCCACAACTTGGCAAGTGCCGTAACCTGTCTAGTGCCGCAACCTGGCAAGTGCCGCAACCTTGCAAGTGCCGCAACCTGGCTAGTGCCGCAACCTGGCAAGTACCACAACCTGGCAAGTACCGCAACCTGGCTAGTGCCGCAACCTGGTTAGTGCCGCAACCT
Organism: Iris pallida; assembly: GCA_029216955.1. Lineage (NCBI taxonomy): Eukaryota > Viridiplantae > Streptophyta > Magnoliopsida > Asparagales > Iridaceae > Iris > Iris pallida. The sequence continues at coordinate 42,655,795 of JANAVB010016197.1, read as the reverse complement.
GGTAGTGCCGCTACCTGGCTTGGCACAACCTGGCTTGGAGCACTCTTGATAAGTAAGTAGTACACTTGATATGACATATAAAATCTTGATAGTGGCCCATCGAGGCGCACTTCTGACAAGTAACAAGTAACTTGACATGATAATTCTTGATGGTGGTCCGTTGTGACGCACTTTTGACTTGATAAAGTAACCTAACATGATAATCTCGATATGTCTTGTTAAGTAACTATTGTCTTGACACAGTGGTTATTTGTGTTTATATAAGCTACATGTCTCGTCTTGTATCATGTCTAGGATATGAATTCCTGATTCGCACGACCAGGGATTCATACTGAATCTGACTAGAGTGATCAAGTAGTTCATAAAAAAAATTTCCAGCTACAGGCAGTCCCGTTATCTGGGCCCTTTAATTGGACTTGTAGCCTGCCGTCGAGTAGGGCACATTTCCAGCACACTGTCATGTGTTGCACCTGTAAGTCACTTAATCCAACTCTCTTAACTTGTGACCGGATAACCTGGATTAAGACTGCAAGGTTTGTGGCTGCTGGAACATCTCATTGCATCTTGCTAGTAACTAGGCTTGTGATAACCCTAGCTAGTTAAAGTATCAAGCCATACTCATTGTTTGGCCGTGAATAATGAATGGATCCAGTCTAGTCTTATCTAAGCAATGCCAGTCTATGATTACTTCAGCACTTTACTGTTTATGTTTACTCTTGTCGATAATTGGTCGGAGACTAAGCTCTTTTCTGGTGAAGGGTTATAACCCCGGTCCTTGTTTGGTTTACGGGTTGTAACTTGGCTACCGGAATAGTCCCTTAGTTGTCTTATCGTTTATCCCCTTGTTTTCCCTAACTCATGTTTGTTCTTATCATTTATGTCTCATGTGCTATATGCTGGTTTTAGTTCTTAAGTGAAGCCTCCCTTGTGGCACTTGTCCTTTCTGGGGTCTAACCCAGCTGGTTTTGTATGGCCAGATTTTGGAGTAGCTCCCGAGGATCTCCCTGACTTTCAGCCAGATGGTGACCACTAGGCGCAACCCTGGCAATGAGTGGGTTCTTATTTTGCTCTCCCACTCCCTTACAAAAATATTCTTTTGAGGCGTTTAGCCGCCGAGCAAGTGTTAGCTCATTTGCAACTTTACTTACTGTCTGCCTACGGGCTGTAACATAATTGACAAATCCTATGGTTGATCATGTATGGTCGAAACTCTTGCTAGTCTTCACATTTTGTATGACTAGCTTCATGATCATCTGAATATGTAATGTTTGGGACGCCTTACTTTGTATGTCTGATGATCTAACATCTTGTAACCGTTACTTACTTGCTTAAGATTGAGACACTAGGCATGTTCATGACCATAAGAGACTGTTGGCTTGTAGATAAACCCTCATGCATCTAGACAGCCGTGACCGTATATCGGGGTAGATTATACTTCAATGTACGTAGCTGGCTGTGTCTGTCCCCCGCTCTCCAGTATTCTGGTTCTGGGGCCTGACACCTATAATCAGCATATGGACCGGATCGACACAGTTCCAGGATTGGCCTTCATTTATAGTGAATGCTAAAGCGGCAGAAGAAAGTGCTGAGAAGTTTAAACAATTAGGTATTCAGATACCTAATCTTCACAAAGATGAACATGCTACACCTAATAATAATGGCCGTCAGAACAACCGCAAAAGTAAAGAGGCTTTGGCTATCAATGTCAAAGGCAAAAAAACTTTAGCCGTAAATATAGGCCAATCAACACCTACTCCAACAGTACCACCACAGAAGGCACCACGTCCGATAGAAGAATATTCTTTTGATGAAGATGATGTCTTAAGTATCTTTGACTGTCTGATCAAGAGCAATAAACTTCAACGGCCAGAGGCAAAACGGCTAGATAAAGTGGGTAAAACTAACCACCCCAAATATTATGTTTACCACAGATTTATCGGACATCTAACTCGAGCATGCTATGTGCTTAAAGGCAAGATCCCGAAGATGGTTAATTCTAGTGCAATTACTCTCCAACAAGACGAAAAGACTGTAACAGCTAATGTTGTCTCCCTACAGTTTGGCGATTTTCCTGCTCAACTTGTGCAGGATGGCATTATTCCCATCCCGAGAACCACTTTGGAGATTGTTAATCTTCCACCTGTCCGAACTGATGGTCTTGTTCCTCTGTCTACTGATAAGGGGAGATTATGTGGATCCATCCTGATTTGGTGGCTAATTTTGAAGCACCATCTTCATCCACAAAGTCCAAGAAAGAAACCAAATACAAGTCATGTCACATGATTTCGTTGGATAAACATTATCCTCCACCTTTAACTACCACTTTTACTTCTGCTGCAGATCCTTCTTCTTTCTTCCGTTTTACGACAATACTATCAAAGCCAAAAGCCAAATATCAACCATTTTTTCATCTGTATAGTCCATAGTTCCGTGAACTAATAACAAAGATAGGATATGATCTACAAAAGGCTCCCGGCTTGAATCATGGAAAAGGATCTCCTATACCTCTTTCTCTATGCCTTTCACATAACCAATCTCGGGTTGGTTTGGGTTACTGGACGAACTATTCATCTTGTCAAAAAAACCTTCCAGAAGCAAAACCTAAGCAAAAAGTTGTAATATGGTAAGTTTTGAACCTGTATCCGAGGAAGAGGCCTTAACTGGTACCAGGTCTGGAAAAATTTCCCGAAGAGATTATTCAGAAGGTCAGAAGAACCCTGCTCTACCTCTAAAGACTCCTCCATCATTATCTTCTCCTGCTGTCAACGTTTCACTAGTTTCATCACCTTCAGGGGAACCAACTACAGCTGACAAAGGAAAGCAGCCTATTCGCTTTGACAAAGTATTGAAGAAGACTCCAGTTCTAGGACTCGAGAAGCCATATAACTTTGATATACTGGCTCAACTGGCTAATACCCCGGCAAGGTTATTAATTTTTGAACTACTGCGTCTCTCAAAAGAAACTCGAGAGAGATTGAGTGAAGCCTTGAGGCAAGCTGATACTTGTCTAGCACTCCTCAAGAAGCCAGAGGAGAAGCCTGTAACTTGCTTTTATTATCATAGTGTGATGGAGCTGATGCCCAACATCACATTTACATAAGATGATATGTTGCTGGAAGATAATCGTCATGATCGACCCCTCTACTTCACAGGATATGTCGATACTATGAAGGTTGATCGCATCTTGATTGACCCTGGGTCTGCACTCAGCATCATGCCAAAGACTTTACTAGATGCCCTAAATATTCTTGTATATAATCTTTCTACAACCATCACGATAATCTTGGTATTTAATTCCGGAGAAGTGAATCTTTGGGAAAGATTCGCCTGAAAGTTCAAATAGGCAATCTTCGTACAAAGGTTACTTTCTATGTGATCGACAATCAGGGCTCTTATAATGCATTGCGGGGAAGACCCTTTCTACATGAGCATAACATTGTACCATCCACTCTACACTAATGTTTCAAATATGTAGACGTCAATGGAGAGGTCCAAAAGGAAGTAGCTGACCAAAATCATTTCAAGGGTATTAAAGCATATTGTACTGATTCTTGGATGTACAAGAAAGAATTCATGAAGGTTATATTAGCGATGGATAGTGAGGAACATCAGAAGGATATTTTAAAAGATGTTCTCATAATCCCCATTAAAGGATGTATTACTCGTCCCTCTTCTTCTCAGGCGTTGACTATCCATCTTTTCTCTCATAACAAACAGCTTCCTGCTTTAGAAAGGAAACAAGGAGAGCTCACCTCTTCTGAGCCTCTTGTTATCGACCTTCGTCGTAACAAACCTTCTCCTTCTCCTCCTCTGGTTATCAACCTTCCTAAGCCTTCTGTTAAGGCCAAGAATCCTTCCTCTCCTCCTCTGGTTATCAACCTCACTATGCCTTCTGTTAAGGCTAAAAATCCTATTGTAATGAAGATGTACAAATCAATAAAGTAGCATCTCCTTTACAGTATACTGATATTTTCTATTATACTCGATGTTATTTAGAAATGATAGATAACTTCGAACCACTTACCATAAGAGCAGTTCAACCTCTCCAAGACGAAGTATTGCTCGAATCAATACAGGTCTCCTGCTTAGGTCCTTCTAGGAAGAAAGATAAACTTACAATACTTTTTAGTAAATGAACAGAACAGAAGATCATGCCCGATAGTGAAGAAGAAAATCACGATAACGGGAGACTTCAACTACGTCGTTATAGTCAACAATCAAAAGATATCATTCAAAAGATGGGCTACAATTTTAAAGTTGGTCTCAATGGTGGTAAAGGAAGGCGAACTCCTATTCGTATTCCTGCTCTAAAAGGAAAGTCACAACAATATTACAGCAAAAAGAAGCGGAGATTGGGTTATACCTTGCCAATTTCGACTCCAGAAGCCTCCGAATCCAATGAAGAAGAACGATCTAACTCTTATGATTCTGTTTTATAGGATTCAGATATCACTGTAGGGCACGTCCATCGAGTGACTCTATCTTCCAATATGGTAACTGCCAAGTTCTCGAAAGACGACAAAGACTTTGTCGAAGCCTCTGAATATGATCCTTGGGCACAAAGGATGGATACTCAATGGGAGCTTTGTTCGAGCAACGTGAGCCACCTACCGAAGATCAGTTGGTTCAAGTCGATGTTGGAGATAAAAGTTTCCCAAAACCAATATTCATCAGCAAAAGCCTCCCTGAAGTGGTTAAACAAGAACTGATCCAACTCATTAAAGAATATATTGATGTATTCGCTTGGAGCTATGAAGACATGTCGGGATTAGATCCTCAGATTGCTACCCAGAAACTCAATATTCTGCCAAATGCAAGGCCAGTCAAGCAAGAACAACGGCGATTTCGACCTGACATGATGGACTCCATAGAAGCCGAAGTCAAAAAACTCATCGCCTGTGGCTTCGTCAGGAAAGAACAATATCCGAATTGGGTGGCTAATTTTGTTCCAGTTTTGAAGAAAACGTGGAAGGTCCGAGTCTGCATCGACTTCAGAGACCTTAATGAAGCTTGTCCCAGAGATGAATTTTCTCTTCTAATCACTGATGTCATGATCGACAATACTTGCGGATTTGAACAAATATCTTTTATGGATGGATTTTCAGGATATAATCAAATCAAGATGCTTCCAGAAGATGAGAAACACATCTTTTTGCACTCCTCTTGGAGTTTATTGCTATACTGTCATGTCGTTTGGTCTCAAAAATGCTGGTGCAACTTATCAGCGGGCCATGAGTACTATCTTTTGCGATAATTTGCGGACGACAGTTGAATGCTATGTAGACGATATTGCTGTCAAAAGTCGTCTAAAAGAAGACCACATTCAAGACTTGAGAACCATATTAGATCTAATGCGCCAGCATCAACTCAAGATGAATTCCACAAAGTCATTCATGGGAGTCTCTAGTGACAATTTTCTTGGATTCGTTATTACCTCTAAAGGTATACACGTTGACCCTGAGAAAATTAAAGCCATTCAAGAGATGCGTCCTCCACGCAACCTAAAAGAGCTACGAGGATTCCAGGGACGGCTTGCGTACATCAGGAGATTCATCTCAAATATGGACATTGTAGACTGTTCACTCAACTCATGAAGAAAGGTGTGTCTTTTATTTGCACTGAAGAATGTCAACATGCATTTGAAGACATAAAGCGGTACTTGATGAACCCTCCTGTTCTAGTGCCTCCAGTCTCAGGAATACCCTTCCAGATGTATGTTCTAGCAAAGGACCATTCACTAGGTGCTTTATTAGCTCAGAAGAATAAAAAAGGTCATGAATAGGCTATCTATTATCTTAGACGTACAATGATTGGAGCTGAACATCGATACACCCCAGTGGAAAAAGAATGTCTAGCTTTGATGTTTGCTGTTCAAAAGATGAGACATTATATCACTGGCCAAACTATTCATGTTATTTCTAGAGTTAACCCTCTCCGGGTCTTGATGAAGAAGCCTAGTACACTCAATTCTAGGCTCGCAATATGGGCCATATTGTTAGCACAATATGATATGGTTTATGTTCCTCAAACGTCTGTTAAAGGTCAAGCTTTTGCAGACTTTCTGGCAGCTCATCCAATTCCTGAAACGTCTAAACTCTACGACGAGATTCCCGACGAAACTTTGGAATCCAACATAATTTCAGAAGAAATTCTCACCTGGCATCTATGTTTTGATGGTGCATCCAGAATCGGACCAAAAGGTGCTATTGTCGTTGGGGTTGGAATCGTCTTCGTCTCCCCAGAAGGGTTGGCTATTCAAAGAGCGTATTCTTTAGATGAGTCGTGTTCCAATAATGTGGCTAAATACAATGCTATGCTCATTGGTCTCCAATTGGCTACACAATTAAATATTTAATATCTTGAAGTATATGGAGATTTTAAACTGATTGTTAACCAAGTTAGAGGCACATATGAAGTTCGACACCAAATCCTATATCATGAAGCAGCAATTAGGCTGGCTACATCATTCAAGGGTTTCTTCATTGAACATGTACGTCAGGCATGCAATACGGAGGCTGATGTGTTGGCTAATCTAGCAGCTGTGTTAGCAATCCCAGTGAAAAGGCAACAGATTATTGTTATCACGAATAGAGAGTTATTTTACATTGAGAATAACTCAAAGATGGATTTCAGCAATTCAACTGAAATTAATGTCGTTAGTGAATATTGGAGAACTCTTTTTATTAACTTTATGGTACATGACATTTTACATGAAGATTCTAAAGAAGCTACAACAATCCGTAGGCGATCACTTCGATTTTATTATAATCATACTTCTAAGACCCTTTATCGAAGAACATTTGATGGTCTACTTTTACGCTGTCTTGCGGAAGATGAAGCAAAACAAATACTACGTGAAGCTCATGATAGTATTTGTGGTGCATATTAGCCTGGTCCTAAATTGTAGGATCGTATTAGACGTATGGGTTATTATTGTCCCATTTATGTATCAGATGTCATTTAATATGCAAGGAAGTGTCGAGCCTGGCAAATCCATGTAGATTTTATCCATCAACCATCAGAGTTTCTTCATCCAACGACACATTATGGCCCTTTGAAGCTTAGGGCATGGATGTTATTAGTCCTATCAATCTACCATCGTCTCGAGGACATCGGTTCATACTGGCTATAACCGATTATTTCTCAAAGTGGGCTGAAGCTATACCTCTAGCTGAAGTCAAGTCAAGCAGCATCATCAACTTTATTATGCATCATGTGATCTTTAGATTTGGTGTTCCTCGGCGAATCATTCATGATAATAGACCATAATTCATCAGTCAGAAATTTACTCGGTTCTGCGATGACAATATGATCAATAATATCGCTTCTACAACTTACAATCCTACAGCTAATGGGTTGGTAGAAGCATTTAACAGGACCATTATCAAACTCCTCAAAAAGTTCATTTCTGCCAACAAACGAAATTGGAGTAAAAAGCTTGGAGAATGTCTATGGGCTTATCACACTACTATATGTGCTTCAACTGGTTGCACACCTTTCGCCTTGGTGTATGGATGCGAAGCTGTCTTACCACTAGAAATCCAAATCCCTTTCCCGAGGATTGCAATTGCCAATAAACTCACAACAGAAAATAATGATCGTCTTCGACTTCAGGTGCTTGAAGAGCTTAATGAGAAACGGCTCCTAACTCAACAGCATATTGAGCTATACCAAGCCCAGCAATCAAAAGCTTTCAACCGTAAAGTCAAAGTACGAGCATTTCAAAAAGGAGAATTAGTTCTAACCGTCAGACGTCCTATGATTATAGCGCATATGAGCAAAGGCAAATTCGAAGTGAAGTGGGAAGGGCCCTATGTTGTAAGCAAAGTTTTTCTCAAACGAAGCTTATCAATTGACTGGTTTGGATGGTCGAGTCGCCATGATGCCTATCAATGGCAAATTTCTCAAGAAATATCATGTTTGAAGACAAAGGAATATTAACACAGAGAATCAGGATGTAACTAAAATTCCTTTTTATTGCAATAGTTCAAACAGAAGAAAATATATAAAATCAACAAGGACCAGAGCCCTCTTGATCGAAGACAAATTTCGCAAGAAGCTCAAAGACATTATTGTCCGATGACACCAGTAGTTCATAGGCAGCCTTCCTCAAAGCTTCTTCTTCGGCAGTGCTTTCATGTTCCACTAGTTTGGCGAGAATGTCCTATTTTTGTTCAGAAACAACCGAGCTTTCTCCTACTTCTGGCTGGATAGGCGACGGAGACTCGTCAGAAGAAGTGTCAATAGCAGCTTCGATCTTCGAGATGATCTCACCCTTCTTGGGTACATCTTCGAAAGATATTTGCAATGGAAGAATATGTGTGGATAATATTCTCCAAAAAGTTTCGCACTATTTATAGAGTGAAAGGCCAAAACAGTCTGTCGCAGGAACCGAAGCGACCTTTCCTCGAAAAGGCATGTTCATTCGTTTTATCTCCTTTCATCTCTTGAAGAGGTCTTCATTTATAGTCTGTCGCAGGAACCAAAGTGACCTTTCCTCGAAAAGGCATGCTTATTCATTCATCAATCTTTTCATCTTTATTCGTCTCGTGAACGAACCTACATTTATTATCTTTTATTTACTTTTTCGGAAATAAAGCAACAGATAATAAGTACTCAAAATCCCCAGTGGAGTCCATCCGAATCATCAAATATTTCTTTTGAAACCTAGCTATTTTAAAAGATATCTTATCTAAATCCATATTATCACAGATATCATCTTTTTAAACATGATATCCTGTCTTTGAGTCCCAGCTGACTTGAAGATCATCAATAGAAAAATAAGTTCACGTCTACATTACCTTCAAATTCTATTTTCTATATCATTATATCAAATCAAATCATAAAAGAGAGAAAATTTATTCTTTATTCCTTCTTCAAAAACATAGTTACATCTTAATAGAAACCTATTACTTCTCAGATTTTTATTTTGATACAACCAATGGAGGTCTATTACATCTTTGGATATTCTTGTTGGTGCCGGTTCCTTGTCAACTCGACCTGAAGCAGCGAGCAAGGCAACGGAATCAACTCTGGTCTTTTCTTTCAGAAAGACGAGAGGAGAACGACAGAGTACAGCAGCTCGAAGACAAGTTGCTGTCAATACAACTGGTGGATAAACGACGACCCTTCGTGAGAAGTAGGAATGAGATCAACCTGGTGATACGATTCCTAATTATGTGTCTCCACCTTCCAACTCTCATGTATAAAGAATCTTCCTACCATTTGGAGGAAGCCCTTTTAAAAATGAAGAGTTCTGAGCTGCTGATGTGTGTCAAGGTGGTTCAGCTCCATAGCATCCATGGTCACAGATACTAGTTCTGGGGAGTTTTGTGAGTCGGTCTCCTGCAAGCATTAGAAAGAAGATGAGAATACAGTGAATGCTCGCTTTATATTTATATACAATTGAGGCTGGAATGTCATGTGCATCCCTAGGCGTATATTTCGAGAGGAATAAAATGCAAAAGATTTAAAATCACATGTGAGGCGCCACATGTTCTTCAGAAGCTGGTATTGTCAGAACCGAGAAAAATCTGAAGCGCGGGATGTGTCAAAACAGTTATACAACAAAACTTAAATGCGCCAGGATTTAATAAAGCCAAACTTTTTTATTTTATAAAAAGAAGACAGACACTACAAACATAGGCGCTATAGCCATTACGGAAAATGACGCTCACATATCACGTCACTCCTTCTTCCTGTCATCGATCTGATGCAAAGCAGCGCTCAACTCCTCCAGGTTATGGATTCCCTAGCGATGCATCAGACAGAGGAATCCTTCCCTCTGTTCCAATGTGCCACATTCTTCGGAAGACGATAGTCCACCTCACTAAGGATAAGGGCTTTAGGCGACCAGTGATTTTTTGTCGCCTAAATGCAAAACTAGTCACCTAAGGTTTAGCGCTACTAAATTCCTCGGTTGCAAGCATCGTCGCCTCAGGCTCCTGGCCCAAAGTTAGGGACGACTAATTGAGCATTTTAGTAGTAAAAGATCTTTGGCTACTACACTGTTGCAAGAAAATATCTTTGTCGCTCCAAACTTTTTGCCAAGAAGGCAGTGTCGCCTTAGGTTGTAGGATTTATGGGAGGGAGGGACCTTTGCTGACTAAAATAGTTGGTATAGGTCGTCTATGGCAACTATATTTCGTTGAAATAGGTAGTATATGGCGACTATCAATGGTACCCCAAGGTTGTTTGTGGTGACTATGATTGGTCGTAATATGTAGTGTGTGGCGAGTATCATTGTCGCCTAAGACACTTTGTGGCGACTATTCTTTGTCGCAATAGGTAGTATATGGAGATTATTATTGACCGCCAAAGATAGTCTGTGGTGACTATCATTGTTCGCCTAAGACACTTTCTGGCGACTATGAATGTTCGGAATAGGTAGTGTTTGGAGACTATTATTGACCGCCAAAGGTAGTATGTGGTTACTATCGTTGGTTGCCTAAGACACTATATAGAGACTATGATTGGTCACAATAGGTAGTGTGTGGATACTATTATTAACCGTAAAAGATAGTCTGTGGCAACTATTATTGGTCGCCGAAGACACTCTGTGACGACTATGATTGGTAGTAGAAGGTAGTGTAGAAGCATGGAAATAAATAAAGAAAGATCCATGCGGCCAGGAAAACCCATGCGGCTCAGAAGGCCCATGCGGCTCAGAGAGTCATGTGGCACAAGGGACTATACGGCCCAAGACATTCCATGCGGCTCAGAAGACACGTGGCTTGACAGTCCTCTCCTCCGCCCTCCTGTATTAATTACTTTGACGGCTGACAACTCTAAAAAAGTGACAGCCCTGACACAAAAGGGATAATTATGACTCTGTCATAATGACAGGCCCCTAGGAAAGAGAAAGAGATCTCTGACACAATCCCCCGAGATCCATAAAATGCCACGTGGCCTTGCCACGTGGGCATTCGTATGCGGCTCGAGCGGAGACTTCCCATGCGGTTCAGAATGAAGCCGTCCTATACGGCTCAGGCAGAAACAGTATCATGCGGCTCAAGCGGAGGCCTCCCCATGCGGCTCAAGAGGACCGTTCCCATGCGGCTCAGGCAGATGCATCCCCAGGCAGCTCGCAAGGATCATCTCCATGCGGTTCACTACCCATTATATGGTTCGAAGGTTCGAGAAGGGGGGCCACTACCCAAGCAGCCCTGACACGTGGCCCAAACCTTATGCGGCTCAATCTTCATGCGGTTCAGATCTCCTCAGGACACGTGTCATAAAGCCAATCAACTTCCCAGATTTCCTACAATCAAAGATTGGGTCAAATTCCAATAATCTGGGACACGTGGCAGGAGAATGAATTAAACTTATTCATCCAGATTCGCAGACATCAGCAAATCATCATCACGAAGATTCATTCCAATCAGCATTAATTACTGATAGAATTTGGTGCAATCTACATTAAGTGGCCCAGATTCATCACACTCAAGATTAATGGCCCAGATTGATCAATCAACAGGCCACCGCCATTCTAAGAGGAAATCACTGCAAACCCTAATGATTGTATTCCCCTTCTTATAAATAGCAAGGTGCCATTCCCTTGCAGAAGAACCCCCTTTTGGAGATCAGAGAGAGCACCAAAAATACTTGGAGAGAAAAAGCTGAGAGAGAGCTGAAAGAGCATTTCCTCGACGCCAAACAATCTTCTAGAGCCAAGGCTGCATACCAATCGTCCAAGGAGTAAGGCAGAGCTGCCGTAGCTTTCCCGAGCCTCTATCGTCACCCCCCAGAATCTAAAATAAACAATTGTACTTAGACTGCTGTACCTAGGCTTTCGTCCCTAGGATTTTTTTGTACAAGCGATGTTTGTATTGTGAAGTAAAAGTCCAGTCCTCCGATAATTGTTCTGTTCTTTTATATTTCATGGCAAACACGATGGCGACTCTGCTGGGGACAAACTTCTCCACGGCTGAGGAGTTGGTGACGCAATCGAATGCAGCCAAACTTGGTTCTACACAACAGAAGATGGTCGTCCGCTTCGACCAATAGGCGTTCGAAGAAATGCTCTCCGAAGGAAGCGCTGGCCCTGTCCAGAAGCGCACCCGCACAACGAAGGCTCGCAAAGAGTGGAGGCCAAAATCATTTGCTCCTCCCCTTGTCCTCGATGCTACCCAAGACGGCGAAGGCAACTCTCGCGCGGCCCCACTTCAAGCCATAGAAAACTCTACTGTCCCCAAGTCCGACAGAGGAAAGCACTACGATGCTGGACTTGCAGGGGCAAAGAGCGATTCTATGGGCTCCAAAAAAAAATCGAATAAGGGGACAATCCGTAAAGCGAAGACTCATGCGGTCAAGCTGGCCAGCCGCATGAATGATGACCATGCGGCTGAAACTGCTATTCAGATGCATAACACTCTTGCGGCCAGGATTTCTAGTTGCGTGCATAATACTCATGCGGTTGGGATTTCCAGCCGCATGGAGAATACTCATGCGGCCAGGGTTTCCAGCCGCATGGAGAAACCCATGCGGCTACGACTCCCGGCCGCATAAGGACTGCTGATTCCAACCGCATGATGCCTACTCCACGTGGCTCTGTCTTCGACAGCCTGTCCTATGGTCCTGATCTCCTATGCTCCCAAGAAGACATGTCTGATTCTCTCCAGCACCACTTAGATTCTTCCTACTATGTGCCCTTACGCACTAGAGTGAAGAAGTCTAAGGCAGCACGAGCTTGGCAAGCTCGATCCGTTGATCCGACCTCTGACTATCCGAGCATCCCGTGTACTATTATGCGGGCCTCTGACGGGAAGTTGTACAGAACCACTCGAGTCCAGCCCCCGACGGCAAACGGACAGAGAGGTTCCCACAAGTCTTTCGAAATCCAGGGAGCAGATATGGTCGATCCGGACCCATCTGACTTACGTGAGGCCATCCTCCACAAACGCAAGGAAAAAGAAGGGGCTTCGGTGTGCAATGAGTCCTCACATGGACGTCACTGCACCCAGATCATCGTCAACTGCTGTTACAACAAAGAAGACCGGTTATCCGTCTGCCAAAGACTACAACATCCAAGCTCCGGGGATAAGGCACCTCATGTTATCTCCTGCAATTCTACTCAAAAAATCCCCGTCGAGGGGAGATGGAAGAAGACAAGCATCTCCAGCCCAAAGGTATCAACCACTACAGCTAAGAAACAGTCGTCTAAACGGTTGTCCACTACCGGAGTTTTCCAAGGTACCCGTTCAAAGACGAAATCTGCTACAATGGGAGATTCATCACCATCACTGGAGGTCGCTGGAACTGGGGGTAGCACTCCTCCGAACATCCACAACAATCCGATGTTCCAAGGAGACGAGCCTGGGGAAACAACTCTTCCATCCGATACAGCAGAGGCCGACGTTCCCGAGGACGTCCACGACTCTCAAGATGAAGCAAGGTCTGAAGCCGGGGGTGCTATTCCCTCCGAGTCCGAACCAGAAGAGAATATTCTCACATATCCCGATGACTTCTCGGTACATGGGTATGACTCGGAGGATACGTCCTCCACCGACCCTTCCGTTTCTCATCATATAAGAACGGTGTTCATGACGGACAGCAATCAAAGTGGTTTCCGTGATCGCCAACACATCGACACTCTGGAGGCCATACTACAGGCCTTGGTCAAATCTGTAGATGAAATCAAAGCGGCTCTTCCAACTCTGCAAGGAGGGACACCTGGCCAAACAAGCACGGGTCCCACGGTCAATACAGACTCGAACTCAGCGGCACCGAACCCGTGCAACAATCCTCCCGAAATAACAGCTCCCACCACTGCAGATGATGCCAGAGAAGCAAGAAGAGAGGCCCAGGAGCTTCGAGCCATGTTTCACGCTCGAGAAAACTCTCAAGACCTCAGAATACGGCAACCGTACCCTATCGCCTGGAGGGACGTTCCATTCCTACCAAAATATAAGTCGTTCAATATCAATCCCTATGATGGCAAGACCTGAGCAAGTCGGTACATCGCTTACTTCAAGGTCACCACCGACCATCTGCCCCATGACGATGATATCCTCACACGATTATTCACCGGGGCATTGGAAGGTGTCGCCTTCGACTGGTACCGCAACCTGCCAGACAACTGCATCCACTCCTTCGCCAGCTTCAAACGTATGTTCTTGGAGAGGTTCTACGTAGTAGGACAGGACGTCATAATATCCACTCTCATGGACGTCGTCTAAGGAGAGAAGGAGCCGACAAGGAACTATATTGAGCGGTTTCGCCAAACCGCAATGAAGTTGTCGTCTGGTATTCTAGATTCCTTATTAATTGAAATTTGCCAAAAGAGATTGCTCCCAACAATCAGTCTCTGGATGGGCAAAAGTCAATTCAAGGACTAGAAGACGTTCATTATCAGTGCCACTAGCGCCGAAGAACGACTGGGGAAGGCTCGCCAATTGGGACTGCACATCTCGGACGAAGAGAATAAAAGCACGCGTCCTAACAACGACAATGGGGGTAGCCCCTCCAACAATCGGGACAGCAGGGGTAAGCAGGCTATGGTGGCCGACACAGCCCAGACACCTGAGCCAAAGCCGGTCGACAAACAATGGCCGCAAATCACTTACTCCTTCGAAGACGGTCACGTTAAGCCCATCTTGGACATGCTCAGACAAGAAGACAGAATTCAGCTCCCTCCACCAAGACGGGAACCGCGGCAGGCGAATATGGAGAACCTGAAGTACTGCCATTACCATCGTTACGTCCACCACGCCACATACGACTGCTACCAACTAAAATGGTACATCCAAAATCTCATCGATTCGAACGCTCTGGCCATCGATTTCGAAGAGGTAACAGTCGCAGCCAATATGGTGTCAGTTCAATTCGGTAGCTTCCCTCCAATGGAAACTCAAGAAGGCGTGGTCCCCATCCCTCTGGCGACAATGGAGATTGCTAATCTTCCACCTCCCCGAGATCCATCTACCGGTCTAGTGCCCCTCACCACATCACGAGGGGAGGTCATGTGGGTCCATCCAGACTTAGTGTCTAAAGTGACTCGACCCACATCATCTTCCATCTGCAAGAAGAAGAGTGGAAAAGTCAGATCCTGTCGCACAATCTCTGCAGATACCGAAGAAGCTACAGCCATCGTCACACGGTCTGGGGCACAATCCCAACCCGTGGCTGACAACCCGGCTGAAGATCATCAATCCGCTACAACTGACGCTCCGGGACCAGCTCAGCCTCCGACGACCGACAAGCCTAGGCCGAAGGAGACTCGCTTCGACAAATCCCTCCGAAAGGAGACACCACAAGGGCTGGAGTGTAGAAGCATAAAAAAGAAGAGAAAAATAATCCATACGGCCAAGGAGCCACATGCGGCTCAGGAGTCCCATGCGGCTCAAACACATAGGCGGCTCGGAGGGCCCATGCGGCTGAAGAACTCCCATGCGGCTCAAGCACATAGGCAGTTCGAGCAAAACTCCATGCGGCTCAGAGAGAAAGGCCATGTGGCATTCAAAACAGCTGTGCCCAACGTATGGACGCATTTAATGCTCTGACAGCTGACAGCTGACAACTGACAGCCCTGACATAAAGTTGTCATAATGACTGACACGAAAAGTAGTACATTCCTAGGAAATAAGGAAAATCTTCACCAATATGGCGCTGACTACCAACCTTCAACGCAGATCCATGCGGCCAGACCAGACGAGTTCATGCGGCCAGTGCAGAGAAATCTATGCGGTTCAAACCATGAAGGCTCTCCATGCGGCTCAGCTATGAAGAAACCCATGCGGCTCGGCCATGAAGACTCTCGTGCGGCTCGGCCATGAAGACCCCCATGCGGCTCGGTCATGAATATATTCATGCGGCTCGGTCATGACAACCTTCATGTGGTTCGAGTGTAGAGACTATTCATGCGGCTCGGTCATGAAATCTTCCATGCGGCTCGGTCATGACGACCTTCATGCGGTCCAAATATGAACACTCCTCATACGGCTCAATAATGATGACAGGACACGTGTCCTAAAGATAATCAAATTTTGGGTCAGATTCCAATAATTTGGGACACGCGGTAAGAGAATGAATTAAATTGATTCATTTGGATTTGCGGACATCAGCAAATCATTATGATAGAGATTTATTACAATCAACATTTATTGTTGATGGGATTTGGCATAATCCACATTAATGGTCCAGATCCTTCACATTCACGACCAATGGCCTAGATGGATCAATCACCAGGCCGCCGCCACTTTGAGAATGGGCAATAAGTGCAAACCCTAATGATGCCCACACTCTTATAAATAGCAAGGTGCCATTCCCTTGCGAGCAGACAGAGAGGCTCCCCCGATAATCAGAGAGAAAATACAGAGAGATCAATCCAGAGAGAGAGAAGCCAGAAGAGCAATACAATGAGAGCAAGAAGAGCATTTCTTCGTCAACGCCAAGCATCTTGTCACAAGAGCCAAGGCTGCATACCGATCGTCCAAGGAGTAAGACAGAGCGGCCGTCGCTTTCCCGAGCCTCTATCGTCACCCCCCAGAATCAAAAATAAACAATTGTACTTAGACTACTGTACCTAGGTTTTCGTCCCTAGGCTTTTTTTGTACAAGCGAGTTTGTAACGTGAAGTAAAAGTCCAGTCCTCCCATAAAACTGTTCTGCTCTTTTATATTTCATGGCAAACACGATGACGACTCTGTTGGGGACAAACTTCTCCACGGCTGAGGAGTTGGTGACACAATCGGATGCAGCCAAACTTGGCTCCACCCAACAGATGCTGGTCGCCCGGTTTGACCAACAGGCATTTGAAGAAATGCTCTCCGACAAGAGCGCTGGCCCGGTCCAGAAGCGAGCCCGCATAAAGAAGGCCCGCAAAGAGTGGAGACCCAGATCATTCGCTCCTACTGAAGCTCTTGCAGAGATACCCTCTACTGTTCAAGATGGCGAGAAAGACTCTCCTGCGGCCCTACTTCAGACCGTAGACAACTCTGCTATTCCCAAGTCCGGCAGAAGAAAATACTATGATGCTAGACTTGCAGGGGCAAAGAGGAACTCTACGCGATTCGAGCCGCATAAGGGTGCTAGCCGCATGGAGAAAGCTCATGCGGCCACATCCGCTAGCCGCATGAAGAAAACTCATACGGTTACATATGTCAGCCGTATAGCTTATGCGGCTACAGTTGCCAACCACATGGACGAAGCTTATGCGGTTACTGAAGTCAATCGCTTGCCGAAAACCCATGCGGCCACAATTGCCAACCGTATGCGGCCAGCCTGCACGAACGTGACTCCTACTAGTCGCACAAAAGCAACTCATCCGGCAGCTAAAGACAGCCGCATGCAGACAGCCTGCACGATTTCTAATCCTAGTCGTATAGCATCTATTCCACGCTTCTCTCGATCAGTATTCGACCGTCTCTCGTGCGGTCCTGACCTTGATGGCTCTCTGGATGATAAGCCAGACTACGGGGAATTCAACTTGGACTCTTCCTATTACGCACCCGCAAGTGCTAAAAGGAAGAAGTCTAGGACAGCACAGGCTCACCAAGCCCAGTCAGCTGCCCCAGTCTCTGACCATCGGGGCGTCCCGCTGATTATCACGCGGGCCTCTGATGGAAAGTTGTACAGAACCACTCGAATCCAGCCCCCGGCGGCGAACGGACAAAGTGGTTCCTCTGACCTGCGTGAGGCCATCCTCCACAAACGCAAGGAAAGAGAAGGGGTCTCGATGTGCAAAGAATCCTCACACGGACATCACTGTACCCAGATCATCGTCAACTGCTGTTGCAACAATGCGGCGGTAAAAGAAGACCGGCCATCCGTCTTCCAAAGGCTACAACACCCAAGCTCAGAGGACGAGACGCCTCGAGTTGTCTCTTGCAACTCTACTCATAAAAACCCCACCGAGGGGAGAGGGAAGAAGGCAAGTATCGCCAGCCCAAAGATAGCAACTACTACAGCTAAACGGCTTTCTTCTAAACGGTTGGCCGCCACCGGAGTTTTCCAAAACACCCGTTCAAAAACAAAATATGCTACAATGGGAGATTCATCATCCACATCGCTGGGGGTTGTGGGAACTAGGGGTAGCACTCCTCCGAACATCCATAACAATTCGATGTTTCAAGGAGAAGAGCCCGGGAAGACAACTCTCCCATCAGGAACAACAGATGCTGATGTCCCCGAGGAGATCTATGACTCTCAAGATGAAGCAAGCTCCGAAACTAGGGGTACTATTCCCTCCGAGTCCAAACTCGAAGAGAACATTCCCACGTACCCCGACGACTTCTCGGTACATGGGTATGACTCGGAGGGCACATCCTCCACCGTTCCTTCTATCACTCCTCATGTACGGACGGTGTTCATGACGGACAGCAATCAAGGTGGTTCTAATGATCGCCAACGTATTGACACTTTGGAGGCTATACTACAGACCTTGGTCAAGTCTGTAGATGAAATCAAAGCAGCTCTTCCAACTCTGCAAGGAGAGACGCCTGGCCAAACAAGTACGGGTCCCGTGGTCAATGCGGACTCAAACTCAGCGGCACCGAACCCGGGCAATAATCCTCCAGAAATAACGGCCTCTACCGTGACAGATGAGGCCCGAGAAGTAAGAAGAGAGGTTCAGGAGCTCCGAGCCATGTTCCACGGTCGGGAAAACTCTCAAGACCTCAGAATGCGGCAACCATACCCTGCTGATTGGAGGGATGTTCCATTCCCACCAAAATATAAGCCGTTCAATATCAACCCGTACGTTGGCAAGACCTCAGCAAGTCGGTACATCACTTACTTCGAGGTCACCACCGACCATCTGCCCCATGATGATGCTATTCTCACGCGATTATTCATTGGGGCATTGGAAGGAGTCGCCTTCGACTGGTACCGCAACCTGCCAGACAACTGCATCCACTCCTTCGCTGGCTTCAAGCGCTTGTTCTTAGAGAGATTCTACGAGGTAGGACAGGACGTCACAATGTCTACCCTCATGGACGTCGTCCAAGGAGAGAAAGAGCTGACGAGGAATTATATCGAACGGTTTCGTCAAACCGCAATAAAGTTACCATCTGGAAATTCGGATTCCTCCTTGATTGAAATTTGCCAAAAGAGATTGCTCCCAACAATCAGTCTCTGGATGGACGAGAGTCAATTCAAGGACTGGAAGGCATTTATCATCAGTGCTACGAGTGCCGAAGAACGGTTGAAAAAGGCTCGCCAACTGGGATCGCATATCTCAGGGAGAGAACAAGGGCAGGCGTCCCAACGCCAACAATGACAATGGAAGTAGCCCCTCCAACAATCGAGATAATAAGGGGAAGCAGGCTATGGTGGCAGATACAACCCAAAATCCTGAGTCAAAACCGGTAGATAAACAATGGCCGCAAATCACTTACTCTTTCAAAGACGGCCACGTCAAGCCTATCTTGGACATGCTCATACAAGGAGACAGAATTCAGCTTCCTCCACCAAGACGGGAACCTCGGCCAGCAGATCTGGAGAACCCAAAGTTCTGCCATTACTACCGCTACGTCCACCATGCTACACATGACTGCTACCAACTGAAATGATACATCCAAAACCTCATCGATTCAAACGCTCTGGCTATCGATTTCGAGGAGGTAACCGTAGCAGCTAACATGGTGTCTGTACAATTCGGCAGCTTCCCTCCAACAGAGACTCAAGACGGTGTTATACCCATCCCTTTGGCGACGATGGAAATTGCTAATCTTCCGCCTGCTCGGGATCAAGCTACTGGTTTAATACCCCTCACCACATCACGAGGGGAAATCATGTGGGTCCATCCGGACCTAGTCCACGAGGTGACTCAGTCTACGCCGCCTCCCATTCACAAAAAAAGAAATGGAAAAGACAGGTCCTGCCGTACCGCCTCAGCAGATGTGGAAGAAGTCACGGCCGTCGTTACTCGATCGGGAGCACAATCCTAACCTGTGGCTGAGAACTCGACTGATGACCATCCACCAGCTACCACTGATGCTCCAGGGCCTCCTCAGCCTCCGACGACTGACAAGCCTAGGCAGAAGGAGACTCGCTTCGACAAATCCCTCCGAAAAGAGACACCTCAGGGGCTGGAAAGCCCTACAATTTCGACATATTGGCACAATTGGCCAATACACCGGCCAAATTGTCCCTATATGAACTCCTGAGGCTCTCAAAGGATGTCCGTGCAGCTTTGAGCGATGCACTCCAAAATGCCGACGCATACTTGGCTCAGGTCAACCTCACAGGAGAAAATCAACCTGCAGATCTCCAAGACAGTGCGTGTACGGGAGCGATGCCCAATATCGTCTTTACTCCGCAGGACATGCTCATCAAAACCAACCTGCACGATCGCCCGTTATACTACACTGGATACATCGGCGACGTAAAGGTGGACCGGATGCACATTGATCATGGGTCTTCCATAAGCATCATCTCGAAGGGTCTGCTACATCATCTTCGCATCCCAATGCATCGCCTGACACCCACAAGCACCGCCATCAGCGGTTTCAATTCGGGCAGGAGTTACCCAATCGGGAAGATTCGTCTGAAATGTCAGATTGGCGATCTCCAATCCGAAGTCACCTGCTACGTCATAGATGCAGACACTTCTTACAACATCCTCTTGGGGCGACCATGGATACACGATTACATGATCGTGCCTTCCACGCTATATCAGTGCTTCAAATATGTCGACAAATACGGCTTCGTGAGGACATAATTTGCTGATATCGATCCCTTCAAAGGGGTCGAATCCTACTACTCAGACTCCTGCCTATACGAAAAGTCAAAGAGACACCTTGATGAAGGAGATGTACAAGCTCATATCGAGACAGCTACAGGATCAGAAGAACCTCTGACGATCCACCTCCAAGCTCGTAAACCGGGCAGGTCCGTACCCCTTACTGCCACTCTGCAGAGGGACGCGATCAGCCTCTCGGTACAGGAGGAGCAGATGATAATCCGGCTGCCAAGGTCCGGCCAAGTGCCGAGACCCACAATGGGGCCATTAACAATCAGGCTGCCGAGAGTCGGTCAACCCCAAACGGAGAAGCTCAATCCCTCCGATAGGCTACTGACGATACGCCTTCCCAAGAAGGGTCGTCGCCCCGATGCAAGATCTGACACTTCTAGCGAACCAGCCACTCCTCGTTCCACATTAAATGCCAAACTGGGGGTCGCTAGTCTGCCAACAACTCCGCGCTCTGCTCCATCAGCTGAACCTCTGACGATTAAGCTACCCAGGTCGTCCCCTCAGTCTTCACTTACACAGGGGGTAGCCCAAGAGGAACCGGAGCTAGCCAAGTATGTGGCTGCCCACACTGATGTTCCCTCCGCTGATGATATAATCCCCCTAGAAAAGATACCTTACTTCATCAATAAAGGGTTATCTTTGAACTACACCGAGCTCAATAAGCTATGTACAATATAAGCTATGGAACACGGTATAGGCACTCACCTACACACACAGGTAACAAATGTGTACACCGCAATCCAGCTTACTCCAGTAGAAGATGCTTACCGAATAATCGAGGGAGGGGACCATCCAATCATCTTCGGCCGGAAGGACGACCCGCATCCCTTTACCATAGAGGAAGCCGACCTCGGGTCAGATGCCGGAAGACTGCCTCTGTATCTTTATAGCCCCCAATCTAAATATCTTACACAGAAACAGGGGTATGATCTGGAGACGACGCCAGGTTTGAACTACAGCACTGGGCGACTATTACCTTTGAAGCCGCCAGTCCCGACGGACAAACCACGGGACTACTATAGCAAAACTCGATGCGGGTTAGGGTATGTAACACCTACTATGACCCCTGAGAGTGCAGATGAAGAATATGACTAGCAGTCACATTCAACCGGGTCACCAACTTCTGACTCGGATACCAGCATCGGAGACATGTTCAGACAAGTCTTATCAGTCAACATGGCATTCGCCGACGCTTATGAAGAAGACGAAGACATCCCCGAGATCCTCGAGCTAGAGCCGTGGGCCCAGCAATTGGATGCACAATAGGAAAAATGGTTCGAGCTGAGAGAACCTCCTACTGAAGATGAAGTCATATAGGTTGACCTCGGCAGCGAATCTTCTCCAAAACCAATTTTCGTCAGTAAAAGCCTAGCAGACGAAGAGCGGGAGTCGCTGCTAGAACTTGTTAGAGAATACATTGATGTGTTCGCCTGGAGCTACGAAGACATGCCAGGGTTAAATCCCGACATTGCTCTTCACAAACTCAACATTCGGCCAGATGCAAAGCCAGTCAAGCAACAACAGCGACGCTTCCGCCCAGGCATCATGGACGCGATCAAAGCTGAAGTCAACAAACTGATAGCCAGCAGCTTCATTCCTGAGGAGCAACATCCCGATTGGGTCGCCAATATAGTGCCCGTCCTCAAGAAGAATGGAAAGATTCGAATCTGCATCGACTTTCTCAATCTGAACGAGGCATGCCCCAAAGATGAATTCCCCCTCCCTATCACAGACATCATGATTGACAACACATGCGGCTTCAAATGTATGTCATTTATGGATGGATTCTCGGGGTACAACCAAATCAAGATGTCTCCTGACGACGAAAAGCATACATCATTTCGAACACCGATTGGCACATACTGTTACACAGTCATGCCTTTCGGTTTAAAGAATGCTGGCGCCACATATCAACGAGCCATGAGTATCATCTTCAGAGAACACCTGCGCAAGACGGTGGAATGCTATGTCGATGACATCGTCGTCAAGAGTCGCTGTAAGGGAGACCATCTACAGGACCTAAGGATGGTATTCGACCTGATGCGAGCCCACAATTTGAAAATGAACCCTACGAAATCTTTCTTGGGGGTATCCAGCAGAAAGTTCTTGGGTTTCATTATCACCTCCCAGGGTATTCATGTAGACCCTGAGAAGACGAAGGCAATTATGGAGATGGGTCCCCCGAGAAATCTCCGTGAACTCAGAGGCCTTCAAGGGAGGCTAGCTTACATCAGGAGGTTCATTTCCAACCTCTCCGGGCGATGTCGACCATTCACCCATCTCATGAAGAAAGGCGTCTCATTCGTATGGGATGAAGAATGCCAGCGCACCTTCGACAGCATCAAAGAATATTTGTCGAACCCTCCAGTCCTGGTGGCCCCAGTTTCCGGAAAACCCTTTCTGCTCTATGTACGAGCAATGGAACACTCCCTCGGGGCTCTGCTGGCACAAAACAATGACGCAGGCCATGAGCAAGCCATATATTACCTCAGCCGAATGATGATTAGGCCAGAGCACCGATACACCGCTGTAGAGAAGGAATGCCTTGCCCTGGTGTTCGCCATTCAGAAAATACGACACTATATCACCGGACAAACGATACATGTGATCTCACGAGTCAACCCTCTCAGGGTCCTTATGACTAAACCAGGGGCACTCAGCTCTCGCCACGCTACATGGGCAATATTGCTGTCCCCTTATCATATGATCTTCGTCCCATAAAAGACAGTCAAAGGTCAAGCCCTGGCAGACTTCTTAGCAGCCCACCCAGGCTCGGAGTCCTCCAAAATATATGAAGAGATCCCAGATGAGGTCGCCGACTCGCATGCAACCTCTCACGATGATATATGGCGAATGTTCTTCGATGGTGCTTCGAGGATCGGACCTAAAGGCAATATCGTCGTCGAAGTCGGGGTAGTGCTGGTCTTCCCTTCCGGATTGGTGATTAACCGCGCTTATTCCCTCACAGAACCCTGCTCTAACAATGTGGCCGAGTACAACGCTCTGGTCATTGGCCTCCAACTTGCAAGAGAGCTGGGGGTAGAATACCTTAAAGCATACGGCAATTCCCAACTAATTATCAATCAGATCCGGAGCTCATACGAGGTCCGCCACGAAGACATGATCCCTTATCACCAAATAGCGATTGACATCATCTCATCGTTTGAGGGATTCTTTATCGAACATGTCCCCAGACTCCGAAATATCGAAGCTGATGCCCTAGCTGGTCTTGCCGCTTCCCTAGCAGTTCCGAAAGATGATCGCCAATCAGTGGATGTGATAGGCCACGAACTGGTCTGTCCCAAGAACAATGTACAATTCGTGGTGAGTTATTCCGCCCTGACGATCGATGATGCCCCAGACTGGAGACAACCATTCATCGACCTCGTCGTCTACGACATCCTGCCCGAAAACCCAAAGGAAGCCACTTCCATCAGACGGCGTTCTCTCAGATTCTTCTACGATACAGAGACAAAAATGCTGTATCGCCGCTCATACGACGGATTACTGCTTCGGTGTCTATCAAACGCAGAAGCCAAAGAAGTTGTACGAGAAGCTCATGACGGTGTCTGCGAGGCCCATCAGCCTGGCCCTAAATTGCAAGACCGCCTCCGCCGAATGGGCTACTACTATCCCACAATGGTGGCAGATGCGATAGACTACGCAAGAAAATACAAAGCCTGCCAAGTCCATGCGGACTTCATTCACCAACCATCCGAATTTCTACATCCGATAGTGGCGTCCTGGCCATTCGAAGCATGGGGAATGGATATCATTGATCCAATCACCCCACCTTCCTCCCGAGGACATCGCTTCATACTTGCGATCACTGATTACTTCTCCAAATGGACGGAAGCTGTCCCACTCGCAGAAGTCAAGACTTCAAACGTGATCAGCTTCCTCAAGCATCACATCATATACCGTTTTGGACTGCCCCGAAGGATCATCTACGATACTGGGCCGCAGTTCGCTAGCTATGCCTTCTACCGGTTCTGTGATAAGCACCGCATCCAGAACCTTACTTCAACGCCATACAATTCGACAGCAAACGGGTTGGCCGAAGCATTCAACAAAACCATCATCAAGTTGCTCAAGAAATTCGTGTCCTCTAACAAGCACGACTGGAACAAGAAGCTCGGCGAATGCTTATGGGCGTATTGCACCACAGTTCGAACAGCCACCAAAATACACCATTTTCCCTGGTGTACGGAAGCGAGGCAGTTCTTCCATTAGAGAATCAGATCCCCTCACTCCGCGTCACCCTCACACATCAGTTGACGACAGACGAAAACCACCATCGCCGACTACAGGAATTGGAGGCCCTGGACGAGAAACGCCTGTTAGCTCAACAGCGAATCGAGCTATATCAGGCCAGAATCTCCGGAGCTTTCAACAAAAAGGTCAAGGTCAGAACATTCCAAGTAGGCGAGCTCGTTCTGGCGGTTCGGAGACGGATGGTTATGACACATAAAACCGCCGGTAAATTCTAACCAAAATAGGAAGGCCCGTTCATCATCGAGGCTGTATTTTCCAACGGCGCCTACCGCCTCGCAAAGCAAAATGGGGACTTGCTTATGTTGCCCGTCAACGACAAATTCCTGAAGAAGTATTATGTCTGATCTTCGAGGCATCCGAGAGTGTCGAGTTATGTACCTCCCCGTACCGCTGAACTTACATTCTGGTTCCAATCATAAGGGCCATGTACCCGCTGGTACCTCTGAACTAATTCTCGTATTTTTTTTCAATCATACGAGTCACGTACCCGCTGGTACCTCTGAACTCATTCTCGTATTTTTTCCAATCATCCGAGCCATGTACCCGCTGGTACCTCTGAACTCATTCCCACATTTTTCCAATCATACGAGTCATGTACCCGCTGGTACCGCTGAACTCATACTCACATTTTCCAGATCATCGAGTTATGTACCCGCTGGTACCGCTGAACTCATACCCACAAAATTTTAGATTACCGATGTTATGTACCTGCTGGTACCGCTGAACTCACTTGATCTACTACCCGCATTCTCAATACACAAAAAAGGGTAACAGATCCACAAAATTCCTATGCAACCATGTCGATGTTACCTCTGAGTTGTTCTACTTCCACCAAAAACAAACCGCCCCCTCGCATAGAACTTTCACGTCCTCCTACCTCTGAGTCGTTCTATGTATCCTTCATTGAGCCCACTCCTGCCATGTCCCCGTGACCTCTGAGTGGGAAGGCTCCGTCGAAGAAACCATTCACGCTTGCCATGTCCTTACACCTCTGAGTAAGTATGATGGTTACCCCTCGACCTATTATCCGTACCCACGACCGGAGTTCGCCAAGGATAGTAGGTCCACAAATATCCTCCGTTGAATCCACTCCTGCCATGTCCTCACTACCTCTGAGCAGGAAGATCCCACGGTAAAGAAATCCCCATACTTGCCATGTCCTCACTACCTCTGAGTAAGTATGATGGTCCTCCCTCGACTTGTTATCTGTACCCACGATCTGAGTAAGCCCAAAGATAATAGGCCCACAAATGTCTTTCCGATGACCACAAATATCCTCAGTCGACCACAGATGCTGTACTAGGTCCCCAGTACACGCCCATCCCTTCCCCATCATACCTGGGAGCCCAGTTGCTCCCTGGCATTCTCTCGAATACCAAAAACTTCTATAGCTGTCTTATCGCAAAGTTGTTCTAGGTATTCCTCTCCAAAACTTGTTACTCGTACCTAAAACCAAGGTACACCCAGGGTAACAGGTCCACAAATAATCCTCTAGCAGGTCCAATTCCACAAACCCCACAAGTACAAGAAAGAGAAGATGAGTTGAAACATGCTCATTTATTCAAAATACAAAGTGCTACATCATTTGGGATCACATCCCTTACAAAAAAAATAGCAAAAGAAAAAAACAGAAAGCTGATCACTGCTCCGGGGTACATAACGCCCTGAGACGGTCCGTCAGCAAGGCAACCGACCGCTCAAACCTCTGTGTAGCTCGACGCTCCGCCTCTTGGGCCAGTACCGCCTTGCCCTTCGCAGCCTTCGACGCAGCAGTCTTCTTGGGAGCCATAGATGCTTGGGAGAGAAAGGAGTTAGAGCGACAAACAGATCGAAGGTGAGAGAGAGCAAAGAAGGTTCCCCAGAAAGAGAGCGTCCTATTTATAGACAAAGAAAGAACGCCTCGATCCGCGTGCACTATGATGACCGACTCTTCGATCATCGAGGCATAAACGGCTGAATAATAGCAAGACTCATGGGATCCTGGCCCAAAAAGCGGCTCTTAGAATCGTATAGCAAATCAAGAGCATTAAATGTAGAAGATTTGCAAAGGATTTGCATACGTGGCAGGAAAATGTGGTAAGAAGCTCATGCGGTCAAAACGGCCCATGTGGCTCAGAGAGTTATGCGGTTGAGGTGGTCATGCGGCTGGATAAATCCATGCGACTAGGACAGAATACATCCATGTGGCTCTGACATGATCATGCTTCTTATTCAAAGTATTTCAATTTTGCAAATTGAAAACTTTGAAGGGGGTCGTGTAGAAGCATGAAAAAGAAGCAAAAAATAATCCATGCGGCCAAGGAGCTATATGCAGCTCAGGAGTCCCATGCGGCTCAAACACATAGGCAGCTCGGAGGGCCCATGCGGCTGAAGAAGTTCCATGCGGCTCAAGCACATAGGCAGTTCGAGCAAAACTCCATGCGGCTCAGAGAGAAAGGCCACGTGGCATTCAAAACAGCTGTGCCCAACGTATGGACGCATTTAATGATCTGACGGCTGACAGCTGACAACTGACAGCCCTGACATAAAGTTGTCATAATGACTGACATGAAAAGCAGTACATTCCTAGGATATAAGGAAAATCTTCACCAATATGGCGTTGACTACCAAGCTTCAAGGCAGATCCATGCGGCCAGACCAGACGAGTTCATGCGGCCAGTACAGAGAAATCTATGCGGTTCAAACCATGAAGGCTCTCCATGCGGCTCAGCTATGAAGAAACCTATGCAGCTCGGCCATGAAGACTCTCGTGCGGCTCGGCCATGAAGACCCCCATGCGGCTCGGTCATGAATATATTCATACGGCTCGGTCATGACAACCTTCATGTGGTTCGAGTGTAGAGACTATTCATACGACTCGGTCATGAAATCTTTCATGCGGCTCGGTCATGACGACCTTCATGCGGTCCAAATATAAACACTCCTCATGCGGCTCAATAATGATGACAGGACACGTGTCCTAAAGATAATCAAATTTTGGGTCAGATCCCAATAATTTGGGACACGCGGTAAGATAATGAATTAAATTGATTCATTTGGATTTGCGGACATCAGCAAATCATCATGATAGAGATTTATTACAATCAATATTTATTGTTGATGGGATTTGGCATAATCTACATTAATGGTCCAGATCCTTCACATTCACGACCAATGGCCTGGATTGATCAATCACCAGGCCACCGCCACTTTGAGAATGGGCAATAAGTGCAAACCCTAATGATGCCCCCACTCTTATAAATAGCAAGGTGCCATTCCCTTGTGAGCAGACAGAGAGGCTCCCCCGATAATCAGAGAGAAAATACAGAGAGATCAATCCAGAGAGAGAGAAGCCAGAAGATCAATACAAGGAGAGCAAGAAGAGCATTTCTTCGTCAACGCCAAGCATCTCGTCACAAGGGCCAAGGCTGCATACCGATCGTCCAAGGAGTAAGGCAGAGCGGCCGTAGCTTTCCCGAGCCTCTATCGTCACCCCCCAGAATCAAAAATAAACTATTGTACTTAGACTGCTGTACCTAGGTTTTCATCCCTAGGCTTTCTTTGTACAAGCGAGTTTGTAACGAGAAGTAAAAGTCCAGACATCCCGTAAAATTGTTCTGCTCTTTTATATTTTATGGCAAACATGGAGAAGCCCTACAACTTTGACATTTTAGCGCAATTGGCTAACACATCGGCCAAGCTGTCATTGTACGAGCTTCTGAGACTTTCGAAGGATATTCGTGCGGCTTTGAGCGATGCACTCCAAAATGCCGACGCATACCTAGCTCAGGTCAACCTCACCGGAGAGAACCCACCTGCAGATCTCCAAGACAGCGCTTGTACAGGAGCGATGCCCAATATTGTCTTTACGCCGCAAGGCATGCTCATCAAAACCAACCTGCACGATCGCCCGTTATACTACACCGGGTATATCGGCGACGTGAAAGTGGATCGGATGCATATTGATCCTGGCTCCTCCATAAGCATTATCCTGAAGGGTCTGTTACATCATCTTTGTATCCCAATGCATCGCCTGACACCTACAAGCACCGCCATCAGCGGTTTCAATTCGGGCAGGAGCTACCCAATTGGGAAGATTCGACTGAAGTGTCAAATTGGCGATCTCCAATCAGAAGTCACCTGCTACGTCATAGATGCGGATACTTTCTACAACATCCACTTGGGACGCCCGTAGATACACGATTATATGATCGTGCCTTCCACGCTGCACCAGTGTTTCAAATATGTCGACAAACATGGATTCGTAAGGACGGAATTTGCTGATATCGATCCTTTCAAGGGGGTCGAATCCTACTACTCAGACTCCTGCCTATACGAAAAGTCGAAGAGGCACCTTGATGAAGGAGATGTACAAGCTCATACTGAGATAGCCACATGATCAGAAGAACCTCTGGCGATCCACCTCCAAGCTCACAAACCTGGCAAGTCTGCACCCCTTACCGCCACTCTGCATAAGGACACAATCAACCTCTCGGCACAAGAAAAATAGATGATAATCCGGCTGCCAAGGTCTGGCCAAATGCCAAGACCGTCAACAGAGCCATTGACAATCAAGTTGCCAAGAGTCAGCAAGCCGTAAACATGGAGGCTCAACCCTTCTGACAAGCCAATGATGATACGCCTTCCCAAGAAGGGTGGTCACCCCGATGCAAGGCTCGGAGTTTCTAGCGAACCAACCACACCCCGCCCAACATCAAGTACCAGACCGGGGTTCGCTAGTCTGCCGACAACCCCTCCCTCCGCTCTACCAGCTGAACCTCTGACGATCAAGCTGCCCAGGTCGTCCTCTCAGTCGTCGTTTATACAGGGGGTAGCCGATGAGGAACCGGAGCTAGCCAAGTATGTGGCTACCCACACTGGTGTTCCCTCCGCGAATGATGTAATCCCCCTAGAAAAGATACCTTATTTTATCAATAAAAGGCTATCTTTGAACTACCTCGAGCTTAATAAGCTTTGTACAATGTATGCTATGGAATATGGTATAGGCACTCACCTACACACACAGGTGATAAATGTTCACACCACAATCCAGATTATTCCAGTAGAAGACGCTTACCGCATAATCGAGGGAGGGGACCATCAAATCATCTTCGGCCGGAAGGACGATCTACATCCCTCTACTCTAGAGGAAGTTGACCTTGGGTCAGAAACCGGGAGACTGCCTCTGTATCTCTATAGCCCCCAATCCAAATATCTCATACAGAAATAGGGGTATAATCTGGAGACAACGCTAGGCCTGAACTACGGTACTGGACGACGACTACCTTTGAAGCCACCAGTTCGGGCTGGCAAACCACGGGACTACTATAGCAAAACGCGATACGGACTAGGGTATGTAACACCCACATCGACCCCTGAGAGTTCATATGAAGAATGTGACTGGCAGTCACATTCAACCGGGTCACCAACTTCCGATTCAGATACCAGCATCGGAGACATGTTCAGGCAAGTCTTGTCAGTCAATATGGCATTCGCCGATGCTTATGAAGAAGATAAAGACATTCCTGAAATCCTCGAACTAGAGCCGTGGGCCCAACAGCTGGATGAACAATGGGAAAAGTAGTTCGAACAGAAAGAACCTCCTACAGAAGATGAGGTCATACAAGTAGATCTCGACAGCGAATCTTCTCCAAAACCGATCTTCGTCAGTAAAAGCCTAACAGACGGAGAGCGAGAATCATTGCTGGAACTTGTTAAAGAATATATAGATGTGTTTGCCTGGAGCTACGAAGATATGCCGGGGTTAAATCCTAATATTGCTCTTCACAAACTCAACATCAAACCAAATGCAAAGCCGGTCAAACAACAACAGCGACGCTTCCGCCCGGGCATCATGGACGCGATCGACGCCGAAGTCAACAAATTGATAGCCAACGGCTTCATTCGTGAGGAACAACATCCGGATTGGGTCGCCAACATAGTACTAGTCCTCAAGAAGAATGGGAAGATTCGAATCTGCATCGACTTCCGCAATCTGAACGAGGCATGCCCCAAAGATGAATTCCCCCTCCTTATCACAGATACCATGATTGACAACACCTGCGGCTTCGAACGTATGTCATTCATGGATGGTTTCTCGAGGTACAACCAAATCAAGATGTCTCATGACAACGAAAAACATACATCATTCCGAACACCAATTGGCACATACTGCTACACAGTCATGCCTTTCGGTTTGAAGAATGCCGGCGCCACATATCAAAGAGCCATGAGCATCATCTTCAGAGACCACTTACGAAAGACGGTAGAGTGCTATGTTGACGACATCGCCGTCAAGAGTCGCTGCAAGGAAGACCATCTGCAGGATCTGAGGACGGTATTCGACCTGATGCGAGCACACAATTTGAAAATGAACCCTACAAAGTCCTTCCTAGGCGTATCCAGTAGGAAATTCTTGGGTTTCATCATCACCGCCCAGGGTATCCATGTAGACCCAGAGAAGACGAAGGCAATTATGGAAATGGGTCCCCCGAGAAATCTCTGCGAACTCAGAGGCCTTCAAGGGAGGTTAGCTTACATCCGAAGGTTCATCTCTAACCTCTCTGGGAGGTGTCGGCCATTCACCCATCTCATGAAGAAAGGCGTCTCGTTCGTATAGGATGAAGAGTGCCAACAAGCCTTCGACAGCATCAAAGAATATTTGTCGAATCCTCCGGTCCTGGTAGCCCCGGTTATCGGAAAACCCTTCCTGCTGTATATACGAGCAATGGAGCATTCCCTGGGCGCTTTAGTGGCACAAAACAACGACGCAGGCCATGAACAAGCTATATATTACCTCAGCCGAATGATGATCGGGACAGAGCACAGATATACTGCTGTGGAGAAGGAATGCCTCGCCCTGGTGTTCGCCATTCAAAAGACGCGGCACTATGTCACAGGACAAACCATACATGTGATCTCGCGAGTCAACCCTCTTAGGGTCCTCATGACTAAACCAGGGGCTCTCAGCTCCCGCCTCGCCACATGGGCAATATTGCTGTCTCTTTATCATATGATCTTCGTTCCGCAAAAGACTGTTAAAGGTCAAGCTCTGGAAGACTTTTTAGCAGCTCACCCAGGCTCGGAGTCCACCAGAATATATGAAAGAATCCCAGATGAGGTCGCAGACTCCCATACAACCTCTCACGATGATATATGGCGAATGTTCTTTGACGGTGCTTCGAGAACTGGACCCAAGGGCAACATCGTTGTTGGAGTCGGGGTGGTGTTAATTTCTTCTTCCGGATTGGTGATCAATCGTGCTTACTCCCTCACGGAACCCTGCTCTAACAATATGGCCGAGTACAATGCTTTGGTCATCGGCCTTCAACTTGCAAGGGAGCTGGGGGTAGAATATCTTGAAGCATACGGCGATTCGCAGTTAATCGTCAATCAGATCCGGGGTTCGTACGAAGTCCACCATGAAGACATGATCCCCTATCACCAAATAGCGATCAACATTATTTCATCATTTGAGGGATTCTTCATCGAGCATGTTCCCAGACTCCAGAACATCGAAGCCGATGCCCTAGCAGGCCTTGCCGCTTCCCTAGCAGTGCCGAATCATACTCATCATTCGGTTAACGTAATAGGCCACGAACTGGTCTGTCCCAAGAATAACATTCAAGTCGTAGCGAGTTATTCTGCCCAGACGATCGACGAAATGCCAGACTGGAGACAACCATTCATAGACTTCATGGTCTACGACATCCTGCCCGAAAACCCAAAGGAGGCTACTTCCATCAGAAGGCGTTCTCTCAGATTCTTCTATGATACAGAGACAAAAATGCTGTATCGGCGATCCTACGACGGGTTATTGCTTCGATGTCTTTCAGACGCAGAAGCCAAAGAAGTCGTACGCGAAGCTCACGACGGTATCTGCGGGGCCCATCAGCCCGGCCCCAAGTTACAAGACCGTCTTTGCCGAATGGGCTACTACAGGCCCACGATGGTAGCAGATGCGATAGACTATACAAGAAAATACAAAGCCTGCCAAGTCCACGCGGACTTCATCCATCAGCCATTCGAGTTTCTATACCCGACAGTGGCACCCTGGCCATTTGAAGCATGGGGAATGGATATCATCGGTCCAATCGCTCCACCTTTCTCCCGTGGACATCGCTTCATACTCGCGATCACGGATTACTTCTCCAAATGGGCGGAAGCTGTTCTGCTTACAAAAGTAAAGACTTTAAACATGATCAGCTTCCTCAAGCATCATGTTATCTACCGCTTTGGACTGCCCCGAAGGATCATCCACGATAATGGTCTGCAGTTTGCAAGCCACGTCTTCTATCGGTTTTGCGACAAGCATCGCATCCAGAATATTGCTTCAACACCATACAATCCGACAGCAAACGGGTTGGCCGAGGCATTCAATAAAATAATCATCAAATTACTCAAAAAGTTTGTCTCTTCCAACAAACGCAATTGGAACGAGAATCTCGGTGAATGTTTATGGGCGTACCGCACCATAGTCCGAACAGCTACTGGGAACACGCCATTCTTCCTGGTATATGGAAGTGAAGCGGTCCTTCCATTGGAGACTCAGATACCCTCACTCCGCGTCGCCCTCACTTACCAGCTGACGACCGATGTTAACTACCGTCTTCGACTACAAGAGTTGGAGGCTTTCGATGAAAAGCGCCTCTTGGCTCAGCAACGAATCGAGCTATACCAAGCACGCATTTCTGGAGCCTTCAACAAGAAGGTTAAAATCAAAATATTCTAAGTAGGTAAGCTCGTTCTGGCAGTTCGGAGGCCGATGGTTATGACTCACAAGACCGCCGGCAAATTCCAGCCAAAATGGGAAGGCCCATTTATCATTGAGGCCGTATTCTCCAACGGAGCCTACCGCCTCGCAAAACAAAATGGAGATTGCTCATGTTGCCCGTCAATGACAAGTTCTTGAAGAAATACTACGTCTAAATGACATCCTCCAGACCATTGGGTCATGTACCCGCTGGTACCTCTGAACTCATACTCACCATTTTCTAGATTTTCGAGTCATGTACCCTCCCGTACCGCTGAACTCACATCCTTTATTTTCTAGATTTCTGAGTCATGTACCCGCTAGTACCACTGAACCCACCTTCACAATAGTCCAGATTTATCGAGTCATGTACCCGCTAGTACCGCTGAACTCACATTCTCCATTTTC
This sequence comes from Iris pallida, assembly GCA_029216955.1. Classification (NCBI taxonomy): domain Eukaryota; kingdom Viridiplantae; phylum Streptophyta; class Magnoliopsida; order Asparagales; family Iridaceae; genus Iris; species Iris pallida. The sequence goes on along the minus strand of JANAVB010016197.1, from coordinate 42,621,690 downwards.
CAGATTATCGAGTCATGTACCCTCTGGTACCGCTGAACTCATATTCACCATTTATTCCAAGCTCACAAAGTCACGTACCCGCTGGTACCGCTGAACTCACACCCACAATATTACAGATTATCGAGTCATGTACCCGCTGGTGCCGCTGAACTCACACATTCGTAATATCGAGTCACGTACCCGCTGGTGCCTCTGAACTCACACTCCGGTCACTCTTTCAGATAGTAAGTCATGTATGATCATACCTATGAACTTTCTTCCTAGAAGAGATCCTCCCTCATGATCCACTACCCGTACTCCCAGTGCACAAAAAAGGGTAATCGATCCACAAATTTCCAAAACGGCCATGTCCTCATTACCTCTGAGTCGTTTCACTTCCGCCAAAAACAAATCACCCCCTACATAGAACTTCGATGTCCTCATTACCTCTGAGTCATTCTTTGTACCCCTCTTCATTGAGCCCACTCCTACCATGTCCTCATTACCTCTGAGTGGGAAGGCTCCGTCGAAGAAACCTTCATGCTTGCCATGTCCTCATCACCTCTGAGTAAGTATGATTGATTCCCCTTCGACTTACTATCTGTACCCACAACCGGAGTACGCCAAGGATAGTAGGGCCACAAACGTCCTCTGTTGACCACAAATATCCTCTGTTGAATTCACTCCTGCCATGTCCTCATTACCTCTGAGTAGGAAGATTCTGCAGTAGAACCCTCATGCTTGCCATATCCTCATTACCTCTGAGCAAATATGTTGGTTCCCTTTCCATCCTATTATCCATATCCTAATCTAGGGTACACCAAGGATAATTGGCCCACAAAATATCCTGAGTTGAAATTCTCAGCACAGGCCCACCGTTCCTCATCCTGCCCCGGGAGCCCAGCTGCTCCATGGCATCCGTCTTCCCGATACCCGGAACGTCCGCAACCGTATTTCCGTGGAACTGTTCCGAGCATCCCCAAATCGAACTTGCTACCCGTACCTAAAACCGAGGTATGCCAGGGGTAACAGGTCCACAAACAAGTCTCCTATGTGGGGCAAACACTACCACAATATCACAGGCACAACAAGCAACACAAATGAAGGGTAGAATGGAAAATACTCTTTATTGGAAGGAAGAGAAACGCATTACATCTCATAGGACCACGTCCCTCCCAAGAAAGAAAATAAAAGGAAACAAAAGAAAAAAAGCCGATTATAGTTCGGCATTACATAACTCCAAAAGGCAGTTTTTCACCGAGGCAGTCCCTCGCTCAACTCTTTGTTTAGCTCGGCGCTCTGCCTCTTGGGACAACTGCTCGGCGTCATTCAAATACATATACGTCTGCCAGTCATCCCTATCTTTTTCAGGGCAAGTTCTAGATTGGCAAAAGACCTACTAAATTTGTCGGCCTCCTGAATGGCAATCCCTTTTTTAGTACAAGCAGCTTCAAGCTCGGACTCCAAGAAGCCCAGCTTTCTCTGGAGCTCAAGGATCTGCTCCCGGGTATCGGTTACCCTGCAGGAGGCAGCTGCTTCCCGAGCCGCACAATCTTCAGCACGACGGTTCCATTGATCATACAACCGAGTCAAATCCCGGTGATCCTTTAATATAGCCGGCTTGAGCGATTCCCGGGCAACCATCACCTTCTCCACCACGGTAACGAGGAAATTGCGCTCGTAGTTTATTACCGCGGGTAAATCAGCTTGTTGCAGCATGTGAAACCGGGCCACAATACGATCAGCTTCTAACTGCTTAGGCTCCAGAAGCGCGGCCAGTTCCCCGCCACCAGGGAGTGTTCTAAAGATATTGATCTGACCACTGGCACATTGACGGGCCAGAGCAAAGGGAGTCCCCCTTTCCACAACTGCTTCGATTCCCCTCTTCAAGTGGCGGTAGAAACTGTCAACCACATCCTGAGACACCTCATCCAAAACCTCTGTATAGGACGACGTCAAAGGGAGTGTGGCAGGTAATACCGAAGGAGTAGCCGTCCCCGCCACTAAGGAAACAAATTCTGTGCGGAAAGATGCACGAATGGCAGCTAACTCCTCTTCCGCCGTCCGAAGAGCCTGGATGCTGGGAAGGGCGGAAACGTTAACTCCCGAAACTATATTGGCAGAAGAGGGTGCAGGAAGCATCGTCCCTTGCTCCAGCCGTATTGCCACTTGGGTTCCCGAACTCGACCCGGCTGGAGGCCCCTCAACATCAGTTAGAAAAGAAGGAGGCACACGTGCCTCCGTCAGATCTCCTCCGATGGAATCCGCCCAGGCAATGACCATCACCGGCAATAAAGGGGTAGAACCTGTACGTCCAAGGCAACCATTAATCGACATGACCCGAAAGAATAAGATGATGGAGTAAACAGGCTTCCTCACAAATTAAGGTTCGACTTAACTTACCAGGGAAGGAGCATGGAGGCTGCGGCTCATCCGCAGCTGGCATAGTTTCCCTACCCACAGCTCCCGGGTCGAATTCGACCGGTTTCTCTGTCACAACCGTTCCCGAGAAGGAACCTGCCAGGACAGTGTCAGCCTGTTGAAGTTCAGACAACTCAGGGACGGGCGCAGTAGAGCCCCCATCCCCCTGGAATGAAGTCCCAGCAAGGTGAGATTCCTCGGCCACCGCCGGAAGAACCCCAGCAGAAATAATAGCAGTGCACACACCACTGACCAAATGGGACAAGACTGGATCGACCTCGGCAATCGGGTCCCGAGGAGCAAACTCATCTGACGCCTACAAGGAATAAAAGAAAATGATCAGGCCATAGTTTGGAAAATAAAAAGGAAAAAGTAGCTACAATTCAAATCACCTCAGAAGCAGCGTCGGCATCAGCAATAAACAGCCTGCGGCGTCTTACTGCAGCATGCTTCGTGGAGTGGGGCCTGCCATCATCAGTATACACATGCCTACTCCGCTTGTGCGAAGGAGCAGGCATAGTAGGTGGTTGATCCTCCACCACCTCGTCTGGACCAGTAGGCGGCTGACCCGCCACCCTTTCTTCCGATATAGTAGGGGGCTGATTCCCCACTTCCTCGTCTGAAGAATGCGACGAGTCATCGGCGTCTTCCTCATCATCTCCTTCGTCCACCGTAGTAGACTCCGAATCTGGTGCAGGAACCCTGTTCGCCCCTCTCTTCCTCTTCTTGGATCCCTCTGGCTTCTCGGCCAAGCCAGTGCCAGCAATAAAGCTAGTATTCATGTCAAAATCGACAGGGAGCTTGCTCGCCGCAACATGATAAAGGACCACCATATACAAAATATCTCCTGCCGTCTTAGCATCGGGGACTGAGAAGCTAACCCGGGTATGGACCGTATTATAATAATGCCAAGTCCGTATGCCATCGAGAACGCTGCCCTCAAAGCCCAGGCATGCGCTAGGGCAATTAAGAAACAGCTGACTGTACCCGAATTGACGAGAAAATCTACTGGGCAGATAAGGCTCCAGATATACGTTATTCCGGTAACGATATACCAGGTACGCAGGGCGAATATTGCGTAGCAAAGAAGCTACTTCTCAGATAAGAGTTGGGGAGGATCAACGCCGTCAATATGTACTCCCCTCGCTTCTCTAGCAGTAAATTGCGGAAGAGAGACAAAGAATTCGGGTCCGTCAACTCTCGCCAACGCCCTCCGGCAGGCCGGCATGGTGTCGTGCTCCTAAAGCTGATGACGGTATCGAAAAAGGAAAGCGTCATCAGCAGTAAAATCTTCTTCAGTTCCGGGCCTCATCAATGACCGGTAATGTATTAATAACCACCCCATGAGGTAGTGGTATGGCAGTTCTATCCGTTCAAAGCCCAGCGTCGTCTTACGAGCGATGACCTTGGATAAAAAGGTACGGAGACCGTGGTGTATACTACACACCATAGCCGGAAGAAGGGCCAATCTGACTTTGAAGACCAACTTCACAGCCGAAAGAATGAAGTGGCGGCTAATCCTTTTAGTGGAGCACGCCCTTTCCGAGACTACGTAATTCCGCAGCCATATCATCAAGAAGCCAGCCAAGAGTGCTTTTTAGACATTTCTCGGGTATCATAGAGGAAATAACTGAGGGAGTCAGTGCGATTCCCAAACCTGTCACGGGTGGACCTGGACTTCTTGACCTCCAACATCATGTCCTTTACTTCCTCAGGGGTTTGAGGACCTCGAAACAAAACCTGACCAGAAGAACGTAACTTGAAAAGATATGCGACACAGGCTGTGGTATGGGGGCGCTCCCTTCCGAACTATTCTCCTTCTTAATAGCAGTTTGGTGACAGATGCTATGGTGACATAGAAGTTCTCGATACACAGCAACGAAACCAGGAAATCGTCGATCCAGGTCAGCAAATTCCTCGTTCGTCGGAGTATATACTTTAAAAGCCTCGTACCCCCACGACAGTTTAGAGACAACATGCATTTCATGGAGGGCGAGTCCCAACTCCCCTCTAGGCGCGAAGAACGTCCCCGTACGCCGGTTATATAGCTCCAACAAGGCCATGAACAAAGGCTTGTTGATGGGCAACCCGTAACAAGTACCCCGGATGGCGTAGTAAAGGTCAATCTCCCGAAGGAACTCCCCGTGGTTCCTCAAGATCCACGAGGTAAGATTGGCCCATATGGGAATAGGGTTTATCCAATTCATCAGCGACAGCCTGCCTACATGATACGACCCCTTGCAAGCGAGCTGGTTCAGAAAGGTATCTGCTCGAGTAAAAGTAAAGTTGGGTCCAGCCACATTTATAAAAGTACCAGGAAGCAGCCCCATCACACTATGACTGACTGATTCCTTGCCCGCACACGGTGACCTCGTACGCCTATTGTAGTGGATGTTGCCCACAAACATCCCCGATTGGATGGGAGTTAGAGAGCCCGCCATTGTCCTGCTCATCGGTACCATGTTAAACAACGAGAGGGGGAAATGTCGCTCTATCTCAGGAATGTGGATCTCTATCCCGTCCACTGTAAAATTCCAGTTCTCAAAAACATTCAGCAATCGGGAGTTCTTTATGGAAAAAGCATCTCCAAAAAGGAAAGCCGGTTTTAGATATTCTCCGTCCAGTCTCTCCGAATTCATCATAGAACAAAAGAAATGGAAAGGCTGATTGTTAATGGCAGCTACCCTCTCCCTATGTTCATTAGCGGGAAGCTGGTCCGTTATATGTCGGATTAGGCCATCGAGCCGCACGCCCACGGCAAATTGAGCTGAACCCACAAGAAGCTCTCCTGCCGGGTTGGTTGGGAGGTTCACTGGAAAGTGGACAAAAAAAAAGAGAAGAATCAGGATTAAAATATGATTAAAGCGAAATCACTGAACAAAATCTCAAAAGAAAGAAGTTCCCATGAGCCTATGCGGCTCGGAGCCTTATGCGGCTCAATTTCAACTGGGCATCGGGTGACACGGCTTTAAGGACGCCTATGCGGTTCAGGTCAAACACAACCTCATGCGGCCCAAGTCAGACAGGAGTTCCATGCGACATTGTTTCGACAGCTTACGCGGATCAGTTGAACATATGCGGTTCCAAGCCGAAGAGCTTATGCGGCGCTAAATGCTATGCGGTTTAGTCTGTCAGAAACAAATGCGGCTCCGTTCAAAGAAGACTTCATGCGGTTCATATCTAGAGACTCAAATCCTTCTCATGCGGTTCAAACATGGGGCATCTCCTATGCGGCTCGGATAAGAGAGGGTCATGTGGCCCATACAGTATATACGGCTCCATCATGGTCGAGCTTGGGTAGTTCAGACAAAGGACGAAGGCTTGTGCATAAATATGCAACAGAGCCATGGGTTCTTAAGATTCAAAGTATCCAAATGCAGTCCTTACCATTGAAAATAGGACGGACATCGGAGGGCACTTCGGGCACTTCGGGCGCGACGGCCGACGAAGAAGCCGACTTCTTGTCCTTCGCTGCGGCGGAGACGACCTTAGAGGACTTAGGTGCCATTTTCTTCGACGGCCGAAAAAAGGAGATGAGGAAGAGGAGACAGCAACAAGTTGAACGAAGGAGAAAGTAAAGAAAACCATCCAAACAAATTCACCCATATTTATAGACAATAGCAAGGCATTTCGATTCTCGTGTACAAAGCGAAGACCGACTCCTCGGTTATCAAGGTGAGCCGCCTAAAATAAAGGCCAAAACTCTTGGGATCCCGTACCAAAAAGTGGCCTTTAAAACTGATAGCCAATCAACAGCATTTAATACAAAAGATTGCCATGCGTGGCAAATGATGACGTGGCAAGACGCTATGCATACGGTGGAAACTTCAATACGACAGAAATTTCCATGCGGCCAAGACATCCATGCGGCCAGAATCCTTTATGCAGCTTACACACAGCCATGCTTCTTATTCAAAGTATTTTAATTTTGTAAATTGAAAACTTTGAAGGGGGTCTTGTAGAAGCATGGAAATAAATAAAGAAAGATCCATGCGGCCAGGAAAACCCATGCGGCTCAGAAGGCCCATGCGGCTCAGAGAGTCATGTGGCATAAGGGACTATGCGGCCCAAGACATTCCATGCGGCTCAGAAGACATGTGGCTTGACAGTCCTCTCATCCGCCCTCCTGCATTAATTACTTTAATGGCTGACAACTCTAAAAAAGTGACAGCCCTGACACAAAAGGGGTAATTATGACTCTGTCATAATGACAGGCCTCTAGGAAAGAGAAAGAGATCTCTGACACAATCTTCCGAGATCCATAAAATGCCACGTGGCCTTGCCACGTGGGCGTTCGTATGTGGCTCGAGCGGAGACTTCCCATGCGGTTCAGAATGAAGCCGCCCTATACGGCTCAGGCCGAAACAGTCTCATGCGGCTCAAGCGGAGGCCTCCCCATGCGGCTCAAGAGGACCGTTTCCATGCGGCTCAGGCAGATGCATCCCCATGCGGCTCGCAAGGATCATCTCCATGCGGCTCACTATCCATCATATGGTTCGAAGGTTCGAGGAGGGGGGCCACTACCCAAGCAGCCCTGACACGTGGCCCAAACCTTATACGGCTCAATCTTTATGCGGTTCAGATCCCTTCAGGACACGTGTCATAAAGCCAATCAACTTTCCAGATTTCCTACAATCAAAGATTGGGTCAAATCACAATAATTTGGGACACGTGGCAGGAGAATAAATTAAACTTATTCATCCAGATTCGCAGACATCAGCAAATCATCATCACGAAGATTCATTCCAATCAGCATTAATTACTGATGGGATTTGGTGTAATCTATATTAAGTGGCCCAGATTCATCACACTCAAGATTAATGGCCCAGTTTGATCAATCAACAGGCCGTCGCCATTCTAAGAGGGAATCACTGCAAAACCCTAATGATTGTATTTCCCTTCTTATAAATAGCAAGGTGCCATTCCCTTGCAGAAGAACCCCCTTTTGGAGATCAGAGAGAGCACCAAAAATACTTGGAGAGAAAAAGCAGAGAGAGAGAGCTGAGAGAGCATTTCCTCGACGCCAAACAATCTTTTGGAGCCAAGGCTGCATACCGATCGTCCAAGGAGTAAGGCAGAGCTGTCGTAGCTTTTCCGAGCCTCTATCGTCACCCCCCAGAATCTAAAATAAACAATTGTACTTAGACTGCTGTACCTAGGCTTTCGTCCCTAGGCTTTCTTTGTACAAGCGACGTTTGTATTGTGAAGTAAAAGTCCAGTCCTCCGATAATTGTTCTGCTCTTTTATATTTTATGGCAAACAGGTAGTATGCAGAGACTATTATTGATCACCAAAGTTAGTCTGTGGCGACTATTACTGATCGTATAAGACACTAATTCTGGTCACCTTATGTAATCTTTGGCTACTAGTATATTACGGCAAAAGATTTTGCTTGGTGACAAAATGTGCATGCCATATATGAGGCAACCAAAGAATTAGTCCTTCAAAATAGTCTGTGGGAACTACACATTTAATTAGTCATATCATGTACCATGCAATTTTATTCTCGATAAATAAAAAAAAAATCAAATATGAATATTATTATAGTATATTTATCATAACTCAAATCAACGATTATTTAGTCCAAAAAAATTAATTATCAACAAAAGTATTTAGTAAACTACAACCACAAAAGATCTAATCTAAGTAAGAGATGGGTTCTGGTCGCTCTCATTCCCGTCTTCATTATTTTCATCTTCATCATCTTCATCTTCATTGTCTTCATGAGATAGAGGAGTGGGTTCAGGAATTGAGAATCCCGGAACAAGTACTTGTAGTTGTTGCATCACAAAAGCCCATTGAGCCTTTTATTCCTCGTGTTCAGCGACAACTCGCATCCTAGCTTTCTTCTCCATCTGAAGTTGGCCCTGCAACTCTTGCACTTCTTTATTTAAGACAGTGAAGATGTATTAGATGAAGATGAGGAACTAGTTTCTCGAACTCGCCCCTTTCCAGCTCCACAAATCGCTCTACCACACCCACGCCCAATCACATCTTCCATAATCTCAATGCCTACATTTGAAGCCACAACAATCTGGGTTCCCTCAGGATACAAATTAGCTGTATTCTCAAGATAATCATTCTTTTTTTTCATCATCTCATCCGGCAAAAATAATATTTGATTAGTTAAAAACAAATCAATATTATTCTAGTATACAATAGAAACAATTTTTTTAACCAAGTAAAATATATACTTACATATGCATCCTTTGCTGCATCATTGACCCAATCCTTCTTCTTTTTCGACATATAAGTTGTACCCCATGCATCTATATCAGGAAATTGTGAACCGCCCTAATAATAACATCATACACATATAATGATCCAAATGCTAATATTGATGTTCACGAACTTTATAAATGAAAATAACTATATAATTACCTCAACATGATCATGGTAATATAATGAGAATGGTCGTAAACCACCACAATGATTCCATGGATTCTTTGAATGGTTAATTGAATTGACTTCAGATCTTTTCTACAAAAAAATAAAGACTTATTTGGAATAATTACATGCAAGAGCGCAATAACAAGGGCCTCAATATATAGGTGCGTAATAAATAACTTAAATAGTACAAAATTTTATATCACATAGCAGTAAATAAAACTACAAAAATTTGGAGATCATTCCATCTAATTAATAGTTGTTAAAGAGTTCACAATTATTTTTTAAAATTCGGAGGACTTTAGACGACAAAAGTAATTTTTTAGTCGCGAAAGATTAGTTTGGGCGACTAAATTTTTTTGGTCGTTCTAGATTTTGTCGCCTAAAGCCTCTATCCTTGTAGGCCTATGAAACGAGCGAAGACTGTTGGGGTCAGGCCAAAATAGTATAGAAAGTTCTCCGCCCTCAAGGACGGGTCAGCTTCCAGCAAAAAATGTCGTAGGCGCAGAGTGTGACTTCTCCTCAGAAGCACTGATGTTCGCCTCCTTCTTTATGTTCTCTTTGGATGCCATGAGAGTGAATGAAGGTGGAGGTTGAACCTAATACCCATATATATACAGTGAAGGTCGGCCCCTGCTAACACTTCGTATTTCCCATAAATGGGCGGGTAACCTTTTACGAGAAAGAAGGAGGAAAGAATTTTCAAAAAAGAGCGTCATTTTCCATAAATAGGTTCATTGTTGGAAATAAACCGAGCACTTAATTATATCTTGATTAAGATTACACAACCTTCATGTTGTGCGACACTCAGATTGTACGACCATCAGGTTATGCGATCATGCGTAACCACCAGGTTGTATCGCATCATACCGGACAATATGTTGAAGTTGTGCCCAAAAGACAGTACAACTTTTTGAAGCGCTGTGCAACGCGGGTCGATAGCAACCAAACCCTAAAAAGGGAGGTGCAAGTTAAGGAGTGCGCCCAACTATAAAAAGAGTATGGTTGCACGATGACAAAATCAGGCCAAATCCTAAATAGGGTGGTTGACAATCAAGTCTATGGTCAGATACTTACCCTCCATGGCCGGATTGGCGGTCTCTCGGTGTGACGAAAGCGGAGCTCGCATAGAGGACTCCGCCACATTTTTGCCCTATTCAACAGCAGAACGCTTGGGCGCCATTGGTGCTGGTCGAAATTCTCGAGGATCGGGAAGAAGGAGAAGAAATAGGGTTTTGAGGAATCCTAAACGATGATAAAGAATGAAAAATTCAAAGGGTACGGCTATTTATAGCTTTGCAAGTGAGACTGAACCGCACAACTTGCGCTGAAGAACCGGGCTCGAGTTGACTAGCGCAACATAGACACAGTCATTTCTAATTCAAAGTATTTTAAAACTTTGAAGACTTTTTCAAGTTTCAAAAACTTTGAAGGGCGTCTTGTAGTGGCTAAAAATTAAGCTATGCTACTCACCCAGAAGTCATCTCATCAAAAAGTATCATATCAATAGGTTGTGCCATATCAGGTTGCGCCAGATCAGGTTGCGCCTATATCAAGTTGTGCCACGTCAGGTTGCGCCTATCACAGGTTGTGCCAATCTCAGGTTGCATGAAAGACACGTGGCAGTTTCCTCGAAAGACTATAACATCATCATTATTACCTGACAACTGACAGCACGTACATCAAAGAAAATATGTTCAAATTCTGCACAAACATGACGCTCGAGAAGATTTAGTCAGCTAACAGTTTGCACAACGTGTCAGGTTGCACAAGTTTGAACCCAGGCGCAAGTTCGTACGATGCGCCCCCGTGCAACCTGATGAAGCTTGTGCTAGGTGATCAAACAATATCCAGAGAAAGGTGACGTGGCACGCAAGCTACAAACTTCATAGACCGTGTCCACTATATTGCTCATGATCATGCACATCTCACTCAAATAATACCACGTGTCTGCAGCAGTTGGTGCAACCGCTCGTGCAAGTTGCTAAATTGTGCCCCCGCGTAACCTGATGAAGCCTGCTCAAGGTGATAAAACAGTATCCAGAATAGGAAGATGTGGCGCACAAGCCACTAACTTCGCAGAACATGCCCACTACATTGCCCACGACCATGTGCATCTTAATCAAATGATACCACGTGTCTGCAGTAGTTGGTGTAACCATTCGTGCAAGTGAACAGGCGCACAACCTAAAGCGAGAGCAACCCAGAATAACTGCTAAACAGTTATTTCCAGAACTCTATAAATGGAGTTTAAAATCTGTTCCAAAGCATCACGAATGATCATAACCGTCTGTAAAAGTGTTGTTGCATCCTCTAGAGGTTCGTGTCTTCGATATCACATCGGCCAAGGGATAAAGTGATCATCTTTTGATCAGATTCCTATAGTTGTACTTCTCCAATTCAATTATACTTTTTGTACTCTTTTTCAGTTTGTAGAAATCAAAACCTCTTTTGTTCTTCGCAAACAATCACATCTGTGTACATTAAGTGTATCTTTCGATACCTTAAAACTACTTATGTCGGCTTATGGTATCCTAAAACCACATCATTTGACCTAACCGATTATTCGGATGCAAAGTAGATAAAAAAAGTACCAGCGGTATATATCATTTTGTCACTCCCCAATCCTGGAATACGTATTTTAATACGTAAACAGATAAATTGTATTTACCTTGTATTTATACGATATTTATTATGCAGTATCTCTTCATGCATTTCCCAAAAATATTCGACAAAATATTATTTCCTAATTTATTTTCTGTATTTGGGCCTACAGTTTTGGCTCATTTGGGTAACCTATTCTTGGTTCACCAATGGTTCATCATGAACCCTTTAGTTCATCATGAACCCATGGGTCCAAGATCTTTATATATATAACTCATCTTATTCTCTCTCCTCTCATTTATTTCCTCTCATTTACTTCCTCCACCAACCAAGGCAAGTACCAACTTGCTCAAGAGATGGATCAATAATTTTGTCAATGATTTCTTACAAAACTATTTGCCAAAACATATTCTTCTCCTCAATCTATACTAGTTTAGAACTTGGAAATTTCTATTTTGAAGCTTTGATTTTTGTAGATCAAAGTTTTAATCATTTTTGGATTTTGCATGGTTTGATCTACTTTAGTTGGATTTTATGGGTTTTTTGATGCTTCCATGTGGAAGAGCATTCAGTTTCACCCAAGTTGGAACCATGGAAATCTGGATTTGGAGTTCGGATGGCCAAGTTATGATGCTTTAAAGCTTGGGTTCAGCCATGGTGTTCTTGCTGTTTGGAGAAGACAGTGAGCAGTGTGCTCCTGTTTGAGCACGCTTCCTGTTGGAAGCGTGTCTCTTCCCGTGAGTCTGCGTGACTTTTCACGCAGCTCTCTCCTCGAGTCTGCGTGACTTTTCATGCAGCTCTCCCCGTGAGTCTGCATGACTTTTCACGCAGCTCTCTCCTTGAGTCTGCGTGACTTTTCACGCAGCTCTCTCCTCGAGTCTGCGTGACTTTTCACGCAGCTCTCTCCTTGAGTCTGCATGACTTTTTACGCAGCTCTCTCCTCGAGTCTGCGTGACTTTTCATGCAGCTCTCCCCGTGAGTCTGCATGACTTTTCACGCAGCTCTCTCCTTGAGCCTGCGTGACTTTTCACATACGTTGCCTTGAGTGAGCCTGCGTGACTTTTCACCCCTTGAGCGTGCGTGCTTTTGTGCCTACGCTTTTGATATTTTATCAGATATTATTTGACCATTTTATATCCTTACGCCTTTTGTCCCGAGCATGATATGAGCACTAATGTGACCCCGGAGAACAAAGAGTTCCTACCTGATACATGTACCTGAATGTCCCAGTTCTTGTTCATGCTCGACAAATGACTCGTAACTCCACGTGGCGTATTTGCAATGATGCATTATACTAAGGAGGGTAGCACATATTGACATACTGATTGACATGGATCCTCTTTGGGGTACTCGTACTAAAGTACGACTTTAAGAGGATAATCATGCAGGCCACAGCATGTGAGTCCAAGATTTCACCTAGGATTAAACTAGGCAACTAAATATACTAGATGCATGGGGAGGGCAGAATCCCGAGATCGTGTTACACCAGCCGTCTTGAGATATTGTCTTGACGCGCCGGCTGGTCTCCACGGATACTGTGTCATCTGCAACGAGTGGATGACTGTATCCGATTAATTCCTGCTATATAATATATGTTTTGGCAAGGTGGCCTTACGAGGGACCTGTGCTCAATAACACCTGTCTACGCGAACCCCTGGGTGGGCTAGCCTTGCTGGAAAGATACGATCTAAGGATTTTCTAATAACATGACGCGAGGATAACCTCGTCCCACTAGAAACTCGTAGACTTGATTGGCCGTAAAAACGACTTGCTTGTATCCTATTACCTTCCGTGAATAACTGAGGGAAGCGGACTGTCATGGTACGTGATCCAACCCATGTTCTTGTTTGATTGTTGGGTTGGTTATCGTACTATGATAGGCTGTGGACCAAAGTTATGAACGGAAGACTTATTCTGGTTGTGAAGTGCTACTTCTGTGAATGACTGAGGAACATGGTCTATCATGGTACATGATCCAACCCATATTCTTGTTTGATTGTTGGGTTGGTTATTGTGCTGCGATAGGCTATCGACCAAAGTCACGATCAGGAAATTTTATTGTTTATACCTTTTAACTTATGTGAATGTTATAGAGTACGACACGTCCCGACTCCATACGGCACCTTTTGTCCTTGTTTGGTTGTAAGGGTGCCATATGGGTTCGAAGATGTTGTGCTACCCTATAATAGTAGCATAAGTATTACTATTAACAATTATTCTATTAACTGGGTTTTTAATCTTAACTCTTGTGCCCCTTTGGCGGTACTTGCTATTCGGGGCTGACCCCGCTGGTTTTGTTTGGCCAGATCTCGTAGCAGAGCCAGAGGACACGATCTTCCTCCCTGACATCCATGGTGCATACTAGGAGCATGGCGGTTCGGGGACTCGAGTGGGTTTCTTCTCCACCACTCCTGCTTATACTTTTGCGGCGTTTAGCCACCGGCACCTGTTAGCCGGATTACTTGATATTTTGTGTCAGTACATTATTGTAATTAAACAGACTGCAGCTGTGTATAATTTTGTACTCCTGACTCTCTGAGATAGCTAAATTATAAAGCTAGTCTCTCATGACCATTTTGATGAAACGTCGGGGACGCCTTACTGCTTTATCTTTAATGTTCATTTAATTGCTGATGTGATTTGAGTGATTGAGACATAGAACTCTGTGGGAGCATAGGAGACTTGATTGTAGCATATACCCCTAGTCTCTCGACAGCCACGATCGCCGTATGACGTTACGTACCTCATATGGAGTAGCTGGCCTAGTCCGTCTCCGTATTTCGGTACTAGGGCGTGACAAGGTTTTAGTGGTGGCCCATGCAGGTCTGATTTTCAGACTTGTGGGGTATTACGAATTATTAGGAGTCTCAATCAAAACTTGTTCCCCTTGAAATTCTGTTTCGAATTCTCTGTCCTTGCCTTGATCTCTAACCTGACTTGTATCCTCGAAATCTTCCTCGTTCGGACTTGATAATCTTATATCTTTCTCTATAGGGGTGCTTCATTCTCAGTAGCGGGTGAGGCCCATGAGGAAGAGCAGCGAGAGCATGGCTCAACGGGGCACCAACAGGGGAGAGAACCTTCTCCAGGGCGGACACGAGCAGAAATGGAACCAGAGGCAGTGCAGCCACAGGTTATTGAAACTCCTACAGTACCAGCAGCGACGGCAGTACCAGATACCGTAGCACTCCTGGAGATCATCCGGGGGTTTCTTGTCACTAACCAACAGCAACAGACTCGGCAGCAGGAGCAGAACGTGTTGCTGAACCAAGGGCTTCAGTTAGCTCTTGAGAGGAGTGCCGGGGTTGACTCGGGAGCATCAGGAAGGTTCCGTCGCTTGAACCCGAGGTATTTTGATGGCACGAAGGATGCCATCACTGCGGATGCATGGATTCAAGACATTGAAGCCATTCTTGTGGCAGCCAAGGTTCCAGATGATGAGAAGGTTGATCAGGTCAAACTGGTACTTCAGGATCTTGCCCACGATTGGTGGACATCAGAAGAAGTTGGTGCAAGACGCCCTGTTCGTTGGACCACCTTCAGTGACAGATTCAAGGCCAAGTATTTTGGCGTAGTAGCTCGATATGAGCTCCAGCAGAAGTTTATCTGTCTCAAGCAAGCAGGCAAGACCGTAGATGGGTATGCAGCAGAGTTCTGCAGATTGTGCTGTTTCGCACCAGCAATGGTGGCAACGGAGCCAGAGAAAGCTATAAGGTTCCAGCAGGGACTTCATTTGGAACTATTACAGCTTGTGGAAAGACACGACTACCAGACATTTGACGCTGTTTTGACGGCCGCTCGGAGGTACGAGCTTACCCAACAGAGGTTGGCATCGAGGACAGGAGGTCAGAAGAGATCTTATTCCCAGGTTGGAGGAGGAGCAATGCAGCGAACATCGACACCAGCACCCAGTGTACGTATTTATGATGCAGGAGCGCCGCAGAGGACGGCCGTGTCAACTAATACAGCGCCAGTTCGGCATCAGCAGCCGAGGAACCAACAACAGCGTCAGGGAGCACCCCAGGGCTGTACATTCTGTAGGAAGGCAGGGCACACGAGGGAGGTGTGCCGGTCAGCGAATGGCTTATACTTGAGGTATGGTAGTTCAGACCACCGTATCTCCACTTGTCCTGTGATGCAGAGGCCAGGAGGGCCAGCTCAGCAGTTTCCAGCATTGCCAGCTCCGGTGGCAACCCCGAGTGGAGGGCCAGTATTAGCAGTAAGGCCCCTAGCCCAGCGTCTACCAACGCAGGCACAGATGTTCCGCCAGGCACAGAAAGCCGAAGGCCCTCAGAGGCAGCAACAGCATGGTCGAGGAAGGCCACAACAAGGGGCTCCGTGGGGCCAGGCTCTCACATTGTCCTTGGGAGAGGCTCTAGCATCTAGCGACGTGGTGGCAGGTAAAATTCTCGTCACCTCATTTCTCGCTGTAGCATTATTTGATTCAGGCGCTACTCATTCATTCATCTCTGCACAATATGCTACACGGATTGGATTGGAGTTTGAGGCATTACCGGAGAGGATGGATATACTAACCGGCAATAGGCTCAGAGAAGTTAGCAGAGTGCGCTTTTCATGTCCGGTGGAGGTATGTGGGCATTTACTGCCCGCATCATTGATTGAATTCCCTATGGAGAATTTTGATGTCGTTCTTGGCATGGACTGGTTGAGAGACAGTCATGCGACAATTGATTGCAGAGGAGGTAGGGTCATATTCAGCGTTCCTGGGATGGAGCAGTTCATCTTTACTCGAACCTTGAAGAATCAGGCCGGAGGCATCATCTCAGCAGCAGTGTCAGAGCCAGGACAGATTCCGAGAGTGGTCGAAGATTTTCTCGACGTCTTCCCTGATGAGCTCCCAGGGATACCCCCAGTCAGAGAGGTAGAATTTAGCATTGAGTTGAACCCTGGAACGAGTCCTTTTGCAGACAGAGTTTACAGAATGTCGCCGTCAGAACAGGATAAGTTGTATCAACATGAAGATGAGTTGAAGTCTAAGGGATTCATCCGAGATAGTAAATCGCCCTGGGCCGCGCCAGTAATTCTAGTTCCCAAGAAGGATGGGTCGACGAGGATGTGCATCAACTACCATAAGCTGAATGCAGTAACAGTGAAGAATAAGTACCCACTACCAAGGATTGATGACCTGTTTGACCAGTTGAGCAAGGCCAGCGTCTTTTCCAAGATCGATCTTCGGTCAGGATACTATCAAGTAAGAGTCCGGGAGCAAGACATACCGAAGACAGCATTCAGATCTAGATATGGGCATTATGAGTTTTTAGTAATGCCCTTTGGACTAACCAACGCTCCCGCAGTATTCATGGATTTAATGAACCGCATCTTTCTGCCGTATTTGGATAAATTTGTGGGGGTGTTCATAGATGACATTCTTGTCTATTCCAGCAGTGAAGAGGAGCATGAGAAACATTTTAGGATTGTCTTACAGGCATTGAGGGAGCATCAACTTTATGCGAAGCTCGACAAGTGTGAATTCTGGTTAGATCACATTTCGTTCCTGGGGCATGTAATTTCTGGAACAGGAGTGTCAGTAGATCCGAAGAAGTTTGAGGCCGTAGAGCATTGGCCAGTCCCGAGAACGGTTGCTGAAGTGCGAAGTTTCTTAGGATTAGCTGGTTACTACAGAAGGTTCGTGGCAGACTTTGCCAAGATCTCTGCGCCCTTAACGCGTTTGACGCACAAGGACGTAGAGTTTGTTTGGTCAGCTAGCTGTCAGGCATCATTTGAAGAATTAAAGAAGAGATTGATCTCAGCCCTGATCTTGACGTTTCCAGTAGGAGCGGAAGGCTATACAGTATATTGTGACGCATCTGGGAAGGGTCTTGGATGTGTATTGATGCAGCACGGAAAGGTGATAGCATATGCGTCTCGACAGCTTCGAGACCATGAGAAGAATTACCCGACTCACGATTTGGAGTTAGCAGCTGTGGTGTTTTCACTCAAGTTGTGGAGGCATTATTTATACGGAGATCGGGTAGAGATCTATACTGATCATAAGAGTTTGAAATACGTATTCACGCAGCGATATTTGAACATGAGGCAAAGAAGATGGTTAGAACTACTGAAGGATTTTGACTTAGATCTTCAGTATCATCTAGGCAAGGCAAATATAGTTGCAGATGCACTGAGTAGGAGAGACAGTGCCTTTATCTTGACCTCGTAGAAGCATATTTTAGAAGACCTTCAGAGTATGGGAATCGAAGTAGTTTTGCCAAGGGATATAGGAAGAATGACCAGTATGCAGATTCAGTCAACCTTAGTAGAGAGGATAAGGACAGCACAAGCAGGAGATCCACAGATTCAGAAGTTACGGTCGGAGTGTGAATCAGACCGTAGGAAGGAGTTAGTGATTCATGAAGATAGTACGCTCAGGTTTGGAAACATACTCTGTGTACCGAGTGGAGACCTTCAGCAAGAAGTTATGTTCGAAGCTCATAGTTCTATTTACTCCATTCATCCAGGAGGAACGAAGATGTATCGAGATATCAGGCAGTACTTTTGGTAGAATGGCATGAAAAGAGAGATAGCGAGATTTGTATCCAAGTGTCTGGTATGTCAGCAGGTGAAAGCCGAGCAGCAGAGACCAACAGGATTGCTACAGCCGCTTCCTATTCCAGAATGGAAATGGGAGCACATCACGATAGATTTTGTGACCGGTTTACCTAGATCCCCGGCTGGCAAGAATGCAGTCTAGGTAATAGTAGATCGACTCACGAAGGTTGCCCATTTCCTTCCCTTCCGAGTTGGACAGACTACTGAACAGCTAGCAGAAATGTACATGAAGCAGATAGTAAGACAGCACGGTATTCCGGTTAGTATAGTATCAGATCGGGATACGCAGTTTACTTTCCATTTTTGGCGGAGCTTACACCAAATTTTAGGAACCAAGTTAAGATTCAGTACTGCTTATCATCCACAAACTGACGGGCAATCAGAAAGAACCATTCAGACATTAGAAGATATGCTACGGGCGTGTACCTTAGATTTTGGTGGATCTTGGAAGGATTACCTTCATCTAGTGGAGTTCTCCTATAACAACAGCTATCAGGCTAGCATTCAGATGTCCCCGTTCGAAGCATTGTATGGAAGGAAGTGCAGGTCCCCTTTGGCATGGGACGACATCGGAGAACGGAAGTTGTTGGGACCAGAGATGATCACGCAGACTGTGGAGATAGTTAAGTTGGTCAGAGAGCGCCTTCGAGTTGTACAAGACCGACATCGTCATTGGGCAGACCAGCATCGTAGGCCTCTAGAGTTCAGAGTTGGCGACCAAGTATTTCTACGAATTTTGCCTACTCGGGGTATCATCAGATTTGGAACCCGAGGAAAGCTTAGCCCAAGATACGTTGGTCCTTTTAAGATTCTCGCTCGGGTAGGTGATGTGGCTTATCGACTTGCCCTTCCGCCTTCGTTGACTGGCATACATAATGTGTTTTATGTGTCCCAATTACGTGGGTATGTCCCAGATCCGAGTCATGTCCTCGATCATTCTGAGTTAGTCGTTGGTACCGACCTAACTTATGAGGAACAACCCGTGTCTATTTTGGACCGGCGAGAGAAGGTACTCAAGAATCGGACGATAAGCCTTGTCCGTGTTTCTTGGAACCATCACTCTTCGGGAAAGTCAACCTGGGAGTGCGAGGACGAGATCAGATCTCGGTATCCGTATTTGTTTGACTAATAAGGTATATTTTTGCACCTTATTGACACGATTCCATGCTTATCTGCACCTGCTTGTTTTTGCACTTTGTGATGTATGATAATAACCGCTATAATAGTTAACTTGTATATGATTGTGCCTTGCTTGCCCTGATTTCACTATCCTGTCTTGGCTGGAATTCCGAGGACGGAATTTTTCTAAGAAGGGTAGAGATGTCACTCCCCAATCCTGGAATACGTATTTTAATACGTAAACCGATAAATTGTATTTACCTTGTATTTATACGATATTTATTATGCAGTATCTCTTCATGCATTTCCCAAAAATATTCGACAAAATATTATTTTCTAATTTATTTTCTACATTTGGGCCTACAGTTTTGGCTCATTTGGGTAACCTATTCTTGGTTCACCAATGGTTCATCATGAACCCTTTGGTTCATCATGAACCCATGGGTCCAAGATCTTTATATACATAACTCATCTCATTCTCTCTCCTCTCATTTATTTCCTCTCATTTACTTCCTCCACCAACCAAGGCAAGTATCAACTTGCTCAAGAGATGGATCAATAATTTTGTCAATGATTTCTTACAAAACTATTTGCCAAAATATGATATTCTCCTCAATCTATACTAGTTTAGAACTTGGAAATTTCCATTTTGAAGCTTTGATTTTTGTAGATCTAAGTTTTAATTATTTTCGGATTTTGCATGGTTTAATCTACTTTAGTTGGATTTTATGGGTTTTTTGATGCTTCTATGTGGAAGAGCATTCAGTTTCACCTAAGTTGGAACCTTGGAAATCTGGATTTGGAGTTCGGATGGCCAAGTTATGATGCTTTGAAGCTTTGGTTCAGCCATGGTGTTCTTGCTGTTTGGAGAAGACAGTGAGCAGTGTGCTCCTGTTTGAGCACGCTTCCTATTGGAAGCGTGTCTCTCCCCGTGAGTCTGCGTGACTTTTCACGCAGCTCTCTCCTTGAGTCTGCGAGACTTTTCACCCAGCTCTCTCCCCGTGAGTCTGCGTGACTTTTCACGCAGCTCTCTCCTCGAGTCTGCGTGACTTTTCACGCAGCTCTCCCCGTGAGTCTGCGTGACTTTTCACGCAGCTCTCTCCTTGAGTCTGCATGACTTTTCACGCAGCTCTCTCCTCGAGTCTGCGTAACTTTTCACGCAGCTCTCTCCTTGAGTCTGTGTGACTTTTTACGCAGCTCTCTCCTCGAGTCTGCGTGACTTTTCATGCAGCACTCCCCGTGAGTCTGCATGACTTTTCACGCAGCTCTCTCCTTGAGCCTGCGTGACTTTTCACATACGTTGCCTTGAGTGAGCCTGCGTGACTTTTCACCCCTTGAGCGTGCGTGCTTTTGTGCCTACGCTTTTGATATTTTATCAGATATTATTTGACCATTTTATATCCTTACGTCTTTTGTCCCGAGCATGATATGAGCACTAATGTGACCCCGAAGAACAAAGAGTTCCTACCTGATACATGTAACTGAATGTCCCAGTTCTTGTTCATGCTCGACAAATGACTCGTAACTCCACGTGGCGGATTTGCAATTATGCCTTACACTAAGGAGGGTAGCACATGTTGACATACTGATTGACATGGATCCTCTTTGGGGTACTCGTACTAAAGTACGACTTTAGGAGGATAATCATGCAGGCCACAACATGTGAGTCTAAGATTTCACCTAGGGTTAAACTAGGCAACTAAATATACTAGATGCATGGGGAGGGCAGAATCCCGAGATCGTGTTACACCAGCCGCCTTGAGATATTGTCTTGACGCGCCGGCTGGTCTCCACGGATACTGTGTCATCTGCAACGAGTGGATGACTGTATCCGATTAATTCCTGCTATATAATATATGTTTTGGCAAGGTGGCCTTACGAGGGATCTGTGCTCAATAACACCTGTCTACGCGAACCCCTGGATGGGCTAGCCTTGCTGGAAAGATACGATCTGAGGATTTTCTAATAACATGACGCGAAGATAACCTCGTCCCACTAGAAACTCGTAGACTTGATTGGCCGTGAAAACGACTTGCTTGTATCCTATTACCTTCCGTGAATAACTGAGGGAAGCGGACTGTCATGGTACGTGATCCAACCCATGTTCTTGTTTGATTGTTGGGTTGGTTATCGTACTATGATAGGCTGTGGACCGAAGTTATGAACGGAAGACTTATTCTGGTTGTGAAGTGCTACTTCTGTGAATGACTGAGGAACATGGTCTATCATGGTACATGATCCAACCCATGTTCTTGTTTGATTGTTGGGTTGGTTATTGTGCTGCGATAGGCTATCGACCGAAGTCACGATCAGGAGATTTTATTGTTTATACCTTTTAACTTATGTGAATGTTATAGAGTACGACACGTCCCGACTCCATGCGGCACCTTTTGTCCTTGTTTGGTTGTAAGGGTGCCATATGGGTTCGAAGATGTTGCGCTACCCTATAATAGCAGTATAAGTATTACTATTATCAATCATTCTATTAACTGGGTTTTTAATCTTAACTCTTGTGCCCCTTTGGCGGTACTTGCTATTCGGGGCTGACCTCGC
Organism: Iris pallida; assembly: GCA_029216955.1. Taxonomy (NCBI): domain Eukaryota; kingdom Viridiplantae; phylum Streptophyta; class Magnoliopsida; order Asparagales; family Iridaceae; genus Iris; species Iris pallida. The sequence continues at coordinate 42,600,057 of JANAVB010016197.1, read as the reverse complement.
TGGTTTTGTTTGGCCAGATCTCGTAGTAGAGCCAGAGGACACGATCTTCCTCACTGACATCCATGGTACATACTAGGAGCATGGCGGTTCGGGGACTCGAGTGGATTTCTTCTCCACCACTCCTGCTTATACTTTTACGGCGTTTAGCCACCGGCACCTGTTAGCCGGATTACTTGATATTTTGTGTCAGTACATCATTGTAATTAAACAGACTGCAACTGTGTATAATTTTGTACTCCTGACTCTCTGAGATAGCTAAATTATAAAACTAGTCTCTCATGACCATTTTGATGAAGCGTCGGGGACGCCTTACTGCTTTATCTTTAATGTTCATTCAATTGCTGATGTGATTTGAGTGATTGAGACATAGAACTCTGTGGGACCATAGGAGACTTGATTGTAGCATATACCCCCTAGTCTCTCGACAGCCACGATCGCCGTATGACGTTACGTACCTCATATGGAGTAGCTGGCCTAGTCCGTCTTCGTATTTTGGTACTGGGGCGTGACACATTTTCTAGGCAAAGCTTTAGCCTCTTGGTTTAGTAAGAAACAAAATTCTGTCGCATTATCAACAACTGAGGCTTAGTATATCGTCGCAGGACGCTGTTGTGCAAAATTTTGTGGATGAAGCAAACCTTAGAAGACTTTGGCTTACTATACACACACATACCTATTTTTTGTGACAACACTAGCACTATCAATTTGACTAAGAATCCAGTATGTCACTCTCGTACTAAACATATCGAGATTCGATATTATTTTCTTAGAGATCATCAATAAAATGGAGATATAAACCTTGTATACATAGACACAGAGAATCAATTAGCTGACATCTTCATAAATTCTCTAGCAGAAGATTGTTTTAATTATTTACGTCGAGGATTAGAAATTTTAGATGTCACCAATATTAATTAATTTTATTTTATTTTATACAATTATTTTTCAATACTCAAAAACTATTTTTGAGACAAGCCTACAAAGGGTCTGTATGACACCACGACTACGGTCGAAGCGAAGCGGTATTTAATTGTTCCCCGGTGAACTCGGACAGTACCCCTACAGCTAATCTGAAATAGTCGCTGTGTAACAAAATTTAATTTAAAAATAATATTAATTATATTAATTGAAATTTTAAAACTACTAAACTTAGAATTAAATAATTGAAAGGGGATGATGAAAAGGATGTGGCCTACAAAATTATTTTAAAACAAATTGATCAAAAGAACCCTAGGCGGACTCGACCCGAGTTCGGCTAGTATTCTGTTGGTGGTATATATTTTTAAGTCAGAACTCGAGGCCCCCTCCTCTTCATCTCTTCCAAACTCCTCCAAACAGTAACAACAGCCGCCCGAACCTCTCCAAAACCCTAGCTTTTCTCCAACTCCTTGCTCCTAATCCGGTTGGATATTTCTGTCCAAATTTTGGATTCGTGCGGAGAATTTCTGTCTCTACAACATAATCAATTTTTGGATGGTATAACTCTCTCTCCTTCCATCTCCTTCAATTTGATTAGTTTCTATTCAAATTTGGGAGATACCTAAGGGATTCATTCCATCCAAGAGGAAGAAGACCAATGCCAGTAAAGAGACATCATCTTCGAATCCACCAGAGGATTCCCTCTTTTCTTCGGTCCAATCGGCCGGTGGTGCATACAAAGAGTTTTATTTTGAAACTCATGACCAATCATTACTATGGTATGGTGATTTTATCATGGACACCATATGCTTTGGCGCCCCGATTAAGTGGACTGTATTTTCTGACCACCGTCCTTACTTTGAGGTATTAGGATTACACCGACTTGTCAACGAAATATTTCCTATAGCTACTAACACCATTAGATTGTTTTACTGCAACTTTGTGTTAGACACTTTTGATGTTAAGACTTGTGTCGGAGGTATTAACATCGAGTTCAATGAGGTCTTGTTATCAAAAATCCTTGGTGTTCCTAACGAAGGTGCCCCGCTCGATGATATCACTGCTTTTGATTTTCTCGATGGCACAACTTTTTTCAGCTTCAAGAACAATCTTAGTGCACTTGCGCATGTTCGTTCCGAAAAGTTTAAGGCTGCAAACTTGAACTTATTTAACTATGAGTTACATCGCACCATCTATTCCACTATTCTTCCAAAATCTACTTCAAAAGATGATGTTACCAATTTTGAACAATCTGCCCTCTACCACATCATCAAAGGAATTACATTTTTGGTTCCCAAGACTATTATCCAGATGATGGGACGATGTCGCACAAGAGATTAAAATCTCTCTTATGCGATGTTCATTCCACATATCTTTCAGCATTTTGACATCGATCTATCTACTTGTGCTCTGGACCCTAAGCCCAAGTATCTCCAGCTGTCCCATCGCAGCACAGCCGCTCCTCCTACTCCTCCTTTTGTACCTGCTCTACTTCCTCTGGTATAGCCTATGTCTTTTGAGGGTATTCATCAGCACCTCTCGGATCTGTGGACATTCATCACTGATACATCTAGGGAATGCGAGTTCCGTGATCTGAGTAGATTTCAGGCACTCGTCAACTCCTTTATCGATCTCCGTTTTACCCAGACCGGACACTCTGTCAGTTCTCTTCCCAGAGATCCTGCTGTCTCCGGATACCGCTATGAGGATGAGACGATATACTCTCTTTTTCAGCCGGTAACGCTTATGACTGGTACAGTGGTTCTGGTGCTACTCCACACCCTTCTGGAGCTGGTCCATCCGGACATGGTGAACATGCTAGCACTGCTGATGATAATGAGGATTTATGATCTAGACGCATTATATTTTGTCTAGATGTCACACTTTTTGAGACTTTATTATGTCTTTGTTTACTTGAAAATGCTCCGACATTCTAAGATATCAGTACTTTATCTTTTAGTTTACTTTTACATTTGAGATTGTGATTTTATGAGATGATGAATTGTGAACATTTTTTGCTCTGCTTAGCATATTATATCATTTCAGTTTAGATTCATATTTCTTGATATAGCATTATCTCTTTATGCTTCAATATTAACTGCCTGTGAAATGTTGTTGTTTTTATATATTTCTTCAACGATTGTTTCTTATGCATACATTGCGGTGGAGATTTTTTCTTTGCAATTATTTTGCTAAGTGACAATGGGACAGAAATAGGATCTAACATCTTATACAGGATACAAGAACATTTTTTCAGGATACAGTACACTTTTGATAATCTTTCAAATCTTATTGATCGAAGATGTTATATCGGTCAAGGTTTGTCAATTATCAAAATAGGGAAAATTGTTGGCCCATTGGTCATGGTTAAACCTGATTCTAATAATTGATCAAACTTTGTCTCGATATACGGGCTACTTAAAGATATTTTGGACTCTTGGACACTACCAAAGATCTGCTATCCATTCTGTTCAAGACCGAAGTTGTGTTTGCCACTCGCGTCTGTATTTTCTTTATGTAATATAATTTTCACTTTTATTGAGTCTAGGAATACATTGTACATCGAGTCGTACTAGCAATAGGCTACCCTAAAAATATTTTCAAAAATATCCCATATTTTAAAAAATAGTCCCCTATTAAAAAAAAGAAGCTCCTAACTGCTTAAAACAATTTCAAAAAGCCCAAAAATCAAATTGCAAAAATCCTGACCAATCCTGACAGAACTCGGCCAGAGTTCGACCAGAGTTCGGTTAGTGGACGTTGTATTTTGAACTTGGTCTCCCCGCAGTTACGGATCCTACCGAGATTTTTTTATAGAGTTCTGTCCGAATTCTGTCCGAATTCTGCCAGAAATCTGCCTTTGAAAAAACTATAAATAGTGAAGGATTTCGATCATTTCAATTCACTCATTCACTTTCATCTCTTCTCTCTAAAGCCTACTATTCTATTCCAAAGAGTTTTAAGCTTTATTTTTCAAATCCTAAGCCAGTTACAATCCTCTAGTCGATTTTTCAATATGGTATGGTCTAGAAGCTTCAGAGCGATTGTAATCAGAGGCTTGATTGAAGAAAGACTCTTCATAATTGAAGTTGGTCGAGTACTTCGAATTAAAGCTCACATTTGTAGAAGTTGCAAGGACTTCGTATGAAAACTTGAAGAATTTTCCAATAGTGGATTCAATTGGAAGCTAGAGTTCTTCCAACAGGACTAGTCCTCACAAAAGGGAAACCAGTATACATCACCGTCTTTGCGTTTGCTTTTTGATATCTACTTTTACAGTTATTTACTTGTCATATATAGATATATTTCTCTGTGATTTTGCTGCTAACTTTTTAAATTAGCTATATTCTGCTGCCTACTTTATTCACCCCTCCTCCTCTAGAGTATTGTGTTTTACAAATTCGTTCCTACAGTATTGTTATTTTAATTTATGTTTCTTTCCTTCTTTGAACGAGTTTAAGGTTAGTCGATAACAAGAAATTGGGATTTGATCATGTTTTGGTGTAATTCTTGATCATTTATTAGGAGATGAGAGAGACCAAGGGTTTTAGGACCTTCTTCATGGAGCCACACTCGACAGAGTAGGCAATTCCGGTAGCCTCCTTCAAGAAGCTCAAGCTCTGCAAGTAGCTAGTAGTTCTAGTACTATAGTACTAGTTCACTCATTCAACCTCACTTGCTCAATTTTGTTTTGTTCCAAGACTCTCCTCCTCTGTTACCGTGAGTTGAATCCTTTATTTTTTTATTGTTTAAAATTTCACGACAATGAATGAAAGAATGATGAATTCATAATGTTTTTTATTTAATAGTTCAATAGTTATTATTGCTTCTTGCAGATATTGATAGGGCATCAAGAGAAACAAAATTTGCTCTAGACATGTGCCCAATAGAGCCACTTGTGCTTTGTGGAGGTTGGGAAACACCCCTTTAATAATTATGTAGTTTTTCTTTTATATCTTAGGTCGCATGTTGTATTTATTACAAGTTCACATAATCTCTAATTATGCATCTTGTCTCCTATTCTATATGTTAAAGCATTACCCCTCATCCATGTATCACCATTTCTGCTAACTCATTTTTCTACGATAAACACCCAAGTTATTTTTTGAAGTCAGGCATGCATAACAATTAGGGATGCAAGCGGAATGGCACTGAAGCAGATATGTAATTATCCTTGTATTTTTTTCTAGCAGCTAATATGAATATGAACTTTGATGCATTTTTTTTTTCCAAATTTGATTGATGATCATATTCGGTGAAAATGGATATGAGCTTCATATAGAACCAAATTCATGTATGAAATATATATAGCTGAATCTTGTTTAAATGCTTTTGGGGGAAGTCCAACAATGAATTTTGTCCTTTTAGGCTAATAAGAAACTATCATAACAGTGTATATTGATTCCATGGTTGACTATTTAACATGTATTCCAATATGCAAGCCAATGGTCATCATCCAAAGTTTTAGGTCTTTACTCAGAAAGATTTTTCTTCATTGAGGTGTGGCACGACTCCAAAGTTCTTAGTCCACCTAGTATTTGTGCCTATTTCCTCTCTTTAAACTGCTTGATTTTATTTTCAACTTTTAGATACTTCTATTTGTCACTGAACTGCATGACTTTATTGCTAGCTTCAAGAGCAGATACTTCTGTACTTAGTTCTGTAAAATTCATATCCTTTAGTTTTTCTTCTCGAAGGGACTAGAAACAATCATCTCATAAAAAAGGAAAGACTAGATACAAACGTACTAGATGCATCATCGAGGAAAGTATTTTTGAAGTTAACCCAAACTTGCCATGCTTTGTTACGAAATTTTTCTATTATGTATTTTTATTTTTGTTTTTTTTTCCTTGTTTGTTTTTATACTATAAACATGCAAGGGGGACAAAATGCTTGTGTTTTCTTATGTTCCGGATAGACCAGTCAACCTTCACCTTTGATTTTTTTTTATTTATGTTGCTTTCAGCCCCATCCTTGTTCACCATTCAAATACCTCTCCCAATATGCCTCTCTGTTTTCTTCATATTTCATCTTTTGATTCCATTAGATATTAATATATAACATAAACAAGTCTAGCTAATTTATGAATGGTATATGCAATATAACATATGTTTCTTTCTGAAGTTACTCCACCATGTTCGATATCAGACTATCAAAACCTCCGTAAGAGGCAATTGTGATTATTAGCTCTGATACTAACTACCTAGGGCTAATTGCTGATACACATGGTAGATAGAGTTATTGTTATTTTCTTGATTCTTGGTAGAAATGGTAGATTGAGTTTACGTAGAGAAAGTTGATGCTAGTGCCCCCATTTATCTTTGCAAGATCGTTGGAGAAATTTTGGTTATTATTGCTTAACCTTCTAATTGATTAATTAAACTCAAGCTATTATGTGCACTGTTTCTGTTTTCTGGTATCTCTTAACAATTAATTCATGTCCATATATATATATATATATATATATATATATATATATATAAAATATATATATGCTCAAAAGTTGATTTTCTTCTGTTTTAATTTTCAAGAATGATCTTTACCTTACAGTGATATGTTTACATTATTTGCAGCTGGACATCATCGTTATACAGTGGACGATCTCAAGTTCATATTGTTATACGCTAAAAAGAATTATGACAGTTAAGAGAAGCTGTTTGATTATTTCAAGGATATCTCCAACCCATCCACGATCAATGGTTTCAACAATAACAAGAGCTGCCCAAAAGGGAAGATCCGTCTGAAAATCTAGATTGGCTATCTGAAGATGGAGGCAACTTGCTATGTCCTCGACGCAGACTCTTGCTATAATGTCCTTCTAGGGAGGCCATGGATACATGAGCACATGAACGTGCCATCTACCCAACACCAATGCTTCAAGTACATCAATAGTGACAGTGTAGTAGAGACCGAATTTGCAGACATTGATCCTTTCAAAGGGATTGAAGTCTACCATAGAGAATCTCGCCTATTCCGAAAAACCATCGAAGGGACTCGGATGAGGATGCCGACGATGAGACAGAAGCACAGATATCCTCCGAGAGGCCTAGTGAAGTTAAGGGAACGCCCTACAGCATCAACGGTCAAACCACCAGCAAATGCCTCACCTCCGTTAGTGGTTTGGCTAAAAGGACCGCCAGCAAGGAAGATTTCCTCTGACAAACCCCTTGTAGTAAAGCTGCATAGTCCGCTTATTTCCTCTTCAACCTCACCAACCATAAAGACTGGGGGCGACAATCTGAAAGACATGGTCGTTCCCAAAACTTCTCTGGGTCTGACAATGTAATCCCAGAGGACGATTTGTCCTACTTTATCAATAAAGGGATATCTTCGGAGTACTTTGCTTCTCTTGCTGCATATTCCTTTGAGCAAATCCTAAGGTTATCTCTATAAACACAAGTCACGTCCGCTTGTTCTGTGAGCCTAGTACTCCCGATATGCGATGCGTATTTCATAGTGCCAGCCAAGAAGAAAGTATATAAGCCCATTACGTGTAACCCTACTTTTCCAAATTAATAAAGTTTGGTGTTTTCCTAATATTTTAGTATTTTGGAAATAAATATTTTTAAATTATTTTGTGATTTAAATAGCACCATCATTATTTTCTATAAAGAAGGAAGGTTGTTTATTAACTATTAGTGATTTATTTCCCTATAACTAACTCTTCCCCCAAACTGAAGTTCTTTTTGGCAATTTCTTTTGTTTCCCTTCACTATATTAAATAACGGACAACAGATTTCTGTTGGGAAGAACAGCTATTCAAATTTTCTTCTTTAAATTGTTCCTTCCATTTCTTTCCCCCTCTCCAAGAAACCAATCCCTTTCCGAACTCTATTTAAAATGACCACATCTCTCTGTTTCGTCATTTCTCTCAATTCACAAAGAGCAGAGCTTGAATTGATTTCCTTTCTTCTTCCCCAAGATCTAAGCCCTAACCCTGATTTTGTGCAACCTAGTCATGGCGGAGGCTCCCATCTCGACGGGAGGCGACAATAGCTAGACGCGATCTTCTCCGGCGGCACAAGAAGCTCCTCCTCGATGACGACGACGAACTCTTTCCACAGTGGTGGGTCGTCATCTCCCTGACAGCGAATTGACGACGAAGCTTTGGCGAGCGGTGGATCTTCCGGTCCAGTTTATCTCCCCGGCGATTCCCTACCTCGTGAGCACAGAGTCGGCTTGATCGATCGACGTTCTGACGTAACAAGGAATTGGCGAGTCTTGATTTCAAGTTTCGTTCAAATCTGAGATGGATTCGCTATGTGCTTGTTGAATCAACGGGTGTTTGTTTTCTTTTGGTTTAAAATTTAAAGAGATCGATTGACCGAAAGATCATCGTTCAGAGGACAGCAAAGGTGTTACACTCCCTAAATAAGTAGTAGCAGAGCTATGGAGTGTAACTCCTTCTCCAGTATTAGTAGCAGTAATTAGAATATAATTCATTGCTTACTTACAGCAGTGGGGGAGGGGACCATTGGCCACGTCACCTGACAGTTAGCTGACCTAGATTATTCCCTGCCAATTCTGTTAGCAGCCAGCTAATAGAGTGAGGCTCACGATTGAGCCTTGGGCTATAAATAAGTAAGGAGAAGAGAAGAATGCAGGCTGTAATGAATTCCTTCTAGTCTTTCTTTTCTCTTGCACTGTTCTATCCCCATTCTTCCCCAATTTATCAATATAGATCTATTCTTCCCCATTCTCTTCTGAATTCTGAGCTAAACTCTCTCTCTTTATTTTCTGCATAGTGAATTTCATGGCAAATACTTACCACTCTCCACCAGGAACAGGCCTTTTGGGTCGAGTACCCAATAATTTGGTATCAGAGCCTCTCGATCCAGTGGTCGAGGGCAGCAGGGAAGGAAGCACCAGCCAAGTGGAGTCTGGCAGAGGATCTGTAGAAGGGCGTCGACTGAGGATTGATGAAGATCGTTTCCTCTCTCTGGAAGACACTGTGGGAGCACTGGCAGGTACTGTCCTTGACATGAACCACAAGCTTGAGAAATTAATTGAAGATCTGGCCAGATCTAAGCCAAAATCTGCATTTTCCATGGGGAATGTATCCACTCCCTTATAACATCCTGTTGTAAACCACACAGGAACAGGGAATCCCCCATTGTTACCTACACCTGCACACTTCAACAATAATACTGAGATAGTTCCATTCAGACAAGGAGGAGGACAACCTCATCTCAGGTTACAACTCCCTGAATTTGATGTGGAGGGGGATGTGAATGAGTGGTTGTTAAGAATCAACAACTATTTTAATTTCTACAACACCCAGGAAGCAGACAAAATTAAAATCTGCTCAGTCCAGCTTAAGGGGACAGCAGCATACTGGATGGATTGGGTTATGCAAATTAAGAATGGGAGACTGACTTGGAATAAATTTTGCACAAACATTCGTGCTGAATTTGGTCCATCCCAATTTACTGATCACATTATTGAGTTAAAACTCCTCACACATGATAACACAGTGCAGGAGTATAACTCACAATTCCAGAAGGTTTCTAAGAAGATACAAGGCTTACCAGAGAGTTGCATGATCAGTCACTATCTAGGGGGTTTGAGAGAAGAACTCAGATATGAAGTCCAGATTGCTAATCCCAACACTCTCATGGCAGCTATGCAATTGACCAAACTATATGAAGCCAAGTTCCTGGCAATCAAAAGAAACTACAAGGGGAGTACTTATAGCAATAAGACTGGAATTAACACCACTTACAACTCAGGGGCCTCCAAGACAAGCACTGAACCCTGGAAGAAGCCAGTAAATACTAACTTGGATACTTCCAAGCCTGCAGCAGAGACTCCAAGGACTACCATATCACCTTCAGAAATTCTCAGAAGAAAAAACTTAGGATTATGTTTCATGTGTGATGAAAAATGGTTTAGAGGGCATAAATGCAAGGAAAAAAAATTATTCATGTTGGTGTCTGATTAAGAAGACCAGAATGAAGTAACAGAGGTACCTGAAGTAGTTCCCTATTCCACAAAAACTCAACAAAAAGCTTTTGAGATCTCTCTACATGCTCTTTCAGGTATATCTCATCACTCCACTATGAGGCTAAGAGGAACTCTTAGAAATAAACCTGTTCTCATATTAGTGGACTCTGGATCCATTCACAACTTTATTGACACTACATTATGTGAAAGATTGGGCCTCATTCCCTAAGACAGTCATCCCTTTGAAGTATTGGTGGCTGATGGAGCCAAACTTAGCAGCAAGGGGTTATGCAAGGGCATCAGCATTGAATGCCAAGGCCATAGAATCAAGACAGATTTTTTACTTCTGCCACTTCCAGGTTGTCAACTAGTGCTAGAAGCCAGTTGGCTTAGCACCTTGGGCACCATAATGTGGAACTTTCAGGAATTGACCATGGAGTTTGCAGAACAGGGAATTAACAAACAGCTTAAGGGGATCAAGCCTCATTTGAACCACCTTCAAGAGCCTGACACTAAAGAAATGAGGCAACACTCTCAGTTTTATCTTATTCAACTATGTTCAGTAACAGAGTTCAATTCCCATGGCCAAGGCTTGCCACAAGACCCAGTGATTGCCACACTTCTAGAAAATTATGATCACTTATTCATGGAACCCACAGGGCTACCCCCCAAAAGACCCTTTGATCACAGGATACCCCTCCTGCCTGGGTCAGTGCCAATTTGCAACAGGCCTTACAGACAACTATATATGCACAAGAATGATATTGAAAGACAAATACAGGAGATGCTGAATACTGGGATAATAAGGCCTAGTAATAGCTCATATTCTGCTCCAGTAATTTTAGTAAAAAAACCTGATGGTTCATGGAGGTTATGTGTGGATTACAGGGGTTTAAATCAAAACACTGTAAAGGACACCTTTCCCATCCCCTTCATTGAAGAGTTGTTTGATGAACTTCATGGGAGCCAATACTTTTCCAAGCTGGATCTGAGAGCTGGATACCACCAAGTGAGGATGGCAGAAGAAGACATTCACAAGACTGCTTTTAGAACTCATGAAGGCCATTATGAGTTCCTTGTGATGCCATTTGGGCTCACAAATGCCCCTTCCACCTTTCAAGCCCTGATGAATGAAGTATTCAAAGAGTACTTAAGGAGGTTTGTGTTAGTTTTTTTTGATGATATACTTGTATACAGTGCTAACTTACAGGATCACTGCAAACACTTGCAAGCAGTTTTCCTTAAACTGGAGGCTAATCAGTTAAAGCTCAAGAGGAGTAAGTGCTTGTTTGCTCAAACTCAAGTAGGGTACCTGGGACACATCATCTCAGGACAAGGAGTACAGGTGGATCAAGACAAGGTACTAGCAGTTGTGGAGTGGCCTCTACCCAGAACCCTCAAGGAATTAAGAGGATTTTTGGGACTTACAGGGTATTATAGAAGATTCATACAGGGTTATGGAGCCATTGCCAGCCCTCTCACTGAATTGTTAAAGAAGAATTCTTTTTTCTGGAATGAGAAAGCTCAAAATGCTTTTGAAAACTTGAAGCAGGTGCTCACCCAACCTCCAGTATTGGCAATGCCAGATTTCAATGAAGAGTTCACTATAGAATGTGATGCTTCATGAATAGGAATAGGGGCTGTACTAATGCAAAAAGGCAGGCCTATTGCTTATCTCAGTCAAAGACTTAAAGGCAGAAACACTACCCTCTCTACATATGAAAAGGAAATGTTGGCCATACTCCTAGCTGTTAAAAAGTGGAGCCAATACCTCTGGGGAAGGAGTTTCCTCATCAGGACAGACCACAGATCCCTAAAACATTTGTTAGAACAGAAAATTCACACTGAGGCTCAGTTCAAGTGGTTTTCCAAATTACATGGATACCAGTTTAGAGTGGAGTATAAAAGAGGGAAGGAGAATGAAGCTGCAGACAGTTTGTCAAGAAGAGAAGATACATCCTTAGCTGCAGTCACAGTGATTAGTCCAGATTGGATTCAGAACTTCAAACAACAAATACAGACTTCTACCTATTACAAGCAACAAATAGAGAAATGGGAAAAAAGGAAGCTGGACAGCAACAAATATGCAGTCAGGAATAACCTGTTATACTACAAAAACAGGCTATTACTTGATCCCAACTCACAATTTGTCCAAGAGATGCTAAAGGAACATCATGATCAACTCCAAGGGGGGCACTCAGGTTTTGTTAAAACACTGCACAGGTTAAAGAAAGTTTGCTACTGGAAAGGTATGAAGAAAATGGTCCAGACATATATACAGACTTGTGAAGTATGCCAAAGGAACAAGAATGAAACCATTTCACCAGCAGGGCTTTTACAACCCCTCCCTATTCCAGATAGAATCTGGGAAGATATATCCCTAGACTTCATTGAAGGACTTCCCCTTAGCCATCACAAAACCACTATCATGGTTGTGGTTGACAGACTTTCAAAATACATACATTTGTTTGCTCTCAGCCACCCATACACTGCATCCCAGGTGGCCCAAATATTTCTTGAAGGGGTCTTTAAGTTGCATGGCATGCCTAGGTCAATGGTTTCTGACAAAGATCCCATCTTCACCAGTTTGTTCTGGAAAGAGTTTTTCAAGTTACAGGGGACTCAGCTGAAGTATAGCACAGCCTACCACCCACAATCAGATGGCCAAACTGAGGTCACTAACAGATGTGTAGAGAGCTATCTAAGATGCTTTTGTGGTCACAAACCCAAAGAATGGAGCAAGTTCCTGATTTGGGCAGAATACTGGTTCAACACCAACTGGCACTCAGCAACTAAGGTCACCCCCTTTGAGGTGGTGTATGGAAGAACACCCCCACACATACTCACTTATGTTCCAGATGGAGTACAGGACAGAGAGGTTGCTACGGCTATCCTAGCCAGGGACAATGCACTACAGCTGTTGAAAGATAACCTGCAGTTAGCTCAAGACAGGATGAAGAAGGCAGTGGACTCTCACAGGACTGAAAGATCCTTTGAGCCTGGAGATTTTGTGTACCTCAAGCTACAACCTTACAGGCAATCTTCAGTAGCCCAAAGAAGCCTCAAAAACTGTCTCCAAAATACTTTGGTCCATATCAAGTTTTAGACAAGATAGGACCAGTGGCCTACAAACTTGCTCTCCCTAGTGGTTCAATGATACATCCTACCTTCCATGTATCTCAGCTCAAGAAACACTTAAGCAGGAAAGTCTCTATTCAAGCAGGATTACCTACTCAAAGGGAAGAAATTTTACTAGAACCAGACTGGATCTTGGACCGCAGGCTAGTTCAGAGGGAGAACCAAGCAGCTGTCGATTTGCTGGTGCAGTGGAAGGATACTTCAGAAGAGGAAGCTCAGTGGGTGCCATACGAGAACTTCATCAAAGACTTCCCTCAATTTGACCTGGAGACAAGGTCCAAATGAAGGGGAGGGCAGTTGTTACACTCCCTAAATAAGCAGTAGCAGAGCTATGGAGTGTAACTCCTTCTCCAGTATTTGTAGCAGTAATTAGAATATAATTCATTGCTTACTTACAGCAGTGGGGAAGGGGACCATTGGCCACGTCACCTGACAGTTAGCTGACCTGGATTATTCCCTGCCAATTCTGTTAGCAACCAGCTAATAGAGTGAGGCTCACGATTGAACCTTGGGCTATAAATAAGTAAGAAGAAGAGAAGAATGCAGGCTGTAATAAATTCCTTCTAGTCTTTCTTTTCTCTTGCACTGTTCTATCCCCATTCTTCCCCAATTTATCAATATAGATCTATTCTTCCCCATTCTCTTCTGAATTCTGAGCTAAACTCTCTCTCTTTATTTTCTGCATAGTGAATTTCATGGCAAATACTTACCACTCTCCACCAGGAACAGGCCTTTTGGGTCGAGTACCCAACAAAAGGGATTTTGATTGTTGTCATTCGTAAGTATTTTAGATCCAAAGTGCTTGATGTTCTTGAATATCTTGATAATTTTTTTGAATTTCTTAAGGAAGAGATTTTCAATTTCGCTGACACTGTTTTCCTCTTGATGCTTGGAACCTGCTCGATAAAATGCTTCAAAAGGACCTTAAACTGCGGCTGGATACGAAGAAGACGTGTCTGACTCCGTAGGATCTTGTCTTCACTCTAGAATCTGATCTAGTTAATCTTTAACTCTTTTTACCATCGGAGAATATAATGGTTTCGTATCTAGAATTAACGAACGGAAAGGTTGGACAGGTCTGTGATCGAGATACGAGAAGAGTTCAGTGTTTGTATCTGGTGTTGGGATTGTGTCTTGTTTGATCTGTGTTGGTGTCTGGTGCAATGGATTGACCTGGGTACAGGAGTTTGGCGAAGGCGAACTTATATTTTGAATTTGGTTTTGTTTTGCCGAGTTTTTGTAAATTTTGCTGAGTGATTGTATATTTGCTAGGTTGGGTTATATATTTATGGTTGGGCTTTGCTTCAGCTTCTATCTAATTTTGGTTATTCAAGTGTACATCTGTTCTGTTGGGGTGCTGAAGGTCGCCTTTGGCGCGAGTTTGGGTTTGATGAATTCAGAGGAATTCATATGGTTAATGTTCTTTTGATATTTAGTTTAACTCAACGGCTACAATTAGCTGGAATTTACAATAGATTAGGGTTAATTCCTAAATAACTTTAGACTTTGTTTCAGTCCAATGGGCTTACTGGCTGGGCCAGTATTAATGCTGGGGTAGTCTGAATTACAAGGGTTTTGGGACTGGGTAGTGAGCTGAGGATTAATTCATGGGCTTTAATGTTGTCTAATTATTATTTAATAATTTTTGAAGTTGGTTTGTTGGGAATGAAGTTAATCCTTAGTTAATTTTGTAATTAAATTTGATAATGAGTTTTGGGCTCAAGTTTGTGGGGTGGGTCGATTTACAGATCTTCATTTTTATTATTGTAGTGTTTGCCATATTACTTCATTGAAAACTAAATTGTTAGTATATAGTTATTTATATTTTAGAACTAAATTCATGTTATTATATTTTGCTAAATCTAAATAGTTATTTTATTAAGAATTATTTTAATGCATTCTAGATTTAGCTAGTATTTATAAATCTTGATAACAATATTTTGCTATATATATATATATATATATATATATATATATATATATATATATATATATATATATATATATATATAAGTTATGCTAGCGCCAATGGCACGGTGGTGTACCGATAAGTCCGTTGGCACGATGGGATGAGGTCCCAGGATCGAACCCCCACGGGAGCGGCTGGGTGGCGGTGGCCACGGCTTCCGTGCCAAGGCTGGCTAGGTGGCTTTGTCCACGGGCTTTGGTTTTAAAAAATAATAATAATATATAAGTTATGCTAGCATTATGTTAGCGTTTGGACATATATTTTATTGCTATAGAGTTTAGTATCTATATATGTATAATTAATTATATTAAACTATATAATTAGTAATATTCTTAGCTAGTTCATACCTATGATTAGCTTAGAATTAGCAATAGCTAATTATCTAGTTAGCAATATATAGTTAATTTCCATTATTTAGAATCTAATCAATTCTTCCAATTACTCCTAGGTGGACATAGAGATTTTTGCTTTTCTATTCTCGATCTTCCAGAGCAAGGCAGGTACTTCTATGGTTTTGATTCATTTACTTTATGCATTGTTCTTTTCATATTAGACACACATTGTTACACGATTTGATTTATATTATTGGTTCATGATCGTTACTGGTATCTGTGGGGGAGAAATACTATAAATATGTGACCAAAGTCCAACTTAGGACATTGCATGCTAGCTTAGTTCTCACATCGTGCACGTGGAATTCTAAGCCGTACCATTACATTGTGCTTATTCATGATCTTTTGCCAGTCAGTCACATTTTCTAGCAACTATTTTAAATCATATGTCAAGATATTTTGCTACATGTTTCATGTTCAGTTTAGATTATGCATTTACAGCTTCATGTTCATCCTGTTTTATTGTCTCTTACTTGTTCATATGCTGTACTTGTTTTATTATTGTAGATTGTACTTTGCTTCACTCCTGACTGGATATGTTGCAGGTGAACTTGAGGATCTTGTCCAAACTTTTATGGGCCAGCGCCCGGGAGCTTAGTTGAGCAGGATGGAGCCATGACTCATGACTTAGGAGCTGCAAGGACTTAGTTATTAGTTTCCTTTCTTAGAATTGTATAGTAGATTTTTTTTAGTTGGATATTTGTATTGTGAGTTATCTATTTTATTCTTGCTATCGGATTTGTCTCTGATATTATTTCTTTTAAAGATGTAACAATGATTAGTATTGTAGTGACTCTCTGGGACGTATAGATGTTGTGGTATTTTAATTTATCTTATCACTAAGAGTTTTTCTTAGACTTGTATATCTTACTTCGTTGTGTCTATCAACGAAGGCTGGGCATGTCCGGCTTGTATCCGATTATTCGGGAGTGGGTCGTGACATTACATTCGGTCGAATAGAAGGCTCTCGAACCCATATCCCTCAGAAGTCAGAACATGAAACCAATATGGTATAGGTTCACCACTACACTCCTCAAGCCCGACGCACCAACCAGAAGATAGGGTATCACTTGAGCAGTAATATGGGCCTTAACTATGGTAAGGGTCGATACTTGCCAATCAAGATCAACGTTCCCAAGGGTGAGTGTGATCAGTATTACCAAAAGGCCTGTTGTGTCCTGGGGTAGGCATTATCCAAGCCTCCTGAAATTCTACAATCCAAGGAGGAAACGTACTCATATTCTTTCAACTCTTCCCATGAATCCGATGTCAGCATCGGGGAAGTATTCTGGAAAACGTTATCGGTGAACATGACGTCAGTAGACCAGATCGAAGAAGATGACGACCAATTCTTTGAGCCTTTCGAAGTCGAACCTTGGGCTCAACAACTTGATTCCCAATGGAGAAAATGCTTCGAACAGCGTGAGCCTCATACCGAAGATGAGGTCATACAAGTCAATCTGGGAGACGACTCCTCTCCCAAGCCAATCTTTACTAGCAAAAACCTAAAAGTGGAAGAACATGAATCTCACATCGAGCTCGTGAGAGTATACATAGATTTCTTCGCTTGGAGTTATGAAGATATGTCAGGACTAGATCCAAACATTATCGTGCACAAATTAAATATTTTACCCAATGCTAAGCCAGTAAAGCAGCAGCAACGGAGGTTTCACCCTAATATTATGGACGCCATCACGAAGGAGGTGGTCAAACAGATAGAAAGTGGCTTCATCCGTGAGGAACAACATCCAGATTGGGTAGCCAATATTGTCCTAGTCGTCAAAAAATAAATAAAAAATTTGAGTCTGTATAGACTTTCGTGATCTGAACGCCGCCTGCTCGAAAGATGAGTTTCCATTACCAATCATTAATGTGATGGTAGACAATACCTGTGGGTTCGAACGTATGTCGTTCATGGATATGGCTATTTAAGTTATAACCAGATCAAGATGTCCCTAGAAGACGAAAAACACACATCGTTCTGGACACCGATCGATGTATTTTGCTATACTATAATGCCTTTTGGTTTCAAGAATACAGGCGCTACATACCAGAGAGCTATAAGCACTATATTCCGCAAACACCTACGTAAGACAGTCGAATGCTACATTGATGACATCGATGTCAAAAGTTGTGTCCCCACTGATCACCTACATGACTTATGAATGTGTTTGACCTGACGAGGGAACATCAATTGAAGATGTACCCGACCAAGTCTTTCCAGGGGGGTATACAGCGACAAATTCTTGGGTTTTTATCATCGCTTCAAAAGGGATCTACGTCGATCCCTAGAAGACAAAATATATCATCGAGATGCAAACGCCAAAGAACCTTCGTGAACTTCACGATCTTCAAGGGCGGTTAGTGTACACCCAAAGGTTTATCTTCAATCTCTCAAGACGCTGTAAACCCTTCATTGAGCTGATGAAGAAGGGGGTATCCTACGTCTGGACTAAAGAATTCCAACAAGCGTTCGAGGACATTAAAGTGTACCTCACAAACTCTCCAGTCTTAGTGGCCCAGTCATGGGTAAACCCTTTCTACTTTACGTCCGAGCGATGGGCTATTCCATTGGTGCATTGTTAGCCCAGAATAGTGATGTCGGATATGAACAAGCCATCTACTACCTCAGTCGACAGCTGATCAGAGATGAACATACATATACCCATGTTCAGGAAGTTGCTTTGTCTTGGTTTTTGCCATCCAGAAAACTCATCATTACATAACGAGGTAGATAATTCACGTCATCTCTCGGATCAACCAACTCAGGGTCCTCATGACCAAACCAGGAGTGCTAAATTCACGTCTTGCTATGTGGGCGATACTATTGTCACCTTGCGATATGGTGTTTGTTCCGCAAAAAGCAATCAAAGTCCAAGCACTAGCTGATTTCATAGTCACTCATCCGATGGCTGAAAACTCAAAGCTTTATGAAGACATCCCAAACGAGGTAACAGAGGCCCATGTCCCAACTGAAAAGCCAGTTTGGCAGCTTTTCTTTTATGGTGCTTCAAAGACAGGTCCCAAGGGTGATATCGTGGCAGAAGTAGGGATAGTATTAATCTCTCTAGATGATCTGGTCCTCTAGCAAACATATTCACTCTCGGAGCCATGTTCCAACAACGTAGCCGAGTTTAATGCTTTCATTATTAGGCTCCGGCTAGCCAAAGAGTTAGGGGTCGATTTCCTAGAAGCCTACGATGACTCTTAGTTGATAGTCAACCAGGTCCGGGGGCAATACGAGGTTCGGCATGAAAACCTAATCCTGCATCATCAAGTAACGATCTCGGTAATCTGTACCTTTACGAAATTCTTTATAGAACACGTTCCAAGATTGCGAAACCTGGAAGCTGACGCCCTGGCTGGCCTTGCATCCTCACTAATAACACCCATTTGAACATAGCAAACTATCACAGTAATCGGTCAAGAGCTGGTATGCCCTAAGAATAACTTATGTATGCAAGCCTGCCATTCTGCGGATGTGGGCGAGGATGTACGAGACTGACGGTCCCCCTTCATAGATTTTGCGGTCTATGGAATCCTACCAGACAATGCCAAGAAAGCAGCTTCCATTAGAAGGCACTCTCTTCGATTCTATTATGACATTCCAAGTAAAATATTATATCGTCATTCCTCTGATGGTCTCCTACTTTAATGTTTGTCAAATAATGAAGCTAAGGAAGCACTTCGTGAGGCTCATGATGGTGCTTGCGGGGCCCATCAATCAGGTCCTAAATTTCAGGACCGACTCAGACGCATGGGCTATTACTGTCCCAAGATGATAGCAGATGCATTGGCATACGCCAAGAAGTACCGAATGTGCCAGATCCATAAAAATTTCATCCTCCAGCCATAAGAGTTCTTACACCCGATGGTTGTATCCTAGCCCTTTGAAGCATGGGGGTGAATATCATTGGCACAATCTCTCCACCATCATCAAAAGGTCACCAGTTCATCTTGGCTATAACCGACTATATTTTCAAGTAGGCAAAAACAGTACCGCTCGTTCACGTAAAAACATCCGACGTTATTAAGTTTTTCAAACATCACGTCATCTATCGGTTCGGATTGCAACAGAGGATTATCCACGACAAAGGTCCATAATTTATCAGTAGTGCCTTTCATCAGTTCTGTGACCAGAATCGGATCCAGAGTATAGCCTCAACTGCGTATAACCCAGTGGCGAATGGGTTGGCCAAGGCTTTCAATAAAATGATTATTAGACTCCTCAAAAAGTTGTATCTTCCAATAAACACGATTGGCATGAGAATCTCGGTGAGTGCCTTTGGTCCTATCGAACTATAGTCTGGATACCTACTGGCAGTACACCATTTTCTCGATATACGGAAGTGAAGCTGTACTCCCTCTGGAACTTCAAATCCCCTCTCTAAGATTAGCTCTTAATAGTCATATGACTATTGAAGCTAAACCCAATGGGGATTTGCTCATGATGCCTATTAATGGAAAGTTTCTCAAGAAGTATTATGTTTGAAACAAAGGTAGGAGTGAAAAGCGTCTTCAAGTGTAACCTTTATTCCTACATCCTCATCCTATTTTGAATGCCTACCATGTCTATAATACCTCTGAGTATTCATTCTTGACCTTTTTTCTAACACGTCCATACTACCTCTGTTGTTGAAAATGTCATTCTAAAACTTACCATATTCACATTGGTAAGTCCATGAAATGGATTCCCAAATGAACAAACATGTCCATATCACCTCTGAGTTGTTTTCATATTCCTTACCATATTAACTTAACCTATGAGTAAGTTACCTATATGGAATCCCATGTTTGTCATGTCCATATTACCTCTGAACAAACATCTTTCCATCCTCCAAGAGATTATCCCACAGTGCATATGTTCAACTGACTTTTGCAATTTAAAATGCTTCAAAGACGACAAGTCTATGAAAGTACATGATCACAAAAAATTTACACAAATCCAGCAAAAAGAGATTAAATTTTCATTTATAATCATGACTACATATGATGGAAATCTATTACATGACTAGATTTTTTTATTAGTATTCATGATTACATATGATAGAAATCTATTACATAGAAGATCTCTATTAAAGACTCTGTCCCACTTCTATCTCATTGTAGAGAGAAGTTATGTAACAAATACCCTCATTGTAGAGGGCAGTGATATGACAAATGCCCCATTGGAGAGGGCAATAATATCAAAATATCTCTAGCGTTGGGCCTGCATTAATTTTTTAAGACAAGCAGAAAGGTCGTCTCAAGTGTGCAGGGTAGTCACCGCACCCATGCGGAGAAGCTACTAGAAGACAGGATGCCAACCTGGATAATCAATCCTAACCCTGTAGATTTAGCACTATATCGATGGATAATTTACCTCGTCTTGGGAGTAAAGACAGCTAGTATGTTGTATGAATGGGGATCACTTCGCTTGATCTTCTAACAAGATCCCACATCAGATCGGTTGTCTCTTTGAATCAACTGACTTATGATGTCCTTCCACGCTCCATCTGAGCAGGCATGAGTCGAGATGTGATCTACACAAAAGACAAAATCAAGGAATCAGTCCTCTTCAAAAAGACTGGGAAAAAGTCACATGCTGAGAGTTACCCCATGCGCTCGACAGTAAGCAAACAACACAAGAGCACCCATTAGAACAGAGCGCATAGGTGCATAACAGAAGCCTCGTCATACAACACGTCGGTGCACACATGTTTCAGCGCACGCCAGAAACTTGGCACATGCATTATGACATAATGAGTTTGCATGGTGAATGCCTTGATAGTGGCTACGCGCGTTACAGCCCGTGACAGAGTATGGAGCGCATATCATAATGATGAAAGCTCCAACATGTTAGTGTTCATGAGAAGCTAATTCATCCAAGAAGTGAAGTCTACGCGTGTTACGGTGCACGAGAGATGTTGTAGCGTGTATCACAGTGATGAACGCTATAACATGTCGGTGTTCATGGCTTCAGAGAGAAGCAAAGTGTTTTTTCCCTTCTCTTTCCATAGCAGATCACTTACCATCAACCGAAAAATGCATCACGTCCATGCTGAACAACATCACAGCAGGAGCTTCAAGTTGTATACCGACGAGGGTGTAGGGCGGCTTCGCCTTTAGTTCGTCCTTCTCTCCAATGAAGAAAAGAGTCAGGAAAGCCTTGACATCAATCATGAAGAGAGGAAGAAAAAAGAAAAGAACCTGAACTTTATCCAAGGCCTCTATTTATAGGCTCATCACAATGAACTTGACATTAATAGCGATGAACCTGACACTTCGACTCTCGTAACGAACGATTTTTGAGGGATTTACTGTAATGCCTATTTATAGGCTTCGAACAACGTGTGCAATGATAAGGAAGGAAAATGAACAAGTTATCTACTCAAGATGGAACTGAACTGACCATTCCTATCCAGAAGAAAAACCATGTTGATGTCATCTAAAGGCATGAGCCCCACTGCTGTTCAAAGTGTTTCAAACTTTACTTAAAAGTTAGAAAACTTTGAAAGGGTCTTGTAGGCACATGGGTTATGAATCCCAAATGAGCAAAGTAAACCTCGCACCTTACTGTGGCACTGGTCTAGTGATGGGCTACTTACGCCTAATTTGAGCGGCATGGCGCTCACACCTCTTTTAAGCATCATGAAGGGACGTCTCGATCCCTATGTAGAGGACATCTATCATAATGACTTTGGGCCACTCACACCCCATTAAGGGTGCGCCTCCACTCTTGCCTCACTCATACAGGTGCGACTGATTCATCAAGTCTTCATCCACGCCTCTCAAGGCATTATCCCCGAGACTACATTGAATGAGCTCAGACTCCTCTCAAAGGCACGTGATAATACCAAAGTCAAGATTCATTCTTCTCGAAGGCAGTGCAGATAGGCACACTAGGCATAAGTGTTATCAGGTGCGTGTTGTTCGATCAAACTCAAACTTGTATCGCCCTGAGTCCTTAATCCCACGCGTGTGTGCTTTCATCATGAGCCCGTAATTCTCTCCAATGACAAACACGCTACCTAGGATAGTGGCTCCTAGGGGAGTTAAGCGTGCGACATGTGTTGCAGACTTAGTCGTGCCACATAACGAGTTTTTAACAGCTCAAGATCTCCTCCAACAGCAAAATCTTAAGTCATCTAGTGGCAGTCAGCCATGGCCTCTCATAGTGAAGTGTACGCCAAGTTGTAACTGACTCCTGTTTAGGAGTGCTATGCGGCAGTCGAAGACCCATGTGCTTGCCTACACATAGGCGCGCATGCTATTCTTCCTCCCCGTTATAAATAGGAGGGAAAACCTAGGAGGGGTTTTCCTCTGTTTTAAGCTTTAGATTCCCTCTAGTTCTCGTATTTTATCAAGAGTTTCCGAGCATTCCAGAGAGAGTTATTGCTGCTCCCCTCAGCCAGTAAAGTTAAGCCCAGCAACGCTCTCTCTCAGTCAGATCGTCAATTAAGTAATAAAGTAACCCTCTATCATCACGATCTAGATCAAAAACAAAGTGTAATTGGGAGATTTTTTTTCAGGATTTGCTCTTGCATTCTCGTTTGCAACCTTCAATGCTCTTCTCCATAGCAATAAGAAGCGATGGCAAACATCCACTTCATCATCATCGTAGTTGAGTAATATATACAACTGTGCAGCCCTTAGTTCACTCGTTATTCAGATATCTCTTCTTTATTTTTTTCGTTGAATTTTCGAAAGCAATGAAAACTTTCAGTATTGCATCATTAGATTAACGATATACATCGTCGTTTCTCGGAGCTCTTGTTCTATTAGAAACAACATGAGGCTTAAAATACATCAAGCAAAAGTTTGTAATCTTCTCGAGAACATAGGCTTCACAAATAGAACCCTCGACCCGAGCCTTTTTTTACCTTTCTTTTTAGGTGGTTCAATGCCGCCCAAATGGGTACACCCACCAATAATCGACGTGCCCACCAACATGTGCCTCATAAGAAAAATAAATTGGCAAATGCTCCATGGAGTCTGAAAATCCAGAAGGGAACACCCTTTCAAACTTGTACAGTACTACCATAATGTCCTTCTCTTGCTTTTCTAGACGATCGACGAGCAACTTAGTAGAACAAAGATCTCTGAAGAATATACTCAACTCTGTCAACGAATTCCAAATGACCTGCGATAATAATTCTCGAAATATAATCGAAACTAACCTCTCTATATATATGTGACAGTCGTGGCTCTTCATAGCCGTCAGTTTTTTCTCCTTCGGGTCGATGCATCTTCTCAAATTTGATATGTACCCATCAAGAAATTTTAGGTCCTGAATCCGCCTATAAAGTCTCTCTTTATCCTCAATATCCAGTGAGAAAATTGTCTTAGGCTGCTTATACTTTCCATTGCATTTTTCTATCAAATGCAACACAGGACGTCTGCATATATCTTTCAAGTCCAACCTGACCTTGGGATTGTCTTTCATATTTTCCTTTACATCTATCACTGTATTAATTATGTTGTCAAACAAATTCTTCTTGATATGCATAACATTAAGGTTATATCTGATCAGATTGGTGCTCCAATATTAATGGTCCCAGAATATACTCCTCTTCGTTCAGTTATGAGTGTGACCAAATATACCACACTTGTATCCTTTTGTTGGCACTTCAATAACACTTGACAAATCTTTGACCTGCTCCCATATCGTGTCTTAGTTCTACCTTGGCGGTGGATATACATGCTTCCCAAAATAGGCAAGAAAGTTATTCATGTTCCTCCGGAACGGATGATCCTTCGGCAGAAACTGTCGATGACAATCAAAGAAGCATGGTTTTCCTTTGTGTTTCAAAAGGAAAGCCTTCGTGCAGTCTACGTAATATGGACATGGGAGACGACCATGAATGATTTATCCTGATAACATTCCACAGGCCGAAAAGTTATTGATGGTCTACATAAGTGCAGCCCTCATCTAAAAGTTTTGCTTTCTGGAAACATCATATGTGTTGGCATCTACTTTCTACAGTTGATTCAACTCATCTATCAATGGCTATAAGTACAAATCGATGTTCCTCTTCGGATTGTTCAAACCCGAGATGATAATGGTTAGGAACATATAAGGAATCTTCATACACATCTACAGAGGTAGGTTGTACGGAGTGACGATCATAGGCCAACACGAATATTAGGAACTCAAAAGTTTGAATGGGGTAAAATCATTGGATGGAGAGATGCAATCTTACATTATACGGATCAGAAGCAAAATATGGATACTCTCGGTCAAAGTGCTTTCATGCTTCTCCATCGGATGGATGATCCAATAGTCCATCGATCTGTTCTCGCCTAACTTATGTTTTCGGCAATCTCCTTCACCATAAACAGCTTCTGCAAACGCGACGTCAAAGGTAAGTAGTGCATCGAATCTGTTGGCTTCCTTGCACCGGGAGTCCTACTTGTACTAGTTGGCTTATAGCAATCAACGCCACAAAATTTGCGCACGTCTTCATCCTTGTAGTACAACATACATCCGTTGCAACATGCATCAATATTATCATATCCCATCCAAAGCGATCTCACTATTCTATTAGACCGGTAGAAGTCTGTATGTAAATTGGAACCTTCCGGCAAGATATCAATAATCAACTCGATGGTTCGGTTGTACATTCTTGAGACATATTGAAATCAAACTTGATGCTAAGCAGTCTTATAACCACCTCCAATGGTGAATGATCCTCAAAGCCAAGATATAATAGAATCCTTGCATTCTCTAGTAACTCCATAAACTTTGCAGCATCGACATTCGGTGCCTCCTCGGTTGTATCCTGATTGTCCGAATCGAAACTAGGTCTCACAGCATCGAAAATCATGTTTACCCACCCGTCATAACAATCTGCGTGGTCAGGGTCATCCATATAATGTTCCACATAAGGATCCGACTCCGCTACTAAAGACACGAGTTCTCTATATGAGGTACATTGATAGTAATTCAGCGTGAAAGCCCTAAAGTTCAAATAATATGTCACGTCCACTTCTGGATGATATTTCAAGTTGTGACATCTAACACGTGGATACTTAATTTTGGTGTCATCCATGTACTGAGGAAACACCTTGGCGAACTGCAGAAACTGTTCTACCCCTGTATAAATTCATCTTGTATAACGCACAACAATGATGCATATAGTAATTCATATACATTGAAGATAATAATGCAATAATGGATACACATTATTCGAGTATATTATCCAAATGAATGCAAAGATGGATACACATGTTCATCAAAGTAACAACTCTTATGTGTGAGTATCTGAATCGTATACATGAGCATCCATATCATGATACATGAGTATCCATTTTATAATTCATGACTATCCAAAAACTAGTAGACAACTCCGATTTCAAACTCTATTAAACAAGTGTCATCATGTGTTCAACGTTAGCCCTTCTATTCAAAGAAAAATTACTTCTGTAAAAAATTTCTAAGAGGGGTTGGCATGGACATTTGACTTTGGGCTGACACGGACATTTAACTTCGGGCTGTCACAGACACTTAACATAAGAGATAATGATATATTTGTCATCATGTGTTCCTTATGGCTGTCGTCATATGTTCCTTGTGAGCCAACAAGGAACATTTGACCTTGGAGTGCCTAATATAGTATTGATAACACTTTAGATATTTGTGCATCATGCGAATATCATACCAAATCTTATATGATACTTACTTGTACCTTAATACTATATCAATCATACCTACACTTGACACCATACCAAATCTTATAGGATACTCACTCTAGATACTTCCATATAAATACTAAACTTACCTTTACAATTACCCAATTCCCAAAATATCTCTATGATCTTGATATACTTCTAGGATACCCACTCTATACACTCTATGTAATATGATACTCCTTAGTACCTTCCTTAGATTATCACAAAACTAGTTCCAACAGAGTGTCGGTTACAACTTATTCCTTTCTGATGTACTATAACATGTTTTAATTTTTCTTATATACATTGGTAGGAGATGCGACACAAGCCTATATTCACACACTAAACTAGTAAATACATCTATAATCATTTCACGATATCATACTAACATCTATCTATACTAACTAATTTATGTATCTATGTTATGTCATATATATATATATATATATATATATATATATATATATATATATATATATATATATATATATATATTTAAATATATATATATATATATATATATATATACATACTCCTTGACAAGAAAATCAGTATGTGTCTATGTAAGTGTTCGATTTGTGTGTCCATGTCATTATAACCTCAAATACATAACAAATTTCTCATTATGTATCAAAAAGGAATATAATCTCTAAACATATTCTATAAATTAACTAAATATAAAAAAGTGAAATTGTTCCGGGTTAGTGTGTTATTGTGTGCGTGTCCCATGTCAGCATGTTTAAGTTTTACTGTGCGTGTACTTTGTCAATGTGTCCAAGTCTTTGTGCTCGGGTGTGTCCCTATGTCCCGTGTCAACGTGTGTCCAAGTCTTCGTGCTCGGTGTGTCCCTGTGTCCCATGTACGTTCTACGAAAGAAAGAGAGGGAGGATTTACTGAAATAGGGTGTTGAGTGAGAAGGGGGCCGATTGAAGAGGGAAGGAGGACCGGAATCCGAAGGAAGAGGGGATTTCGAATGGCGTAGGCGAACAGGGGGTGGGAGACGAAGGAGGGGCTAGAGGCGGAGCTAGCACTCGAAGGAGGGGATGGAGGCTCTCAATTGGAGCCAGAGGAGGCTGGAGGTGACGGAGGGGGGCTGGAGACGGCGGGGGTCCAACAACGGACGTCGGGGGAGGGGGGGTCGGTGCTTTCGAATTTTTTGGGGAATGAGTGGGGGGAAAAGAAAAGCCAGAACCCTTTATTAAAAACATTAGCGGCATTTACAATAGACATCGCCAATAGTTGCTGTTATTTTAATATACTATGGCGTAAATGTTATTACGTCGCTCAACGTCGCTGATGTTAAAAAGTCAGCATTGTTCAGCAACTCCTGGAGACGTCAATTTCCGTAATATAAATTATAGTCGCTGGTCGCCGCGAAACATCACCAACAACGACATATTGTGACGTATTTTTTGTGTGTCTCTAAATTTGTTTGGAGTAGCGACATTGTCTTCTTATGATGCTAAAGACGTCACTAAATTGACCTATTTTGGTAGTGTTCCCAAGGATATTGTTTCTTCCAATGACCTAAGTCACCACACGTGAAACAACCTTCCTTTTGAATTTTTGATGATGAACTTCCAGAGCTTGAACCCAAAATAGTAATATCCAGTCATTGAAAACCCGAGCAGAGGAGGAACTTCAAAAATTTTATATTGGGATTTGTTTATTATTTGACTTCGAAAAATACCTAATCTCCTTGCAGTTTTCGATCTAGCAAGGTAAGCTCAAGAACGAACACTCATCTGCAAGGTGGGTATTCTTAGAGCATATTTGACACTTCTCCTAAATAAAAGAGAAAATGTTGCCAATTGAGGGAGGCAAACCACATAAGCAAAACCTTTCATATATTTAAGGAAAAAACATAAACCAATTTTAGATTATTTGAGTTACAGAGTTCGCCATGGAAGCTCGGTGAAACTTCAATGAACCCTAAATGTTTTGTTACAAGTCATACAACTTAATAGAAGAGAGATTGGAGGTGAGGCTACACTTGAGATAGAATGGAAAAGGGATTTAGGGTTAGGTTACAACCGAGATAGAATGTGAAAATGGAAGAGATGTTAGGGATTAGGTTACAGTTGATATCTTAAAAATGGAAGAGAGGTTGAAAGAGAGAATGGGATTTGTTGTTGTATAGAGATTTAGAGAAGGGAGAGGTAGTTTCAGGAATTAGACAAAATGGTTTTTATTGCTTTAAAAAAATTGGTTGTTAAAAAATCAAATGAGGGTACTTTGGTCTGAAAGTGTCGGTCAAAGGAGTAAACTGTTACTAATTGATGGTTTCCATTAAAGTGGAGAGTGTTATACATTATGGTAATTAAGTTGGATGCACCTTGAGTTATGCTAAAAAAAAATTGGATGCAACTCAAAATTACTTAAACATACAATAGTAGAACTCGTTCTCTCTTTCTCCCTCTCCCGGTCTCTCTCATTACATATATATTATATAATATATATATATATATATATATATATATATATATATATATATATATATATATTAAAATATATATATATATATTTTAATATATATATATATATATATATATATATATATATATATATATATATATATATATATATATATTTATTTTATATCTATATATAATATATCTATAATATATATATATATATATATATATATATATATATATATATATATATATATATATATATATATATATATATATATATATATATTTTAATATATATATATATATATATATATATATATATATATATATATATAGATATATATATATATATTTATTTATATCTATATATAATATATCTATAATATATATATATATATATATATATATATATATATATATATATATATATAAAAAATATATATATATATATATATATATATATATATATATTATATATATATATATATTATATATATATATATATATATATATATATATATATATATAAAATATATATATATATATATATATAATATATATATATATATATATATATATATATATATATATATATATATATTTTTATATATATATAAAAATATATAAATATATATATATATATATATATATATATATATTATATATATATATATATATATATATATATATATATATATATATAAAATCTATATATATATGTGTGTGTGTGTGTGTGTGTGTGTGTGTGTGTGTGTGTGTGTGTGTGTAGAATGGAATCGATGAGCAGTACTAGGAGCTCCTTAGGCAATTCCCTCCCGAGAGCCCCCTCCCGGCAGAGCTATGCCGGCCGCATCCAGCGGTCCTCCAGGTGGGTGCTCCTCCCTCCGGGCTTTCTCCTCCGTTTTGCGACCCCCCGCTCCGTCTTCGCCCTCCTTCTCCGAGTGCCCTCCGTCCTAGCCCGTTCTCCGGTTTAGCGATTCCCCGCTTCGTCTCCGCTCGCTCCTTCATTTCCCTCTCGGCGTCAGCTCGGTCGGGCATCCTTGGCGAGCCTCCTCCCACTGGTGCCCCCCAAGCATGGCTGGCCCCCCTTGGCCGATGGATTATCTTTTCCTGCTAAGCCTGATCGACTCCCCGTCCCAGATCGCTGAGGGATCAGCTCCTACCGCGGTAGACTGTGGCTCCCTACCTCCGGTGGTCTCCGGTGGGCTCCCTGCCTCCATTGATCCCCCCTCTTCGATCTCCCCGCTTAGGATTTCCTGCCCACCTCCCCTATTTTCAAATCCGAATTCGGATTTTGTCGCTCTGGCAGATGTAGCAGCTTCTCCTAGGAGCTCGGACCCGCTTGGGTTTCTGTGCCCCGCGCTCTTCGGTCGGGCGCACCATGTGCCAGGCGCCTCCGTGCCACCCTTTGGTATCGCACTTCCCACGCAGTTGCCCCCGCACAACCCGTTGGTGCCGTTGGTTGCACGCTATCTGTTGGCGTCGGAGGTTGCATGCGCTTCGCTTCTTATCGCGCGTAACTCGTATCCGCCGTAAAAGGTCTTCCGGCGCCACCCTATACGGCATCATCTGGTTCCGCCCCCTCCCCTCCGTACCCTTCAACGGTGCTATTGCATGCGTTCTGCCATCCATTTCTCTTTGGTTGCACGCCCTCCGCCCCAGCTCCCTCGGTGCACTGTTCCCTGCTGTCACCTTCCGGTGAGCCCGGCAGCGGCGCCCTCCTCGGCGACCCTCTCCCGCTCTCGCCTTCATCCTCTCCGATGAGACATTACCATGAGCTACTATTCCCTGCTCTTCCTTGCTCTCTTAGAGAGAAGAGCGTATGGCTAGCAAGCTAGGACGTGCACATTGGCGCCCATCACCCCTCGGTGGTGGCCTCTTCGGCGCTTGGGCTCCCCCCAGCACCATTCCCTGTGTCGTGTGCTTCAGAGCACACCATCCCCAAACCCCCTGCAGTGTCTTACATAGACAAGTTAAGTCCAGATCGCGTAGAGTTAGACCTCTCCTCCGTAGCAGAATCATCCGTGATTACGGTGCCCTTCTCTCTCAAAGAAATCTCCTCCCTGTCAGCCACATTCCCTTACACTTTTGTCCTCAAGTTTTCCAGTGGCTACCCCAAGATGTCTAGAGTCCAGGAAGTCATTGCTAGTTGGGGGCTCTCGTCAGGGTTCAGAGTGGCTCCCATGGATCCCAAACACATGTTCCTTCACCTCTCAGCGAAAGCAGACCACCAGAGCGTCTGGTTCAGAGGTACTGACAAGATAGATGCTCACACTATGAAAATAGTCAAATGGACCCCGGAGTTCAACCCCAAAGAAGACTCACCAATAGTCTCGGCGTGGGTCACCCTTCCGAACCTCCTATGAAACCCAATTTTTGTTTCGTAATTTATTATTATTATTATAATATTATTGCTCTTATTATTATTATACTGTGGGTTTAAAATTATTTTCAAAATAACAATTGGTTTTTGGTTGCTGACCTGACCTGAGCCTAGACCAGCTTCCCGAAACCCAAACCCGATCTGAACCCATTCTCTTTAATTGAAATCCTGATGATTTTTTTACAAAAAACATAAAATTTCCTAAACTATTGGTCTGGTCATCCCACGACCAGGCCCCCATCCTATTCTTCAGCCACTCCCTGTTTTCCCTCTCCTTCTTATTCACCCACTCATTTCTCCTCTCACCACTCCTTATAACCACCCACACGTTATTTTTCCCAATAAAAACAACCACCAGCACACAACAAGAACAAAACCCCCTCTTCTTTTCATCCTCCCATCCCTTTCCCCTTCCTCATCAAACCCCGACCTCCCGTGCGGACACTCGTCGAGCCGACCTCCGCGAGCGCGTCGACCCCCGTGGCCAACTCTGCACGCCGCCGCCGTTTCCCGACCCCGCACGGCCTTCCCGCGGCTGTCCCCGGCGACCTCCTCGTCGTACGCGCTCAGCCGGTCCCCGATCTGTTGTTCTATCCCGAAGCCGAGCCTGTTCCCGTGCTTTTCCCAAAGTTCTGCGGTTTGCTAATTCTGGAACGTTCCCGAGCTTGCGGAATCCATTTTTCTTCATTTTACATCTGAGAGCTCTAGCCGAGCAACCCAAGGTATATTTTGCTTTCTCCGTTTCCTTTTCGGTAGTCGATGATGATTTTTGGTCCCTGATTCCTTTCCGAAAATTCGGATTTAGTTTACGTTATAGTTACATAATTTCCGAAACTATTCTCTATGTTTGGTTCTGTGGGTTTACATTTTTGATTCGGAATTTCCGAATATTTCGGGTTAGGTCCGGTGTATTTTGTTCTCGGAATTTCCGAGATTAGCCTTGGAAAGTTCTGGGATTTTGGGTGAGTATTTAGTTTTGGATTTTTTCGAATATTAATACTCTGGTTCATTATTATATTGCGGTGGTGCTTCTGATCCTATTTCGGGTTTTCCGAATATTTTCGGAAATGTTTCTGTGAATATAAATTTTTATATAAAAATAGTTATGGAATTTAATTTAGGGGTTTCCCTGGTTTGGGATTTATATTTGGTGTTGAGGCACATTTTCCCAGTTTTGGGTTATCCCAAAAATAGAGGAAGTGCTGCCGGATTTTTCAATAAAATTTAATTATATAATTTTAAAATAGTTTTTCGGAAAAGAATATTGTTTTGGATTTTCGGGCGACGACCGTATTGGTCAATGGGCCCTGGCTAAGTGCAAACGAAACCGGTTTCGCCCGAACGTTGAGGCATTAGCCTATATGACGATTGGACCAATATCTGAGACTCACTATTAAATTTATTTTAATTATTAGTTTATTTATAATTAAATTGTAAGGGAGATTTTAGAACTAACAAATATTTCTTCTTATTTCAATTTATGTAAAATAATTTATAAGGGCATAAGCCCAGCTTTTCTATTTTCTTTCTCTGTGGCCTGTAATTATTGTAGCGTAGTTTTTCTTTCATTTTCTAGTTTTGCTGGTTTTTAGCGTAGACGCGTAAATCTAAAATAAATATTATTTTGATTAATGAGGTTTTTCTCACATTAAAATTTACAAGTTTGTAATATTTAAACAACGATCATGTTTTCTTATTAAATAAGAAATTTAGTTTTATATATGTATAATTACGAAAAATACAAAGTTTTAAACCAATTAAATTGGCAACTATAAGTTTTTCCAAAAAAAAAAGTTAAATTGATCTTTCTCACGTAATTAATTACAACGCACCCGATAATCGAGATTCGTTTGTGGTAGTATAATAAAGATTAAAATTTGACTAGGACAAATTTAGAGATTGCAACTAGCATAGTTAGCATGGTAACTCTGGAATCTGAGTCAAACTTCTCGAATGTAGGATTTCGAGGACGAGGCTAGTTTCAATCCCGAAGTCTCAAACCCTTCAAGTCCAGTCCAATTTGAGGCAAGTACATTTTGTGTTAGTTTACAATTATTTAATAATTGCTTTACTGCAAGTTTAAACTATGATGCAACACGGAACTCTCTCTGAGAGCACTGACTGATTGACTGTTGGGTACTGGGGGAATAGTGTAATGATTATGACCACATCCAAAGTAATAACTTAGAACTGTATTAGCTTACCCCTCATACACACGGGGATAAGCCATATCGTATCAATAGGATACAACTGTACAACCTAAGCCGGTCATATTCATTGCCTATTCAAATCATAATGTTTTAACTGCTAGAAAACTGTTTACTTCAAATTGTTTAAAAATACATGATTCTATTATTATTTTAATTGTTGGATTAGCATGAATTGTACTTTGCTCCCTCCTGACTGAAGATACATTTTTAGGAGGTTTTGAGGATGCTGAGCTGTTATACAACAGCTATTATGACCCAGTTTGTACCCCGTGGTGTTGCCAGAGTCCCCATTGGAGGACGCAGGACCTGAGGCCGATGAGCCGAATGCTTAGCTAGATTTTTCCTGTTTCCCGTTTTTTGTTTTTAAAATTCTGTTATTTGAATTCAGTATTTAATTCAGTTCTTCTTCTTCCAGTTGTATTTATTAAAATGTTTAATAAAGTTTTAAATTCCCGAATATTGAGTTGTGACAAATATAGATGTTGTTGTGGTTACCTGCTAATGGAACAGCTTACTGCCGCCGTCTCAACAACGGTGCAGGCTGGGCATGATCCGGTTCGACCAATTATTTGGGATCGGGTCGTGACCTGTTTTTAGTGGTGGCCCATGCAGGCCATGGACAACAACTTAGGAAAACATACCTAGAAACAATTAGAACACTAGAATATTGCTTTGTCACAACATAGGTCCGAGTTATATAGATAAATATTTTTGTTTGATTATAGACTGGTAGGATACCTTGCATATGTTTGCATCCTAAACCTTCCAGAATATGACCAAGGAAAAGACCACCCTTGCTGGCTATGAGGTGTCTGATGGAACTGCGGATTCCCAGGACCCTTTCTTTGGTGTACGTATTGATCGATAGAAAGTTAAACAAATCTAATACGTGTTCTAACCCTTCATAGGCGGAAACTAGGGTTCACGAATTATACCTGCGGCGGAAAGAAGACAAGTAATTCCTGGCAATCTTGAGCGGACGACCCCAAGATCTTCTGCACGTATTCCTTCTTCGAGTTAGACGTCGTGTGGGCGACGATCTCCCAACCTTTTCTTCTCCTTGGCAGCCCTCTCTTTCTCTCCTTACGTGAATCACGAATTTAGAGAAAATTTCAGATTTCTGATCAGTAATCTGGCGGCCAGAGAATAGAGGATATATATAGGCTACGGCAGGGACCATGAGGAGAAATTAGGGTTAGGCCTCCTAATGGATCTGGATATCCCGTGTTCAGCCCGAACACACAATCCAGGTCCATTAACAATAGCTCGGTCCACTAATGAGCTATTGTTGCACTACCTCCCTAATCCCAAATTATGTTTGTGGGCTCCTTTTATTATATGCTCGTTTGGCTTTCCATGTTAAGATATCGTATGTCCGTCGATCAAATTAAGTTACTGACAACTATATTGATTCGACATCTTTTATCCTTAAGTAGTACCGCTCAACTTTATTTGTCATGTCGGATATAATCCACCTGCAGGGTTTACATGACAATCCTTATGAGCTCTTTAAGAGGATATCATCAACCCGATGTATCGGGACATGGATTCCATTTATAATCAGCAGCCCATCATACATACAATGTTATTACCCAATTCATAGAGGTTGTTGATCCATAATGAATCTCACTCTTTTATGAGTCAAAGTAATGCACACTGCATATACATGTCCGTTATTATATCCGGATTAAGAGCATAAGCATCCATAATAACAGAGGTATTTGTTCTCTTATGTAGTCAGTACAAAGAGAACAACCTCAAGTGGTCCTGTTCAATACACACAAAGTGCACTAGTGTAAACCTATAGTCAAGATAGACTAATACCAGATTACGCTACAACCTTTCCAATAGATTATCCAAGTCCATCTAGGTTGTGAACTATTTATATACTCCATAGAAAACTGATAATATGATCTTCTGTGTGACACCACACCCCATACTATCTACAATATAGAATATCAGACATTTGTATTAACACTTGCAACAAATACAATATGCAAACATTTGCCCATGTGGTTCTCATTCAAAATTTAAGGAAATAAGGTTACTACAAAAGTGATGCTTTTAGTATATAACCCTAACAATCTCCCACTTATACTCAAAGTATTGCTTTTCAGTATACTGTTACAAATCTTCCACTTATACTTAAAACCATGCTGCTACACATCTGACTCCCATTCCCTCAACATGACTGTCAAAAGCCTTAGCTGGTAAGCTCTTTGTAAAGGGATCAGCTAGGTTGTCGGCTGATGCTATCTTAATCATATCAACTTTTCCTTTCTTTATGAAATATCGTATCAGGTAGTACTTGCGCTCAATGTGTTTGCCTGTCTTATGGGCTCGTGGTTCCTTCGAGTTTACAACTGCACCACTATTATCACAATAAAGTGTAACAGACTTAGGCAAACTAGGTACCACATCCAAGTCCAACAGAAAGTTTCTGAGCCAAACCACTTCTTTGGCTGCCTCAGAGGCTGCCACATACTCGGCTTCCATGGTGGAATCAGCAATACATTTTTGCTTGATACTCCTCCACACAATGGCTCCACCTCCCAAAGTAAACACATAACCTGAGGTAGATTTCCTGGAATCCCTATCTGACTGAAAATTTGAGTCTGTATACCCCAAGGGAACTAAACTATCTGCCTGGTAAACTAGCATATACTCTTTAGTCCTTTTCAGGTACTTCAAAATATGCTTTACGGCAGTCCAGTGCTCTTGTCCTGGGTTAGACTGATATCTGCTGACCATGCCTATGGCAAAGCAGATGTCTGGTCTCGTATATAGCATTGCATATATTAAGCTTCCTACTGTTGAAGCATAAGGAACTGCCTTCATGTTCTCTATCTCTTTAGGTATCCTCGGACACTGCTCCTTTGATAGAGCAATTCTATGTCTAAAAGGTAAGAAACCTTTCTTAAAATTTTGCATACTAAAACGAGTTAGTACAGTATCGATATAGGAAGCTTGGGATAAGTCCAACATCCTTTTCTTGCGATCTCGTAGAACTTTGATCCCAAGGATGTGACCTACTTCTCCTAAGTCCTTCATATCAAACTGTTTGGATAACCATACCCTTACTTCAGATAATACCTTCACATTGTTTCCAATGAGCAAGATGTCATCCACATAAAGTACTAGGAACACCATCACGCTTCCGTCACACATTCTGTATACACATGATTTATCCTGACATTGATTAAATCCATAGGATTTTATCACCTGATCAAACATATGTTCCAAGATCTGGAAGCTTGCTTAAGTCCATAAATGGACTTCTTGAGCTTACAAACAAGATGCTCCTGGCCCTTTTCAATGAACCCGTCTGGTTGCTTCATATAGATGTCTTCATCAAGACTTCCATTAAGGAAAGCTATCTTGACATCCATTTGCCAAATCTCATAATCGAGATGAGCTGCAATAGATAAAAGAATCCGGATAGACTTAAGCATGGCTACAGGAGAAAAGGTTTCCTCATAATCGATACCCTCTCTTTGAGTAAAATATTTTGCTACAAGCCGAGCTTTAAAGGTTTCAACCTTACCGTCTGATCCTCTTTTTCTCTTATAGACCCACTTGCATCCAATGGCTTTTACACCAACGGGTGCTTCTACAAGCTCCCAGACCTGATTAGAATCCATAGATTCAATTTCAGATATCATTACTTTTGCCAAGACTCTGTATCTTTATCTTAGAGTGCTTCATTGTAGGTACAGGGATCACAACCTTGTTCCTCAGGGACGAAGTCTGACGACTCTCCCAAGAACATATATCTATCAGGTTGTATCACAACGCTCCCACTACGACGAGGCACTATCGGTTGTGGTGTAACATTTGTGACACGTTGTGCAGTTATTTGTGGTTCATCCTCTTGTACTGTTGGTACTGAAGTACTTGGTGTCTCACGTCTCAGTTCTTCTAGAACAACTCTACTTGTGGGTTTATGGTTCATCACATAGTCTTCCTCTAAGAATCGGGCATTGGTGCTAACAATGACCTTCTGATCCTTAGGACTATAAAATAAACCTCCTTTCGTTCCTCTTGGATAGCCTACAAACAAGCGTACTTCTGTACGAGATTCTAACTTATCTGCTTTCCCATTCAGCACATGTGCTAGACTATCCCAAATGCGAACATGTTTCAGACTAGGCTTACGCCCAATCCACAGCTCTGTGGGAGTAAGAGGTACTGACTTAGAAGGAACCAAGTTCAAAATATAAGCTGCAGTCTCTAAGGCATATCCCCAAAATGAATCTGGCAAATCCGAATAACTCATCATTGATCTAACCATCTCCATAAGAGTTCTATTCTTTCTTTCGGCTACACCATTCTGTTGGGGCGTTCCAGGTGCAGTCAATTAGGATGCAATTCCAGCCTCTGATAAATAATCCCTAAACTCACCAAAGAGGTACTCGCCACCACGATCTGATCGTAATGACTTGATACATTTCTATAACGTTTTTCCGTTTCAGCCTTGTACTATTTGAATTTCTCAAAGCACTCAGACTTACGGCGCATCAAATAAATATATCCATACCTTGAATAATCGTCAATAAATGTGACAAAATATTCAAAGCCACCTCTAGCTTGGATAGTCATGGGTCCACACAAATCAGAATGAACCAATTCCAACACATCTTTGGCCCTATACCCCTTTGCCGTAAAAGGCCTTTTGGTCATTTTACCTTTCAAGCAGGATTCACAGACTGGTAGTGCCTCAACTTCCAATAAACTCAAAGGTCCATCTTCAACCAGTCTTTGAATCCTTCTTAGGTTAATATGCCCCAATCATAAGTGCCAAAGATATGTTTGGTTCATACAAGAAGGTTCTTTTCCTCTTCTTTAAGTTAGATGACATATTATTCATTTCCATAAGTTGCATTGTGGGCGAAATAGGATTAATGACATATAAATTATCAACCAATGTACCAGAATAGATAAAATATTTATTCTTTCTAATAACAATATTGTCATTAAAATAAACTGAATATCCATCCTTAACTAACATAGAAACATAAACTAAATTCCTTCTAAGTGAAGGTGCATAAAGACAATCTCTCAATGTCAAAGACTTATTTCTACCAAAAGATAAAGTAACATCTCCTAATGCAACGACGGATACTTTTGTAGCATCACCCACGAATAAGCATATCTCTCCATCACTGAGCCTGGTTTCCTGGAACCCCTGCAATGTATTGCAGACATGATTAGTGGCTCATGTATCTACACACCAGGTGCCGGTAGATAACACCGCTAAACATGTTTCAACTACTAGTAAATGAGATATACCTTCTTTGTTTCCTTTTTTGAGAAGTGGACAATCAGTCTTCCATTGTCCTGACCCTTTGCACTTGAAACATTTGTCTTTCAGCTTTTTTATCGCGCCTTGAGGTCCCATGCCCTTCTTTGCTGAGTTTGTCTGTATCTGAATGTTATTCTTCTTCTTACCGTCTTTTGGCTTAGAAGTAGAAGCCTTTTCAGAAACAAAAACATGACCAGAGATTCAGCATCCTGTAGCTCTTTTACAAGTTCTGCCAAACTATACAACCTTTTGTTCATGTTGTAATTAAGGCAGAAATTGTCAAAACTTTTAGGCAGAGTCCCAAAAATGATATCGACCTGGGTTTCTCCATCGATTTCAGCTCCAAGGATCTCCATCTCATTCAGATGACCCATCATCTTGAGAACATGATTCCTTACTGGTATACCCTCAGCCATTTTGTATTCATCAAACATTTTATAGCAAACTGCCTAGCTACTCTACTCTGATGTCCGAAGAGTTCCTTGAGTTTATACATCATGTCATAAGCTATGGCCATGGCCTGATGCTGATGTTGCAGTACATTTGACATAGATGCCAGAATGTAACACCGCGCCATCTCATCTGCCTTTTTCCACTACTTATAAACCTCTTTGACCTCTTCATCAGAGTTAGCATCAGGCTTAGGTGAGCATTCCTCAACAAGTACATATTTGTACTCCTCAGTAGTCAGAACAATGTCCAAATTACGTTTCCAGTCAATATAATTAGATCCAGTAAGTTTGTTTTCTTTAAGAATCACCATAAGTGGACTGAAAGAACCCATTTTTGAAATTCTGAGAATCACATAAATAAAATTATGTAGGGCAAAAAATTTTTTTGAATTAACTAAATATTGATTCCCTCAAAACAATAATAAGAAATTCACCAATACCTTGAACACCATGAATTTAGCATGCCACGATAGTGTGGACGTATACAAATTCAACTTTGTTCAAGTAGATTTTTCTTATTAATTTTACTATCATGTCAATATAACTTTATGACAAATAAAATTAATATGCTGGTCTTGCTCTGGTCATACAAATAATAGCAGTGACTCCGAGGGGGAGGATACCATTATTGTATCTAAGTATATACCATTACTTAATACTAAGTCCATTACCTTGTAATGAGTTCCTTCAGATGGAGAAGTGAACACATACTAGGTAACTTTCTACAATTATCCCTAAGGAAATTTGTACTGGTGATCCATAATTATACTCATCCGATATGGAGGAAAGCACAAAAGCCAACACGCAAGTATAATTACATCACCTACAAACCAGTAATGGAGACCATAGGATTTATACTAAATAAAAATTCTCTCCCACTTAGTTATTTAATAATGAGGGTTTTTCTACTATTTGATATTATGTCCATGTTGTCCATTATTAATGTAGGCTTGGTTTTCCAAAAAAACAACCACACAATAATAAACATGCATAATCAGAAAAGCAAAATGACAAAAATAAGAGAAAATATCCAACTATTATGGTCATCTTTACTGCTCCGTCCTCAACTATCCCAATCCAAAATCTGGCGCTGTGCAGATCTATACGGGGTTCGACTTGCCCGGTCAGGTCGCGGGGTTCGGGGCAACGCCCCAAATTTTTTTTAAAGGTTTTGGCTGTCGATTCCTTCATCGAAAATCATCTATCTGCCTCTGGACTGCTTAAAACCAGCATCTCGTCCGACGTCAGAAACAGCCACCACCGCCATCACAATTGATCAAAAATAATTAAAATTACATCAATCCTACGCCTCCCGAAGGAGTTCACACATAATCTAGATTAAAAAATTAAAATAATAAGCACGATCAACCCTCGTGATTTTAATTACATCCACAGCAACAACAACATCCACGACATGTCCGTGGTTTAAACAACACAATCAAAAAATATGTATTGGACCATAATAGTTGGATCTAAGATGCCTGCAAAACCGAGTTAGAACAGATCTACATCTACCGACAATTACACAACGTAGGTTTTATTAGACAACATGGACGTATCAATCAATACGTAGATCCAAAGTGGCTTTGATACCAATTGATGGAACTGGAGATTCCCAGGACCCTTCCTTTGGTGTGCGTATTGATCGATAGAAAGTTAAACAAATCTAATACGTGTTCTAACCCTTCATAGGCGGAAACTAGGGTTCACGAATTATACCTGCGGCGGAAAGGAGACAAGTAATTCCTGGCAATCTCGAGCGGACGACCCAAAGATCTTCTGCACGTATTCCTTCCTCGAGTTGGACGTCGTCTGAGCGATGATCACCCAACCTTTTCTTCTCCTTGGCATCCCTCTCTTTCTCTCCTTACGTGAATCACGAATTTAGAGAAAATTTTAGATTTCTGATCAGTAATCTGGCGGCCAGAAAATAGAGGATATATATAGGCTACGGCAGGGACCATGAGAAGAAATTAGGGTTAGGCCTCCTAATGGATCTGGATATCCCGTGTTCAGCCCGAACACACAATCCAGGCCCATTAACAATAGCTCGATCTACTAATGAGCTATTGTTGCACTACCTCCCTAATCCCAAATTATGTTTGTGGGCTCCTTTTATTATATGCTCGTTTGGCTTCCCATGTTAAGATATCGTATGTCCGTCGATCAAATTAAGTTACTGACAACTATATTGATTCGACATCTTTTATCCTTAAGTAGTACCGCTCAACTTTATTTGTCATGTCGGATATAATCCACCTGCAAGGTTTACATGACAATCCTTATGAGCTCCTTAAGAGGACATCATTAACCCGATGTATCGGGATATGGATTCCATTTATAATCAACAGCCCATCATACATACAATATTATTACCCAATTCATAGAGGTTGTTGATCCATAATGAATCTCACTCTTTTATGAGTCAAAGTAATGCACACTGCATATACATGTCCGTTATTATATCCGGATTAAGAGCATAAGCATCCATAATAACAGAGGTGTTTGTTCTCTTATGTAGTCAGTACAAAGAGAACAACCTCAAGTGGTCCTGTTCAATACACACAAAGTGCACTAGTGTAAACCTATAGTCAAGATAGACTAATACCAGATTACACTACAACCTTTCCAATAGACTGTCCAAGTCCATCTAGGTTGTGAACTATTTATATACTCCATAGAAAACTGATAATATGATCTTCTGTGTGACACCACACACCATACTATCTACAATATAAAATATCAGACATTTGCATTAACACTTGCAACAAATACAATATGCAAACATTTGCCCATATGGTTCTCATTCAAAATTTAAGGAAATAAGGTTACTAAAAAAGTGATGCTTTTAGTATATAACCCTAACAGTGTCATCATTCGAACACACCCCATCTCCTCCAGCACATCCAGATCCTTCACCGTTGCAGCTGATCGACCGTCCCCATCAATCACCAGCACTCCACGGCACTTACGCCACTACATCTCAAGAGGCGAACCCTACACTTCCCCGGACTGAGCCGCAGACCCCTGTGGTAGTGCCCGCACCAGCTGCCCCACCAGTGCCCGTGGATCCTACCGATCTAGTGGACATGCTACGAGGAGTGCTTGAAGCCCAGAGAGCCCAAGAAGAAGCTCATCGTGAACAGACTGCAGCCCAAGCTGAAGCCCATCGCGAGCAGACCACGATCATGAGAGAAGGCATGGAGAATGCCCACAACGTGGCTATGGCTTCCCTCGAGAGAGGAGCAACCACTTCATTGGAGCCACGACTTGCCAAGGTAAACATAAATCCAGGAGTTAAGATTTTGTATCATTAGGCCATTCTTTTGATTAGAGGTGTATTATTACATGAAGGTCGGAGATATAGAGAGTTTCAAGAAGCAGGGCCCTCGACCTTTCAAAGGAACCGAGGGTATCATCTACGCCAATGAATGGCTAGACAGTATGGAGCATCTCTTGAGCGTCGCTCGACTCCCAGAGGACCTCAAGACCGAAGCAGTAGGACTCCAGCTGCAAGATGTGGCAAGCACCTGGTATCGGAATGAACCCCGACTCCAGGACAATTAGCTTGACTGGGACACCTTCAAGAGGCTGTTCCGCAGGAAGTTCTTCCCAACATCAGAGATGCGGGAGATGGAAAGACAGTTCCAGGACCTGAAGCAAGGGAATATTACGGTTGGAGAGTATGCGGCAGAGTTCGGCCGACTTAGCCGCTTTGCTCAGAACTTGGTTGCTGACCCCAAGGATCATGCTGAAAGATTCAGGTATGGACTAAGGGAAGAGATTCGCACCCCTGTGATCACATGTGGTGCCAAGTCATATGAGAAGATTCTAATACGATCTCAGGACGTAGAGAAGAGCCAACATTCTCGTTCAAAGAGGGAGTATCTTGGAACTAGCAACTCCAGGGTAACCAGAAGAGGCCCAACAACAACAACAGGCCTTCATACCATCAGCAGCAGCATCATCAAGCAAGGACCAACGACAGAGCGCCTCAGAGGCAGATCCCTGTCTGTGATTTTTGCAAGAGGCTAGGACATCAGTCGAACATATGCAGGAAGAGGCTAGGATACTGCCTAGTCTGTGGGTCTGCCACCTACCAAGTGAAGGACTGTCCCTCGTCAGTCCATCGGACTGGAGCAACTCAGCAAAGAGATCCCCTACCCACTCAGCAACAATGGTTCGGACAACACCAGCAGAAGACCGAGCGAGCCTATGCCCTAGCAGCAGAAGAGCAAGAACCAGAGTAGGAACCCACTGCTGATGTCATCACAGGTTCCATTTATGTGTTTTCACATCCTGCTCTAGCATTATTTGATTCGGGTGCATCAATAGTTTTATATCATAAAAGTTTATTTCTGTACACCATCTAGATACGGAACTTAGCAAGGTGATTAGTAGAGTTATGACTGGTGGTGGTCCCATACCCATCACTGAGGCTTGTAACTGCCCCATAACTATCTCAGGCCATCAATTCTTAACACCCTTACTTGTGATGCCCCTGCCCAACTATGATGTAGTCCTAGGGATGGACTGGTTAAGTGAGCAGCATGCGCTGATAGATTGTCATAGAGGTTGTGTAATCTTCAGCCCACAGGAGAACCAGAGTTTGAAATCTCTCGAGCTCCGGAAGACATGAAGAGTGTTACCTACTCCTCTATCACTGAAGAACCCGGGCCTTCTCACCCTATCATAGCGGAATTCATGGACGTCTTTCCAGATAGTCTTCCAGAATTGCCGCCAGATCGAGGTGTAGAATTCACCATCGATCTAGTACTCGGCTCTTCCCCTATTTCTCGGGGATGCTACAGAGTCCACCCCAAGGAGGTAAAGGAGATGAAGGATCAGATTGACGAACTGAAGGCACAAGGATTTATCAGAGACGGGGCTTCATCCTGGGGAGCACCAGTTTTGTTCGTGCCCAAGAAGGATGGAACCGTGCAGATGTGCATCGATTACCGGGCACTGAACAACATCACCATCAAGAACAAGTACCCTCTGCCCCGGATCGATGACCTGTTTGATCAACTAAGTGGAGCAAAGGTATTTTCGAAGATAGATCTCAGATCTGGCTACCACCAAATCAAGGTCAGGAAGGAGGATATCCCGAAAACGGCATTCAACACCAAGTATAGGCAATTTGAATTCTTGGTCATACCGTTTGTACTGACGAATGCTCCTACAGTATTCATGAACCTTATGAACAAGGTTTTCCATGAATACCTGGATCAGTTTGTCGTTGTCTTCATCGATGACATACTGATCTACTCGAAGAATGAAGAAGGGCATGAAGAGCACCTGAGGAAAGTGCTGAGCACCTTGAGGAATGAGAAGCTCTATGGTAAGCTA
Organism: Iris pallida; assembly: GCA_029216955.1. NCBI lineage: Eukaryota > Viridiplantae > Streptophyta > Magnoliopsida > Asparagales > Iridaceae > Iris > Iris pallida. Next base: position 42,555,934 of record JANAVB010016197.1, on the reverse strand, counting down.
TCTAAATGCGAATTCTTTTTAGACAAAGTGGAATTTTTGGGCCATGTTGTCACAGAAAAAGGAATTTCGGTGGATCCAAAGAAGATAGCTGCTATTGAGAAGTGGAATGCACCAAGTTCGGTTGCAGAAATCAGAAGCTTTTTGGGCTTAGCTGGCTACTATCGAAAGTTTGTGAAGGATTTCTCCAAGATTGCTGAACCAATGATGAAGCTTACCAGGAAGAACGAAGAATTCATTTGGTCTGAAGCTTGCCAGTCAGCTTTTGAGGAACTGAAGAAGAGGCTTACAACAGCGCCGATACTTGTGCTACCCGCAGGTACCGACGGTTTCTTAATTTATAGTGATGCTTCTGGTAAGGGATTGGGCTGCATTCTTCAACAACATGGAAAAGTAATTGCTTACGCATCTAGGCAATTACGGACTCATGATAAGAACTATCCCACACATGATTTGGAGCTTACAGCGGTGATATTTGTATTGAAGCTATGGAAGTACTACCTTTATGGAGAGAGAGTGGAAATATTTACAGACCACAAAAGTCTGAAATATGTTTTTACCCAGAAAGAGCTGAACATGCGACAGAGACGATGGCTGGAGCTGATGAAGGATTTTGACATCAACCTGCAGTATCACCCGGGTAAGGCTAATGTTGTTGCAGATGCACTTAGTCGATACTCGATGGCAATGTTCTTGACCAAGGAGCGTCATTTGCTGGAGGACATGGAAAAGCTTGGACTGGAGATTGTACTGCCCGAAGAAGAGATGAAGAAACTGGGAAGCGAAGCCATTGTACCAGGAGCTGAATCAACAATGATGCAGTTGTAAGTGCGTTCAAGTCTAATGGACGGAGTCAAGGAGGCACAATTCCAAGACGAGACGCTTTGCAAACTCAGAGATCAAGTGCTGGCAGGAACACTTGAAGGATTCTCAATCGCCAGTGACGGAGCACTGTATAATGGTATGAGGCTTTGCGTACCAACTGGCGAACTGAGGAACGAGCTGATGCAAGAAGCACACCAATCGCAGTATTCCATACATCCTGGAGACAACAAAATGTACCGAGATATGCGTACTATAGTGTGGTGGTACGGAATGAAGAAGGATGTATCCAGGTATGTGGCTAGATGTTTAATTTGTCAACAAGTGAAAGCTAGCAGGCAGAGACCAGCAGGACTATTGCAGCCGTCTGACATTCCAGAGTGGAAATGTGAGCACATAATAATGGATTTTGTGTCGGGACTGCCTCGATCCCAAGGATGGAAGGATGCCATTTGGGTAATCGTGGACCGACTGACGAAGTCAGCTCACTTTATCCCCTTCAAGGTTGGTCTATCCACCGAGAAGTTGGCAGTACTGTACATGCGGCACATCTACCGGATTCATAGAGTACCGGTAAGTATCGTATCTGACAGAGATACTAGATTTATCTCTCACTTTTGGAAGAGTTTGCATGACAGTTTGGGAACATAACTGAAGTTCAGCACCGCCTACCATCCCCAGACTGACGTACAATCAGAGAGAACAATCCAGACGCTAGAAGACATGCTGAGATCCTGCGTCTTAGAATTTGGAGGGTCTTGGGAAGACCATTTGTACTTGGTAGAATTCTCCTACAACAACAGCTACCAAGCTAGCATCGGTATGACACCGTTCGAGGCACTCTATGGACGTCGTTGCTGCACTCCACTTGCTTGGGATGACGTCGGAGAACGAGTATTGCTTGGATCTGAGATGGTGATCGATGCAGCAGAGAAGGTAAGAATGATCAGAGACAAGCTCAGGATTGCCCAGGACGGACAGAAGCATTGGGCCGATAGCAGCCGACGACCGTTGGAGTTTGAAGAAGGCGACAGTGTGTTTGTGAAGATCTCTCCTACCAGAGGAACCATCTGTTTCAGCAGAGCAGGAAAGTTAAGCCCCAGGTATATTGGTCCTTTTGAAGTACTCAACAAAATTGGAGAAGTGGCTTATCGGGTGGCTCTACCCCCAAGTCTCGAAGGCGTCCACAACGTCTTCCATGTTTCGTAGCTGAGACGCTACATCCCTGACCCGAGCCACATCTTGGACCATTCGGAGCTGAAAATTGGACCCAGCCTCACAGTGCCAGAGAAGCCAGTGGCAATTTTGGATAGAAGCGAGAAGAGAACCAGGAACTCTGTGACGCCGATAGTCAGAGTCATGTGGCGGCACAACTCACCAGGAGAGTCTACCTGGGAACGAGAAGACCAGATGCGGGAGCAGTACCCGTACTTGTTTGAGACTTGAGGTACCCCCTAACCCTACCTTTAATTTCGAGGACAAAATTTTCTAAGGAGGAAAGATTATGAAACCCAGTTTTTGTTTCGTAATTTATTATTATTATTATAATATTATTGCTCTTATTATTATTATACTATGGGTTTAAAATTATTTTCAAAATAATAATTGGTTTTTGGTTGCTGACCTGACCCGAGCCTAGACCAGCTTTCCGAAACCCAAACCCGATCTGAACCCATTCTCTTTAATTGAAATCCTGATGATCTTTCTTTTAAAAAAATAAAATTTAATTTCCTAACCTATTGGCCTGGTCATCCCACGACCAGGCCCCCATCATATTCTTCAGCCACTCCCTGTTTTCCCTCTCCTTTTCATTCACCCACTCATTTCTCCTCTCACCACTCCTTACAACCACCCACACGTTATTTCTTCCCCATAAAAACAACCACCAGCACACAACAAAAACAAAACCCCCTCTTCTTTTCATCCTCCCATCCCTTTCCCCTGCCTTACCAAATCCCGATCTCCCGCGCGGACACTCCCCGAGCCGCCCTCCGCGAGCGCGCCGACCCCCGCGGCCAACTCCGCACGCCGCCGTCGTTCCCCGACCCCTGCAGCCCCGTACGTGCCGGCCCCGACCCCGCGCGGCCTTCCCACGGCTGTCCCCGACGACCTCCTCGTCGTACGCGCTCAGCCGGGTCCCCGATCTGTTCTGTCCCCAAAGCCGAGCCCGTTCCCGTGCTTTTCCCAAAGTTCTGCGGTTTGCTAATTCTGGAACGTTTCTGAGCTCGCGGAATCCATTTTTCTTTATTTTACATCTGAGAGCTCTAGCCGAGCGACCCAAGGTATATTTTGCTTTCTCCGTTTCCTTTTCGGTAGTCGATGATGATTTTTGGTCCCCGATTCCTTTCCGGAAATTCGGATTCGGTTTACGTTATAGTTACGGAATTTCCGAAACTATTCTCTATGTTTAGTTCTGTGGGTTTACGTTTTTGATTTCGGAATTTCCGAATATTTCGGGTTAGGTCCTGTGTATTTTGTTCTCGGAATTTCCGAGATTAGCCATGGAAAGTTCTGGGATTTTGGGTGAGTATTTAGTTTTGGATTTTTCCGAATATTAATACTCTGGTTCATTGTTATATTGTGTTGGTGCTTCTGATCCTATTTCGGGTTTTTCGAATATTTTCGGATATGTTTCTGTGAATATAAATTTTTATATAAAAATAGTTACGGATTTAATTTATGGGTTTCCCTGGTTTGGGATTTATATTGGGTGTTGAGGCACATTTTCCCAGTTTTGGGTTATCCCGAAAATAGAGGAAGTGCTGCCGGATTTTTCTATAAAATTTAATTATATAATTTTAAAATGGTTTTTCGGAAAAGAATATTGTTTTGGATTTTTGGACGACGACCGTATTGGTCAATGGGCCCTGGCTAAGTGCAAACGAAACCGGTTTCGCCCGAATATTGAGGCATTAGCTATATGACGATTGGACCAATATCTGAGACTCACTATTAAATTTATTTTAATTATTAGTTTATTTATAATTAAATTGTAGGGGAGATTTTAGAACTAACAAATGTTTCTTCTTATTTCAATTTATGTAAAATAATTTGTAAGGGCATAAGCCCAGCTTTTCTATTTTCTTTCTCTGTGACCTGTAATTATTGTAGCGTAGTTTTTCTTTCATTTTCTGGTTTTGCTGGTTTTTAGCGTAGACGCGTATATCTAAAATAAATATTATTTTGATTAATGAGGTTTCTCTCATATTAAAATTTACAAGTTTGTAATATTTAAACAACGATCATGTTTTCTTATTAAATAAGAAATTTAGTTTTATATATGTATAATTACGAAAAATACAAAGTTTTAACCAATTAAATTGGTAACTACAAGTTTTTCCAAAATAAAAAGTTAAATTGATCTTTCCCTCGTAATTAATTACAACGCACCCGATAATCAAGATTCGTTTGTGGTAGTATAATAAAGATTAAAATTTGACTAGGACAAATTTATAGATTGCAACTAGCATAGTTAGCATGGTAACTCTGGAAGCTGAGTCAAACTTCTCGAATGTAGGATTTCGAGGACGAGGCTAGTTTCAATCCCGAAGTCTCAAACCCTTCAAGTCCAGTCCAATTTGAGGCAACTATATTTTGTGTAAGTTTACAATTATTTAATAATCGCTTTACTGCAAGTTTAAACCACGATGCAACACGGAACTCTCTCTGAGAGCACTGACTGATTGACCGTTGGGTACTGGGGGAATAGTGTAATAATTATGACCACATCCAAAGTAATAACTTAGAACTGTATTAGCTTACCCCTCATACACACGGGGATAAGCCATATCGTATCAATATGATACAACTGTACAACCCAAGCCGGTCATATTCATTGCCTATTCAAATCACAATGTTTTAACTGCTAGAAAACTGTTTACTTCAAATTGTTTAAAAATGCATGATTCTATTATTATTTTAATTGTTGGATTAACATGAATTGTACTTTGCTCCCTCCTGACTGGAGATACATTTTTAGGAGATATTGAGGATGCTGAGCTGTTATACAACAGCTATTATGACCCAGTTCTGTAACCCGTGGTGTTGCCAGAGTCCCCATTGGAGGACGCAGGACCTGAGGCCGATGAGCCGAACGCTTAGCTAGATTTTTCCTGTTTTCCGTTTTGTTGTTTTTAAAATTCTGTTATTTGAATTCAGTATTTAATTCAGTTCTTCTTCTTCCAGTTGTATTTAGTCAAATGTTTAATAAAGTTTTAAATTTCCGAATATTGAGTTGTGACAAATATAGATGTTGTTGTGGTTACCTACTAATGGAACAGCTTATTGCCGCCGTCTCAACAACGGTGCAGGCTGGGCATGATCCGGTTCGACCCAATTATTTGGGATCGGGTCGTGACACCTCCCTCTCATATGCTTCGCCCTTGCCGCTTTGAAGAGAATTGCCAACTCCTTCGAGACGTTCGTGGCCTTGGCGGAGGAAATACGAAACCTCACTAAAAGAAACTATGCCAAAATATGCATGGAGCTCAATTTATCGAAGGACCTTTCCAAACTAATCCACATCTCGCTTGGAAATAAGATTCACACCCAACAGTTAGTTTATGACAACAACATCATCTTCTGTAAGCATTGTCATCAGTGTGGACACTACACCGAATACTGCTTTCGTGCCAACCCAGAACTTGAGGAAAAAGAGAACAGGAAGATCGCGACCTCACAACCGACCAAGAAACCATACCGATCTCCCTTACTTCCACTCTCTAACTCTCACATAGGATTTGTGGCCACCGATGATAACCCCCTTACCCAAGAGCAAACTTCTCCAGGAAGAGCCATCGTCACCTACCACCCACCAACCTTAAACCTTGCCAACAAATTTGACACCCTCGCAACTGATACCCCATACGACCCCCTGGAGATAGTGGGAGTTCCCTCGGGAGAGGGCTCTGAGGTGAGCAACACGACAGACAATGAAGCAGACATACCGACATCAGCAGCGTCGCATGGCGGTCTCCAAGATCAGGGAACCCGCTTCACATTGTGCAAAGAGGCCGACATTCAAGCGGTTATCCAGGATAATTTAGGGCAGGAATCCGTGGACAGGATGCAACAGGGTATCGAGGCAGGCATCACCAACAAGGACTGATTTTTCGGACCTCTGACAGAAATTGACGGAGAGGACTACCTCCACCAACAAGAAGAGACGGTCGAACCTGACAAGATCCATCTCCATAAGGCAGCGGATCTAGCTGTTGCTTCACACAAAAATCGAAAAAAAGTAGCACGAGAGAAGGAACGGCCACAACCACCAGGTCAGCCCCGAAACTCACCAAACTTCTCCTATCAGGCCTGTAAGATGCTTAACATCCTATCATGGAATGTTAGGGGTCTCACGAACAATCCCACTTGAGACGTCTCATCAGCCTCAAGAAAATTCACAGAATTAACATTTTAGTGGTTATTGAACCCAAAATCCCTCGCAACAAAATCAAAGCCACTCAGCTTCAGCTTGGCATCGTCGACACCATTGCCGGTTGTCATGACATTTGGATTTTCTTCGGTACTGAAGTTAGGCTAGGCATCGTCAGTAACACCAAGCAGGCTCTTTCGTGTTGGGTAGAACATTCGATGCTTCAGTCACGCTCCCTCTTGTCCGCGGTCAACGGCAGTTGCGATATCCTCGAACATAAATAGCTATGGGACTCCTTTCGTGACACTTATCACCTCCACAGCAACCTCCCTTGGCTATGTGTCGGGGACTTCAATGTTGTTGCCAGTAGGAAGGAGAAGACGGGAGGGCGTCCACCTCCCTTGCCTGCCGTGAATGACTTCAACGACTTCATTTTTGGTGCTCATTTACTCCCTCTCCAATTTTTTGGTAGCGCATTCACCTGGTGCAACATGCAGGAAGGCACCAGATGTCAATACTCCTGGCTAGACCGTACCCTAATTAATGCCAAATGGTCGGATATGGGGATCACTACTAGCCTCTCGCACTTGAATGCGACTGAATCAGACCACTCACCCTCCTCATCAGCATTAGCAGAAACTCGAATTAGATAAAAAAAGCTTCTACTTCCTCGACCTCTGGAGTCATCACCCGCAGCTCAGGAATAATGTTGCCGCAGCTTGGAATGGCACGAACGACCTTGACCCCTTCGTTTGCGTGGCCACCAAACTCAAAGCCACAAGAAAATCTCTTACCTGCTGGAGCAAGGAGGTGTTCGAGGTTATCTTCCAGGCCGTACGCGTAACTGAAGACAACATTAGCCATACTGAGAAGCTGTTTGCTCGAGACAGTTCGCCAGCCAATAGAGCATCCCTCAATTTCACCAGAGCCCTGTTGAAGTTTCGCATCAAGGTCGAGATGAAGTTCTAGAAATAAAAATCTAGATTGAAATAGGACTTGGAGGGGGACAATAACTCCAGTTAATTCCACTCTTGCGTTAAGGGACGAAGACAATAATGAAATAACGTATAGGTAACTCTAGAGGGGGGTGAATAGAGTTTGTGTCGATAATCACCAAATAAAAATTAACTCTATATCACCTCCATAAAATAACTATCAAGATAGTAAATAAATCAGAGAGAAATGTGGAAGTAAATAAAGATCAGAAGAGCATACACAAATACAACAGTTTTAACCTGGTTTCCCTCGTGGAGGACTAGTCCAGGCCTGAGAACTCTAGGTAAGGATTGAAATCCACTATTTGTGAAATTGCATACAACCACGTGCCTTTACTCAGAAGAGCACGCCAACTTCTTAGAAATTCGCAGGTGGCAAAACTTAAAATTGTCCAAGTGACTTTTTTTACTCTTGTACACAACTTCTAGCTGATATCACACTAAGTACCTTGGGCTAAGAAGAGTTGTGGCTTAGGAGATACGAAAGAATGACGCTTAGAGTAGTAGAGCTTAGAAAGCTTGAATATTTGAAGGTGAGATAATTTAAAATAAGAGAATTCAAGCTCTATTTATACTACTCTGGGAAGGCAGAGTTCAGCTCAAAATCTGCCCCAAGAACTTAAATTTTTGAACGTTGGACAGCTTGTACCAAACAGGCTCTAAAAATCAGGGTGTTGAAAATTAAGAGACAGAGTTCGGCCCGAACTCTGTGTGGGGGTAGAGTTCGGCCCAAACTCTATCTCCTAGGTGGCAGAATGGCCTTTGGGCCTTTAGGCTTTGCTTGGCTTGGTGGAGCTTGGGCTTGGTTCAGGAATTGGTCTGTTTGTATGGTAGATCTTGGAGAGATATGTCTAGGGGTTGAGATGACACAGTGTGACTCAACGTACACATTATTCTAGACTTAATAAATTAAAGATTATAGACTTAGAACAAATAGGAAAACTAAGAGCCCTTTGATGACGCATTTCTTCTGATATTTGAGCAGACCTGAAGACGTGTTTTTTCTTGACAGCAGTCATCCAAAGATAAACAGATCTAAAAATTTGAATACCTTTCGGAAGATTCGCCCCCGAACCCCCGACGGGGGGCGCTGCCCCCTCGACCCCTGTCCGCTGACCGGGCAACGGAACCCCCGTTGCGAGGCCCCGGATAGGTCGCTAGGCGGTTCAGAGAAATCATTTTGTATAACGCCGTCTTTGGTCCATCATTAATTCTTCATTGCCTATGTCCTGGTTTGATCATGTTTGATCATGCTTACTACATGTCTATAAATATATGTTAGACGAGCAAAATATGTTACAATACGATACAAGCATGGTAATATGATATAGGACAATTAGGATAATGCTAAGTTTAAGTAGCAACATGATAGTGAGTATATGAATATTAGTGACATCATTACGTTAAACTTAATTAATTATCCATATTCAAAAATACGATGTAATCATTGGGCTATCAAACAACTCACCCTACATCAGATCAAAGATAATAGCGGTCGCATCCTCAAAGAGCACCGTGACATTCAATTGGCAGCGAAGAACTTTTACTCTCATCTATTTACTAAAGAGGTCATCCATAGGGATGAGTATTTCCTTGCGGCGATCCCCACCCTAATAGAAGACAGAGATAACATCAAGCTGCTGCTTCCACCATCTACGAGCGAGGTCAAGGAAGTCGTATGGGCCCTCAACGAGCACGGCGCTTCTGGCCCGGACGGTTTTACTGGTGTCTTCTTCAGATTGTGCTGGGACGTTATCAAGGCTGATATCCAAGAGGAGACCACCACTTTTTTTAGGGTGCCAGATACCCAGATTGATATCCAGTGCCAACCTAATCCTTATCCCCAAGAAGGACAACCCAAAAACCTTTAAAGACTTCAGACCCCTGAGTTTATGCACCTTCACCAATAAAATCATCTTGAAAATCATTGCCAACCGCATGAGTGACCTTCTTCCTAAGATTCTCTCAGAAGAACAAAGTGGTTTCGTCCGAGGCAGGAATATGTTAGACAACATACTGCTGGCTCAGGAGATGGTCACCAGCATAAAGTTCTCGACTAGGGGGTAACATTGCCATTAAATTAGACATGGAAAAGGTTTACGACAGACATGATTGGCAATTCATGATCTAGCACTACTAAAATCTGTCAAATCAGCGACGCCTCAAGGCGTCGCTAAATAGGGAAATTACGTAGCTAAATCCTATTAGCGACGTATTTAGGGACGTATGCACATAGTCGCGATTAACCTAGTCGCTAAACAAGAAAACGTCGCAATATGTCGCTATTGCGACGAGCTTTAGCGACGCTGCTACGTCGCTAATTCAGCGACTGCTAGTGACGTAAAGCGTCATCATTTACCGACGTATACTAGCGACGTTAAGCGACTTGACATACATCGATACTGACCTGGCTTGAGAGCCATATGGCGACGTTCTGCGACTTTTTCTACGTCGCTACAGTACCGACGTTTAGTGACGATCAGCGACGATATTCCTCACAGTTAGCGACGTTGATAGCGACATTTTTTTTGTCGCTGAACGTCGATAATCGTCGCTGAACATCGCTAATATTAAAAAAATTAAAAAAATACAGCATTTGCAGTATTCCCTGCAGCATTTGCAGCATCTCCTGCAGCATTTGCAGCATCCCCCACACTATTTGTTACAGCAACAACGGTGTGTATCACGAACACAGTATCAAACAACACAGATACACACAATCACGAACACGTTTGAAACATAATCTCATCAATCAACACACATATATGAAAATTTGTAACAACAATGTCAAACATAATGGTCCACAACTTAATTGCCAAGTATGGGAACGAATGGCTCAGAACACAACCTAAAATTCATTCTAGCATATACATTAGTATGAATCATCTATGTTCTGTACATATGGTGTAGTATATGTTCTTATCGTATGTAGTATCTGAAGAATGTAATAGAATCAAGATGAACTCACATAATGTAATACTAAGACATCATCTACTACTATATATATAAGATATAGTGATAGGTTGTCGTATCATCATTGTCGAGGGATGAGGGTCGGAGGACAGTCAACTTTATCTATGGCTACATAGTTTCTGCCTCGCCAGTCGAATGGCTGCAGGGACTATGTCCTGATCACGATGTCGTACCGTAGATTAATGTAAATGGAGCTGGAGCACAACCCATCTGAGTAGGACGTATACTCTGAGAGATCACCTTTACAAGAATGATATCAGTAGTGGGATTGAGTGTGTACGTCCTACTCAGATGGGTCTCTCACCGTTACTATTTTTTCTGACAGCATGGTGGATGTGCTCCGTCAACAGATTCTTGCTCCGAGCCAAAACTTTGCCCCGGAGCTCAAGTGGACATCCTTGGTGTAGAGCTCGAGTGAGAGGTTCCTGACAGCATGGTGGTCTCCTTTGTCAAAGTATCCGTGCTCATCACACATTGGTTGTGGGACGAGCATGGATACTTTGACAAAGATGACCACCATGCTGTCAGGAACCTCTCACTCGAGCTCTACACCAAGGATGTCCACTTGAGCTCCGGGACAAAGTTTTGGCTCGGAGCAAGAATCTGTTGACGGAGCACATCCACCATGCTGTTAGAAAAAATAGTAATAGTGAGAGACCCATCTGAGTAGGATGTACACACTCAATCCTACTACCGATATCATACTTGTAAAGGTGATCTCTCAGAGTATACGTCCTACTCAGATGGATCTCTCAGAGTATCCTCTCTAGTTGGTTGTCGTATCATCATTGCCTAGGGATGAGAGTCGTAGTACCAATACAATCCAGAGATTGACATAGTACTAATTCATATATGTAGTCCAATATAAATAGTCTAATACAAAAACAACCCAATACAAATAGTCCAATACAAATAAGTACTAATAGCTAATGAGAACCACGCTGCTCACGCAAACGCTCAGTGATACCGGTGCTGGATGAATAGAACTCCTGGTCTCACTAGCAACCGGCGCCACTTCCTCCTTAACTGTAGGAGGAGCCACCTCAGCATTCACTGTTTCCCTCAAACGACGTGCCGCTCCTCGGGTCATGGGTGCCATCTGGTAAGCAAGCTAATATAATTGTAACATAAGCAAGCTAACTAAAGGAACCATCATGTAATTTGAGTACATTTTCGAAAGCAGATAAAGTACAATAAATTCAATTTTTTGCCAAGTAGCAGATGACGGATGGCTCAGAACACAACCCTAAAATTCATTCTAGCATACATTAATGTGAATCATCTATGTTCTGTACATATGGTGTAGTATATGTTCTTATCGTATATAGTATCTGAAGAATGTAACAGAATCAAGATAAACTCACATAATGTAATACTAAGACATCATCTACTACTATATATATAAGATATAGTGATAGGTTGTCGTATCATCATTGTCGAGGGATGAGGGTCGGAGGACAGTCAACTTTATCTACGGCTACATAGTTTCTGCCTCGCCAGTCGAATGGCTGCAGGGACTATGTCCTGATCACGATGTCGTGCCGTAGATTTAGGATTTAAAATATGGTATTCAGGTCAACTTAATTCGGTCAAAGGGTACTAAACAGAAAGTCTAATTGTCCCATATTTCAGTAATGTCAGTGAGCTAAATCATACTCAACTGTCGAGAATACTTAGGAGAAAACTCATTCACAGGATTAGTATCCATCCTTCGTGACATAGCTGAAATTTTATAGGGCTCGATAATAATTATTAGTCAATTTATTCATCATTTCAAAACCCTAAAAATTCCCAAAAAACTCTAAGTATCAGTAAATAGGGCTCGAACCCTAAATTAGAATTTGAATCCAAGCAAAACATCAAATTGACAGTTGATATGCCCAAAAAATGAGATTTTTCAGTATATAGGTGTCACACTGTGAATCTCGTGTCCACACAGTGGGACACGATATGTCCAAACCAAAAAAATAGGTGTCACACGAACTAGAAGCGAGTCCACGCTCTCGTGTCCCCCGCAGCGAGTCCACTGTCAGTCTCGTGTCCCCCGTAGCGAGTCCACGCTCTCGTGGACACGAACTAGAAGCGAGAGAGAGAGCTAGAAGACGAGGAGAAACTGGAGAGGAGCTACCAGAGGAAGGAGGAGGAGGAGAAGAAGGAGAAGAAGGAGCTACTTGAGGAAGGAGGAGGAGGAGAAGGAGGAGGCCGGAGGAGGGAGATCGTCGGAGGAGCGCCGCGGAGGAGGAGGGAAATCGCCGGAGGAGCATCGCGGAGGAGGAGCGCGCCCAAAATTGGGGGAGGGGATTATGAAATGATCGAAAAGGAAACCCTCGCTGGCTATATAAAACGATTAGCGACGTCCGCATAGGACGTCGCAAAACGTCGCTGATATATAATAAATGGCGACGCAACGTAATATGCGTCGCTAAACGTTGCTATATCAACGATGAGTACCGACAAACTTGCGATGCACTACCCCATTTAACAAAATGTAGCCGCTAAACGTCGCTATTAGTCGCTGTTGGCGACAAACAGCGACGTCTTATATTAACGTCGCTAAATCCCCAAAAATTAGCGACGAAATTTCACGGAGTCGCTAAATACATCGCTGATTTGACTTATTTTGGTAGTGTAGGTTTTCAGAGCTTTTAGATTTTTAGAGATTTGGATTGACATTGTTTCGAAATCGATTAGTGGCTCGTGGTTTTCTACTGTTATTAATGGTCAAGCGGAGGGCTTCTTTAAAGTCAGTCGTGGTGTCAGACAACGAGACCTCCTATCATCCACCATATTCATTGTTGTTGCCGAAGCATTGAGCAGAAACCTGAACAGGATGGTTGGGACCCCCAAATTTTATTATTATCACACTACCAGCGGCTGTCCGATTATAACTCATCTGGCTTATGCTGAAGACATCCTCATTTTCTCGGCCGGAGACGTCGGGTCAATGGAAGTGGTCATGAACACTCTGGAAAGATATTTTAGATGCTCCGGGCAGCGGGTTAACCCCAACAAGTGTGTTATTTACTGTAACCATACGGCCGACATAGAGCAATCTGCCACCCTCATCAATATCACCTCTTTCACCATTGTGTACCCTCCATTTTTGTACCTCGGGTGTCCCCTGGTGTATGGCAGATCTAACACCGGTAATTTCGAAGGGTTGGTAGCAAAATCAGGAAAAAAATTGAGGGATGGCACAATGTCACTCCCGTTTCCCGTTATACATATCTTCATTATACGTGTACAGATTTCTGACATTTGTCAGGTGGATTGTAGTTAAATTTGTCTTGCTTAGCCTAGTCATGGTTTAATCTTGACTTGGATTATTTTGGTTTGGTTCAACATGTTGGCCTGGTTTGATTTGAAATGGTTTGGGCTTAATATATAAGTCAACCCCTCTCTCTCTCCCCTCCATTTATTTCTCATAACTTCTCCATCTTCTTTATTTACTCCTCTCCACCTACACCCAAGAGCCCTAGGCATGTGCAACTTGCTTCATGATGGATCTCAAGTGTTATTGTGCCATTCTCTTCTTTACATGATTATAAGCCTCTTTAGAACTTGGAGTTTTTAATTTTTATGGGTAGATTCTTGTAGATCTAAGTTTAATGCATTTTTAGTTTTTTGTGGTTTTGATCTATCAAACTTGCTTGTTTTTAAAAACTAGTTGTTCTATATTGTAGAGAATTTCGTTCTACCCCATTTTGACCTTTAAAAGTCCTAATTTGGAGTTATTTTGACCAAGTTATGGTCATTTGAAGTTTATGGGTTCAACCAAGCATTTTTATGCTAGTTATAGAAGATGAGCAGTGCTGCAACCTGGCAAGTGTCGCAACCTAGCAGTGCCGCCACCTATCAAGTGCCACAACCTGGCAAGTGCCACAATCTGGCAAGTACAGCCACCTGGAAAGTGTCGCAACCTGGCAAGTGTCGCAACCTGGCAAGTGCCGCAACCTAGCAGTGTCGCAACATGGCAAGTGCCGCAACATGACAAGTGCCGCAACCTGGCTAGTGCCGCAACCTGGCAGTGCCGCAACCTAGTTTGGCACAACCTAGCTTGGCACAACCTGGCTTGGCACACTCTTAATAAGTAACAAGTACACTTGATATGACATGTAAAATCTTGATAGTGGCCCGTCGAGGCGCACTTCTGACAAGCAATCTTGACAAGTAACAAGTAACCTGACATGACATGATAATCTTGAATGCTGTTGCGACAGCTACCCTAACTTGCTAAGTAACTCTTGTCTTGACACCGTGGTTGATTTTCTTGATTGTGCATGTATAAGCTACCTGTCTCGTCTTGCATCATGTCTAGGACATGAATTCCTGGTTACCACGGTCAGGGTTTCATAATGAATCTGACTAGGTTAATGATTAGATTGATCAAGTAGTTCATATAGAAAGATTTTCCCAGTTACAGGCGATCCCGTTATCCCGGCCACAACAGAAGGACTTGTAGCCTGTCGACGAGTAGGGCACATTTTCAGCTTACTGTCATGTGGGGCACTTCTTGAAAGCATAAGTACTGAAAGTACACCAGTAAGCTTGATAACTCTTGTAACTCTAATAAATCTTCTCGCCTGGATAACCTGGATAGCTGCAGGGCCTGTGGCTGCGGGAACATCTCATTGCATCTTGCTAGTAACTAGGCTTGTGATAACCCTAGTTAGTTAAAGTATCAAGCCGTACTCTTTGCTTTGCCATGAATGATGGATGTAGTCCAGTCTAGTCTTGTCAAATCGATGCCAGTCTATGATTATTTTGGTATATGCGTGCTTATGCTTTACTCTTGTCGATAATTGGTTGGAGACTAAGCTCTGTTCAGGTGAAGGGTTACAACCCCGGTCCTTATTTGGTTTACGAGTTGTAACTTGGCTACCGGAATAGTCCCTTAGTTGTCTTATCGTTTATCACCTTATTTTCTCTAACTCATGTCTTTATTATCATTTATGTTTCCATGTGCTAATATGTTGGTTTAGTTCTTAAGTGAAGCCTCCCTTGTGGCACTTGCTCTTCTGGGGTCTGACCCAGCTGGTTTTGTATGGCCAGATTTCGGAGTAGGACTCGATGATCCTCCAGCCTTCCAGCCAGATGGTGACCACTAGGCGCAACCCTGGCCACGAGTGGGTTCTTATTTTGCTCTCCCACACCCTTGTAAAAATATTCTTTTGAGACGTTTAGCCGCCGAACAAGTGTTAGCTTGTTTGCAACTTTACTTACTGTCTGCCTACGGGCTGTAACATGATTGAAAAATCCTAGGGTTGATCATGTATGACTGAAACTCTTGCTAGTCTTCACATTTTGTATGACTAGCTTCATAATCATCTGAATATGTAATGTTTGGGACGCCTTACTTTGTATATCTGATGATATAACATCTTATAACATTTACTTACTTGCTTGAGATTGAGACACTAGGCTTGTTCATGACCATAAGTGACTGTTGGCTTGTAGATAAACCCTCATGCATCTAGACAGCCGTGACCGTATATCAAGGTAGATTATACTTCAATATACGTAGCTGGCTGTGTCTGTCCCCCGCTCTCCAGTATTCTGGTTCTAGGTGTGACACGGTTTAAGTGGTGGCCCATGCAGGTCTTGTAAATCAAGATGTGTGAGGGTTTTACTGAATAGATGTCTCAATCAGCACTCGTCCTTGATCTCTACTCGTGTCTTCTAATCTTTCTAAAATTTTAACCTGATCACATGTTTATATCCTCGATCTATCATGGTCCTTCCTTATTGTTCTCCATGTCATTCAGCGATATTGTTCCTGGTCCTACCGATCAGCAAGGCGGAGCACCTCCAGTGGACCAGCCTCAACAAGGAGACCAAGCCCAGCTCTCAGGAGCAGCCTCCCAAGTTATGCCTTCCGGGAATCCAGAGCCACCAGTTCAGCCAGCTCAGCCTACAGAGCCTGACAATGGTGTCCTGATAGGACTTATCCGAGATTTGCTTGCATCACAAGATCATCGGGGCGATGTCCTACACCAGACAGTACAAGATGCCATGGGCAGGGTTGGTTATCAAGGAAACAATATGGCTAACAGCTTCAAGCGTCTGAACCCTCATTTCTTTGACGGCACTGAAGATGCTATTGCTGTTGATGCATGGCTTTAGGACACAGAGGATATCCTAGAAGCAGCTAAGATTCCTGAGGGTGAGAAGGTGGTCGTCGTGCGCCTGCAGTTATTGGACTTAGCCCGCAGCTGGTGGGCGATGCAAGCAGTTGGATTGGCGACACCTGTCTTATGGGCGGTGTTCAGCGACAAGTTCTAAACCAAGTACTTTGATGCAGTATCTCGGTATGATCTACAAACCAGATTCAGCAATCTCAAGCAGATGGAAAGGACGGTCGATGGATATGCGGTTGAGTTTTCTAGGCTTAGTCGATTTGCACCCACCTTGGTGGCGACCGAATTGGACCGAGCGCAGCGGTTCCAACTGGAACTCCACCTAGAGATTATCATATCAGTGGATTAGTTTGAGCAGTAAAGAGACATGAGTATACCTTCCAGAGGATAATCAATCGGATTGGAGGACAAAAGAGGTCTTATGGACAGTTGTCCCAGTCATCAACACCAGCCCCTACAGCTAGGGCTTTGACCATTGGAGCTCCTAGGAGGGCAACCACAGTTTCGTCAGTTCAGAACTCGACACTGATGTACCCTTACCAACAGAAGCAGAAGCAGAAGCAGTCTTCCGCGATGGGCTGCACTCATTGCGGGAAGCCAGGACACATAGTCTCAGAGTGTCGCAGAGTACCGGGGTTGTGCTTGGCTTGTGGGACACCGGATCATATGATAGGGTCCTGCCCGCATAGAGCCAGTTCCTCTTTATCAACCCTAACCAGTCCATCGGTTAGGGGACCAGCACCAGTGCAGCAGCAGTACCAGCCTCCGAGGCTATTGCCAACTCAGGCACAAGCTTTCCAGTAGCAGAGGCCGCAACAGTATGCTCAGGCCCAAGCTCAGATTCAGAACAGGCAGAGAGGTCACCAACAGAGGGGACCAACTCCGAGTGGACAAAGTCAAGCTATGGCTCTGACCGTGGTAGAAGAATTGGCATCAGGTGAGGTGGTGGCAGGTACCATTCTTTTCAACTCTTTTCCAGCATCATATTATTTGATTTGGGTGCATCGCATTCATTTATGTCTGCACAATTCGCTACACGAATAGGACTGGAGCCCGAGTCATTATCAGTAAGGCTCAATATACTTACTGATAATGATCTTATGGGAGCAGATAGAGTCTTTTCCTCATGTCGAATCGTAGTTAGCGGTAGAGAGTTTTTTGCTAGATTGATAGAATTTTCGATGACTGAATATGATGTGGTCCTAGGAATGGATTGGTTGAAGGATCAATATGCAAGAATAGACTGCCATATTGGCAGGATTATTTTTGGTATTCCTGACGAAGAAGATTTTTCGTTTTCCAGAGGCAAAGTAGAACCTACTCCACCAGTCTTACGGATGGCAGTGGCAGAAGCAGTTCAATTTCTCAGAGTAGTAGAAGAGTTCCCAGACGTGTTCCCTGGAGAGCTTCCAGGCATGCCTCCAGAGAGAGAGATAGAGTTCACTATCGACTTGATTCCAGGGACTGCACCAGTGTCAGAGAGAGTCTACAGGATGGCACCTTCAGAGTTGGAGATACTGTACAAGATGATTGAAGAACTCAGAACCAAGGGATTCATACGTGCTAGTAGATCACCTTGGGGAGCCCCGATGCTTCTTGTGAAAAAAAAGGATGGTACGTCAAGATTATATGTTGATTATCGTACCTTGAATTCTGTAACAATCAAGAATAGATTTCCTCTGCCAAGGATAGATGATTTATTTGATCAACTCAGTGGGGGCAGCAGTATTCTTGAAGATTGACTTACGGTCGGGGTACCATCAGATCATAGTCAGAGAGCAAAATATTCCAAAGACAGCATTCAGATCCAGATATGGGCATTGGGAGTTCCTTGTTATGCCATTTGGAGCGACCAATACGCCAGCCGTATTTATGGACCTCATGAATCGTATCTTCATGCCCTATTTGGACTAGTTCGTGATAGTGTTTATAGACGACTTCTTAGTCTCTAGCAAGAATGAGGCAGAGCATGAGCAGCATCTTCGTGTAGTTCTTTAGATTCTCATAGAACACCAGTTGTACGTGAAGTTCAGTAAGTACGAATTTTGGCTGGATCGCATTTTGTACTTAGGTCACATCATCACCAGAGGTGGAGTGGAAGTGGACCCCCGGAAGATAGTTGCCATAGAGATATGGCCAGTTCCCAACACCGTTGCAGAAGCTTGCAGTTTCCTAGGATTGGCCGGCTATTACCGACGATTTGTGTCAGATTTTTTTCGAATTTTGGCACCATTGACGCAGTTGACCCGCAAAGATGTGCAGTTTGCTTGGATAGTAGAGTATCAGAGTTCATTCGAGAAGTTAAAGCAAGGATTGATGACGGCTCCCATTCTTACACTTCCAGATGGGACTGGAGGATTTTTAGTTTATTGTGACGCTTCCGGTAGAGGATTGGGATGTGTTTTAATACAGCATGATAAGGTAGTAGCCTATGCATCACGTCAGCTTCGTGATCATGAGAGAAATTATCCAACCCACGACTTGGAGTTAGCAGCAGTGGTCTTCGCACTTAAGTTGTGGAGGCATTACTTGTATGGAGATCGGGTAGAGATTTTCACGGACCACAAGAGTCTTAAGTATGTGTTTATTCAGAAGGATCTTAACATGCGTCAGAGGAGATGGTTAGAGCTACTTGTGGATTATGACATCAACTTACAGTATCATCCTGGGAAGGCGAACGTAGTTGCAGATTCGTTGAGTAGAAGAGCAGGAGATTATTTTTTAACAGCACAGCCAGAGTTATTAGCTGATCTTCAGAAGATGGAAATAGAAGTAGTTCTTTCTACCAATGTGGTATTGATGGCCAGCATGCAAGTTCAGTCCAGTATAGTTGAGAGGATCAAGATAGCTTAATCAACAGATTCTAAGCTTCAGCGGCTTAGGGCAAAATATGAAGCAAGTAGGAGAACAGAGTTATGTATTCATAAAGACGGTACTCTCTGACATGGAAGGCGTCTTTGTGTATCCAGCGGTGATATCAGACAGAAGATCATGGCAGAGGCTCACAGTTCGCAGTATTCAATTCATCCCGGTGGCACGAAGATGTATCGTGATA
Source organism: Iris pallida (assembly GCA_029216955.1). Taxonomy (NCBI): domain Eukaryota; kingdom Viridiplantae; phylum Streptophyta; class Magnoliopsida; order Asparagales; family Iridaceae; genus Iris; species Iris pallida. The sequence continues at coordinate 42,536,584 of JANAVB010016197.1, read as the reverse complement.
TCCGTCAGTATTTCTGGTGGAATGTCATGAAAAAGGAGACAGCCCGGTTTGTCTCTCGTTGTTTAGTTTGCCAACAAGTTAAAGCTGAACATCAGAGACCAGCAGGACTTTTTCAACCTTTACCGATCCCAGAATGGAAATGGGAGCACATTACCATGGATTTTATAAAATCTCCAGCTGGAAGAGATGCTATTTGGGTTATAGTTGACCGGCTTATGAAGGTAGCTCATTTTATTCCTTTCAGAATTGGCCAGTCAACGGATCAGCTTGCAGAGATGTATCTTAGACAGATAGTCAGATTGTATGGAGTGCCAGTCAGTATCGTGTCCGATAGAGATTCAAGATTCACATTGCACTTTTAGCGGAGTAGAGTTTAGGGACTCGTCTCAAGTTCAGTTCAGCATATCATCCGCAGACAGATGGTCAGTCAGAACGTACGATTCAGACTCTCGAAGATATGTCACGATCATGTACACTCGGCTTTGGTAGTTTGTAGGAAGATCACCTTCATCTCGTGGAGCTCTCCTACAATAACAGTTTCCAGGCCAGTATCCAGATGGCACCGTTTGAGGCACTGTATGGCAGAAAGTGCAGATTCCCGTTAGCATGGGATGATATCGACGAAAGACAGATGCTTGGTCCAGAGATGATTACATAGACAATCGAGGTGGTCAGACAAATTAGAGATCATCTTCGAGTTGCGCAAGATCGCCAGCGTCATTGGGCCGATTCTCATCGACGTCCTCTTGAGTTTTCTATCGGCGACCACGTATTCCTTAGGATCTCGCCTACCCGTGGCGTCATTCGATTTGGCGTACGAGGAAAGCTTAGTCCTAGGTATATAGGGTCGTTTAACATTCTTGAATGAGTAGGTGAGGTGTCCTATCGTCTCGCTCTTCTATCGTCATTACGTGAGGTACATGACGTATTCTATGTATCCCAATTACGACGGTATATCCCGAATCCGAGCCATATCCTTGATCATTCAGAATTGGTTGTTGGTACCAACCTTTTGTATGAGGAAAGGTCCGTATCCATATTGGACTGAAGAGAGAAGGTACTCAAGAATAAGAATATTAAGTTAGTCTGTATTGCTTGGGGTCATCACTCTTTGGGTGAGTCAACTTGGGAACGTGAGGATGATATCCGATCGCGATATCCACACCTGTTTGACTCATGAGGTATAATGTCTTCCTTATGTCTTATGCTCTTAACTCCTTGATTGCATGAATGATTGCTTGATTAATTGCTAGTCATAGATTGCTTGTGGTTAGTATAGCTTGCCCTGACTTCTCTAGCCTCTTGATTAAATTTCGAGGACGGAATTCTTTTAAGGTGGGTAGAGTTGTCACTCCCGTTTCCCGTTATACGTATTTTTATTATACGTGTACGGATTTTTGATATTTGTCAAGTGGATCGTAGTTAAATTTGTCTTGTTTAGCCTAGTCTTAGTTTAATCTTGACTTGGTTTATTTTGGTTTGGTTCAATAGGTTGGCCTGGTTTGATGAGATGGTTTGGGCTTAATATATAAGTCAACCCCTCTCTATCTCCTCCATTTATTTCTCATAACTTCTCCATCTTCTTCATTTACTCCTCTCCACCTACACCCAAGAGCCCTAGGCAAGTGCAACTTGCTTCATGAGGGATCTCAAGTGTTATTGTTCCATTCTTTTCTTTACATGATTATAAGCTTCTTTAGAACTTAGAGTTTTTGATTTTTATGGGTAGATTCTTGTAGATCTAAGTTTGATGTATTTTTAGTTTTTTGTGATTTTGATCTATCAAACTTGTTTGTTTTCAAAAACTAGTTGTTTCATGTTGTAGAGAATTTCGTTCTACCCTATTTTGAATTTTGAAAGTCCTAATTTGGAGTTATTTTGACCAAGTTATGGTCATTTAAAGTTTATGGGTTCAACCAAGCATTTTTATGATGGTTGGAGAAGATGAGCAGTGCCGTAACCTGGCAAGTGCCGCAACCTGGCAGTGCCGCAACGTGGCAAGTGCCGCAACCTGGCAAGTGCCGCAACCTGGCAGTACCGCAATCTGGCAAGTGCCGCAACCTGACAAGTGCCACAACCTGGCAAGTGCCGCAACCTAGCAAGTGTCGCAACCTGGCAGTGCCGCAACCTCGTTTGGCACAACCTAGCTTGGCACAACTTGGCTTGGTGCACTCTTGATAAGTAACAAGTACACTTGATTTGACATGTAAAATCTTGATAGTGGCCCGTCGAGGGGCACTCCTGATAAGCAATCTTGACAAGTAACAAGTAACCTGACATGACATAAAAATCTTGAATGTTGTTGCGACAGCTACCCTAACTTGCTAAGTTACTCTTGTCTTAACACCGTGGTTGATTTTCTTGATTGTGCCTGTATAAGCTACCTGTCTCGTCTTGCATCATGTCTAGGACATGATTTCCTGGTTATCACGATCAGGGTTTCATAATGAATCTGACTAGGTTAATGACTAAATTGATCAAGTAATTCATATAGAGACGTTTTTTTCAGTTACAGGCGATCCCGTTATCCCGGCCACACCAGAAGGACTTGTATCCTGCCGACGAGTAGGGCACATTTCTACCTCACTGTCATGTGGGGCACTTCTTGAAAGCATAAGTACTGAAAGTACACCAGTAAGCTTGATAACTCTTGTAACTCTAATAAATCTCCTCACCTGGATAACCTGGATAGCTGCAGGGCCTGTGGCTGCGGGAACATCTTATTGCATCTTGCTAGTAACTAGGCTTGTGATAACCCTAGTTAATTAAAGTATCAAGCCGTATTCTTTGCTTGGCCGTGAATGATGGATGTAGTCCAGTCTAGTCTTGTCAAATCGATGCCAGTCTATGATTATTTTAGCATATGCTTGCTTATGCTTTACTCTTGTCGATAATTGGTTGGAGACTAAGCTCTGTTCAGTTGAAGGGTTACAACCCCGGTCCTTGTTTGGTTTACGGGTTGTAACTTGGCTACTGGAATAGTCCCTTAGTTGTCTTATCGTTTATCACCTTGTTTTCTCTAACTCATGTCTTTATTTTCATTTATGTTCCCATGTGCTAATATGCTGGTTTAGTTCTTAAGTGAAGCCTCCTTTGTGGCACTTGCTCTTCTGGGGTCTGACCCAGCTGGTTTTGCATGGCCAGATTTTGGAGTAGGACTCAAGGATCCTCCAGCCTTCCCGCCAGATGGTGACCACTAGGCGCAACCCTGGCCACGAGTGGGTTCTTATTTTGCTCTCCCACTCCCTTATAAAAATATTCTTTTGAGGTATTTAGCCGTCGAACAAGTGTTAGCTCGTTTGCAACTTTACTTATTGTCTGCCTACGGGCTGTAACATGATTGAAAATTCCTAGGGTTGATCATGTATGGCTGAAACTCTTGCTAGTCCTCACATTTTGTATGACTAGCTTCATGATCATCTGAATATGTAATGTTTGGGATGGCTTACTTTGTATGTCTGATGATCTAACATCTTGTAATATTTACTTACTTGCTTGAGATTGAGACACTAGGCTTGTTCATGACCATAAGCGACTGTTGGCTTATAGATAAACTCTCATACATCTAGACAGTCGTGACCGTATATCGAGGTAGATTATACTACAATGTACGTAGCTGGCTGTGTCTGTCCTCTGCTCTCCAATATTCTGGTTCTGGGGCGTGACACACAATACGACTCTCTCGCCTAGGGATAAGATGATTCTCATCCAATATGTGCTCTCCTCCATCCCTATTTATACCCTTGCAACCTGCTCCCCCCAAGAAAGTTCTTAACTATATTGAAAATCTCTTCACCAACTTCTTCTAGGGTCACAGCGATGGCACTGACAAGCATCACTGGGCCAGTTGGGACACCATGGCTAAACCTACAGATGAGGTTGGTCTCGAATTTTGCAGGTTGTCCCATGTCGTGGACGCCTATTCTATGAAACTGTGGTGGAAGCTTAGCGAAAGTCACAACCTGTGGACGAGGTTCATGAAGGCTAGATACTTCAAACAGACCCATCCATGTGCCGCTTCCCTGAATTGCAAAGCTTCGACGTCCTGGCACCGTATCCTGCACAGTCGTAATCTAGCTGAACCGTTGATTCGTCTCAACCTTGGATCAGGAGCCTTGTAGTGCCCCGTCCCTACATCGTGCCCCGTTCTCCGTCCACGGGGTGCGCGAGAAAGGAATACTGTCGCTATCGACTCGGTCGGGACCGATAGGTCGGGATCGATCGAACGAGAACGGTTGAATTAAGATCCATTCCCCGTTATGGAATGGCTTCTTCGGAACCAAGTCCCATATTCAGCGGGTTGTGCCTCAAGGATTGACTCTGCGGCTGAGTCGGGAGAGACCTCTCGTTGCTCTGCTTTTCACGCCGCTTGCGTTGGTTTTGGCTTTGTTTTCTGAATGCGTTTTCGTGAATGTTTTCGATGGTTTTCATGGTTTACATTTCGAACATCGCATTCGTATTGAATTTCCTTGAATAACATAGTGTTTTAATCGATTGCTTGTGCGATTTCAGGTGATCGTGCAGGCAACGTCTAGCGCGGCCAACCAGTTTCTCGCCTCAAGTAAATACTAAGGTGAGTGGCTGACCCTTCTTCCCTCGACACTCTTCTCTAATATATTATCGATACTAGACATGTGCTATGCTAGATGTAATGAAATGATATGAATGATATTTCGATGAACGGTCATACGATGTCCCACGAATATGAACTATACAAATGCTTGTCATATAACCTTATCGTGCTTGCAATTACTGTATTATATAGAACCGTGCTAAGAAAGGATGAATCGATTAAATAAATGTCGCAACGATACTATAAGATGTGTCTTGAAATAACAATTAACTTAGCACGGTCATGGACAACTTGTCGACAAGGGCGATTGTTTCTTCGGACGATATCTCGAGGCCACGGGACCGTTCCGGCCTAGGAAGAAACACGGATAGCTATGCCGGATGCATGCCACGGTAGGCAGTGGCTTTCAACGGTGCTCGCTACCTGCGCTGAAGGACCACTGCCTACCAAGCTATATGTCCAGGATGGCTTGTCGTGCCAGTGACCTTCACGAATGCACTCTATTATGTCTTGTTATTATCAACATGACAGGGAAGAACATGGTAAGTTTACGCTACAATGGCGCGCTCTGCCGGGGGTAAGATCTATCATCGTTAAACGGTTGTGCCTATAAATATAAGTTTGAATTGAGTAGGATGGCTAGAAACTTCATTAAATATTGGCATGCACGCTCACTTAACTTCTTCAACAAATGAGAGCACGGGATTAAATTGCCACACACTAGTACAAAGTATAAAGTGCTGACCCTCGCTCTCAACAGGTACTCGGAACCAGGATAGCGTGCCAAGGAACTGAAGGCGACGCTCCTTTCTTTTGAAGCCTTGCTAGCGCGAAGGCCAACTCTGCACATTTTGAAGACTCCAACCCAACTGCATCATGAGTCACAAACTCTCGCCGATCCCAGGTCTTATAGAGTTGTTTTGATGTTTGTAAAAAGGGATGTAAATGTATGGAATGACTATCTCATCGATGTCGGTTGTAAGCCCGAGAGGCCTCTTTTGTAATCGAGTCTGTAACCTAACTTATTATCAATAAAAATGCAAGTTTCCTTTTCTATATGAATGTGTTCAATTTCTCTGCGTACTCTTATATATGTTGTTGTTTCGGATAACCTTATGATCCGCCTTGTGCAAGCGCAACTTAGGCTTGTACGATATCACGCCCGAGAGACGACTATCGATTCTACGGAATCGAGACGTGACAAGCCTCAGCCATCTTCTTCGAACGGTGGGTCAGTGACGACCTACTCCCTCATCTCCCGGATGCCCCGCTTAACAGCGAGATTAGAGACATGTGGGATCCAGACGGGGAGTGGAATAGGATGAAAGCTCAGGAGTGGATAGGAGATATAGCGGCCGCGGCATTAGCCGTCTCCGGTTTGACGGTCACGCATGTCCCAGACTCGTTGCGGTGGTCCCCTTCGTCCAACGGATGCTTCTTCCTGTCTTCCGCAAGAAGAGAAGTACGGGGCGACGGAATGGCGTCCCCCATCATCGGACCCTTCTGGCAATCATGCATCCCTAAAAAATGGTCATTCCTGCTCTGGAGAGAGTACTGCAAGAAGCTCCCTACAGATGACACCCTCACCACCATAGGTTACAGCATAGCTTCGGCGTGCCATTGTTGTGTTGAGCGACACTCCGAATCTGTTGAACACATTTTTGCATCCGGCGACCTGGCTACGCAGATTTGGTATGCTCTCTCCTCCCGTTGTGACCAGCCTCTGGTTGGTGGGGGCTTCAACGATCTTCTTGTCTCATGGGGCAGAGCCTCGCACGACTACCAGATCATCGCAGCCGCTATCATATTGGTTATCTAGAAGAATTGCAACAATTTCAGATACGAGGGCAAGCAATATCCCGCCAACAAACTCTTGAGAGAGGTTATCAGATAGATCTCTAAAGTCGAAAGACACTGCAAGCACGTCGGGGAAGGCGTCTGGAGCTCCCTGACTCACTGATCCTGGCTGGATTCTGTTCTTTTGTATTTTTCTTCTTTCCCTCTTACTCTCACATGTAAAGGCTTCGGCATTTTGCGCCTTTTTAAATACAAGATTGGAAGGTTTTGGTAATATATATACAGTCATATCCGTCATGGTCGTCGTAATCCAAAGTCGTACCAAACTTTCGCTGGTACATTGTAAGTCAATAACGAAGTAGAGAAGGATTTTGAGTAAGCCACGTAAGTCATATTACATGTCTTCTTACGTCGCTATATCCATCCCTAAATGAATATAGTGACAAATTTTGAAGAGTTAGTGGCATTTTGTCATTGATAATATTCTTTTTTGTAGTGTCTTATGCTTGATGTCGAAAAAAATGATTGGGGTTTACAAACTTAGATACTTATATTGGGTAGGTGGGATTACTCAGGGGTGAGCGTTATTCAGTTTTGGATCGAAAATCTCACCGAATAAGAGATTCGGTTCAGTTTCAAAAAAAATCGGTTCGATTTTCGAAATACAAAAAAAATTTATTCGATTTCGGTTTCGGTCATAAACCGAAAACCGAATAAGAATTATATAATTATGTAAATACACTCAATTAAAAAATGTGTATATGTTAAAAACAATAATTCTATGCATGTATTTTAAATTCCAACTTTGATAGTATAACAACTAATCCAACTTTGTGTGTAACTTTAAAGTTCATCGAATGTATGTACAAAAAATATAATTTAACCACGATCCCAACTATGGGTCTGACCCATTAATTCCAACATAAAAAATCGAATAAACCAAATTTATTATTTGATTCGTTTCGGTTTCGGTTTTGAATTTTAGAATTTCGGTTTATTCGGTTTTGGCTAATTTGGTTCGGTTGAAACCGAATAAACCGAACGCTGACCCCTATGTTACTGGTAGTGGGCTTAGTAGGGTTGGGTATCGGGCCGGTTACGGAGTAAGCAATTATTATCCAAGATCTGACCCAATACTTGATTGAGCATAAAAATTTAGCCCATTCTGGCCTGTTTCATAATCAGGCCTAGACCTGTTCATATAATTTTTTTAGGCCAGCCCATAGGCCGTCCATCTGGTTTTACACAATTTTCTTTTGTATGGACACCCCTTCGCTACTTTTGCTTAGTAATTGCTCCAAATATATCATTAGCAAGCAAATTATCACAGGTTTAGCTTTTCAATAGGGAACCTATTTCTCAAAGTATGTCCTGAGAGTTGTTTGGCCAAGATCATAACTTTTGAGTCAGTCATATTGATCTCCAAGAAATTAAGACGGTAACTAATGCACATTCGTATGATTATTGATGATCAATTGGCAAAATTAGTGTACTTTACGAGATATTACTTTTGATTTTGGACCAGTAAGAATGGTTTTGGTTTTGTAGTTGCTTCCGAATTGCAAACGCATAAGCAGCTTCTGGAGGGGGTTTTTTTTTGCTTCTATAAAATATATCAAAAGTAAATTGACATATGTTAGAATAGATATATGACGCTCTTTGCATTAATTTTTTAATCATGGGTCGATGTAGGCTAAGATGAGATTTTATCTCGATCCAGGAAAGGATAATGCCATGTATGGATTTTGAGTTCAACCCATAACCAGGGCCAGTCTTGGCCAGGACAGCCGGGACGACCGTCCATTGCCCACTGATGATGAGTGTCCCAAAAAATTAGTCTATAAATATATTAATAATCTTGCATCTAAAATATATATTATAAAGTAAAGAGATGTGGAGATAGAAAAATGGCGAAGATTGTTTCTTCGTTCACTTGTCTCAATTAACTTGATAGAGCCCCTTATATAGGCTTACAATGGAGGCTAATATCATAATGACAATTAAAAGAAGAAATGTCAAAAGACATAGATTAACATAGATTATAGATAACCAAAAGGAATAGGTTATGGACACCATATAATTATAGTGATCTATCCATATTACAACACACCTCCTTGGATATTCACCATAAATTAGTTTGTGGTGTATGCGCATTTGTTGCCTCGTTAGAACCATAGTAAGAAAAATCCAGTAGAAAAAAAAGCCTTAGTCAAGAAAAAAGAGTACAACACGCAAAACTTAAAAATATTATTCATGATTCATACTCCCTCTCGATATAATGGCTCTGCAACGGCAAGTTTGTCTGATGATAAAGTCATCGCATGCCGATTTCATGTACCAAGTTCTGAAATATGGACTTTGGTAGTGTCTTGGTGAACAAATCGGCTAAATTTTTTATTTGATCTTACTTGTTCGATCACTTTCATCCTTTATAGCTCATGTGCATAAAATAATTTTGGTGAAAGTTGCTTATTTGATCTCCTTTGACGAATCCCTTTCGGACTTGAACAATACAAGCCGCATTGTCATAAAATATTATTGTAGGCTCATCTGTAACTGTGGTTAGCTGACAGTTTACTCGTATATGATGAATGATCGATCGCAACCACACACTTTTTCTTGTTGCTTCTTGTAATGCAATTAATTCTGCATGGTTAGAGAAAGTTGCTACTGAACCTTGCATTATTGATCGACAAGATATAGTTGCATTGTTATTAATAAACACATAACCTGTTTGGGAGCAACCCTTATGAGGGTCAGAAAGATATTTTAATCTACACAACCAACTAGACAAGAATTGTCAGTGGAATCACATGAATAAAATAATCTCTTATGTCAGTCGTTCCATGAAAATATCTCAGTATGTGTTTCACTCCATTTCAATGTCTAAGTGTAGGTGCAGAACTATATCTACATAATAAATTAACAGACAATGCAATATCTGGTCTTGTGCATTGGTTTGATATAGTAGTGCTCAATAGCATTTAAATACGGTATTTCAAGACCAGGAACTTTTTCATCTTCTCCCTTTGGTCGGAATAGATCGTTATCCAAATCCAACCTGTGTACAACCATAGGTGTCCTTAGTGGATGTGCTTTGTCCATTCTGAATCGTTTCAAAATTCTTTCAATATATCGGGATTATATAATATTCTACTGGAATTTCGTTCTATTTGCAAACCGAGACCAAGCTTTGCTTTTCCAAGTCTTTTATTTCAAATTCATTCTTCAAATAGTTTACAATTTTCTGTAATTATGCAGGAGACCTGATTAGATTTATATCATCCACATATACTGCTACTATAGAGAATCCATTCTCGAATATCTTAATGAAGACACATGGAAAAATTTGACTATTTTTGTATCCTTCCTTATTCAAATATATACTAAGACGATTATACCATATTATTTAGGATTGTTTCAACCCATATAATGATGTCTAAGTTTAATTGAACATATGTCCTTTGACTTAGCCTCTAGCATTGTAAATCCTTTTGAAATTTTTATATAGATGTCAGTATCTAAGTCTCACTACAAATATGCAGTTACAACATCCAAAAATCTCATATCAAGATTTTTAGAAACTGTGAGACTGAAAAAGTAATGACATCTAAAACTAGAGACTATGTCTCAACATAGTCAATTTCAAGTCTTTGAGAGAAACCTTGTGCTACAAGTCGGACTTTGTATCTTTCAACTTTGTTCCTCTTATTTCGTTTTCTCATGAAACATCCATTTGAAACCAACATAGTTTATGCCCTTTGGTGTTTTCACTATAGGTCCAAACACATCACATTTTTCTAAAAAATTTAATTCTACTTGAATAGTATCTTTTCAGATTGGCCAATCTTTTCTTTGTCGACGATATTCATTTATACTACGTGGTTCATTTTCACAGGCATCATTGTCCTTTGATATTTCAGTAGCTATTGCATAGCTAAATATATTTTCGATGACAAGTGCTTTTTTATTCCACAATTTACCTGAACATGCATGGAATATCGAAATCTCTTCATTTCAGGTACTTGTGCCTCTCTAAAGGTATCCATAGGAATTTCAATGAATTTGGAAACATGTACATCTTCATTGTTTATTTTTGGAGCTCCAGCCATTATTGGGCTTTTATCAGGACAAGATGTTTCATTAGCTCTCCTCTTTTTAGGAGCACTATCTTTGGAACCTATAGGACTACCATGCTTTTGATGTATAGTAGTAAGTTCATTTGTCGCCTTGTTTGGATTTTGTTGAATTGGAACAATAATTTTGGCTGGCATATTCATAGCTGTTAAATGTGATCTAGTTACCTTTGCGATATCATTAAATGTATCAGGTAATTGATTTGTACTTTCTTGCATATAGATCATTCTCCTTATCTCATAATCACATTGTGGAGATCTTGGATCTTTATGAGATAGAGTAGGCGTATTCCATGTCAATTCACGACATTCATTAGCAATGGTTTGTGCTATATGAACAATTTGTTGCTTACCTCCCCCTAACGGCCGGAAGACTCTCTCATCAAATTGGCAATCACCAAATCTTGTAGTAAAAATATCACCAGTCATTGGTTTCAAATACCTTATTATGGAAGAAGACTCAAAATTAATATATATTTCCAAACGTCATTGGGGACACATCTTAGTTCTTTTGGGAGATGGAACTGAGACATATAGTGCACATCCAAACTTTTTCAAATATGAAATATTTGGCTGTTTGCCACTAACAAGTTGTATATTTAAAAAAATATATGATTGACAATAGATATAAATTTAATTAGAGATGCAACATGTAAAATATCATGTCCCAAATCTCAATTTTCAAACTAGATTGCACTAGTAGAGGTATAACTATTAGTTGAAGATGTTTAATAAGTGACTCAGCTAACCCATTTTGTGTGTGCATATGGGGAACATGATGCTCTATCTCAATCACTAATTATGTATAATAATCATAAAACACTTGTGAGATGAATTCTGTGGCATTATCAAGACTAATTAATTTAATCGTGTTATCCAGAAATTGAGATCTTAAGTTAAATTATTTTTGACCAAACGATGAGAAAATGCAAGATTTTTAGTAGACAAAGAAAAACATATGACCACGTATTAGATGCATTTATGAGCACCATAAAATATCTAAAAGGACCACTAGCAAGATGAATATGATCACAAATGTTTTCTTGTATTCTTTACAAGAAAGTAGAGGGCTCATTCTTAACTTTTAGAAAGATGGTCTAGTTATAAACTTCTTTTGTAAACAATGAACACATAGGTAATTCTTTAGTAAACCAAGATCGTGATTTTTCAATAAATGTCCACAAAATTTGTCAATGATCCCAAACGGTCATGCCAAATGGCACATAAGATAGAATTGCTGGCTTTAAATTTTGCCACATTCATATGAGAGACAATCATACCAATGGTGGTGTAATAAAAACCCACCGAAAGACAAGAGAATTCATCTAATGTGAGATTTTTTCCAACATTAGATGTGATACATAATATTTTTTGTTGTTATCATTTTGAGTTTCAATATGGTACACATTTTGCATATAGCCCTTGAAACTTCATAATTTTTTTTTGAAACCGCTTGAATATAACACATTATATAAATAAGTTTGAGTACCATTAGGTAACATGATGCGTGCTCTTCCAAAATTCTCAATTATATGTGTTGGTCCAGCTATTGTTGACACTTTATGCATGTCAAATACTAACTTTAGGAAAAAACCTTTGATTTTTTTCTAAAATCATATGTGTTGTAGCACATCTACCAAACACATATCCAAGTTATTTTTCTTGGATTCTTTGAATCTGTCAACCTCTTGTTTAGTATCTCGACATTGTTAAACCAATGTCCATCTTTGTCATATTTATGACATGTATTACTACTCATATTTGGTTTCCATGAAGCAAAAATAATTTTTTTATGAAATATATTCTAGTTAGCATAAGTATAATAAGAAATAATTAAGCATTTCAAATGATAATAACGTATTATAGAAATGTGACTCTAAATTTCTAATAAATATTTTTAATAAAATGAACTCTCATGGCCTAGACATTCCATGATGGAAACCAAAAATGTGTTGGAAAAGAAACGCGGAAACCTTTTCCAAAACTAGAGAGTACATGCGAGAGAACCGAGCAAACAACGCACGAAGCAAAACACCAAAAACAAACCACGTAGACACAAAGAATTTTTGACGTGGAAAACCCTTGCGGGAAAACAACGGGACGATCAGAGTCCAACCCTGAGAAGCCTCCACTAATAAAATAGAAGAATTACACCCACTACAAACTTCTTTCGATCCAAATCGGATCCCCACAACACTTAGAAGCAAGAACAATGATTACAAGGCTACGAAGAACAAGAACGACGAGTAAAGATTACCCGAATTTGATTCTTCTCCGAAAAAGACCTTCAATCCTCCGTCTTCTCTCCCAAAGTTGCAATGGCACTCTTGCCTCCATCTCTCTCTTTTCTTGTGTTTTTTCTACTATGATTAGGGTTAGGAATAACATAATATTAACTCCCCTAATGCGCAGCAAAATCTGGACCATCAGATATGATCCAAGGTGATTAAATCACCCTGAAAAATGCTTCAGCCCCGACACACAGAGTTCGGCCAGAACTCTGTCATAGTACAGAGTTCGGCCAGAACTCTGTGTTCTACTTCCAGCAAGGTTCTAGAACAGGGAGGCAGAGTTCGGCCAGAACTCTGTGTTCTGCTTCCAGCAAGGTTCTGGAACAGGAAGGCAGGGCAGAGTTCGGCCCGAACTCTCTCCCTCCCTCCAGCAGCTCCTCTGGCAGCTTCCTAGCTTCTTCGGCTTCTCCGACTGGCCTCGTCACCTCCCCGAGGTTCTCTGACACACAGACGGTGCTTGTCGCACTCCGAGGTCTTCTACACATAGGTTGGGAACCCCACCCACTCCAATAAATCTCTCCCTTCACAACTATGTGGAGGAGGTCGTCATCCCGACGATCTACCTGCAGTACTCAAACTTTTCCCTTGGTAGAACCTTCGTAAGCATGTCCGCTCCATTGTCATCAGTATGAACCTTCTCAAGCGCCGCATCCTTCTTCTCAACCACATCCCGTATCCAATGATACCGAGTCTCGATATGCTTGGACCGACTATGAAATGTCTAGTTCTTCACAAGGTGAATAGCACTCTGACTGTCGCAAAGCAAAGTATATTGCTCTTGCTTCAGCCCCATTTCCTGCAACAGTTTCTTCATCCACAACAGCTCCTTGCAATCCTCCGTCGTCGTAATGTATTCCGCCTCCGTCGTCGACAAGGCAACACACTTCTGCAACTGCGACTGCCACGATACCGCTCCTCCGACAAACATTATCACATAGTCCGAAGTCGATCGTCTTGTGTCTACATCTCCAGCCATATCAGCGTCGGTATACCCAACCAGCTTCGGCTCGTCACCACCAAAAGAAAGTCTCCAATCGGCAGTGCCCTGAAGGTTATCGTAGAATCCACTTGACCGCACTCCAATGTACCCTTCCAGGATTTGAAAGATACCTGCTAACAGTGCCAACTGCATGAGCAATGTCTGGCCTCGTACACACCATAGCATACATAAGGCTCCCACAGCTGAAGCATATGGAACCCGCTCCATATCCTCTTTTTCGTCCTCGGTAGATGGATATTGCTCCTCAGTGAACTTAAAGTGAGCCGCAAGGGGGCAACTCACTTTTTTCGACCCGTTCATACCGAAACGCTGAAGTACCCGATAAATGTACTTCTTTTGGGGTAAGTGTAGCAGCTTGGACTCTCTCTCTCTCTCTCGGCTGATCTCTATCCCAAGAATAGTCTTCGCTGCACCAAATCCTTCATAGAGAAGGCCGTGTCCAGTTGGCGCTTCAACTGCGCTATCCTAGTGGCATTCTGACCCACTAATAGCATATCATCTACATAGAGCAATAAAATAATAAAATTATCATCGACAAAATAGCTCACAAATATACAGTGATCCGACGTCGTCCGTGCATAACCATGTTCCCCCATAAATGATTCGAACTTCCTGTACCACTGTCTCGGAACCTGCTTCAGACCATACAAGCTCTTCCTCAACCGGCAGACCAAATGTGACTTGCCCTTCTAACAGAATCCCGCTGGCTGCTCTATGTATAACTCTTCCTCAAGATCACCGTGGAGGAATGTCGTCTTCACGTCCATCTGCTCGACCTCTAAGTCGAAACTGGCTGCCAATGCTAGCACCACCCGAATAGACGAATGCTTGACGACAGGCGAAAAGATCTCATCATAATCTATGCCTTTCCGCTGACCGTAGCCTTTAACTACCAGCCTCGCTTTGTATCGTGGGCGAGTAGCATCATCCGTCCGCTTCACTCTAAACACCTATCGATTCTTCAAAGCCTTCTAATCCTTTGGCAACGCACCAGCTCATAAGTGGAATTGGCGTGTAAGAAACTCATCTCCTCTTGCATAGCCTCCATCCACTCTTGTCTGTGTTCGTCTTCTATTGCCTCTGCAAAACTTTTGGGCTCTTTCCCGTCAGTCAATTGCACATACTCACCCAGTGAGTATTTCGTAGATGGTCGATGCTCTCGGTACTCTTTCTCAGTAGAGCCACTGGTGCTGGCTGTATACCAACAGCCTCCTCCTCTTCAGGAACCGCCTCCCCGGCATGCTCATCCTCCTGAGGAATACCCTGACCACCATCAGTAGGCTGATAATCAAGGTTGGGAGCTACTCCATGTACTGGCTCCCCCATAATTGGATCCTCTGTGATGTCCTCTGGAAACTGCTTGAAGCGAAATGACTCTAACTCAGGCAATTCCTCAGCCTCAGAAGGCGTCTCGGAATCCGGAGTGTTGGTCATGGTCTGATCCTCGACGAATACCACATCCCTGCTTCTGTAGAGCTTTCTTCCCACTGGGTCATAGAGTCTATAGCCAAATTCATCCCGACTGTAGCCGACAAAGACGCATCGCCTCGTCTTCGGCTCAAGTTTGGTCCTCTCGTCCTTCGGTACATGCACGAAGGCCTTACAGCCAAACACTCGCAGGTGATTGTATGACAGCTCTTTGCCGTACCATACTTTGTCAGGCACATCACCCTACAAAGGAGTACTAGGAGACAAATTAATAACATAAGCAGCTGTGAGAAGAGCCTCACCCCAATAACTGTCCGACAAGTTTGCTTCTAACAGCAAATACCGCACCCTCTCCATCAGTGTCATGTTCATGCGCTCCGCTACACCATTGAGCTGAGGTGTCTTGGACAGAGTCTTCTGGTGTCGTATCCCTTGCTCTCTACAATATGCATCAAAGGGACCAATGTATTCGTCGCCATTGTCGGACCGAACACACAATAACTTCTTGCCCGTCTCTTTTTCAACAGAGGCCTGAAACTCTTTGAAAGTAGGCAGCACCTGATCCTTGGTCTTTAAGGCATAAACCTAAACCTTCCTGGAATAGTCATCAATAAAAGTTACAAAGTAAGAAGCACCATCAATAGATTTTACCTTTATAGGACCGCAGACATCCGAGTGAATCAACTCGAGCAACGTCGGCTTCCTTGAACTTGGGTGACTTTGGGAAGACACCCTATTTTGCTTTCCAGCTAAGCAGTGCGTACACTTCTCCAACTTTGTAGACTTGAGCCCTGGAATCACCTTCCTGTTCAGCAAGTAGCTCATCCCCTTCTCGCTGATATGGCCGAGCCGTCTGTGGCACAACTCGGTAGACGCATCACTGACTGCATTCACCTCCTATGTCCCCTGTGCGCTCTCCTCCATATAGTAGAGATCGGACATCTTGCTTCCTCTGGCAATCACCATCGAACCTTTGGAAAGCTTCTACTGACTGTTCCCGAAGAGACTAAAGAATCTCTCGTCATCCAACCTTCCAACTGACACCAGGTTGAAACGGATATCAGGAACATGACAAATATCTTTGAGAATAAGAACCGCACCCGTCTTCGTTCTCAAATGCACATCTCCAACGGCAACCGCCTTCGACACATCTCCATTGTCCATCTTCAACACTCCACAGTCCCCTGTTGTGTAAGTGGCAAATAGTACACTGTTGTGAGATACATGCCATGAAGCCCCTGAGTCCACCAGCCAAGAACTGTCATTGCAGGCGAGGTTTGTGATGACCTCATCACCTACGACGATCACATCATCTCCATGTATCGAGGCCGCCGCTGTAGTGTTCTCTTCTTGCTTCCCCTTGTCGCCCTTCTTCTCTCTCTTCCAAGCAAAACAGTTCCGCTTGATGTGGCCCTTCTTGCCACAATGGTAACACTCTGAGTCCTCGTAACGACCCTTGGACTTCTCCCTGCTCTTGTCTCTTCCACCACCTGGATCCATGCTTTTGCCCCTTTCGCGGCTCTCTGGAACCAATGCCTCTGAGTGGTGGGATGTGGATAAAGTGCCCTGAGAACGTCTCCGCATCTCTTCATTCAGCACCCCGTTCTTGGCAAACTCCAGACTGACCATGTCCTCTGGAGAAGAAGCGATCATAGATACTCGTACGGTCTCCCACGAGTCTGGCAATGTATACAGCAGCCATAGTCCCTGATCTTCGTCGTCGAACTTGACTTCCATTGAAGATAGCTGGTCAATCACGTCCTGGAAATCACTCAAGTGATCCGTAATAGATGCCCCATCTTTGTACCGCAGACCCATCATCGTCCGGATCAGAAACAACTTGTTTACCCCGGTCTTCTTCGCGTATAAAGATTCCATCTTATCCCATAACGTCTTCGCGTCCTCAATATTGGCAACGTGGTTGTACACGTTCTCGTCAATGAACTGCCTGATATATCCGCACACATGTATATGCTCAAATTTTTAGTCCTCCTCGGATTTATCACTGGGCTCTCGGATACAAATACGGGCAGATGCAGCTTCTTGACAAATAGAAAATCTTTTATCTTGCTCCGTCAATAGTGATAGTTGGTGTCGTTCAGGTTCACCATGCGCACCGATTTTGCGTCCATCTCTCCTTTCTAGTTTTCCTATCAACTTCTGACATCCTTCTGAATTCCAGAACCTGGCTCTGATACCACTCTGTTGGAAAAGAAACGTGAAAACCTTTTCCCAAACTAGAGAGTACCTGTGAGAGAACCGAGCAAACAACGCACGAACCAAAACACCAAAAACAAACCACGTAGACACAGAGAATTTTTGACATGGAAAATCCTAGCGGAAAAAACAACGGGACGATCGAAGTCCAACCCTGAGAAGCCTCCACTAATAAAATAGAAGAATTACACCCTCTACAAACTTCTACCGATCCAAATCGGATTCCCACAACACTTGGAAGCAAGAACAATGATTACAAGGCTACGAAGAACAAAAACGACGAGTAGAGATTACCCGAATCCGATTCTCCTCCGAAAAAGACCTCCAATCCTCCGTCTTCTCTTCCAAAGTTGCAATGGCACTCTTGCCTCCTTCTCTCTCTTTTCTTGTGTTTTTCTACTATGATTAGGGTTAGGAATAACATAATATTAACTCCCATAATCCGTAGCAAAATTTGGACCATCATATATGATCCAACGGTGATTAAATTACCCTAAAAAATGCTTCAGCCACGACACACAGAGTTCGGCCAGAACTCTGTCATAGCCAGTGTTCTAAAAATTGCCCAACACGGACGCCTAGGCGCCGCCTAGGCGCTAGGCGGAGCCCCAACGAACCGATTATGCTAAAATTGGCCAGAAAAATTGCTAGGCGGTCAAAATTTGGTATAGGCGGTCAAAATCGGCCCTAGGCGGCCCTTAGGCGGCTAATTTTTTTTAAAAATTCAAAAAAACAAAAAAATTGAAACAAAATTATATACTTACCTGCCGCCGCCGTCGCCGTCGCCGCCGCCATCGTCGTCGTCGTCGTTGTAGTCACCAGTGGCGACGGCGGCGGCTGCTCTTCTTTTGCTGGTGGTGGTGGTGGTGGTGGCTGCAGCTGCTTCTGTTGGTGGTGGTGGTGGTGGTGGTGGGAGGGGAAGAGGAGAGGGGAGTGGAGGAGGAGAGGAGGAGGAGGAGGAGGAGAGGTGAGGGGAAGAGGAGGAGGAGAGGAGAGGGGAGCTGCTGCTTCTGCTGTCTCTCTCCTCTCCTCCCCCTATATAGGCATATATATACGGTAAAGAAAAATTAAAAAAATCGGCGCCTAGGCGCCCTAGGCGCTAGTCGGCCCTCCGGCGCATCGACTCCGCCTAGCGCTTTTTACAACATTGGCCATAGCACAGAGTTCGGCTAGAACTCTGTGTTCTGCTTCTAGTAAGGTTTTGGAACAGGGAGGCAGAGTTCGGCCAGAACTCTCCCCTGGGGCAGAGTTCAGCCCGAACTCTTCCCCCTCTCTCCAGCAGCTCCTCTGATAGCTTCCGAGCTTCTTCGGCTTCTCCGACTGGCCTCGTCACCTCCCCGAGCTTCTCTGACACACAGACGGCGCTCGTCGCACTCCGATGTCTTCTCTACATAGGTTGGGAACCCCACCCACTCCAACAAAATGGAACATGACTTCAAATATAAATTGTTTATAAGTACTTGAAATAAACATAAATTGATCGAGTGTTCATTCAATGGAAGGTGGATTTTCAAGCATATCCTCAAATTGTTCATTTGTAACTCGATTTCTTTTGTTAGAGGGTGTTGTCCACTTGTTTCATTTCTTCTTTTGTGAATCATTGTTTCTACCTTTGTAAGGCTGATAACCATGACCATGTCACACATAATTTTTTTCCTTTTCATGCCCTCTCTACGTCCTCCATCACGATATCTGCTAATTCCAAAATTGTTGGCATTTGCCTCAAGAATTGTCATTGACCAATTGGTCTAGAGTTGTGGTTTTTCATGAGAACGTTGCTGTTTGTCTTTGCTATAAGGAGACAGTCACCAATTCAGATTATTTTATAAAAAAAATTTACGGTATTATTGCTGCAAAAGTACATTACTTGCACAAAAAATGGAAAAGATTTTGTCACTCATTTGAGTCTATGTTACTTTTTCTCCACACAATCTAAGGCGAAAAATAATATTAAACATAGCATAATTATATTCTTTAACATTTTTATAGTCGTGGTATCTTAGATTCAACCATTTACTTTGAGCACGAAAGGATGGCATCCTTTGGTGGTCAAATTTATCCTTTAGAGATGTCCACAAATTAAATGGATTATCCTCACATATATATTCTGTCTTTAGATCATCATGGATATGATATTGTAGAAAAATCAAAGCCTTAACCTTGGCTTCAAAAGATTTTTTTTATCTTCCTTCTTAATAGTACCATCAAGCTTGTTGGACTACAATTACAACTTTGCATTCAATTACCATGATAAATAATTGTCTCTGCTCACATCAAGAGCTTTGAATTCAAGCTTGCAAGACTCGGCATCTATATGGCAGAAAATAATTATATTAGAGGTAAATTAATTTAAATAATAAAATTGATAAGCGCTTTCAAGGTTACAAAACTTCACATATGCCACAATGTGATGAAATGTTATCCAAGAATATTATATCTTATGTGTATCACATATACAACATTGCGCTAAAACACTGTCAAAGAATATTATGCCTCATGTGTATCACATATGCAACAATGTGATAAAACGCTATCGAAGAATATTATGTCTTATGTGTATCACATATATAACAATGTGGTCATTATATAATAATATATTTTTGGTACTTTTTCACAATTCATAATTCGATCCACATATACAACAATATGAAGTAGTACCTTGTAGAATTCAAATAAATAAAATAATAGAAATAATAAATTCACATAAACTAATCTAATAAAATTAACTAATTCCAAATAATTGAAGAAAATTCAAGATATTCTAGATTAATTTTATACTTGGATAAAGTTCATAAGAAAAAAAAATAAAAGAAATAGAATTTATACATAATCTTAAATAGATTACCATAAATTTTCTATTTTGAATGGAATTGTGAACATGTTCAATACAAATTTATATTTAAAATTAAAAGAGAAAGTAGATCTAGAAAATTTACATTCTAATTGATCTATAAACACATAAACCAAACATGTATTTAATTTTACTAAAACATACATGTATTTAAGTATACAAGATTATACTTACCTCTTCAATACCTTTCTTTTGTTAAAATTTATGATAACATATTATAAAGTATCCTAGAGTGTATCCTAGAGCAATGGTGCTGATATCGTATTATAAAGTGAAGAGATGTAGAGATAGAAAAATGGAGGAGATTGTTTCTTCATTCACTTGTCTTAATCAACAACTTGATAAGAGCTCCTTATATAGGCTTACAATGGAGGCTAATATCATGATAAAAATTAAAAGAAGAAATGTCAAAAGACATAGGTTAACATAGTTTATGGATAATCAAAAGACATAGGTTATGGACACCAAATAATTATGGTGATCTATCTATATTACAACAATAGAACTAATATAAACCATGGATTTCTCTTGCACAAAGTTATTGTAGCGTAGTATTTGGTACTTAGACTTGCAGATGAAAGGTTCTCAATTCAATTCTTTGTGGGTAACCTTTTTGCCTCGGTCCACATGAGCTTATGGTCAGCCTTGCCCAGAACACGTCAACCATAAACTACAAGATGTGACCAAAGTTGTTGGGAATAACGAAAGAAAACTATTTAGCACCCGCCGTGTACATCCTTGTGCATGTGCTTGGGGGTGAGCATTTATGGTTAGGGTGGAGCTGTCGCCGCCACCCCTCCTCCTGCTCAGCCGCTGCCTTCCCCCTTTTGTTACATCGCCATCGCCGTCGACTCCTCCTTCTCCGACGACGACGACAACCTCCCCCATCCACTATTCTGACGTCGACGATGTCGCCGATGCCGTCTCCTCCTCAGCCTAACCTCCCCAATCCCCTCACTACAAGAAAAAAAGCATATTTTACGATAACGTCTTATGGCAAGGTAAAATGTTGCCGTATAATATAGTCATAATACGGTAACATTAATATAGCCTTAATACACAAGTTCATTTATGGCAACAAATAATGTTGCCTGTAATTGTCATAATTTATATGGCAAAAAGGACGCATCCATATTTGATGAAAACGTTTATGACAATAATAACGCATGTCATATTTGAACGTAATATATTTTGGCAAGCTGAATGTGTCATAATATATTACGATCAAATATGCAATATTTTACATTGCCATAAAATAATTAGTTTATGGGAAAAAATGGTTGCTACAAAAGTAGTAATATTTTTTCCCTCCGTGAACAAATAAATATGACAATATTTTATTTGTTTACTTATGGAAACGTTTATGTGGTTTAATGAGAATAAAAAATTTCGTATCTATACATAAGGCTGGCGAAAACATAAAAAGTTGAAATATTTTTCCTCCTTTTTTTATGTTTCCAAATTCCAATTCTTATTCTCTCAACCTAGGTCTCTCTTTAAACTTTAGTTCTCTTTACTCCTTCAACCTAGGTCTCTTTTCCCCTTCTTCAACCTAGTTATTTCTTTAAAAGAAATTGTTTCTTTGATTTGTGAATTTTTTGGGAACCAGAAGATTTGAATTGTGGGTTCTGAGGGCCTCTAGTAGAAGGTCTCCGCCGCCTTCGAGTCTGAGTGATCGATGACTGATCGATATTATTTAAAATGTTGCTTTATTCTGTCTTCTGATTTTTGGTTAATAAATGTGTTTGATTAGATTGTGAATTTTCTCCAACTAAATTACTCATGAACACACGAAGGAATTTTTATTCTCAGTTTTCTACATTTCTCATGGAACCATGAACCTTTAAACATTCCATTATCACTTCTTCTAAAAAGATTTAGAGGAAATAAGATTTGATAAAAAAAATTGATAATGAGTTTGCAAAGATTTTTCTAAATATTAATTAGGTTTATTTTTGATACTTGATTATGCTCCTAATAGTTTTACAAAATGCTATTAAATCTTTGACCGTATATCTATGAAGATACAATAAATCTTTTCTTTGTTTAAGGTTCGATTCATTAGGACAAGAATATTCTTTTAACTATCTATGAAAAGTTAAGATTTTTTTTTAACAGCCATATGCGAAAGGTTGAGAACCATATATGTATAGAATATTCTTTTAATTATCTATGGAAGGTTTTTTCAGAGCCATATGTGGAAGGTTGAGAACCATGTATCATAGAATATTCTTTTAATTATCTATGGAAGGTTGAGAACCATATATGCATGCATGAGAATAAACTTGGAAAAGATTTATTAATGATAAAATTGTATATATTTCACAAACAAATTTTGATAAATGTGAGGTTACCATTGAAAATAGAACAGTTTTTAGGTCAATGAATGAGTTTAGTTCTTCAATATTATTTTGTAGACAAATGATTCCATTAGTTTTTATCCTTAGAATAAAATATTTATACAAGTTTCATATGTTATAACTATTCATATTAAAAACAATAAGCATACCGATTTGTACTATCTTAAAATATTTACTGCATCCATTATACAACAACCTTAAAATGTTGTTAATAATCAAATTGTTGCCACATAAACACAACTATGGCAACGATTTGAAGTTGTCGTAGCGTGCCGTAAAAGGTTGCGTCAGTATTGCTTATTTACGGTATCCTTCAATTATTGCCGTATATGGGAACTAATTTACGACAATTAATTGTTGCCTTATAAGAAATCTTTTTGTTGCCTTTAAAGATTATTATTAATGTCAATATTTAGTTGCTGTAATTTCGAACACTATATGGCAATATATTATTGTCGTATATCATCAGTCCATAAATGGCAAGATTATGTTGCTGAATATTGAATGATAATACAAATCCGTATGCTTCATTTGTTTTTATATGAATGATTACTACAGATGAAACTTGTATAAATATTTTATTCTAAGGATAAAAACTAATGGAAATCATCTGTTTATAAAATAATATTGAAGAACTAAACTCTTTCATTGGACTAAAAACTGTTATATTTGCAATAATAATCTCATATTTATCAAAATCTGTTTGTGAAATATATACAATTTCATCATTAATAAATCTTTTCCAAGTTTATTCTCATGCATGCATATATGATTCTCAACCTTTCATAGATGGATGTAAAAAAAAAAAAAACCTTCCATAGATAATTAAAAGAATATTTATGCATATATGGTTCTCAACCTTCCATAGATGGTTCTAAAAATTTTTTCCATAGATAATTAAAAGAATATTTTATGCATATATGGTTCTTAACCTTCCACATATGGTTGTAAAAAAAATTTCTTAGCCTTCAATAGATAATTAAAAAAATATTTTGATCCTAGTGAATCGAATCCTAAATATAAAAAAATTATTGTATCTTCATGGATATACGGTCAAAGATTTAATAGTATTTTGTAAAACTATTATGAGCATAATCAAGTAATAAAAAATAAACCTAATTAATATTTAGAAAAATCTTTGCAAACTCATTATCAAATTTTTTTATCAAATATTATTTCCTCTAAATCTTTTTAGAAAAAGTGATAATGGAATGTTTGAAGGTTCAGGGCTCCATGAGTAATGTAAAAAACTAAGGAGAAAAATTACATCGTTTGTTTAGGAGTAACTTAGTTGGAGAAAATTTTCACAATTTAATCAAACACATTTATTAACCAAAAATTATAACACAGAATAAAGCAACATTTTAAATAATGATACATACCGATCAGTCGACGATCACTCGGACTCGATGGCGGCAGAGGCCTTCTATTAGAGGCCCTCAGAACCCAAAATCCAAATCTTCTCATTCCCAAAAAAAATTCATAAATCAAAGAAAAAAATAGAAATTAAGGAAGAAATACCTATGTTGAAGAAGGGGAAGAGAGATCTAGTTTGAAGGAGTAAAGAGAACCAAAGTTTAAAAGAGACCTAGGTTGAGAGAGAATATTAATTGGAATTTGGCAAAATAAAAAATGAGAAAAAATATTTTAACTTTTTATGTTTTCGCCGGTCTTATGTATAGACATGAAAAAAAATTATTCTCATTAAATCACAAAAAAGTTTCCATAAGTAAACAAATAAAATATTGCCATATTATTTTGTTCATGGAGGAAAAATATACTACTGATTTTGTGGCAAACTTTTTTTCATAAACTAATTATTTTATGGAAATATAAATATTGTCATATTTAACACAAATTCATCTTGCCATATAATATATTACGATCAAATATGGCATGTGTTATTGTTGCCATAAACGTTTCCATCAAATATGACATGCGTCCTTCTCGCCATATAACGAACTTGTGTATTAAGACAATATTAATGTTGCCGTATTATGACTATATTATATGGCAATATTTTATCTTGCCGTAAGACGTTGCCGTAAAATATAATTTTTCTTGTAGTGCCTTTTACAACTTGCCACGTGGCCTTCGTCTCTCTATTGGAGGGAAGAAGGGGAAAGGTGGGGGCGGGTGGGACAATGTTAGTCGAAGGTAGAGTAGGTTGTAAGAAAATTGTAAATGTTTGATAATAAACTTAACATTATTGCTACGCAATACGTCCAAGTTTTGATACTTAATTTCAGACGGTCCAAACATCTTAGAGAAGTTGTCCTCTTCTCAGTCCATCTGCGCTCATCAAATGGAGCTCATGGGGAGGTGTTGGACTTTGTAATTGGTCACAATTTATGTCGAACAAACCATTAATCCCACTACAAATCTGGAGTTTGATACAGTGGTATGGAGTTTAAAATGATATGAAAGCAACCCATGTCTATGTTATTCCCGGGGCTTGATCAAAGATGGAAAAACAGATGCAATCGAGATCTGAGATGTCCCACAAAACTTTGCGGAGAGCAAACTCAAGATCTACGATGGAATAAAAAATCAAATAACCAAATTACAATCTGAAGGAGGGAAAAAAGAGAAGAGAAGATATCTCGTTCTTCCTTGCAAACGTGTTGCAATTGGGACAGAACGAGTTACAATAAAACTAGAGAGAGATGAGAAGAAGAACAATGCTGGGGTGTCAAAACACCGTTGCTCAAAGCAAGATTCGCCCCACACGATCTGCTTCCAGGAACCAGCAAGTTGAATAACTTGTGGAACGCTCGATGTCACCTCTGTTCTGACTCCTCGGATGGACTTGCAATGGCGGCAGCAGCTCTCTCTCTCTCTTTCTCCTTTTCTGACTTGTATTTTCGTAGTAGTCACAAAGGAGGCCAGAAGAGAGTATATATAGAGAGAGGGTAGAAACCCTAGCCGCCTCTTCAGTTATGGAAAGATTGAATCAAATCACAAAAAGATAGCAACGAATTAATTCTAATCCCACAAAGATAGGAACTGAATTAATTCAAATCCCACAAAGATAGTAACAAAATTAATTCAAATCCCACAAAGATAGGATCTGAATTAATCGCATTGATTCACCCTTTCCATAACCGATTTGAAATCTGCACAGTCAGCGTAGCCCTCCATGCGGCAGCAGCAGCAGCAGCCTGGCCGCATGGACCGCTTGGGCCGCATGGACCGCATGTGCCGCATGAGCCGCATGGACCGCATGAACCGCATGAGCCGCATGAGCCGCATGAGCCGCATTGACCGCATGAGCCGTATGGACCACATGAGCCGCATGGTCGCATAAACCGCATGGCCGTATGAGCCGCATGAGGCCGCATATGAGCCGCATGCCGCATAAGACCGCATGGCCGCATATGAGCCGCATAAAGACCGCATGACTGCTGACGTGCTAAGTACAAAGTGCGCCAATAAAATGCCACATTACGCCTCATGAGCCCATGAGCCCGAGTCCGAGTCCGAGTCCGAGTCGCTAAGCCCCTTTGGGGCTTAGCTCCAAGTGGAATTAATCCAAGAGAATGACAAAAGCATTAATGCTTAATCCTTGGAGCCTTATTCTTACCTCCTAGTAAAATCACCCACATGGTTCCCTCCTTAGGGTCACCACCCCATGTGCATCTCTCAACAACACACCCAAGTATATATGTTGATATAACTCATGGTGCTTTTCCAATGTGGGACTAAAATTTTATAAGGCATGTTGAGAGCAAGCTCTCTCCATGTAAATAAAGCACCAACAATCCTCCACATATCACAACATATATATGTGTCCAGGGTTGAGCGTTCCCCACAGTAACTGTCCATTTTGCATTAGGATAGATGTCGCTGACGACTTGAATCTTCCCGCATGGGTTAAATAATAATATGATACAAGAATGGACTACGCCTTGAATTCTGTACCACAATTGTAATTCTTTCCACTCACAAAGTGTAGTTACGTGTGCTTCTGGCTGCACATTAAAGGCCCTGTGCCAGCCTGGTTTCAGTGTATAATTTTGGGCGTCTACAAGTTTACCCTCAAGAGACGGCCTGATATCTCTTTTCATACACTATAGGTGAGTTCTTTATTAAAGAGATATGGCATGAAGCCTTGCGCTTCCTTGCGGTGCTACGCCGCTATGACATGGCCTGAAGCCGAGGTATTACCCCTACCTGGGAACCTCATCGTAGTGTCATACTACTGTAGCATGAGGTCACAAGCCTCTTTGTAGTGCCAAACTACCCAGCATGAAGCCTAAGGCTTCCTTGCGGTGTTACGCCGCAACGACATGGCTTGCAATACCGAGGCTTTACCCCTACCTGGGTACCTCATCGTGGTGTCGTACCACTGTAACATGGGGCCATCCTCCCCTTTGTAGTACTGTCTACAACTCTTTAATTACGTCATACAGCATTAGGCTACCTGCCTATTTGCGGTGCTACGCCGCTATGACTTGGCTTGCAAAGCCGAGGCATTACCCCTACCTGGGAATCTCATGGTGGAGTCATCCCACTGTAGCATGGAGTTTCACTCCTTGTAGTGCTGCTCTACCGTGCTTCCTGTAAAGCACACCAGACATTCACTCTGCCTGAGAACTCATTAAGGCGTTTAAGCCAACCTTCCACAGGATCTATTTTTCTGCAGAAAAATACATAGTAGACAACAGTGGTTATGGGTCCGTATCCCTTCCATGTTCCAGAGAACAAGTACCCACTGTTACCTGATAGTTTCCCAGTCAGTGATCCTCCTTTGAACCAAAAGTTAGATGCCTAGTAGATTTCTCTTTGAACTAATAGCATAAAACTTTATGGTAGGATTACAAAGACACACTATCAGAATGCCTTCAAGCCCATTTTACAAGTTGTGTCCTCGACCAACTGGCGCTTGAGGCCTTTTGTGAACGGATCTGCCAGGTTCTCCTGACTCCGAACATCAACCACTGCGATTACACCTCTTTTGATAAGATCGTGTACTGCCCTGTGCTTCAACCGCACAGTCCTCTTCTTCCCGTTGAAGAGGTCATTTGATGCCACCGCCGCAGTCGCCTGGTTGTCACAGTATATCGGTATCGCCGGTATCTGAGCCCCAACTACTGGAAGATCATACATGAGCTCCCGAAGCCATTCTGCTTCATCTACTGCAGTTTCAAGTGCATAGAATTCAGATTCCATGGAGGAACGAGAGAATATATTCTGCTTCTTCGACTTCCATGATATAGCAGCTCCACCCAAAGAAAAGACATATCCACCTGTGGATCTCTCGCTTTCCACCTCTGAACACCAGCTAGCATCACTGAAGCCTTCCACTACTGTCGGATACCCGTTGTAGTGCAGTGCATATGTCTGAGTTTTCTTGAGATATCTCATCACCCGCTTCACAACTTTTCAGTGCTCAACCCCTGGGTTGCTTGTGAACCGACTCAGCATTCCTACGGCGAAAGCTATGTCAGGCCTTGTGGCAGTGGTTGCGTACATCAAACTTCCGATAACGCTAGAATACTCCAGCTGCCTGACGCTTTCCCTCGAGTTTGGCTTCAGCTTCTGATCACACCTGTATGGCGTATCGATCCCTGGAAGATCCTTATACCCATAGCGTGTGAGCATCTTTTCAATATAGTGAGATTGTGACAGCGCTACTCCAGTGTCTGTCCGGATGATCTTTATGCCCAAGATGACATCTGCATCCCCCAAGTCCTTCATACTGAACTTGGTTGAGAGGAACTTCTTTGTCTCTGTGACACAGCCTATATCCGTACCTAGGATTAGCATATCGTCCACGTACAGACAAACGATGACTCCTCTTCCATCAGCGAACTTTGTGTAAACACATTTGTCCGTCTCGCTGACTCTGTAGCCGTTTGACCTAATAACTTTGTCAAACTTCTCATGCCACATCTTGGGAGCTTACTTCAAACCATATAATGATTTCACCAACTTGCAGACTTTGTCTTCAAGACCTTTGACGACAAATCCATCTGGCTGTTGCATGTAAATCTCTTCGGTCAGCTTCCCATTCAGGAACGCTGTCTTTACATCCATCTGATGTATCACCAACTTATGTATAGCTGCTAGAGCGATTAACATCCTGATGGTGGTCATCCGAGCTACTGGAGCGTACGTGTCGAAGTAGTCTATCCACTGTTTCTGAGAAAATCCCTTGGCGACCAGCCTGGCCTTGAACTTGTCAATAGTTCCATCTGCCTTCATCTTCTTCTTGAAGATCTATTTACATCCAATAGGCTTTTCTCCTTCAGGTAGATCTACCAACACCCATGTGTTATTGGAGGTGATGGAGTCAAACTCGTCATTCACTGCCTCCTTCCAGAAGATAGCATCTCTGGTCTTCATCGCCTTATCATAGGTAAGCGGATCTGCTTCCACATGATAGGTGACGAAGTCATCTCCGAAGTCTTTCGGTCTCCTCGCTCGCTTAGCTGACGGCTCTGCGAGTTCTGGTACAAGAGTTGTTTCATCAAAAACAGCTTCTTCTTGGACTACTGGCTCATATGAGATTTCAGTCTCATTTGCACCTACATTATTTTCCGGAATGTCCGAAAGAACAATATTTTTGTCTTTTGCAAACTTGTCTTCAAAGTATTCAGCATCGCGAGATTCGATGATATGATTTGACTCAATATCAAGAAATCTCCGAGCATCACTCTTCTCGGCATACCCCAAGAAGATCGCCTTCGTAGTCCTTGTCCCTAGCTTCTGAATCTTCAGATCTGGGAGTTTCACATACGCCAGACACCCCCACACTCGAATGACATTCAAGTTTGGTCTGACTTTGAACCAGAGTTCATGAGAAGTTACGTCCGAAGTTGCATGTGGCACTCTATTAAGAATAAAAGTGGCCGTCAATGCAGCTTCTCCCCAGTAGCATTTAGGAAGACCCGCGGTTAGCAGCATAGAGTTCATCATTTCTGTCAACGTTCTGTTCTTCCTCTCTGCTACTCCGTTGGATTGAGGAGAATATGGAGCAGTAGTCTCGCATATGATTCTATGTTCTTTGCAGAACGATGCGAATTCATGAGACCTGTACTCCCCACCTCGATCACTTCTTAACCTCTTGAATTGTTGTCCAGTCTGCCGTTCAGCTTCGGCCCTGAACTCTCTGAACTTCTCGAAGGCTTCGTCTTTAGACTTAAGCAAGTAGACGAACGCGTATTTTGAGAAGTCGTCGATGAAGGTTATGAAATACTTCATTCCGGCCTTCGTGGAGAAATGTTTGAAGTCACAGATATCGGAGTGCACCAACTCCAGAAGATCTGTGCTTCTATTGACCCGATGAAAGGGTTTCCTTGTGATCTTCGTCTGAGCACACACCTCACACTTCTCCACCTTACCCCCACATTTGGAGATAAGTCCTAGACTAGACATTTTGTTAATTCTCTTACAATGAACATGTCCTAGTCTATTTGCCACAACTCAAGAGAATAATCAGAAAATGCAACTGCATTTATGTCTTCAAACTGGTTAACAAGCTGAATTTTAAACATGCCTTCGGTTTGATAAGCCTTCCCGAAGTATGTTCCTTTTTTGGACATCACCATCTGACCAGCATTGATGTCCATCCTCAAGCCTGCGTTGCAGAGCAGGCTCCCAGAGATCAGGTTCTTGGCAATCGCCGGAACATGCTTCATACCTTGAAGCGTCAGAGTGTTCCCAGAAGTGAGTTTCAGTTCCACGGTCCCGATCCCCAGAACTTCAGCTTGGGCCTGGTTCGCCATGACAACCTTCTCAGATATCGGCTGGTACGTGACGAACCATTCCTTGCCTGAACAGACATGGCAAGTCGCACCAGTGTCTATCCACCAGTCAGAGTCAACCCCCACAGTTGTGACCTGTCCGATCATAGCAACAACGTTAGATACCAATGAAACCTTATTAGGCTCACCTTTCTCTGATTGTTTAGGCTTAGATCTGCATTCACTCTTGTAGTGGCCTTTCTTGCCACAATTATAATAAGTCACGTGGGACTTAGTCTTCTGTTGCTTGAAAGAAGGACCCTTCACTTTTAGATTAGCGAAGTCCTTCTTCTTGGGATGAGAAGCCGCCTACTTTCCCTTGGAATCTCTCGTCTGCACAAGATTGGCTTTAGCCAACTGTTTGGACAGAGTGTCCACCTTCTGTTGAGAACGCATCTCGTCCTCAACATGGATCTCTTGAAGTAGATCTCCCAAGCTAATGTCTAGCTTCTTTCTGTGCATCCTTGCATAGAAGCTACTCCATCCTGCAGAAAGTTTTGAAACGATCCCTCCGACGACAAACTTGTCGGGAAGGGACATCTCTTCATCTTCCAGTTTCTGATGCAGCTTCAGAAATTCCTTCACCTGTGGCAGCATGGACTTTTCGTCCTCAAAGAGCAATTTGTGATATTTTTCAACCACAAACATTTTGCTCCTGTTCTTATCTTCTTCATACAGATTTTCCACAGACTCCCATATGTCTCTGGCAAGTTCCTTCTTTGAGTAGGATTCTGCCAGGGAGTCCTCCATAGCATTCAGGATGAGAAGCCTGCAGATACTATTTTTCCTTCTCCACTTGGCCTGGAGTTTGGTAGCCGCGTTGATGGCGGCAGTAGATCCAGTGTCTGGAACAGAGGGTTCTTCCTCCAACAGAACATGATCAACGTCTTTCAGTTGAAGAGTTAGGTACACCTTTCTCTTCCATACTTGATAGTGCTCTCCATCGAACTTTTCCAACTTGCAGAAGTCCGATTGGAGGAGCGAAGCATTAATGTTTTCCATCTATACGGATCTTGCTTTGAGATTGTTATTCCCGGGACTTGATCAAAGATGGAAAAACAGATGCAATCGAGGTCTGAGATGTCCCACAAAACTTTGCAGAGAGCAAACTCAAGATCTACGATGGAATAAAAAATCAAATAGCCAAATTACAATCTGAAGGAGGGAAAAAAGAGAAGAGAAGATATCTCGTTCTTCCTTGCAAACGTGTTGCAATTGGGACAGAACGAGTTACAATAAAACTAGAGAGAGATGAGAAGAAGAACAATGCTGGGGTGTCAAAACACCGTTGCTCAAAGCAAGATTCGCCCCACACGATCTGCTTCCAGGAACCAGCAAGTTGAATAACTTGTGGAACGCTCGATGTCACCTCTGTTCTGACTCCTCGGATGGACTTGCAATGGCGGCAGCAGCTCTCTCTCTCTCTCTTTCTCCTTTTCTGACTTGTATTTTCGTAGTAGTCACAAAGGAGGCTAGAAGAGAGTATATATAGAGAGAGGGTGGAAACCCTAGCCGCCTCTTCAGTTATGGAAAGATTGAATCAAATCACAAAAAGATAGCAACGAATTAATTCTAATCCCACAAAGATAGGAACTGAATTAATTCAAATCCCACAAAGATAGTAACGAAATTAATTCAAATCCCACAAAGATAGGATCTGAATTAATCGTATTGATTCACCCTTTCCATAACCGATTTGAAATCTGCACAGTCAGCGTAGCCCTCCATGCGGCAGCAGCAGCAGCCTGGCCGCATGGACCGCTTGGGCCGCATGGACCGCATGAGCCGCATGGACCGCATGAACCGCATGAGCCGCATGGCCGCATGAACCGCATGGCCGCATGAGCCGCATGAGGCCGCATATGAGCCGCATGCCGCATAAGACCGCATGGCCGCATATGAGCCGCATAAAGACCGCATGACTGCTGACGTGCTAAGTGCGCCAACAAAACGCCACATTACGCCTCATGAGCCCGAGTCCGAGTCGCTAAGCCCCTTTGGGGCTTAGCTCCAAGTGGAATTAATCCAAGAGAATGACAAAAGCATTAATGCTTAATCCTTGGAGCCTTATTCTTACCTACTAGTAAAATCACCCACATGGTTCCCTCCTTAGGGTCACCACCCCATGTGCATCTCTCAACAACACACCCAAGTATATATGTTGAGATAACTCATGGTGCTTTTTCAATGTGGGACTAAAATTTTACAAGGCATGTTGAGAGCAAGCTCTCTCCATGTAAATAAAGCACCAACAGTCTAAATCATCTCACATACTTTTTAAGCCTATTTTAAGCAGATTAAAAATAGAAAGTTACGTTAATCTAACTATTTGTCCAAAATGCGTTCACTACAACAAATATGTGTTACTAAACAACTTCCGTTACTCTTTTCCAAGAAAAAAATATATATAAAGAAACTTAGATAAGTTGTACCAACTACCAAGTACAACATAAGTTGTTTGCTACATAATGTCGATCTAGGTGGCCTACCAAAAGATATACACATAAGCCAATGTTACTTACCGCGGCTATTTTTGGAAAAGTCTAAGACCTACTATTTTTGTAAAAGTCTACGCAGACAAAAAAAAAAAAAAAAAAGGAAAAGTCTCTTCAGTGCCAAAAAAATTCAAAAGAAAACTGCAAAGTCACCTGGCAGTTTCGAATTGGCCCAAAAAAAAAAATCACACCCTCCTGCTTACGTAGGCAGAAAAAATCGGCCAATCAATGACCGGCATGTGGCCACGGTTTCAACTACGGTGTAGACCTACTTATTTTTTTGGGAAGACTATAAGATAGAACACGTCTCTCAGTCCTTGGATATATAGGGCTATTGTGATTCATAATATTCAAAGGAAAAAAGAAAATGTATATAGGGTCAGTTTGGGTTTATTCTTTTGTACTGAACCCAGGACTTTTCTAATGACCTTCACTTTTAATTTCAAAGAAGATGTTTGTTTTTTTTTTTTTTTTTTTTTTTTTTTTTTTGCAACTAGACTTGAACCCAGACCTTTCCAAATTCCGATGATTTTCATTAGTTCCAACCCTAGGAACAACCTCTAATGATGTACTAGTTTAGATTACAGTTACATTTCAATCGGGACACCATTTTGTATCAAATGCAAAAAAATGACATTTTTTAACGTGCCATTGATTACAGTGCTCAAATGAGTATTTCTAAAATATTAGTCCAACG
Source organism: Iris pallida (assembly GCA_029216955.1). Taxonomy (NCBI): domain Eukaryota; kingdom Viridiplantae; phylum Streptophyta; class Magnoliopsida; order Asparagales; family Iridaceae; genus Iris; species Iris pallida. Next base: position 42,502,991 of record JANAVB010016197.1, on the reverse strand, counting down.
AGAGTTCAAGAAATGGAAGTTTAAGCAAATAAATTAAAATGGAACTACAATCGAAACTTGAAGCAAATCTATACTGCATTTAACGGTTAAGATTGTTGCAAAGTTCTCCCTACAAATTTGTTGAGGAGAGAATCCAAATTGTTCTTTTATTTCTTTAATTTATATTTAGTAAAAGACATGCTACAACATATTTTTCTTTGTAATATTATTTAGTATTTCAAGTACTTTGAGGATGCTTTCTTGAAAATGGGTAAAGTGCATTTAAACCCTCTTAGATTTACCTCATTAGTAAAATAAGACTTGTTTTAAAACTTAAACAGTTTATCCCATCTTAAATTGTCCGCGTGAGCAAGAAAGTCCCTATCGTCTATTTCACAAACTCTAATTTGGATTGCGATTTTCGTCTTCTTCTTCTTCACGAGAAATCTGAATTCCGTTGCTCTCATCTTCAGCAGAGATCGCAAAGATCGTTTATAGTTCACTAAGCTTTTCTTCAGTCGAACTCCGATCATCGCTCATCATCATCATCATCTTCGTGGAGAGATTTGAAGTTTTTCGGCAATTAGATCAATTGTGGAGAGAAGATCTTTCTCTTTCTGTAGATCTTAAAATGAGGTGAGAGCTCATATATGTAAATATTCATTCATCATCTTCGTAGATATGAAATTTTTGCTGAATTTCAATTTGTTATGAAGATTTTTAATGTGAAACGATTAGAGAGATCTTTAATCTGGTTCTTTTGTGTTGATTTGAGAATAACTCCAGAGAACTTCTATTTTGGTTTTTTTTTTCCTGAAAATCTTATTTCAGAAGTGATGCAACATTTTTTCTGATATTCTCTGTGCGAATATGACGATGAATGATATTCGCCATGCTAATATGATGAGGAATGGTCATTCTCCGTCATTTTAACATGGAGAATGGCAATTCTCCGTGATTTTAACACGGGGAATGGCCATTCTCCGTGATTTTAACACGGAGAATGGAAATTCCAATTCTCCTTGATTTTAACACGGAGAATGACCATTGTCCTGCATTTTAATACGGAAAATGACCATTCTCCGTCATTTTAACACGGTGAATGGCAATTCTTCATAATTTTAACACGGAGAATGACTATTCTCCTGCATTTTAACACGAGGAATGACCATTCTCCGTTATATTAGAACGACGAATGATCAGAAATGTGTTATTCTGATTTGTGATCTCTTCTGTTTTTATGTTTTCAGGGGAATATATTCAAGGTGTTTAGTTAATCTTTGTTTCAAGGGAGACCTACTTTCCTGTCGTATCACTTATGAAAGTACCGTAGAATTTTTAAAGCATCTAGTGTGCAATCGATGGACTTCTTTAGATCCACTTTCCTTTCGTTTCAAATTTTTGCATTCTGATGGGACTGAATTGTACGTTGACAATAATTTTTGGCTTTAGTCGTTGGTTGGTGGTTTCCACGGTACCCATCACGTGAGCTTTGATCTATTTCTGGAGCAAGTATATCCTCCATGTTCTTCATCGACATCTTTTCCTTGTCAAAAATTCCCATGGTACCGTCGTCTTCCTCTTCTAAATCTTTGAGTAGATGTTCTTCTACTGTAAAGGATAAACGAGTAGTAGATTTTTATGAGGGCTCGCTTGAGACAGTAAAGAAGAGAAAACCGGATATGTGGTCTGGATCAATTACCGGCGTTGGTCTGATTTTTCTAAATGATGTTGAAGAAGTTAAGCACGCTGTTAGAAAGGTTTGTTTTGAATCTCGTCATCCATTCCATATTTTAAAATCTGATCCAGGGAGGTACACTATTTTCTGCAAGAATTATACGACCCATGCTTGTTTGTGGAGCTTCCATGCTATATCTATTTCGGAAGATAATTAAATTTTGAGGTGAAGAGGTATGTAGGAGAACACAATTGTGGAGCTGGCTATATGGATAAAGGTCATCTAGTTGTTCCAGTAAAGTTTGTGAAAAGTTTGGTTAGTGACATTGTTCGGAAGGATCCTAAAAAGTTGGCAAAATCAGTTGTCGACGAATTCAAGTTGACTACGGTTTATCTCTTACCTACGGCCAGGCATACCATGGCATTAGGCTGGTGCACCAAGAAATGTACGGAGATGATGTTAGAGCTTACAGCGACTTGTGTTGGTATGTCGACAAGGTAAAGGAAACTAATCCTGGTTCCGTTATCGACTTTTAGAAAAATGATACAACAATGAAGTTTCAGCAGCTTTTTCTTTCATACGGGGCTTGTGTCGAAGGCTTTCAATACTGTCGCCCGATGCTATATTTGGATGCGACTTTTCTTACAGGAAGGTTTAGAGAATGTTTGATGGTTGCTACCGTGAAGAACGGTAACCAACTGTAACACCCAGTTTTTCAGATGAGGATAATTTTGAATTTTTGTAATTATAATTATTATTTATTGATTATTATTTTATATTATGATTTTTGGTGATTTTTAATCATTTTTAAACTATTTAAAATTATGACTTGTGATTTTGACATTTTACTATTGTTTGGTTTTAATTTCGAGGAATTTGTCACCCCCAGTTTTCAGGAACATGGGTATTTTTTCATTTTGTATTTTTGAAATATTTTTGAAATTTATTTTATTATTTATGATATTGTTTTGGGATTATTTGAGTCGGGTTCGAATTTCAACTCAATCCGACTTGAAACGGGGACCCGGGGGTAGTTTGACTCTAGTGGGACCCACACACTAGTTAGGCATGGCCCACATGATATTAATTTTAGTTCACATGATAGAAATATTTTAGTTAGAGGTTAGACTAATTATTATGGATAAGGTTAGTGTGATTAGAGACTTTAGAATGACTAATTTAGCCCCAACCAATTAGCCCTTTCCTAATACTAATAGAATAGGTTAGTGGGGGCATTTTGGACCTTACCATAATAGGACAAATAGCCCCATATGGCCAGCCACTTTGGGATAGGATAGGCTCAAGTTCATTTCATTATTCTCATCCACACTCTCTCTCTTGTTCTTTCCCAAATTTCTAGAGAGCAATCCCTAGCAATTTCTCCACCAAATCCTTCCATTTTGCTACCAAATCTTCTTCTTTTCTTCTCCATTCTAGCCAAGGAGGAAGCTACCCAAGTTTGGGAGGATTCGGAGCTCGTTCGTGTCCTTTTGGAATCTCTACGTGTCGGTGTCGCTCCGGGAAGCTTTTCTTCGATTCGATCTACCGGGAGGTATAAATCCCTTCTCCTTTTCATTTTCTCATGCATATAGGTCTATTTTGAACCCATAGGAATGACCCCCATGGTTGTATCTCCATTTGTGTCTATTTCGTGTCCATTTGGAGGTCATAGGAGTGTCCTTTGTGTTGTGGTTGTGTCCATATGGGAAAATCCCAAATTTGGACACACTATGTGTTGTTGTTATGTATGAATGATTTATTACATGTTTAATCTCATATTTTTGTATTGAAAATGTGTTCTATAGTGTCTCATCTATATATATTAGTGTAGAGAGTGAGTTCTTGATATATTATGTTATATACTTGTGTTCTTTTATCTCGCTCTACCTTAGTTGTGATTGAGACTGTATCTGCTATGTCACCTCCATTCGGAGAGTATATACTGTACAGGTACCTTTATATTGTTAGATGTTTGACCTAGGACATCGTTCTACCGCCGACACTGTGGCGTAGGCTGGACGTACCCACGTCTCGTGCCCTTACTCTAGGGTGCGGGTCGTGACACGTTTTTAGTGGTGGCCCATGCAGGTCGAGTTTATGTAGTGGTATTCGAACTAGAGTATCACAACAGCCTGCAGTAGGATTAGGATATTTTTGGAGGTACTCAATCACATTAGGAAAAACTCTTAATCCGATTCCTTTTGTCTAAAATTGTTGCTTATTGACTTCCCTTGAATATAAACTGTTCTCCTTTGAATTTTTGCTTCATTCTCAGAAATTGCTTCTTGTTTTGATCTGTCTTCATGATGGTTATGTAGACACGATCTCATCGCTTCGGTTCGGGGGATACTATCGAGAGGCTGGCCACCTCTTGTCCTGTTTATCAGGGCCTCGAGACCGCAGCTTCTGTTGTGCCAACTCAGGTTGGCGTTTCTGCTACATTGGAGGTGCACCTCCGTCTGTACAGAGACTTTTCCCTTCGTTTTCGGTTTCTTTCAGCAGCAGCGATTCATGCAGCATCAGCAGCAGAGATTTGTGCAGTATCAGCATCAGGCTGGAGGAAACCAACAGGGCGAGCTATCGTCAGGATAGTCGAGGATGCACGGACCTTTGAAGATCTTGCTGCAAGTTTCGTTCTTCTCAATTTTATTTCCGCAATTGTCTTTTATAATTACCTTGAAATCCGATTCCATCTGTTCTTTGTTGATTTATTAATTTTGTCATGTTACTCTTTTGTTGTGTTGTTTTTCTTCTAATAAAATCATATGGGCTAGGTCGCCTAAATCATAGGATCTAGAATCCTCGATAGTCGTGTTAGTTGGCATAGTGAGGACATATAGTCAGATTTTGGATGTATTCTCGGGTATGGAAATTTAAGGTTTTCGCCGTCGCATACGGCAGTGCGAAAATTTTAAATACCATTAACCTAGAGGTAAGTACCTTAGTCAAGGACTCTGTGATTATCGTAGCCTTGCTCACTAGCATGATGAAGACTCTGGACAACATGATTTTGGACAGACGCATATGATTAACAGATTGTATCTTGAGAAGGTTTAAACATCATACCCTTTTGATTGTTATAAATGACTTAGGAGTAGGGATATTTAGTTTTGTAGAGCTTATTCATAGGTAGTTCCTTCATAGTATAATGGTATGATGACTTGTTGAGTGTCTGTACCCTAGAGGTGATAGTTAGCATTGGTGTTAGAATAGTAACCCATTGCAGATAATTCTCCTGTTATCTATAATACCAACCATTTACACATAGGATGTTAGTATGCCTTACAGCCTTGATGATTATTACTACTTTTCCTTACCTTTTCCAGTGAGGCACCCATGACCAGAGCCTGCCTTTGAGTATAGTTGTAGTTTCACCTAAGACCGAGAGGTCTATTTGTATAGATAGATTGCAGATGATATTGGCATATGGGATATAGGTTAGTTGGTATCTATAGGCCATTTTTGTATAGGGTTATAAACATGTTGTTTAGCTTATACTTGGTTCAGTTTTCCATTTTATTTAAGTTCTCTTCGTGTTGAGTTCCTTTGTGTTGATCACCTTTATAGGCAGTGTGCAGACCCTTCACTAGATACCATGTCCCCTTGATTCAGACCATTCATCCTTAGCCTTGTTCTAAGCATTATTTCAGACCCTTATAAGTTTAGTCTGCCTTAACCCTTGGTTGATCAGTCATGTATATATATATAGATGATATACTTAGGATATATGTGATGGGTTGTTGTTCTTGAGCATATATATATATATATGTGGTATTTGATATTCATGTGCTTAGCTTGTAGGTATTTAGTTATAGGTGACTTGATAGGATTGGGAAGTTAAGAGCTAGTCTATTATAGAGTTTCTCTTTTGCTAAATTCTAGTTGCCAACACCTAGATAGCTAGCATAGGTAAAACCCTAAGAAGTTGACCAGTTGATGACCAAGTACTTGGATGTTGAGAAATTGACTAGTGATTGACCCTTGACTATGTTTGACATAGAAGGGGGTGCGATCATCTTAATTTCGAGGACGAAATTTTTATAAGGTGGGTAGGATTGTAACACCCAGTTTTTCAGATGAGGGTAATTTTGAATTTTTGTAATTATAATTATTATTTATTGATTATTATTTCATATTATGATTTTTGGTGATTTTTAATCATTTTTAAACTATTTAAAATTATGACTTGTGATTTTGACATTTTACTATTGTTTGGTTTTAATTTCGAGGAATTTGTCACCCCCAATTTTCAGGAACATGGGTATTTTGTCATTTTGTATTTTTGAAATATTTTTGAAATTTATTTTATTATTTATGATATTGTTTTGGGATTATTTGAGTCGGGTTCGAATTTCAACTCAATCCGACTTGAAACGGGGATCCGGGGGTAGTTTGACTCTAGTGGGACCCACGCACTAGTTAGGCATGGCCCACATGATATTAATTTTAGTTCACATGATAGAAATATTTTAGTTAGAGGTTAGACTAATTATTATGGATAAGGTTAGTGTGATTAGAGACTTTAGAATGACTAATTTAGCCCCAACCAATTAGCCCTTTCCTAATACTAATTATTATGGACAAGGTCCAAAATGCCCCCACTAACCTATTCTATTAGTATTAGGAAAGGGCTAATTGGTTGGGGCTAAATTAGTCATTCTAAAGTCTCTAATCACACTAACCTTATCCAAAATAATTAGTCTAACCTCTAACTAAAATATTTCTATCATGTGAACTAAAATTAATATCGTGTGGGCCATGCCTAACTAGTGTGTGGGTCCCACTAGAGTCAAACTACCCCCGGGTCCCCGTTTCAAGTCGGATTGAGTTGAAATTCGAACCCGACTCAAATAATCCCAAAACAATATCATAAATAATAAAATAAATTTCAAAAATATTTCAAAAATACAAAATGACAAAATACCCATGTTCCTGAAAACTGGGGGTGACAAATTCCTCGAAATTAAAACCAAACAATAGTAAAATGTCAAAATCACAAGTCATAATTTTAAATAGTTTAAAAATGATTAAAAATCACCAAAAATCATAATATGAAATAATAATCAATAAATAATAATTATAATTACAAAAATCCAAATTACCCTCATCTGAAAAACTGGGTGTTACACCAACAGTTTTACCCTCTTGCCTATGGTATAGTCTCGGGCGAAGAAGGTGACAATTGTGAATGGTTTCTTAAAAATCTCAAGAATATTTTTGGATGTAGTAGGCGTATGGTCTTTCTTTCGAATCAAGGCACCGGTTTAGATTTTGAAGTTCCTAAAGTGTTCCTACTGCTTACATAGCTATTGCTATCATCACATGAAGAATAACATACCGCTGAAGGAGTAAGGAAATGAAGGAGTGTATCCGCTTGTACTTGAAGCTTGGAGGCAAATAGTATACGCTCTAACACCAGGTGTGTAAATTAGACAGTTATATGCAGCTTTTCTGTGCATTCACTATTATTTTAACACAGAGAATGACTATTCTCCGTGTAATTCTCACGGGGAATGTTCGTTCTCCGTTATGCGTAGCACGACGAATAACCATTCTCCGTTATTTTTGAACAGAGACTATCTATTCTCCGTGATTTTAACACGGAGAATGATCGCTGTTTTTTCATCTACTTGTGCCTTGACTTCCTTCATTCATTTTTTTTTTATAAAGGTGGGTATAAACAAGCAGTTAAGAAGATTTATGATCTGAAATGTGGTCAAGTTGTGACTTGAATGTATAAACAAAAACCTGAACATTGGTCAAATGCATTCTTCCCCGGATGTAGATATGGCGAGGTTCTTTCTAGTTGTGCGGAGTCATTCAATGCATGGATAAAGGATGAGAAGAAAATGCCTACTTCAGCACTTGTAAACGTTATCCGAGTGAAGATGATGAAGATAATTTCGGATTGCCATAAGGAAGCAATTGATTTCAATAGCAAATTGACTCCATACGGCGAGAATATGCTGAAGCAGCTTACAGATGATGGTATGTCTTATAAGGTATATCGGTCTGGGGATTTTGAGTTTGAGGTGATGGCATATACTTCCTTCCACCTGGTGAATCTTCTTGATTGGCATTATAGTTGTCGTAGATAGAAGGTAAAGGGATTCTCTTGCAGCCATGCAATCCAATGCATCACAGAGAAATCCGTTTACGATTTTGTGGAGTAGTATTGGACATCAGATTTCTACAAGAAGCTATATTCATGTACAATTCATCCAGTTCCAGATTGTGAAAGACGATTTGAAAATAATTCCACTGATTTGGTTCTACCCCCTGTTCTGAAACGGGGCCCCGGTCGACCAAAGGTGGACCGTTATAAGAGCAAATATGAGAACAATGAAAAAAGAAAAGATAAAGATGAGGTGCCAGAATTGCTTTGAATTATTTAATCACAATCGCACCACTTGCCCTCTCCCTTCACGTGCTGCTACGGGGGTCGAGGGGGCAGTGCCCCCTCGTTAATACATATACATATTTTTTTATATAATTATTTTTTGAATACATTTCTTACATTTTTGGATATCAATGGTGCTATTTTTGAAGTCTGTATATCTACTGTTTCATATTTTTTTACTGCATAAAGGCCATTCTCCGTGAGATTTACACGGAGAATGGCCATTTTCTGGCATTTTAACCCGAAGACTAGACATTCTCTGACACTTTAACACGGCGAATGACCATTCGCCGTGAGCATTACACGGGGAATGTCCGTTCTCCTGCATTTTAATATGGGGAATGGACACTCTCCTACACTTTAACACGAGGAATGGTCATTCTCCTGCATTTTAACATGGTGAATGATTATTCTTCGTGATTTTTGAGACGAGAAATGGCCATTAACCTGCATTTTATGATGAAAAATGACCATTCTCCTGCATTTTCATACAGGGAATTGTCATTCGCCGTAATTTTAGGACGACAAATGGCCATTCTCCTGCATTTTAAAAAGGGGAATGGCCATTCTCTGTGAGATTTACACAAAAAATGGCCATTCTTGGATAAAAAAAATAAAGATAAATTTGCTCTAAACTATTTTATATATATCATTTTTGAATTATATTTACATTGTTGTTTAAAATGTCATTCCTAGGTTGGTACATATGGTATTACATGTTCACTTGAAAGCAACTTCTTAGCCCATCTCAACCTCATCTTTGTAATCTTCTGGTAAATGACATCGTATTTTTCTCTCGAGATTTCGAAGGGATTATTCACCAAGCACTTTATATAAAATACCGTGTACAAGAGGCAGTTAGGTCCTAGTTGTTGTGGGCATCGTGGAGAATATTTCAGCTCTGTGATCTCATACTCCATCATCACCGGACTTTTTTCCCTCATCATCAAAACTTTCCTCCTGAATATAGGCTCTAAGGTCTTTTTCATTAATTTTGCATCCTCCCTGCTCTTTTGTACATATTTTGCATTAAGGAGTTGTAGTGTGTCCAATCGTAGGAGCTGAAGATGAATGTGAGAGCGTATAGTGTTTGGAGGTTGTATTAAAGAGTAGAATGAATGGCCACTCTGTGTCGTCCTCTAAACCAATGATGAATTCTTCTACATCTTGTTTAAAATTTTCACGGGCGCCGGATGTTGCTTTCAGATGAATGGCAAGCTCCACGGTGTTCTGTTTCCCAAAAAATAAGACACAATATCATGAGTAAGTTTTTACGTCATTTTTCATCGCTGTACACATGAATAGGGATTTTTCAGTTTTGATTCTTACGATTGTATTCGGCAACATGAGTGCAGACCACTTATATTGCACGCCCTGTGAACTTGGCTGGATGTACGTTCCTGCCAAGTCTTGAATTGTGTTCATCTTCTTTATTATTAGGTTGAGTATGCCAGCCTCCATGTCTTCATTGTTGAGTATGTCTTGTATGTCTTTTGCTGACAGGATGACGACAACTCCCTTTTCTCCCTCTTTCAGGGTATTCATGTATACAGTATCACTGCACATAAATTTAGTTTAGATTAGCTTAATAGAGATTCTCAGGATTTAATTGTAAAAAAGACTAGAAATAAAAATAAAAAAGAAAATAAGAGTCATTCGCCGTCTAACTGACACGGAGAATGATCATTTGCTATCTGACTATCATGGAGGATGATCATTCGGCGTCCAATTGTTGCGGAGAATAGCCATTCTCCGTTATGAATTGGACGAAGATTGGTCGAATTAAGAATACATACGTTGGAGCCATCTTTCTTGGGAATATGATGCCCATGTAAAGCTACTTCATCTCTTCATCCGCATCCCCCCCAAAATTTGAGGTCATCACATTCCCTTAGTATTAATCCCTTTCTCACAAGTTCAGCCATTTTGGAGTCTTGTCCGGGTTCAGCAGATTCTTTCGATTCCACCTTCTTATTTTTTCCTCGTCCTCCGGTTTTGGCTTGAGATTTTGGTTTCAAAGGGGCAGTTGTCTTCCGCTTTTTATTAGCCTCTACTAGTGTATTCTTCCCCATGAGAGTGTATTTTTCATCGGCCACTGTCGGTGATAGTTTTCTCAACCTCTTTTTTCCCTTGCTCTTATTGTGATTTCTTTTGGAGCAGTAGGTTCAGCAGCTGGTTGAGTCTCAAGCTGCAATGCTACAGCCATGGCTTCAATATTAGCGATCTTTTCATCCTTTTTAACGGCTTTATTCTGTAACGATTCAACTTATTTTCGAAGTTCGTTTTTCTCATTCCTGAGCCTTTTATTTGTCACTTTGAGCTTCTCGGTTGTTTGCACTGATATAAAACAAACAACAATGAAAAGTATGATATCAATCAATATATACTCTAAAAAAAGGAAAAAAAGATCATTATCCGTGATCTTAACACGAGGAATGACCATTCTTCGTGATTTTAATACGGAGAATGGTCATTCTCTACAATTTTAACACGGGAAATGGCCATTCTCCTGCATACTAACATGGAAATGGCCATTCTACATGATTTTACAATAAAGAATGGTCATTTTTCGTGATTTTAACAAGGAGAATGACTATTCTCCTGCATGTTAACACGAAAATGGTCATTTTTCGTGATTTTAACATGAAGAATGGCAATTCTCCATGATTTTACAACGGGGGATAGCCATTCTCCGTGATTTTAACACGAAGAATGGTCATTCTTCTGCATTCTAACACGGAGAATGACCATTCTACGCGATTTTACAACAGGGGATGGCCACTCTTCGTGATTTTAACACGGATAATGACTATTCTCCTGTATTTTATAATAGAGAATAGCCATTCCTCGTGATTTTACAACGGAGAATGACCATTCTCCTGCATTTTAACACGGGGAATGGCCATTCTCCGTGATTTTAACACGGAAAATTACAAATCAGATCTTTGAAAAAAGAGAAAATTTTACCTTATGTCTCTAGCTCTTTAACATTTTCATGAAGCTTCTCATTCTCAGCAATAATCTGAGATTTCTCTTTTCGCAAGGAGTCAAATTCCCGCACTGTCCCCTCCATCACAATGTTCATTGCATGTTGTTGAACTCATTATGCCTCTAGCTCTTTAACCTTTTAACGGAGTTTCTCATTCTCAGTAATAATCTAAGATTTTTCTTTTTGCAGGGAGTTCAATTTCCGTACCGACCCCTCCATCGCGGTGTTCATTGCATGTTGTTGGGCTCCTTGTGCCTCTAGCTCTTGAGCCTTTTTATGGAGTTTCTCATTCTCAGTAATAATATGAGATTTCTCTTTTCGTAAGTCCTCCAATTCCTGTATTAAGCGCTCCATCGCGGTGTTCATTTCAAGTTATTGGGCTTCATTTTGGAGTCTCACTTGCTCAGCATCCTCATTTCCACCTTTTTGGTGGTGTCCCTCTCCCTTATATGCACCTTCTTTTTGTATATCTACCTCCTCTTCTAGGTGTCCTTCCTCTTCCCCAATAGCTATAACAAAATCTTTGAATATCTTTTTCGATCTTAATTTAATGTGATATTCATTTTTGAGGAAGACCGAGATTGCGTACCCATCCCATGTGTAAAATCTTGGGTATTCATGTATTGGTTCGGACTTCCTTTCCACATGGGTACAATGTTCCGCAAACCAATAAAGGAAATATATTGTGCAACCTTCTGTTTTGGAGTATACATCGGAGTAATTTCCTCCAACAGTTCGTAGTCCTCTTGGTGCTCTCCATGACATACGCCAAGATTAACCTTGGCCAGCAGATACTGTTGATAACTTCTATACCGTCTACCAAGGCCAAGAACCTGTACGGTAAATTTGAACCGCCAGACTTTGTGAAGAATGTTGTTTGACACAAGTGAAAGATTATTAGCTTGGCCAAATCATCTGGATTAACATCTTCATCTCCATCACGAAGCCGTTGTAACAATTCAAAGAACTTCTATCTCACTTCCGTATTCGTGACTTCTGAGTGTTTGCCTTTGGAATTAGTCAGCAATATTGTGAAGTGATCTCTACACAAGCTCAACGGTGCCGGTGGTGTGGTCTGTTGTTGCTTTTCTAAGATCAATCTTCTGTAATAAGCATCATCCTCACTTTCATCCTTCAGCGGTAGATCGAAAATGGCTGCCATATCGCCCACACTTGGCGCTATTTTAACAGTAGTGCTCAATTCAAAGTATCCGATGCCATCATTGTCTTTTAAATAAGTTCCTATCAAATTCTCAATACCTTCTGAAACCTTGGCCAATTCTTGTTTGCCAACTTTATTTTTGTAGAATACCTTGACGAAATTATAGAAACCTATATTCTTTAAAGACTGAATAACTGGCTAGGAAAAACGGTCGCCACCTTCATTGACATCCTCCATAAGAGAGCATCGTTTTGAAAAAAGAACGGAAAAATCTTGAATCTTTATTCCTAACAAATATTTTTCTACAAAAATAAAATAAAAACTTAGGTTTCTGTCAACTGTTCTCCGTCATTTTAACATGAAGAATGGCCAGTTCCTATAATTTTAACACGAAGAATGACCGTTCTCCTGCATTTTAACACGAGGAATGGTCATTCTCCGTGATTTTAACAATGGAGAATAGAAATTCTTCGTGATTTTAACACGGAGAATGACCATTCTCATATATTTTAACACAGAAAAAAGGCAATTCTCCGTCATTTTAACACGAGAAATGGTCATTTTCCATAATTTTAACACTGAGAATGACCATTATCGGCATTTTAACATGGGGAATGGCCATTCTCCTACATTTTAACACGGGGAATGGCCATTCTCCGTTATATTAACACGAAGAATGATAATTCTCCGACATTTAACAAGAAGAATGACAATTCTTCGTGATTCTAACACGAAGAATGACTATTCTCTTGTATTTTAACACAAAAAATGATCATTCTCCGTCATTTAACATGGAGAATGACTATTCTCCTATATTTAACACGGGTAATGGCCATTCTCCTGTATTTTAACAAGGAGAATGGCTATTCTTCTGTATTTTAACACGGGAAAGGCCATTCTCCATCATTTTAATGTGGAGAATGGTAATTCTTCATAATTTTAACACGAAGAATGACCATTCTCCTGTATTTTAACAAAATCATGAACATAACTTAAAGTTATACCTTCTTTTTGCTTACCAGCCTTTGGCTTACGTGCAACTCTCTTAATTCTCTTCACAACAGCTCTCTCTTCTCTAACTGAGGTTCCAGTTGATGCTAATGATGATGATGATGTGGGAACTGATGGTGACGACATGGTGTGAAGATTGCGAATGGAGAGTCACTAACAAGTTTTTGAAGTAAGGTTTGAAGATTTTGGAGGAGAAAACCTATATTCGAAAGTGAGCAGCGTATAGAAGAAGAGGAAGAACTGAAACATTTTTTGAAGAGTAGCTTTCATGGGTGTTTTCAATAAATTAGAAGGGAAAAAGGTCATTCTGTACCCTTTTATATATTTTTTGCTAATTCTGGGCACGCGATAAAATATTATTTTGCGGTAGATTTTTCATAAAACTTTTACGGTTTTGGGCATTTGATAAATTTTCTCTATTTTTATTTGTTAGAATTTTATTTCTTATTTTAGGAAATTTATATTCAATAAAAATTTGTTGGGAAAAAAATATAGGGGTAAGCAAAGTTACATTCACCATATCTCCAACTAACATCCACTTTTAACAATCATTCAAACAATGGAGCTCATTTTTTCACTTTTAACAACCATACAAACAGCAGAACTCTTTTTTCCTCCACTTTCAGATTTTTTAATTTCACCAACCAAACAACTTTTAGAAACTCAAATTTTTTACGTACGTATCGCGTACGCAAACTTCATTTTTCCACTTTCGCACTTTTATACACTTTCGTGCAACCAAACAACCCCTAAGTGTTTATTTGAAGATGGAAGAAGGGACATGAACTTGGAGCCATCATTTTTTAGTTCATGTTCCCCCTTGTCTTATGGGTCTGTTTGGTTCGACACGTTAAGGCTGTGTTTGGTAGGAAGAATAGAAAAGTGGAAGAAAGAAAAAATCAAAGAGATACACTATGTATCTATATAGAAAGGAAATACTATTCCATTCTTTTGTGTCACTGTCTGGTAAGATGGAAGGAAAATAAAAGTGCTACGCTTTCCTGTAACTCTACTTTTCCCATTTTATTGGAATTTAAATTTTTTAATAATAATACTTCATTTCTTTTTTCTATAAATATCTACTTTATGAATATTTTAGACGGAAAGCATTTGGAGCAGGAATATTTTTTAAAAATTCAAAAGTTGGTTACAACTAATTTGAGTGGTCCCCAAAATATTTTTGAATCTCCTAAACTAACTTTATAACTGATTTCGATCAGATATGTAATAAGTGAAAAGGGGAAGGGCCTTTCTGCTATATTGCCGTTTAGTGGAGGGACTTTAATGTAAAGTTCTATTTTTTATTATATATCAGGAGGAGAGAGAGAGAGAGAGCTGTTATTTCTCAACTCCTTTCCCGATTTTCCAGAGCTCCCCATATTTTTCCCCATTCTCCTTTAGCCGAACCCTAACCCTAATTGATGGCATCGACTTCCCTATCCGGCCGTGGCGGTGGCGCAACGGTTCTCAGCGGCCATGGATCTCTTCCAGCAGCTAGTGGCCGATCTCCACAGTAGCAGCGACATTCTCGACGACACTCTCGAAGACCGGCAATCCTTCCGAGGATTTCCACTGACGCGACTGAAGGAGTGTGTCAGTACAATTGTTCTTCTCATCGATCGTTCTCCGCGAGTTCGTCGTCCTAATTTCCAGCGTCGAGCGACTCTTTAGGCACGAAACTTCCATTTTCGGTAATCTAGGTCATGGATCGATTTTCCTTGTTATATTCTGATTTGTTTGTTCTTCTGAGTCTGAGATTCCTTGTGATTTCGTTTGACCAGCGTTGGTGAGATCTGATCCGATTGCGTTGATCATCGGATTAGTTTCCATTCGAATTGTTTGGGATTGACAAGTCCTTGGTTCGAATTCGAACAACTTTTGGTAAGCTATGATTTTCAATTTTGAAATTCAATTAGAATTTATTTTGATTGTTGAGTCGATTAGTAGTTTTCTTGTCTAGATTTCGAATGATGATAATGATAACTACTTGCATTAATGGAGTCATTTAGACGTTGAACTCGATCTCAGGTATGGGATGTTCTTACTGTCGTTCTTCTTTGATTTTTCCTATAATTAGCTTTTCGTTTGAATGTCCTGTTGTTGGTGCAGAATTTTGATAAGACTGTGTCCGGTTTAGAAGTTACATGTCCTCTTCATCGATCCATTTCATCAGGTAATTCTCTTTCTAAATTCTTGACTTAGTTAGTTACTTGGGTTGTAATATTGTTATTGTTTCTGCGTTTGCATTCGGGTGTTCGTGTCTGCTTATGGTGATTTTGAGCTGTGTCCGAGGACCTACCATACCTGTTCGTGTTGGTGTTGTTCGTGTCCTGTTTGTGTTGGTGTTGTTCGTGTCCTGTTCGTGTTGCTGTGTTCGTGTCTGTTTGGTGGCAGGGACGTGTCCAGAAGGGGATTGGATGTTGTGTGCCAATTGGCGAGGAGTTGATGTGAATCTCTTCTTTCAGTTAACGTGTCCTTACCAGGCCAGAGTCGAACAGGGGTTCTTCTGAACTATAATACAGTAGATTTTTCCTTATTTAAACTCTTATTTATTTGGGGTTGTACACTGTATTCTTTTATTTTGTGTGATTCTTTAATTGAATAGTATAGTTTTCAAAGATAGTTTCTACATTCTTAAGTGAGTTTTCGTGGAATTCTTTCTGATTCAAATAATTGTTGGTTTGATTTCAATCTTTGGGAGTATTTTTGGTAACAAAGGTTGGGTTAGTGAATTAGTGTATGGGCCGAAGAACCTCCAGTTGATTGTGAATCTTAACGTAGTCTCGTGTAAGTATAAGATATGGAAATGGTTTGGGTGGATGATGTATCAGCCATATTGAGGTATACCTAATGTTAGCTTGTATTGATTAAACCAGTTGCTAGGTTTGAGAAGTTATAATTCAATTATGAGTAAGCTAGCCTTGGACTTATTTTGTGGAGTTGGGCTTGCCAACTATTGTGAGACAGAACCAATGTGGTCCATGGAATGTCCAGTCCATATGATTAATCCAGATTACCATTTTAGATTAACTTGCTAAATACAATTTGTATATTGTTATCATGTTGGTAAAAATTTAGATTTATATTCTATTAAAGAATACTAATCTGGGTTGATTATTGGACTACCAGAAAGGTGTGGACCTTTTTATGTAAAAAATTTAGTTTAAATTGGTTTGTGAGCAAAAAGCCTTTTCTTCTATAAAGTCAAACTAAGGAATTATTTAGTAACCTATTGATATGGTTAGTTAATATATTTTTAGCTTAACTGTTCACTTATCAAATTTATACAAAATAACCAGGAGGACATCCAGTTCCATTGTTCACCCGTATTTTTTTGGAGCAAGGCAAGTACTTTTCTACGGTTTTGTGCATTTACATTCTTGTACTCTTTCTTGTGACACGTCATGGCACGACATCATGTACTCCTGTACTCCTTTACTCTTGTTCTAGTACTTATTAGTGTCTGGTGGGGAAATACACTAGCCATGTGACCAATCCCGGTTACTATACTCATGTGCCTAGCTTAGGCCTCGCATCGTGCATGCGGGCCCTAAGTCGTACCATATTCATGTACTCCTGTGCATGCTCTTATACTAACCCCAGCCGGTCACATGAACTAGATGTATTTCGATATTGTGCACTTATCATGTCTGGTACTTCAGGATTATAGTTTCATTCCTGTACATTATATTTTCTGTACTTTACATGTTCCTGTACTTTAAATTCATGTACTATAGTCCCTGTACTTATTTCCTGTACTACTTTTCTGTACTTTCCAGTTCATTCCTGTATTTTATTTTTCTCTACTCCTGTACTCAGTTCATATCATGTTCATGTTTCACTACCTAGAACTGTACTTTGATCCGCTCCTGAATAGAATATGTTGCAGGTGGGTTGGAGGCTCTTTGCGACACTTATTATGGCTGAGAGCCAGTTGATGCAGGAGAGCTAGCTGGAGTTGCTCTTGACTTAGAGGCTGCAGAAGCCTAGAGCTTTACCATTAGTACTTTACATTTTCCTTGTATGTCACGACCCGCACCCTAGAGTTAGGGCACGAGACGTGGGTACGTCCAACCTACACCGCAGTGTCGACGGTAGAACGCTGTCCTAGGTCTCATGCATCTAACAGTATAAGGCTAAACAGTTTATACTCCCCGAATGGGGGTGACATAGAAGAATGTAAACTCAATCACATCTAAGGTAGAGCATAATGGAAATAGACAAAACATGAAATCCAAAAGCGATACAGCAGATAGAAGTCTAAGTGTCTAAGATACACAAACCCAGAAATACATCTCAAAGCTCAAATACAGTGATCCATAATACAACTCAAGACAACTGAAAATAAAACAAGAAACTCTAGCTATCTACTCCGACCTCTACTGTGTCTCCTCTAGGCTAGCAATAACCTCCAAGCTATCTGTAAAATTTATCAACAGGTCCAGTCAGGACGGGAACGAGCACATATCTGTCAAACAGTTCATAGCAGGTTAGGAGTATAAATCATGCAATAGAGTAAAATACAGGAAGTGCTGAATAGAAAGTACGAGTAAACAGGAGATATTTTGTAACTGAAAGTAAATACATAATAGTAGAGACTGTAAGTGGCTACATGATTTAGAGCACAATATGGTTATGTAAACGACTTAGGGGCACATGAATACAACTAAGGAGGCACATGAATACAGCTAAGAAGCACATGAATACAACTACTGGGGATAATGTTCACATAACCAATTCTACTCACCCCGCCCCAATCAATACACAAGGATCCATTCGAGTTATATTATAGGCACATGAATATAGCTAAAGATACGTGAACTCATGTAATGAGTGGTACATGAGGCACATGATAGCACATGAAGCACATGATAGCACATGAAGCACATGAAAGCACATGAGAACATGTAAATACATGAACTAGTACGAGTACAAGGAGTACCAAATGCACATGATAAAGTACATAAACATGAAATACTCGATGCAACCGTAGAGGGATAACATCTCAGGAAAGGATCCATATAGTACTAATCCGTGAAGATACGTGTCAGCATCAAGTAGAGTAATCTAGAGCAAGAAAATAATCCAGGTAAGTATGAAAAGATCAGAGAATGTACTCGCCTCGATAACCTGAACAGCTGATAAGTATAGGGGTCCAACTGAAGCCACAGAGTCCTATTTAAAGCAACACGGTTACAAGGTGTTCAAGTTGTAATAAATAAATCTCTACAAGCAATCTATATTATACTAGATTCTTCTATGTCAAAACAACTCTAGGTCAACTCCGGTCAATAATCTAGTCAAACTAGGTCAAGTGTTGATTTACAGTTGACTTTGGGTCAACTGGTCAACTCTGGACAAACAGGGTCGATTCTAGTCTAATCATTAAGGATATAAAGTGTACTTCGTTATTTATACGTCGAAACTTACGATACGTAAATCGAGATAAGAAGATCAACGGTAAAGTTGATAATCTTATTATAGTGATCCACGTGTCCATCTTGTCAATTTCAGCGATGTGAGATCACTGGAATTGACTGAGCTTAGTTTCGTTGTACTAATCCCGAAATACGAACATTATAAGAATTAATTATTAGTAAATTATAAAAAGGTTAAACTCAGAGAAATTATCAACAAACATTGTCGGACGATGAAATAAACATCGCCAACGTGTCCAGAATAGTCAAATTAGCTAGGATAGCCTACCCATCGGTCCAATTTGGACACAAGGGCAAAAAGGTAATTTTGGGTTAAAACGGTGTCCGTGTCGGAGCCGTTTTGCACCAAAAAATGTGCAAGAAAACAAGTCTATAAAATATAACAAATTATATGTCCACGAAATCATAATAACGATACGAACCCAACGGTATCTCCAGAATTGGATTCCCTTGATCCGATCTCAATTTGGTCCGTTGACCAGAACTTGGAATTCCGGTTTGCATGAAAATGCGTGCCGGAGCCAATGTTCTCAAAACTCAGCAAAATATATGTCAACGAGTCCAGAATGACGATACGAACTCAAGGGTATATCCAAAATTGGATTCCGATGAGCCGATCTCAAAATGACCCGTTGACCCGGATATTGGTATCCGACTTGCACCGAAATGCGTGCCGGATCCAATGTCCACCAAAACCTAGCAAATTATATGTCAACGAGTCCAGAATGACGATACGGACTCAACAGTATATCCGGAATTGGATTTCGATGAGCCAGCATCAAAAAGTCCTGTTGACCCAGAATGTGGGACCCACTTTGCACCGAAAAACATGCCAGGGCCTACGTTCTCCAAATCTAACAAATTTTATATGAAAACAAGCCAGAACGACGCCACGAGTCTAATGGTGGTGTCAGAAATAGAATCTGGAGTCCCGTGTTCAAAAATGGAATTTTATAAGTTGAAAATTATGAATTCGGACGACCAACTTTGGCGTCGAATTCAACCAATCAAACAAGCTCACAATGAAACGAAACTGGAGGGGTAGCAAGAGGATTATATCAGCTTCGCACTGGAATAGTTATCATGCCAAACGGAGCTGCGGTGGAGAAGATACAAGCTGACGAAGTTGGTCCCGTGAAACTGTCTAAATTTAATACAATTTAAACGGTCAACTTGGTGGCCGGTTTTGATGTATCAAACGATAAAATTAACGTACAAAAATTGACAGAAATAAAGGTGGATATACCGAGATTGTGACGGAGCGAAGAAATTGCCGATCCAATGGTCGAATTCTTGGGAAAACGTGCACGAAGTTGCTGCAACGGAACGTAAATTCTAAATCAATCCCGCGTACGTCACGACGGAACTTCGTGCAAAACGCACGAATCGTCTCGACGGCGCGTCCCGGAGGACGGTGGCCGACAGGGGGCTGCTCGCCGGAGTGGGGCGCACCCACGGGGGGGGGGTCACCGGAGCCATGGCGGCCGACGGCGGCGGCCGGCGCGGCTAGCGCGCGCGCGGCCTGGCGCCGTGCTGCTGCCGCTGTGCTACTGTCAGTGCGCGCGGCGGCGCGCGGCCTGGCCGGCGACGGTGGGGGCTGCACAGCCTGCGAAGGCACGGCGGCGCACGTGGGGCACAACGGCGACGATGGGTGGTCGGCCGGTTTGAAGGTGGTGGCGGCGGATTGATGATATGATGGTGGTGATGATCTAATGAAGAAGGTGGAGGAGGAGAGGTCGCTGTGGGGGAGGCCGACGGCGGCGGAGGCCGGTGGCCGGCGGCGAGGCTGGGCCAGGAGGAGGGTGGTGCTCGGGTGTGGTGCTCGGAAAAGGGAGCTGCTGTTGTTGGTTTGTTTGTGTGAAAAAAATAAATGAAATGATTTAAGAAGAGAGAGAGAGGGAGAGAGTAATATAATTGAAGAGAGAGAAAGAGAGAGGGAAAGGAATTTCTAAAAACTAGGGCCGACCAAAGTATTGGAGGGGGGTGTGTGTGAGTGTGAGGGAAATAAATGGTGATGATTGAATGAGGGAAAATCAAGGGTGGAGATTAATTAGGGGGATTGGATTTAATTGGGATTTAAAATTGAATGAAAGTTACACTCAATATTTGAAATATAAAAGCAGGTATTGAATATTTTTGGACACAAAAAATGAGAGTGTCACGATGGAGGGTAGCACGAAGCTGGGCTGGACTTGGTGGAGCCGGATTGGGTCAAAATCAGGCATGGCAAAATATTCGAATTAAAAAATTGGGTATCGATGATCATGGATAAATAAGTAGCACATGAGGATTCCAATAAATGGGACACAAGTGTCGGACGGGTAGTAGGCTCAATGTGGGCCATGTCCATAATTGGAGCTGACAGGTTTTGGTCGACAGGGTACCCACAAATCAAGTTAGAACATGAATGTGACACCGTGGGGTGAAATAAAATCGGGTCACGTGTCAGAAAAGTTGTACGAAGTAAATGGAGCACAATATGTCGTGTCTGAGTGGGACACGAAGGTCATGGGTGACGAGCGTCTCGAGTAGATCATCAATGAGAAGTTGGTTTCAAGAAACTGACTGGTCTTGTGCTCCTAAATTAAAAGTCACGGTAACGTGCTAAAAATGATCAAGGAAAAGAGTGGGAAAAATAATTAATAATCCAGTGGTCTAAATCGACCCAAAGTTCTGCGAAACAAAAAGAGTACAAGAAAACAAGTTTGAGTGGGACACTATATACCATCATGAAGGTAATCTTGTCCACTCAAAAACTCGTAAAGAAGATTTCCAGAGTTGAACATCCCTGACACTCC